>JAGIQG010000034.1:20360979-20960979 GCA_024679065.1 Sphyrna mokarran | reverse complement strand
TGTGGGAGAAAGCAGAGCACCTGGAGGAAACCCACGCAGACACAGGGAGAATGTGCAAACTCTACACAGACAGTCACCCAAGCCAGGAATTGAACCCAGATCCCTGGAGATGTGAGGCAGCAATGCTTACCACTGTGCCATCTTGGTAAAACCTTGTTGCATCCTATTCAAAACATTCACGCCCTATTGGTAGTGTGGCAACCAAAACTGTATGCAATATCCCAAATGTGTCCAACCTAAAGTTTTGTATAGCTGTAACATAAATTGTTGTACTTTTATACTCGATGCCCCAGCCGATGAACTCAAGTTTGTTGTGTGGTTTCTTGACCATCTTATCGTGTTGCCATTTTCGGAGAACCATGGACCTGTACGCCTGGATCCCTCTGTACTTTTGATGCCAAGTCTCATTAAAAAATATTAAGAATATTAAGATATAAAACTTTGTCAATGGGTGGAGAGAGATGGAGAGATTTAGGGAGGGAATCTCATAGCTTAGAGTCTAGCCAGCTAAGCACACAACCAGCAATGATGGAATGACTGAAGCATAAAAGCGTGCACAAGAGGGAAGAGCACTGAGGTCTCGGAGGATTCGAGGAGGTTAACAGAGGGGGGAGAAGTAAGCCTTGGAAGGGTCTCAAAATAGCACTGAAAATTTGAAAACGTGCACTGGACAGGGAGCCATTGTAGGTCAGAAAAATACAAGGTTGATAGGTAAATAGAAATTGGAGACAGTTAGAGGGAAGTGGAGAAGAAATGGGGGTTGTGGGGGGGGGGGGGGGGGGGGGGGGGTTTGGAAGCGTGCCCGGAATAGAATGCAATAAGTCTCAGGGGGAAGTGATTCATAGAAATGGCCACTTGCCTGTCTCGGGAAGAACAGCTTGTGTCTCCTGAATGTTTGTACGACTTGACAAGGCCAGATGGAATTAATACTCGGAATTCTGCCAAGAGTCTCCCAACAAAACCACAAATGAAGGGGCCACTCATCCTGGGCAGAAGGAAATAAATAAGACTTCTATTTGCTCGAAATATTAATATTGGCCCCTTAAAAGAAAAATACTGTCAAGTTCAAAATATTTTCTTGTCATAATAACTTGAACAGTTAGAAAACACTCTGCGATAGAATCGGAGGCAAAAGAAAACAATAATAAAGGAAATATTGGCCATTGGAGGTGGGAAATGAGCTGGAGGTTCTGAATCCACTCCCCCTCCCCCTCCCCAGTTAAAAGGGACAATTATCTAAATTTGTTCACTGCCTCCATGTGGCCAGCAATGGACCTGGATCCCCATCCTACTGCCCCAAGGAACCATCCCAACACATTATTTTACCAATCCTCCTGCCACCCAGCCCTTCAGGAAACATTCTGCCCTTAGTGCAGCACGGTAGTTAGCACTTGCTGCCTCGCAGCGCCAGAGACTCGGGTTCAATTCCGGCCTCGGGTCATTGTATGTGTGGAATTTGCACATTCTCCCCATATCTGCATGGGTTTCCTCCAGTTTCCTCCTACAGTCCGAAAGACATGTTTGATTGTCCTTGTTACGTTGCCCCTTAATGTCAGTGGGATTAGCAGAGATGATTACATGGTGTTGCAGGGATAAGGCCTAGGTGGGATTGTCATCAGTGTGGGCTCGATGGGCTGAATGGCCTCCTTCTGGACTGTAAGGATTCTATGATCCTTGTGTCAGCAATCAAGAGCTCCCATGTTGGTGATGGTGCAGTTAGGAATAAGACGTAAGACATTCATCCCTGTGCCAAAATTTAGGATCATAGTTCATCTATAATCTCAACTTCACTTTCCTATCCCACGAAAGGAGTCTTTCTTGGTCTCCTCATTTGAGGAAGGATACAGTTCAGAGGAGCATGACCAGGTTGATTCTGGGGATGAAGGGTTTGATATATGAGGAGAGTTTTAACAGTTTGGGCTTGTACTCGCTGGAGTTTAGAAAGGTGAGAGCGATCAGATCGAGGTATGTAAAATTTTAAAAAGGATTGATAGAGTAAATGAAGATCAAATGTTTCCTGTTATGAAGCAATCCAGAACAAGAGGTCACAGGTATAGGTTGAGAGGTGATAGATTTAAAACTGAGATGAGGGGGAACTACTTCTCACAGAGGGCGATAAATTTGTGGAACTCGTTGCCCCATAGCACGGTGGAGTCTGAATCATTGAATGTCTGTGTGGAGTTTACACATGTGTGTAATCACTGTGTGTTGAATCACTGTCTGTGTGGAGTTTACACATTCTCCCTGTGTCTGCGCCGGTTTCCTCCGAGTGTTCCAGTTTCCTCCCACAGTCCAAAGATGTGCAGGTCAGGTGGATTGGCCATGCTAAATTGTCCCTTAGTGTCCAAAGTTGTGCCAGTTCGGTGAGTTGTCCATGCTAAATTTCCTCTCGGTGTCCAAAAAGGTTAAGTGAATTGGCCGGAGGGAGGGGAGCAATGGCTCTTGACGCACCAACTCAATCTAATCAGGGCCCAGCATTACTTCAGACAAGTGGGAGTTTGAAACCATGTTAAACTTACTTTCCTTTTATTATTCTTGTTTATTAGCAAAGTGGATGATGTCATGCAATTTTGCAATTGATAATCAAATTATCCGGCACCGAAAGACGGAGGATTAATAACTCAGTGGAATTTGAAATTGTTTTTGGCTCCTTCACAGCTCTGAATACCAACCATGAATTATGAGGTGTTAAATTAAATAAGCTCTCCCTTGGTCTTCTGGATGAATCTTTAACCAACACCCACCTTCTTAAAGTTTATTTATTAATGTCACAAGCAGGCTTACATTAACACTGCAATGAAGTGACTGTGTAAATCCCCCAGTTTTCACACTCCAGCGCTTGTTCAGATACACTGAGGGAAAATTTAGTACGGCCAACACACCCTAACTAGCATGTTTTTCGGACAATGAAGGGAAACCCATGCAGACATGGGGAGAACGTGCAGTCTCTGCTCAGACAATTACCCATGGCCAGAATTGAACCCAAGTCTCTGGAGCTGTGAGGAGCAGTGCTAACCACTGATTTTTTTTTAAGTTTAGGGTTTATTTATTAGTGTCACAAGCAGGCTTACATTAACACCGCAACAAAATTACTGTGAAAATCCCTCTGTTGCCTCACTCTGGTCCCTGTTCGGGTAACACTGAGGGGGAGTTTAGTACAGCCAATGCATCCTAACTAGCACATGCTTTGGACTGCGGGAAAAATTGGAGCACCAGAGGAAACCCACGCAGATACAGGGAGAACATGCAGACTCCATACAGATAGTCACTCAAGCTGGGAATCAACCCTAGTTGCCAAAGGGCAGTTGAGAGTCACTCACATTGCTGTGCCTCTGGAGTCACATGTAGGCCAGACCAGCTAAGGATGGCAGATTTCCTTCCCTGAAGGATACTAGTGAACCAGGTGGGTTTTTCCAACAATGGTTTCACAGTCATCAGTACACTAATTCAAGCCATTTTCTATTGAATCCAAATTCCACAGTCTGCCGAAATGGGATTCGAACCAAGCTTCCCAGACCTTTTGCTGAGTTGCTGGATTAGTATTAGTCTAGTGATCGAACCACCAGGCCATTACCTCCCCTTCATGAAGGAGTTAGATATAGCTCTTGGGGCTAAAGGGATCAAACGTTATGGAGGGAAGAAGGGGAAAATCAGGCTATTGAGTTGGATGATCAGCCGTGAGCAGATGGAGCAGACCCTAAGAACAAAATGGCCTACTCCTGCTCCTATTTTCTATGTTTGCTGAAATGTAACCAACAACCTGCAAGAGGCTACATTTCAAACAGTACTTATTTGGCTGTCTAGCTGTACAGAATCATAAAATCCTATAGTGCAGAAGGAAGCCATTTGGCCTCTTGAACCTGCACCGACCAAAATCCCACTCAGGCCCTATCTCCGTAACACTCTGCAGTTACCTTAGCTCATCCCCCTGACACTAAAGGGCAATTTAGCACGGCCAATCCACCTAACAAAAGTCTTGTTTCGCTGAGATGTGCCTTGTATGTAGGATTACCAAATCTGGTCGGAAAGTTAACCTGTGAGACTCATCGCATGACCTTTTGCCCCTTAGCCCTCTCACCCAGTCACCTCAGCTCTCTCACACAATCTCAGATGGTTTGAATAAAGATGTTCAAAAAAAGATCTCTTTTTTTTAATGCCCCTATTCTTGTAACAACATCCTGGAGATTAATGTACAATTCCTGGATATTCCAAGAGAATTGGCAACCTAAATTATACGGACCTTGTTTTACTTGACTTATAGACAAGAAGTGATGACCAATGAGTTGAAATATTTCCTCAATGTCGCCAAGTGGCTCTTGACATTAACTGGCTCCAAATAAGTTATCTCAAGAAATGCAATTTGATAAATAACTGGGAGGAAATGGGTAGAAATCCTGTGTTTATTGCTGGAAGCTCTGGGGCTTTTCACTGAGATTAACCTTGGTCGTGTTTCATAATGATTGCGCAAGGTAAATTAATAATAAATGACCTTCAACAGAATTGGACAAAAGAGGAAAAATCCCAGTCGCAGTAAGATCAGTCACAGGCATCAAATTAGACATAGAATCTAGAAGTAGGGGTAGGCCATTCGGCCCTTCAAACCTGTTCTATCTTTGTTATAATCATAGTTGATCATCAAATTCAATATCCTAATCCCCACCTCTTCCTCCATATCCCTCGATCCTTTTAGCCTCAAGAGCTAATCTAATTTCTTCTTGAAATCACATGTTTTATCCTTAACTATTTTCTGTGGCTGTGAGTTTCACACATTCAATGATGTGCAGTTTAGGCAGACTGGCCATGGTAAATTGCTCCTTAATGTCAGGGGGACAAGCTGGGGTAAATGCACAGGGTTGTAAGAATGGGGCCTAGCTGGGATAGTGGTTCGTGCAGACTCAATGGGCCGAATGGCCTCCTTCAGCACTGTTGGATTATATGAATCACTACACCCTGGGTGAAGAAATTTCTCCTCACCTCAGTCCTAAAAGGTTTACGTAAGAACATAAGAACTAGGAGCAGGAGTAAGCCATTTGACCCCTCGAGTCTGCTCCGCCATTCAATAAGATCATGGCCGATCCTTTCATGCACTCAGCTCCACTTACCCTCCCACTCACCATAACCCTTAATTCCTTTACTGTTCAAAAATTTATCTATCTTTGCCTTAAAAACATTCCAGTGGGCTACCGCCCCCACTTTCTCCCATCCCAACCTATCCCAGATGGCCGACTCCTGCTCCTAGTTCTTATATTCTTACATAAACTTTTTAGGACTGAGGTGAGGAGAAATTTCTTCACCCAGGGTGTAGTGAATCATATAATCCAACAGTGCTGAAGGAGGCCATTCGGCCCATTGAGTCTGCACAAACCACTATCCCAGCTAGGCCCCATTCTTACAACCCTGTGCATTTACCCCAGCTTGTCCCCCTGACATTAAGGGGCAATTTACCATGGCCAATTTACCATGGCCAGTACCATGCAGCCTCACAGCATCAGGGATCTGGGTTCAATTCCTGGTTCGAGTCACTGTCTGCGCAGAGTCTGCATGTTCTCGTGTCTGTGTGGGTTTCCTCCTGATGCTCTGCTTTCCTCCCACAGTCCGAAAGACGCATTGGTTAGTTGCATTGGCCATGCAAAATTCTCCGTCAGTGTACCCGAATAGGCGCTGGAATGTGACAACCTGGGGATTTTCACAGTAACTTCATAGCATTGTTAATGTAAGCCTACTTGCGACAATAATAAGCTTATATTTAACATTTGTTGCCAATCCATAATTACTCTTGCGCTAGACCACTTAAGAGGGCAGTTAAGGATCAGATTGCTGTAGGTCTGAAGTCACATGTAGGCCAGACCAAGTAAGGAAGTAGATTTCCTTCCTTAAAGGACATTAGTGAACACTAACACTGTAATAGTCTCCACAAACATTCACTCCCTCCGTCACCAACGCTCAGTAGCAGTAGTATGTACTATCTGCAAGATGCATTGCAGAAGATCACCAAAGATCCTTAGATAGCATCTTCCAAAATCACAACCATTTCTATCTAGAAGGACAAGGGCAGCAGACGCATGGGAACAACACCACCTGCAAGCTCTAAGACACTCACCATCCTAATTTGGAAATATATCGGTTGTTCCTTCACAGTTGCTGGGTCAAAATCATGGAATTCTCTCCTTAAGGACATTGTAGGTTAACCCCACAGCACACAGACTGCAGCGATTCAGGAAGGCACCTTCTCAAGGAGCAACTAGGGATGGGCAATAAATGCTGGCCCAGCCAGCGACACCCATTTCCCACAAATGAATAAATAAAAATTTAGTATTAGGACAGTAATAGTGGGCGATGAGAGAAGACAGTTACTAAGCTACTAATCCAGAGATCCAGACTATTCCTCTGGAAACCTAGGGTTAAATCCCATTATAGCAGCTGATAGAATTAAATTCAATTAATTCATAAATCCAACTAATAAATCTTTGGAATATAAAGCTAGTCTTAGTAATGGTAACCGTGAAACTGTAGAAAATTTGAATCCAATACATTATAGCTTAAACATTTATCATTAATGTAATACATACCTACAAGTTAATGTTCTGATAGAATTAATACAAAAGTCTATTCTTATCTCTATCTCTGGCTTTAACTGAGGTTCCTCACTGTCCCAGGACTCCGCATGGCTTTCCGCACAGCCTCTCAATAGGTCTACACCAATCACATGGCCCAAAAAAGAATCCCCCCCCCCCCCCCTTAAAAGGACCTCATTACCACAGGAACTATCATCCACCCGTTGTGGAAACCCTTCTGGTAAATTGATGTTCTTTGGAAAATTCTGTCCTTACCCTAGCCTGAAGCTGCTCCAGATTGGACAAATCAAACTCTCAGGGGATTGGGTAATCAAACTGCCCCAGGATTGGGCACATCAAATGGGTGTTATGGTGGCATAGTGGTTAGCACTGAGGCCTCACAGTGCCAAAGGACCCAGGTTCGATTCCCAGCTTGGGTCGCTGTCTGTGTGGAGTTTGCACCTTCTTCCTGTGTCTGCATGGGTTCCCTTCAGGTGCTCCGGTTTCCTCCCACAGTCTGAAAGCTGTGCTGGTTAGATGCATTGACCCGAACAGGAGTGTGGCGACTAGGGAAATTTCACAGTAACTTCATTGCACTGTTAACGTAAGCCTTACTTGTGACTAATAACTAAACTTTAAACTTTAAACTGTCCCAGGATCAGAGAATGCAAATTGTCCTGGAATTGGACAAATAAAACTACCTTAGCATTAACACATCACATTTCCTGGGGGATTGACATATCACATTTCCCTTCAGATTGGCACATCACATTTCCCTAGGGATTGGCACATCCTGGCACATCACAGTCCAAAGATGTGTGGGTTAGGTTAATTGGCCGTGCTAAAAATTGCCCCTTAGTGTCCTGAGATGTGCAGGTTTAGGGTTTAGTGCATAAATATGTAGGGATATGGGGGTAGGGCCTGGCTGGGATTGTGGTTGGTGCAAACTTGATGGGCCGAATGGCCTCTTTCTGTACTGGAGAGTTTCCATGATTTCTATGATATTTCCCTAGGGATTGGCTCATCATATCTCTGTAGGGATTGACACATCACATTTCCGTAGGGACTGACACATCACATTTCCCTAGGGATTAGCACATCAAACTGCAGATCCAGGAAAGGCTTCTCTAAATCCGAAAAGACAAAGATAAAATCCATGGATCGAAATATTAACTTGGAAATAACTATCAGGGGCCTTGTGGGAGCACAGGTTTCCTAAATAGAAGTCAATGGACAACATGGAAAATACCTGGAAACCCGAGGCTGGAGAGCCAGGGAATTTTTCCACACATCCGGCATGGGAGGAAATTGCGCTCACTTCAACAGGAATTCAATAACTAAAAATATTTGCAAGACTACAATAGGTATTCAACACCAAAATAAGAAAGCTTTTTTTTACCTTTTTCTGGTTATATTCAGTTAGAAAAGGAGAGAGGGCCCGTTGCTGTTCATAGTATTTAATTTCTGTTTCCCCACTTCCCACTGCGTCCAGTTCTGGTCGCCCTACTACCGGAAGGAAGTGGAGACTCTGGAGACAGCGCAGAGGATGCTGCCTGGTATGGAAAGTCTGAGTTATGAGGAGAGGTTATGCAAATTGGGACTGTTTTCCTTAGAAAGATGTAGACTTAGAAGAGATCTAATAGAGGTGTACAAGATTATGAGGGGTATAGATAGAGTAAACAGGGTTAAGCTTTTTCCTAGGATGGACTTGAATAGCACGAGGGGTCACGGGCTTAGGGTGAGGGGGGTAAGGTATAATTTGGATGCTAGAGGGAGTTTTTTCACACAGAGGGTGGTGGGGGTATGGAATGCGCTGCCAAGTAAAGTGGTGGAGGCAGGTACTCTGGAGTTATTTAAGAAATACTTAGATGGGCACATGAACAGAATGGGAATGGAGGGGTATAGAAAACTGATTTAAAATAGGGATCATGAGCCTTGGGAGTCCCTGGGAAGTGTGTAAATAGATGATGATATTGATGTACTTGTTTTTATCCTACAGGTGCTTTGGTCCACCTTGTTGTCTAACAAGGGGCATACACGCGATGGGTCGTGAGAGGGCTGCTCTTGGATTTTTTTTTTCGAGAGTATCCTAGTGCTTCACGTCGTTAGTGTACGCTTGACCTGGACCATTTGATGGGCAACACGACAGCTCAGTGACTATCGCTGTGCTGTGCAGATACATGGATTTGGGCCTGTGTCTGTGGGAGTTTGCACATTCTCCACGTGCTTGCGTGGGTTTTCTCCGGGTGCTCCGGTTTCCTCCCACATCCCAAAGATGTGCTCTTAGGCTAATTGGCAAAGCAAATTCTCCCTAAATTGTCTCAAATTTGGTTTTTAATCCATAGATCTATAAACATGGACAGGGATCATGGGTAGAGGTGGGAACATCGGGGTGGTGGCGCGGGCTCGTTGGGCCGAAGGGCCTGTTTCCCGTGCTGTTTTGTTCTTTGTTCTTTGTTCCAGTTAGGCCTATCTCTTTCGCTTAGGCCTTGTTGTCCCGTCAACCAATGCTGATCGCTGTCTGGTCTTTCTTCATCCCCAAGACCAGAGTTAAGACAAGCTGGTTCACTAATGTCCCTTTAGGGAAGGAAATCTGTTGTCCCTTACCAGGTCTGGCCTACATGTGACTCCAGAACCACAGCAATGTGGTTGACTCTCAACTGCCTCTCTGAAAAGGCCTAGCCAAGATCAACCAGGGATGGGCAAAAAATGTCAGCCCAGCGAGCGACACCCGTGTCCCACGAATGAATAATAAAAATAACCATTGGAACAGCAAAGCTGCCAGACAGGAATCCATTTGTTTAGCCAACTTGCGACAGCTCAATGTGACTTTGGGGGCATGAGATCCCAGTCTACATATATATTACACACACTCTCCGATAGTAAACAATTGCACCTTTTCAGGCGGATTCTGCAGGGGCGGGCTGGGGGTTGGGGCCAGGATGAAGGGTGGAGGGAATGAGGGGGTGCTGTATTGGATTCTGTGGGAGGTACATTTTGCTTTAGTTACAGGTCACCTCGTCCCCTGACTTGGAAATACTTTGTGAATCCAATTCAAAAGATTGAGGGTTTGATGTTGGCCACCTAGATCAACATTCCCAACGCAATACTGACAGAAAAGAGAGAACTATCTTTCTGTTCATAAAATAGAATCTTAGGATCCCTACAGTGCAGAAGGAGGCCATTTGGGCCCTCAGGCCTGCACCGACAACAGTCCGACCCAGGCCCTATCCCCGTATCCCCAGGTTTTTCCCCTGCTAATTCCCTTAACATTAAGGGCATTTTAGCATGGCCAATCCATCTTACTTACACAACTTTGGACACTAAGGGGCAATTTAGCATGGCCAATCTATCTTACTTACACATCTTTGGACACTAAGGGGCAATTTAGCATGGCCAATCCACCTAACCTGCATATCTTTGGACCCTAAGGGCAATTTAGCATGGCCAATCCATCTAACCTGCACATCTTTGGACACTAAGGGGCAATTTAGCATGGCTAATCCACCTAACCTGCACATCTTTGGACACTAAGGGATAATTTAGCATGGCCAATCCACCTAGCCTGTGCATCTTTGGACACTAAAGGGCAATTTAGCATAGCCAATCCACCTAACCTGCACATCTTTGGACAATAAGGGGCAATTTAGCATGGCCAATCCACCTAACCTGCACATCTTTGGAGTCTAAGGGACAATTTAGCATGGCCAATCTACTTAACCTACACATCTTTGGACACTAAGGGGCAATTTAACACGGCCAATCTACCTTAGTGTCCAAAGGTGTGTGTATTAACTGAATTGGCTGTGCTAAATTGCCCCTTAATGTCCAAAAATGTGCAGGTTAGGTGGTTTGGTTATGTTAAATTGCCCCTTAGTGTCCAAACATGTGTAGTTTAGGGGGAATTGACCATGCTAAATTGCTCCTTAGTATCAGGGGGAATTAATAGGGTAAGTGTGTGAGCTGAAGGAGATAGGGCCTGGGTGAGATTGTTGTCAGTTCAGGCCTGATGGGCTGAATGGCCTCATTTTGCTCTCTGATTCAATGTGGTGTGGTCACAGGGGAACCTGGAGATGGTGGTGTTCCCAGGTGTCTGCTGCCTTTCTCAGCGGTGGTCACAGGTTTGGGAGACACTGACAAAGAAATTCTAGACTCCCCAATCATGCCACGTCTGGGTTAACACTTGAAATGTGGTCACTCGCTTGAGTCAAAAGAAAGGGGCTATTCAATCCAACAAGTCAATGCCAGTGTTTCTCGCCAAGTCTAATCCCGTTCTAATCTCTCTGTCCTGCCCACTCCCAACACCCATTCATTTTCGAGGAGCAAACTAATTCCGCTTTCAGACAGCAGTCTTGAGCTAATACCATCAGTCACAGCAGTGGGAGTTTAGTTCCTAACAACTGTGTATCATCACCTGCAAACATTCAACCCTCAAACATGAGCCATCAATGCAGGGGTTAAAGTTTTGAAGTGCATTTATTAGTCACAAGTAGGCTTACATTAACACTGCAGTGAAGTTACTGTGAAATTCCCCTAGTTGCCACACTCTGCAGCCTGTTCGGGCAATGCACACGTCTTTCGGATCATGGGAGGAAACTGGAGCACACAGAGGAAACCCATGCAGACATGGGGAGAACGTGCAGGCTCCACACAGACAGTGACCCGAGCAGGGAATCGAACCCAGGTCCCTGGCGTTTGTGAGGCAGCAGTGCTAACCGTCGTGCCACCGCAGGAGTACAGGGGGGAATGAAAGGCCATAGAGATAAGTGAAACAAAAAGCACAAAACGCTGGAAAATCTCAGCAGGTCTGACATCATCGGTGAAGAGAGAATAGAGCCAACATTTTGACTCAGAGTTCTGACGAAGGGCCATCCAGACTTCAATCATTGGCTCTATTCTCTCCACAGACCTGATCAGTTTTCTCAGCATTTTCTGATTTCACAAAAATACAGATGCAGAAGGAATCGAACCTGCACCGACAACAATCCCATCCTATACCTGTAACCACATATTACTCTTGTAAAAGGACCCCTCCTGTAAATATTAACACACTCCCCAGAGAACCCCTGTAAATATTAACTCACTCCCCAGGACTCCCTGTAAATATAAACACACGCCCCAGGACTCCCTGTAAATATTAGCACACTCCCGAGGACTCCCTGTAAATATTAGCACACTCCCCGGGACTCCCTGTAAATATTAGCACACTCCCCGGGACTCCCTGTAAATATTAGCACACTCCCCGGGACTCCCTGTAAATATTAACACACGCCCCAGGACCCTTAAATATTAACACACTCCCCAGAGAACCCCTGTAAATATTAACACACTCCCAGAGAACCCCTGTAAATATTAACACACTCCCCAGAGAACCCCTGTAAATATTAACACACTCCCCGGGACTCCCTGTAAATATTAACACACTCCCCGGGACTCCCTGTAAATATTAACACACTCCCCGGGACTCCCTGTAAATATTAACACACTCCCCGGGACTCCCTGTAAATATTAACACACTCCCCGGGACTCCCTGTAAATATTAACACACTCCCCGGGACTCCCTGTAAATATTAACACACTCCCAGGACCCCTGTAAATATTACACACTCCCCGGGACTCCCTGTAATATTAACACACTCCCCGGGACTCCCTGTAAATATTAACACACTCCCCAGACTCCCTGTAAATATTAACACACTCCCCGGGACTCCCTGTAAATATTAACACACTCCCCAGGGACTCCCTGTAAATATTAACACACTCCCCAGGACTCCTAAATATTAACACACTCCCGGGACTCCCTGTAAATATTAACACACTCCCCGGGACTCCCTGTAAATATTAACAACACCCACCCACCCTCCCCAGGACTCCCTGTAAATATTAACACACTCCCCAGGACACCCTGTAAATATTAACACACTCCCCAGGACTCCCTGTAAATATTAACACACTCCCCAGGATTCCCTGTAAATATTAACACACTCCCCAGAGAAACCCTGTAAATATTAACACACTCCCCAGGACTCCCTGTAAATATTAACACACTCCCCGGGACTCCCTGTAAATATTAACACACTCCCCGGGACTCCCTGTAAATATTAACACGCTCCCCAGAGCAACCCTGTAAATATTAACACACTCCCCAGGACTCCCTATAAATATTAACATGCTCCCCAGGACTCCCTGTAAATATTAACACACTCCCCAGAGAACCCTTGTAAATATTAACACACTCCCCAGAGAACCCCTGTAAATATTAACACACTCCCCAGAACTCCCTGTTAATATTAACACACTCCCCGGGACTCCCTGTAAATATTAACACGCTCCCCAGAGCAACCCTGTAAATATTAACACACTCCCCAGGACTCCCTGTAAATATTAACACACTCCCTGGGACTCCCTGTAAATATTAACAGACTCCCCAGGACTCCCTGTAAATATTAACACACTCCCCAGAGAAACCCTGTAAATATTAACACACTCCCCGGGACTCCCTGTAAATATTCACACACTCCTCGAGACACCCTATAAATATTAACACACTCCCCAGGACTCCCTGTAAATATTAACACACTCCCCGGGACTCCCTGTAAATATTAAAACACTCCCCAAGACTCCCTGTAAATATTAACACACTCCCCAAGACTCCTTGTAAATATTAACACACTCCCCGGGACTCCCTGTAAATATTAACACACTCCCCAGAGAACCCCTGTAAATATTAACACACTCCATGGAACTCCCTGTAAATATTAACACACTGCCCGGGACTCCCTGTAAATATTAACACAACCCCCAGAGAACCCCTGTAAATATTAACACACTCCCCAGGACTCCCTATAGATATTAACACACTCCCTGGGACTCCGTGTAAATATTAGCACACTCCACGGGACTCCCTGTAAATATTAACACACTCCCTGGGACTCCCTGTAAATATAACACCTCCCCGGACTCACTGTAAATATTAACACCCTTCCGAGAACCCCTGTAAATATTAACACACTCCCCAGACTCCTGTAAATATTAACACACTCCCCGGGACTCCCTGTAAATATTAACACACTCCACGGGACTCCCTGTAAATATTAACACACTCCCGGGACTCCCTGTAAATATTAACACACTCCCCAGGACTCCTGTAAATATTAACACACTCCCCGGGACTCCCTGTAAATATTAACACACTCCCCGGACTCCCTGTAAATATTAACACACTCCCGGGACTCATGTAAATACTAACACACCCCCCAGAGAACCTGTAAATATTAACACACTCCCCGGGACTCCCTGTAAATATTAACACACTCCCCAGACTCCCTGTAAATATTACACACTCCCCGGACTCCTTGTAAATATTAACACACTCCCCGGGACTCCCTGTAAATATTAACACACTCCCCAAGACTCCCTGTAAATATTAACACACTCCCCAGAGAACCCCTGTAAATATTAACACACTCCCTGGAACTCCTTGTAAATATTAACATACTCCCCGGGACTCCCTGTAAATATTAACACACTCACCAGAGAACCCCTGTAAATATTAACACACTCCCCACGACTCCTTGTAAATATTAACACACTCCCCGGGACTCCCTGTAAATATTAACACACTCACCAGAGAACCCCTGTAAATATTAACACACTCCCCGGGACTCCCTGTAAATATTCACACACTCCCCAGGACTCTCTGTAAATATTAACACACTCCCCGGGACTCACTGTAAATACTAACACACCCCCCAGAGAACCCTTGTAAATATTAACACACTCCCCGGGACTCCCTGTAAATATTAACACACTCCCCAGGACTCCTTGTAAATATTAACACACTCCCCGGGACTCCCTGTAAATATTAACACACTCCCCAAGACTCCCTGTAAATATTAACACACTCCCCAGAGAACCCCTGTAAATATTAACACACTCCCTGGAACTCCTTGTAAATATTAACATACTCCCCGGGACTCCCTGTAAATATTAACACACTCGCCAGGACTCCCTGTAAATATTAACACACTCCCCACGACTCCTTGTAAATATTAACACACTCCCCGGGACTCCCTGTAAATATTAACACACTCACCAGAGAACCCCTGTAAATATTAACACACTCGCCAGGACTCCCTGTAAATATTAACACACTCCCCAGGACTCCCTGTAAATATTAACACACTCCCCAGGACTCCTTGTAAATATTAACACACTCCCCGGGACTCCCTGTAAATATTAACACACTCCCCAAGACTCCCTGTAAATATTAACACACTCCCCAGAGAACCCCTGTAAATATTAACACACTCCCTGGAACTCCTTGTAAATATTAACACACTCCCCGGGACTCCCTGTAAATATTAACACACTCACCAGAGAACCCCTGTAAATATTAACACACTCGCCAGGACTCCCTGTAAATATTAACACACTCCACAGAGAACCCCTGTAAATATTAACACACACCCCAGGGCTCCCTGTAAATATTAACACACTCCCCAGGACTCCCTGTAAATATTAGCAAACTCCCCCGGGCTCCCTGTAAATATTAACACACTCCTTGGAACTCCCTGTAAATATTAACACACTCCCTGGAGAACCCCTGTAAATATGAGCACACTCCCCAGGACACCCTGTAAATATTAACACACTCCACAGGACTCTCTGTAAATAGTAACACACTCCCTAGGATTCCCTGTACATTTTAACACACTCCCCAGAGAAACCCTGTAAATATTAGCACACTCCCCAGGACTCCCTGTAAATATTAACACACACCCCGGGACTCCCTGTAGATATTAACACACTCCCTGGAACTCCCTGTAAATATTAAGACACTCCATAGAGAACCCCTGTAAATATTAACACACTCCCTGGAACACCCTGTAAATTTTAACACACTACCCAGAGAACCCCCTGTAAATATTAGCACACTCCCCAGCACCCCCTGTAAATATTAACACACTCCCCAGGGCTCCCTGTAAATATTAACACACTCCCCGGGACTCCCTGTAAATATTAGCACACTCCCCAGAGAACCCCTGTAAATATTAACACACTCCCCAGGACTACCTATAAATATTTACACACTCCCCAGGACCCCCTGTAAATATTAACACACTCCCCGGGACCCCCCGTAAATATTAACACACTCCCCAGAGAACCCCTGTAAATATTAACACACTCCCCAGGACTCCTTGTAAATATTAACACACTCCCCGGGACTACCTGTAAATATTAACACACTCCCCAGAGAACCCTGTAAATATTAACACACTCCCCAGGACTCCCTGTAAATATTAACACACTCCCCGGGACTCCCTGTAAATATTAACACACTCCCCGGGACTCCCTGTAAATATTAACACACTCCCCAGGACTCCCTGTAAATATTAACACACTCCCCAGGACTCCCTGTAAATATTAACACACTCCCCAGAGAACCCCTGTAAATATTAACACACTGCCCAGAGAACCCCTGTAAATATTAACACACTCCCCAGAGAACCCCTGTAAATATTAACACACTCCCCGGGTCTCCCTGCAAATATTAACACACTCCCCAGGACTCCCTGTAAATATTAACACACTCCCCGGGACTCCCTGTAAATATTAACACACTCCCCGGGACTCCCTGTAAATATTAACACACTCCCCAGGACTCCCTGTAAATATTAACACACTCCCCAGAGAACCCCTGTAAATATTAACACACTCCCCGGGACTCCCTGTAAATATTAACACACTCCCAGGAACCCCTGTAAATATTAACACACTCCCCAAGAACCCCTGTAAATATTAACACACTCCCCAGGGACTCCCTGTAAATATTAACACACTCCCCAGGACTCCCTGTAAATATTAACACACTCCCCGGGACTCCCTGTAAATATTAACACACTCCCCAGGACTCCCTGTAAATATTAACACACTCCCCAGGACTCCCTGTAAATATTAACACACTCCCCAGAGCATCCCTGTAAATATTAACACACTCCCCAGGACTCCCCGTAAATATTAACACACTCACCAGGACTCCCTGGAAATATTAACACACTCCACGGGACTCTCTGTAAATATTAACACACTCCCTGGGACTCCCTGTAAATATTAACACACTCCCCGGGACTCCCTGTAAATATTAACACACTCCCCAGGACTCCCTGTAAATATTAACACACGCCCCAGGACTCCCTGTAAATATTAACACACTCCCTGGGACTCCCTGTAAGTATTAACACACTCCCCAGGACTCCCTGTAAATATTAACACACCCCCCAGGACTCCCTATAAATATTAACACACTCCCCGGGTCTCCCTGTAACTATTAACACACTCCCCGGGACTCCCTGTAAATATTAACACGCTCCCCAGGACTCCCTGTAAATATTAACACACTCTCCAGGACTCCCTGTAAATTTTAACACACTCCCCGGGACTCCCTGTAAATATTAACACACTCACCGGGACTCCCTGTAAATATTAACACACTCCCCAGGACCCCTGTAAATATTAACACACTCCCCGGGACTCCCTGTAAATATTAACACGCTCCCCGGGACTCCCTGTAAATATTAACACACTCTCCAGGACTCCCTGTAAATTTTAACACACTCCCCAGGACTCCCTGTAAATATTAACACACTCGCAGGACTCCCTGTAAATATTAACACACTTCCCAGGACTCCCTGTAAATATAACACACTCCCTGACTCACTGTAAATATTAACACACTCCCCAGGACTCGCTGTAAATATTAACACACTCCCCAGGACTCCCTGTAAATATTAACACTCCCCAGGACTCCCTGTAATATTAACACACTCCCCAGGACTCCCTGTAAATATTAACACGCTCCCCAGGACTCCTGATAAATATTAACACACTCCCCAGGACTCCCTGTAAATTTTAACACACTCCCGAGGACTCCCTGTAAATATTAACACACTCACTTGAACTCCCTGTAAATATTAACACACTCTCTGGATCTCCCTTTAAATATTAACACACTCTCTGGAACTCCCTGTAAATATTAACACACTCACCGGGACTCCCTGTAAATATTAACACGCTCCCCAGGACTCCCTGTAAATATTAACACACTCTCCAGGACTCCCTGTAAATTTTAACACACTCCCCGGGACTCCCTGTAAATATTAACACACTCACCGGGACTCCCTGTAAATATTAACACACTCCCCAGGACCCCCTGTAAATATTAACACACTCCCCGGGACTCCCTGTAAATATTAACACGCTCCCCGGGACTCCCTGTAAATATTAACACACTCTCCAGGACTCCCTGTAAATTTTAACACACTCCCCAGGACTCCCTGTATATATTAACACACTCCGCAGGACTCCCTGTAAATATTAACACACTTCCCAGGACTCCTTGTAAATATTAACACACTCCCCAGGACTCTCTGTAAATGTTAACACACTCCCTGGGACTCACTGTAAATATTAACACACTCCCCAGGACCTGCTGTAAATATTAACACACTCCCCGGGACTCCCTGTAAATATTAATACACTCCCCAGGACTCCCTGTAAATATTAACACGTTCCCCAGGACTCCTGATAAATATTAACACACTCCCCAGGACTCCCTGTAAATATTAACACGCTCCCCAGGACTCCTGATAAATATTAACACACTCCCCAGGACTCCCTGTAAATTTTAACACACTCCCGAGGACTCCCTGTAAATATTAACACACTCACTTGAACTCCCTGTAAATATTAACACACTCTCTGGATCTCCCTTTAAATATTAACACACTCTCTGGAACTCCCTGTAAATATTAACACACTCCCTGAGATTCCCTGCAAATACTGACACACTCCCCGGGACTCCCTGTAAATATTAACACATGCCCCGGGACTCCCTGTAAATACAGACACACTCCCTGGGAACCCTGTAAATACAGACACACTCCTTGGGACTCCGTGTAAATATTAACACATGAAGTGGAGATGTCGGTGTAAACACAGTAAGAAGTCTCACAACACTAGGTGCCTTTTGCTACCAAATAAACTGCTGGACTTTAATTTGGTGTTGTAAGACTTTTTGCAATATTACACACACCACGGGAACCCCTGTGAGTACTGATACACTCCACAGGACCTTCTGTAAATACAGACACACTCCCCGGTGTTCCCTGTATATATGAATACACTCCCTGGGGTTCTCCTATAAATATTAACACACAGCTTGGGACCTCCTGTAAATGTTTCCCTACTAGTAATTCTCTTGACACTGAGGGGCAATTTAGCATGGCCAAATTAACCTGCACATCTTTGTGGAGGAAACTAGAGCACCCAGAAGAAACCCATGCAGACATTGGGAGAACATGCAAATTCCATACAAAGCTGGAATTGAACCTGGATCCTTGGCGTTGTGAGGCAGCAGTGCTAACCACTGTGCCAGCGCGCTGATCATCACTTCAGAGTCCAGCATCTGCAGTATTTGGCTTTTGTCAAAGGGATAAAATGGACTTTCTCCCAAAATTGTGACCCAGGACATCTGAAACCAAGAGAGGTGATAACGCAGAATTTAGTAAATCGGTAGCACAGTGCTTAGCACTGCTGCCTCACAGTATCAAGGTATTGGGTTCAATTCCTGGCTTGTGTCACTGTTTGTGCAGAGTCTGCACATTCTTCCCGTGTCTGCATGGGTTTCTCCCAGGTGCTCCAGTTTCCTCCCATAGTCCGAAAGACGTGCTGGTTAAGTGCATTGGCCATGCTAAATTCTGCCTCAATGAACAGGCACCGGAGTGTGGCGACTAGGGGATTTTCATAGTAACTTCATTGCAGTGTTAACGTAAGCCAACTTGTGACACTAAGAAATAAACTTTATCAATAGGCCCACCACAGCAACAGTGGAATTTAAATTCAATTAATAAAATCTGGAATATATAGACCATTTCAAAGAATCTACAAAGGATTGTGACATAAGCTCAGTCCATCACGCAAACCTGCCTCCTATTCGTTGACTCCATTTACAATTCCCACTGCCTTGGAAAAGCAGCCAGCATAATTAAGGACTCCACGCACCTCAGACATTCTCTCTTCCACCTTCTTCTGTCAGAAAAAAGGTACAAAAGTCTGAGGTCACGTACCGACTGACTCAAGAACAGCTTCTTCCCTGCTGCTGTCAGACTTTTGAAAACCTTGTATTAAGTTGATCTTTCTCTGAACTCTAGCTACGACTGTAACACTACATTCTGCACCCTCTCCTTTCCTTCTCTATGAACAGTATACTTAGTCTGTACAGCGCAAGAAAAAATACTTCTCACTGTATATGATGTGGAGATGTTATGCTGGACTGGGGTGGGCACAGTAAGAAGAATCACAACACCAGATTAAAGTCCAAAAAGTTTATTTGGAATCATGAGCTTTCAGAGTGCTGCTCCTTCATCAAGTGAATGGAGAGGTAGGTTCACATATATAGACACAGACACAATTGTGAGATAATGGTTAGAATGCGAGTCTTTACAGTTTTTATTAGTTTACTAATACATGTGACAATAATAAATCACATCAAATATCTGGAATTAAGAATCTACTGATGACCATGAAACTGTTGTCAGAAAAATCCATCTGGTTCAGTAATGTCCCTTTAGGGAAGGAAATCTGCCCTCTTTACCTGGTCTGGCCTATGTGTGACTTCAGAGGCATAGCAATGTGGTTGACTCTCAACTGCCCTCCAAGGACAACTAGGATTGGGCAATAAATGCTGGTCCAGCCAGCGACACTCATGTTCCAAGAATGAATAAGAAAAGAATTCCAGTGAGATTAATCACCAGAGTCTCATTGGCTCAAATCATTCTCTCTCCACCCAGTTCATTCCACCTCCTTCCCTCCACTTCAATTTTCAGAAGCTTTGGTAAGGAATATTTGCTTCTGAGCTCCTTTCAAAAATAAATCTTTGTTCGCATTCAAAGGTTGAACTAAACTCAGACAGCATCAAAAAAAGTCTCAGAGCCAAACCGGTCCTTGCTGCATACATGGTCAATGATAGTAACCCCCTACCCACCACAGCCCCGTCTCCCCCCTCTACTCCCCAAACCCCCGACAAAGAATCAGATGTGTCAATCGTTCGATTCCCACTTTTCTCGGATTGTCCGTGCTTCCTTCTCAGAATCTCTGAAACCAAGTCACCCGGCTCTCTCTCATCCATCCCCCGTCCCAGTGTTTCCCATTACCGCACTGGTACAAGGGTTGGGAGAGGGAGAATTGGGGTCGGGAGGGGTCACAACCTTTGCTCCAATGGTCGTGTGCGGATTTTCCCCGGTTTTCTTTTTCTCTGTCGGGTGAATGGAAGACGTGGGGGCGGAGTGGGGAGCGAGGAGGCTGAGAGGGGAGGAATGGCGGGGGGGGGGAGCGAGGAGGCTGAGAGGGGAGGAATGGCGGGGGGGGGAGCGAGGAGGCTGAGAGGGGGAGAAGTGCGGGGGGGGGGAGCGAGGAGGCTGAGAGGGGAGGAATGGCGGGGGGGGGAGCGAGGAGGCTGAGAGGGGAGGAATGGCGGGGGGGAGCGAGGAGGCTGAGAGGGAGGAATGGCGGGGTTGGGGGAGCGAGGAGGCTGAGAGGGGAGGAATGGCGGGGGGGGAGCGAGGAGGCTGAGAGGGGAGGAATGGCGGGGGGGGGGGGAGCGAGGAGGCGAGAGGGAGGAATGGCGGGGGGGGGGAGCGAGGAGGCTGAGAGGGGAGGAATGGCGGGGGGGGAGCGAGGAGGCTGAGAGGGGAGGAATGGCGGGGGGGAGCAAGGAGGCTGAGAGGGAGGAATGCGGGGGTGGGGGAGCGAGGAGGCTGAGAGGGGAGGAATGGCGGGGGGGGAGCGAGGAGGCTGAGAGGGGAGGAATGGCGGGGGGGGAGCGAGGAGGCTGAGAGGGAAGGAATGACGGGGGGGTGGGGGGGGTGGTCTTCACACAGTGAGCCCTGACCGAGGGTCACACAGATCTGATCCCGCAGTAAAGGGCACGGTGAGGGCATTCCTCATTCACTCTGAATTCAAATAACTGAGGAAATGGGATCTGTCACAGACTTTGTGAGAGCTTTTAAACTTTGCTCTGTTAGCGACCTCCCTGTAAAGATTAACACACTCCCTGAGACCCTCTGTCAATACTGACACACTCCCCGGGGACCCTCTGTAAATACTGACACACTCCCCAGGACCCCCTGTAAATACTGACACACTCCCCAGGACCCCCTGTAAATACTGACACACTCCCCGGGGACCCCCTGTAAATACTGACACACTCCCCAGGATCCCCTGTAAATACTGACACACTCCCCAGGACCCCCTGTAAATACTGACACACTCCCCGGGGACCCCCTGTAAATACTGACACACTCCCCAGGATCCCCGTAAATACTGACACACTCCCCGGGGACCCCCTGTAAATACTGACAAACTCCCCGGGGACCCCCTGTAAATACTGACACACTCCCCGGGGACCTGTAAATACTGACACACTCCCCGAGGACCCCCTTAAATACTGACACACTCCCGGGGACCCCCTGTAAATACTGACACACTCCCCGGGGACCTGTAAATACTGACACACTCCCCGGGAACCCCTGTAAATACTGACACACTCCCCGGGAACCCCTGTAAATACTGACACACTCCCCAGGAATCACTGTAAATACTGACACACTCCCCAGGAACCCCTGTAAATACTGACACACTCCCCAGGACCCCCTGTAAATACTGACACACTCCCCAGGATCCCTGTAAATACTGACACACTCCCCAATAATCCCTGTAAATACTGACACACTCCCCAATAATCCCTGTAAATACTGACACACTCCCCAAGAACCCCTGTAAATACTGACACACTCCCCGGGGACCCTGTAAATACTGACATAATCCCGAGGACCCCCTTAAATACTGACACACTCCCAGGGGACCCCCTGTAAATACTGACACACTCCCCGGGGACCTGTAAATACTGACACACTCCCCGGGGACCTGTAAATACTGACACACTCCCCGGGGACCCCCTGTAAATACTGACACACTCCCCAGGACCCCCTGTAAATACTGACACACTCCCCAGGGACCCCCTGTAAATACTGACACACTCCCCAGGACCCCCTGTAAATACTGACACACTCCCCGGGGACCCCCTGTAAATACTGACACACCCCCGGGGACCCCCTGTAAATACTGACACACTCCCCGGGACCCCCTGTAAATACTGACACACTCCCCAGGACCCCCTGTAAATACTGACACACTCCCCAGGACCCCCTGTAAATACTGACACACTCCCCGGGGACCCCCTGTAAATACTGACACACTCCCCAGGACCCCCTGTAAATACTGACACACTCCCCGGGGACCCCCTGTAAATACTGACACACTCCCCGGGGACCCCCTTAAATACTGACACACTCCCAGGGGACCCCTGTAAATACTGACACACTCCCGGGGACCTGTAAATACTGACACACTCCCAGGGACCTGTAAATACTGACACACTCCCGGGGGACCCCCTGTAAATACTGACACACTCCCCAGGACCCCTGTAAATACTGACCCACTCCCCCGGGACCCTCTGTAAATACTGACACACTCCCCAGGACCCCCTGTAAATACTGACACACTCCCTGGGGACCCCCTGTAAATACTGACACACTCCCCAGGGACCCCCTGTAAATACTGACACACTCCCCAGGGACCCCCTGTAAATACTGACACACTCCCCAGGGACCTGTAAATACTGACACACTCCCCAGGGACCCTCTGTAAGTATTGATAATATCTGGAATATGAAGGATCTGAAGTTGGTTTTTCTGCTGGATTTGCGTTCATTGAACAGCATTGCCACCTGGTGGTGCATACCTCACATTACATTCAGATACAATCATTGCTCATCTGAGGACCTCGTGTGGCGATGTCTAGTACTGCAACTTACTTTCTCCAGGAGGATCTGAAACACAAAAGGATCTCAAGTGTTTTCGCAACCAGTTTCCTCCTTCCTTCCCAAATGATCCTGTTATCTCCTGAATCAGTGAGTGATCTCTGTATCATAGAATCCCTAAGCTATATAACATCTATATATACATCCCTATAATCTCTGACTCCAGAGCCACAACAATGTGGTCGATTCTCTACTGCTCTCCAAGGATATCAGGAGTGGGCAATAAATGCTGCCCATGTCCTACAAATGAATGATAAAGAAGTTACTACCTTTAAATTAACATTGCGGCATGGTGGTTAATGCTTCTGCCTCAGAGCACCAAGGACCTGAGTTCAATTCCCAGCTTGGGTCACTGCCTGTGCAGAGTTTGCACGTTCTCCCCATGTCTGCATGGGTTTCCTCCGCGTGCTCCGGTTTCCTCCAAAAGATCGCTGATTAGGTGCGTTGGCCGCGCTAAATTCTTCCTCAGTATGTCCAGACAGGCGCCAGAGTGTGGCAACTAGAGAATTTTCACAGTAACTTCATTGGAATGTTAACGTAAGCCTGCTTGTGACTATTTTTGGTCAACAGAGCAAAGTGGGCAATGGGTTACCCCAGAATGCACAGAGGCAGGGAAAACTTCCTATTCACCTATCATGGATTTAATAGAGGGCTTTCACTCTCCCAATGAATGATGGGAAAGCCCTCCTCCATTGCTAGTGTTTGTTTCTGCTCAATTCCAATGAGAGACAGCCAGAGAAACATTGCAGATCCCATAGCTGTGAGAAATTTAAGTAAAGGGAGGCTTTTTTCACAAAAGCTGGAATTAAAACAAAGGAAGGTAGAAAAGATTAGAATATAGGTTCAGGATGAGGGGGCAGGAGGTTCAGGGGGGACATGAGGGAAAATCGTTTTACCCAGAAACTGGTAGCAGTCTGGAACGTGCTGACTGGGAGGGTGGTGGAGGCAGATTGCCTCTCATCCTTTACAAAATACCTGGACGAGCACTTGGCACATCATAACATTCAGGGCTACGGCTCAAGTGCTGGTTAGCGCAGTTAAGTGGGAGATCAGTATTTCTCACATGTCAGTGCTGATCTGATGGGCTGAAGGGCATCTTCTGCACTGTATGAATCTATGATTCTATTTGGTCGGTGCAACTTACTACTTTTTTCCCATATTTTGGGGCTGGGTTTCTGCTTTAGATCTATAGAACACCTCAAAAATCCCACAAAGCATTTTATCCAAAGTTGCCAACATTGACTGGCACAGAAACCTTGTCTGTTCCTAGGCATGATTGCTATTCCCTTCCAAACCTCTCCCACATTCCCAGACAGGTTAAAAGGCGTATCTTCTTGCCTGATAGATACATAGCAGTGAGAATACTGGAGCGGCCCACAGACCTCTCATATGCCCCCCTCATGACTTCTGATTCCTCCTTTTTATGACCCAGACCTGACCCCTTCATGACCTCTGACATGCCCCATCAAAAAGGTAGATGAGGGCAGTGCAGTTGATGTTGTCTACATGAACTTTAGCAAGGCCTTTGAAAAGGTACTGCATGGTACATTGTTGCATAAAGTTAAATCTCATGGGATCTAGGGTGAAGTAGCTAAATGGATAAAAGTTGATGACAGAACCTAGAATGTGATTGTTTTTCAAACTGAAGGCCTGTGACCAGCGGTGTGCCTCAGGGATCGGTACTGGGTCCACTGTTTACTTGTCATTTATATTAATGATTTGGATCAGAATATAGGAGGCATGGTTAGTAAGTTTGCAGATAACACCAGAATTGGTGGCACAATGGACAATAAATAAGGTTATCTAGAATTGCAACAGGATCTTGATCAATTGAGCCGGTGGCTGCTGAATGATGGAGTTTATTTTAGATAAATGATCAGTGATGCATTTTGGTAGATTGAATTAGGGCAGGACTTACCCAGTTAATGGTAGGGCACTGGGGACACTTACAGAGCAAAGAGATCTAGGGCTACAGGTTCATAGCTCCTTGAAAGTGAAGTTACAGTTGGACAGTGTGGTGAAGAAGGCATTGGACATGCTTGATTTCATCGGTCAGAACATTAAATACAGGAGTTGGGACATTTTGTTGAAGTTGTACAAGACATTGGTAAGGCCACACTTGGAATACTGTGTACAGTTCTGGTCACCCTGTAATAGAAAGGATTTTATTAAACTAGAAAGTGTGCAGAAAAGATTTACCAGGGATGCTACTGAGACTTGATGGTTTGAGTTATAATGAGAGCTAGATAGACTGGGACATTTTTCTCTGGAGCACAGAAAGCTGAGGGGTGATCTTATAGAGGTCTATAAAATAACGAGGGGCATTGATTAGCTAGATAGTCAATATCTTTTCCCAAAGATAGGGGAGTCTAAAACTAAAGGAAATAAGTTTAAGGTGAAAAGGGAGAGATACAAAAGGGTCCAGAGGGGCAATTTTTTTTCACACAGAGGGTGGTGAGTGTCTGGAATGAGTTGCCAGAAGTAGCAGTAGAGGCAGGTACAATTTTATCTTTTAAAAAGTGTTGAGACAGTTAACCCCATTCTGAAATGGTCAATTGTACCTCTACCATCTGCATCCTTTTAGGAGAGAGCATTCTAGAATTCCACAATGTTTTGTGTGAAAAGAGGATTTCATGATTCAGCCTTTGATGGCTGACTTTAATTTTATCACAAAGTCTTTTGATAAAGGGAAGGGAGGTTGTGACAGAGAGAGTGAGAGAGAGAGAGAGGAAGAGAGGGAAAGAGAGATAGAGAGCAGATGGATATCGGAGCAGAGAGAGATTTATCACACAAAGCAACCAATTCCTGTGTTGTTCCTGGGACTGAGGGAAGTGTGAAGAACACAAAAACGGGGACAGGATTTAGACGGCAATATTGGGATCAGTCTGGATCATTCCAATATCCAATCGGCATCAGGGCTGCAGCGTTCCAATCCACTTCTCAGATCTTTCTCTGGAACACCGCCGTCCTGTAAAAACAGATTCAAAAGACTTGTTAAAATCACAGCTCCATCAACAGCCCAATGGGTGCCATCAACATCTGAGATAGAGTATAGGAATGAGATAGAGAATCTGATGAACTGGTGCAATGATAACAATGTCTCCTTCAATGTTAGTAAAGCGAGGCAAATAGTTATTAAGTTCAGGAAGCTCAGTGGAAGACATGTCCCATCTACATCAATGGGGATAAAGTAGAAATAGAATCATAGGGTCCTACAGTGCAGAAAGGGGCCATTCAGCCCACCAAGTCTGCACCAATCACAATCCCATCCTATCCCCATAATCACATGCATTTTCCCAAGTTCATCCCCCCGAAACCAATTTAGCATGGCCAATTCACCTAACCTGCACACTCTTCATCAAGAGATTCAAGTTTTTAGGTGTCCAGATCATCAACAACCTGTCCTGGTCCCTCCACACCAGTGCTATAATTAAGAAAGTCCACCAACATCTCCACTTTGTCAGGAGGCTGATGAAATTTGACGTGTCCATTACAACTCTCACCAATTTTTCCAGATGCATCAGAACTTGGTGTGGCTCCTGCTCTGCCCAAGATCACAAGAAACTACAAAGGATTGTGAACGTAGCCCAATACATCATGCAAATTAGCTTCCCATCTATGCGGAGTTCACATGTTCTCCTCATGTCTATGTGAGTTTCCTCTGGGTGCACTGGTTTCTTCCCACAGTCCAAAAGTTCTGCAGGTTAGGGTGGATTGGCTGTGCTAAATTGCCCCTTAGTGTCCAAAGATGTTTAGGTTAGGGAGATTAGTTGGGTAAATATGTGGGGTTATGAGAATAGGGCCGGGTAAAATGTTCTCTCCGACAATAGGGACAGACTCGATTGCCTCGTTCTGCACTCTGGGCATTCTGTGATGCTGTGATTGTTGTTAGGAATGAGTTAACAGACCTTCCAAATAAATTCTAATTAGATGTTAATTATTCAATAAAAGTCACTGATATATAAAGGGGCCACAGATGGCACTGTTTGTTTGTGAATTGGAGAATTGTGTGTGTGAGTTGGATCTGAGATATAAAGATAGTTTATGACAAAGTTGATTTTGTGTCTCCTTCACTGGGCTACAACCAAGAGGCTCAAATAATTGTAGTGTTCCATAAATTGTAGACAGTTAGATGTGAAATATTGGAAAGAAGATAAATCGATATCGTTTAGTTTTCAGTCCCATTGCTGCATTTCTTTGTTGCCTGGTTTATAAAAGAAAGTGTGATTGTCAAATTTGCGAACAACTCTGAATTATTTGCAGTGAGGAATTGTGAGGAGATTGTTCTCAAATGGAGAGGCCAGGTTAGCGAACAGCAACTCAAGCTGTCTGCTTTTTAAACCACTCATTAGATATGGCAAGACCATGGCTGGAATCTTACTGCCTGCCACAGGAATCGGAGTGGGCGAGGGACGGACAATAGGAAGATCTGTTGTCCTTGGGTGAGATAGTCCAGTCTCAGATTGAGTGAGGCCATAAAATGTCAATTCATATAGAAATTAGAAGCAGGAGGAGGCCATTCGGCCCTTCAAGCTTACTCCGCCACTCATTTAGTAGAACATAGAAAAACTACAGCACAAATGGGCCCTTTGGCCAACAAGCTACGTAGATCATGTCCCTACCTACTAGGCCTACCTATAACCCTCAATCCTATCAAGTCCCATGTACTCATCCAGAAGTCTCTTAAAAGACCCCAACAAGTTTGCCTCCACACCACCGACGGCATCCGATCATCAAATTCAATATCGTGACCCCTCCCCGTCCTCCTTCCCCCTAGACTATATCTAATTGAGAAGATAGTCCCTTTGAGGAGAAGATGCGGTGATCATGTTTCTGGACGATAGGTTAGAAATACAACCACAACTGAAATATAAAGGTTTCGGTATGGTGACCATGATAACTATCATTGATTGTTGGAAAAACCCATCTGTTTCACTAATATCTTTTAGGGAAGGAAATCTATTGTCCTTACCTTGGTCTGGCCTACATGTGACTCCAGAGCCACAGCAATGTGGTTGAGTCGGTGACCTTATAGAGGTTTATAAAATCATGAGGGACGTAGATAAGGTGAATAGCAAAAGGTCTTCTTCCCCGGGGTAAGGAGTCCAAATCAGAGGGCACAGGTTTAAAGTGATGGCAACAATTTAAAAGGCATCTGAGGGGATAACTTTTTCACACAGAGTGTCACACGTGTATGGAATGAGCTGGCAAAGGAAGTGGTAGAGGTGGGTACAATGCCAACATTTAAAGGAAATTTGGACAGGTCCATGGATGGGAAAGGTTTAGAGTGATGTGGGTCAAACACAGGCAAATGGGGCTAGTTCAGTTTAGGAAGCCTGGTCAGTATAGACGAGTTGGGCCGAAGGGTCTGTTTTTGTGATTTTATCTCTGAGGCTCTTAACCTTCTTTGGAAATGACTGAGCGAGTCACTCACTTCAAAAGCAATTAGGGATGTGCAAGAAATGTGGGCCCAGCTAGTGACTTCCACATCCAGTGAAGGAATAATGAAAAAAAAAAGATGGTGGTGCACTGCCTTCTTGAATACAATTGAGTAGCTTCCATTTCAAAGGGCGCATGTAGGCCAGACCTGGTAAGGAAGGCAGATTCCCCTCCTTAAAGGAGCACTAGTGAGCCAAGTAGGTCTTTAATAACAATGTCTGACCTTCAGATTAAGTGGCTTTTGACTGTTTTGCCCAGTGAAGTGCAGGGACCCCAAACCTGAGCTACAGCCCCACTCTCCACTGCACCAAATCATCCCAGCAAGCAAGCACTGACCCGGTCGTAGAGCTATTTGACTGTAGGGGCAGCATGACTGAATCTAACCCTGTCCTCGCAAGCATTGACTCTGATGCACAGACTTTGCAATGGTTGATATGAATTAGGACAATTTTATATGTTTCTTTCTAACAATAGGCACCAATACCTCCTCCGCAATCATCATCAACACTGGTGCCCCACAAGGTTATGCCCTCAGCCCCCTACTATACTCCTTATATATCTATGACTGTGCAGCTAAACTCCCCTCCAACTCCATTTTCAAGTTTGCTGATGACACCACCATACTTTCTCAGAAGACTAAGGAAATATGGCATATCAGCTACAAGTCTCACCAACTTTTACAGGTGCACCATAGAAAGCATTCTTCCTGTATGTATCACAGCTTGGTATGGGCTCCTGCTCTGCTCAAGTCCACAAGAAACTACAAAAGGGTCATAAATGTAGCCCAATCCATCATATAACCAGCCTCCCATCCATTAACTCTGTCTACACTTGTAAGTGTCTTGGAGAAGCTGTCAGCATAATTAAGGACCCCAGGCATCCCGGACACTCTCTCTTCCACGTTCCACGATACAGAAGTCTGAGGTCATGCATCAACCAACTCAAAAACAGCTTCTTCCCTGTTGCTGTCAAATTTTTGAATGGGCCTATCTTGCATTAAGTTGATCTTTCTCTACACCTCAGCTATGACTGTAACACTGCATTCTTCAGTCTCTCTTTTTCTTCTCTATGAACAGTATGCTTTGTCGCGCAAGAAACGATACTTTTCACAGTATGCTAATAGTTATGATAATAATAACCCGAGTCTCCAATCTCAATCTCAACCCCACCTTGATCAATGCCAACAGATCAACTAACATAGCAGAGGTGAAGCCAACCTCACTCTATTCCGCACCAAAGCGACTTCATGCCAATAGATCTTTGATCATGGAAGGACAAATTGGCCAGAACTTTCCAATTATTCATGCTCCGCTACCACTGCCAGTGAGGATGGAGGATTTGACACTCAGCCAAATGTTCATTGACTGCAGTGCGACTGGAGAATCCCACCGGCATGAACAGGTGGGAAATGCCCATTGAGAGGATAACAAGAGAAAGCGTATGGGATCCCAGTCTTTATAAATACAGTAAGAAGTCTCACGACACCAGGTTAAAGTCCAACAGATTTATTTGGAATCACGAGCTTTCAGAGCGCTGCTCCTTCATCAGGTGAGTGGAGAGGTAGCTGATGAAGGAGCAGCACTCCAAAAACTTGTGATCCCAAATAAATCTGCTGGACTTTAACGTGGTGTTGTGAGATATCTTACTGTGCCCACCCCAACCCAACACCGGCAATTCCACATCATAAATACAATTACAAAAGTTGGGAGGTTAATTCTGAAAGCTCTGGCTAGGTCCCAATTGGGGTACTGCCTCCAATTCTGACCACCAAACTTTAGGAAGGATGTGAGGTCCCCTTGAGAAGATCCTTCATCGGCAGAGATATATGCTGGAATTTTACCAACTCGCCCACCTGAGGCTCATAAGATCCCATCGGAGGCCAAAGGAGAAAGCTGTTCTGTGAACCTTGCCTGCCCCAATTCCAGGGCAGGTGTGCCAGTAAGATTCCAGCAATAGAATATAAAGGTAAGGATATAATGTTGGAATTGCATTAAACGCCAGTGAGGCCACATCTGGAGTATTGTGGGCACCTCTGGGCACCATATTACAGGAAGGAGGTAATTGTCCTGGAGGGAGTGCAGAGGAGGTTTACAAGAATATTGCCAGGGCTGGAAAACAGTAGCTATGAGGGAGAGATTGGATGGGTTGGAATTGTTTTCCTTAGAACAGAGAAGGCTGAGAGGTGACTATCTAGAGATATACAAAGTTATGAGGAGTAGAGGTAGAGTGGGCTAGATAAAATTGTTTCTTTTGGTGGAGAATTCTACAACAGGGACATTGATTCAAGATAAACTCAATCAGGAGTCAGAATTCATAGAATTATAGATTTCCTATAGTGTAAAGGGAGACCTTTCAGCCCATCGATACTACGCCAACAGCAATCCCATCCAGGCCCCAGCCCTCTAACCCCACATATTTATCCCGCTAATTCCTCTAATCTACACATCTTTTCTGGTTGCGTAGGTTAGAGCATATTCTTTTGGGTTGTATCACAGCTTGATATGGCTCCTGTTCTGCCCAATACCGCAAGAAACTACAAAGAGTCATCAATGTATCTCAGTCTACCATGCAAACCAGCCTCCCATCCTTTGACTCTGTCTACATTTCCAGTTGCCTTGGAGAAGCAGCCAGCATAATTAAGGACCCCACGCACCCGGACATTTCCTTCTTCCATTGGGAAAAAGATACAAAAATCTGAGGTCATGTACCAACCAACTCAAAATTAGTTGCTTCTCTGCTGCCATCAGATTTTTGAATGAACCTACCTTGCATTAAATTGATCTTTCTCTACAGTGTAGCTATAAGAACAAAGAACAAAGAACAAAACATCATGGGAAACAGGCCCTTTGGCCCAACAAGCCCATGCCGCCACCCCGATGTTCCCACCTCTACCCGTGATCCCTGTCTATGTTAACTATGATAACTGTAACATTACATTCTGCACTCTCTCATTTCTTTCTCCTCGATGAATGGTATGCTCTATATAGAGCACAAAAAAGTACTTTTCACCGTATGCTAATATATGTGACACTAACCAGAGGAAATCCACACGGACACAGGGAGAATGTGCAAATTCCACACAGGCAGTGGCTCGAGGCCAGAATCGAACCCATGCTGTGGGGTAGCAGTGCTAACCACTGTGCCACTGTGTTGAACTCTTATTCCCTTTCTCTGATTGTAGTTACTCCAACAAGGACATCTGCTGTCATGGTGCCCAACATCCATCTATTTTGCTCCGTTCTCACACGTACACTTGTTTGCAACCACTCTGCGAGATCCGCTATCTAACTATGCTCCGGTCAACCCTTCTCTCTGCTGCCTCCTGCTGTGCTGTCTGGGAGAGGTCGCTGTAACTTTTCAGTTCTGATCAAATGATGCCATTTTCTTTGCTGGATGTCACTCTTTTGGGCTAATTCTGCTCTTGCAACGTCAAACACCTCTTTGTTCATTTTATATCCTGTCATTTACGTACGATTACAATCCACATCTCAATAGCCTCGATTTCCTTCCACCCATCTTGCCCAGCTTTAGAAACACAGACTGAGGAGGCTATTTGGCTCTTTGAGCCTGTCCCACCATTCAGTAGGATGATGTGGTCTCAACCTCTCTTTCCTCTCTGCCCAGCCATAACCCCGACTCCCTTAGCTTATCAACAATCTGCCCTGAATAAATTCAATAACCCACAACCTCCATTCTTTCCAGAGAAGAGAATTCCACGCAGTAACAGCCCTTTGAGAGAAAGGAAGCTCCTTTCATCTGTGTCTTAGAGCTCTGATTCTTAAACTACGCCCCCTGATTCTACTCAAGAGGAAACATCCTCCCAGTACCCACCCAATCGAATCCCCTCAGGATCTTATCCGTTTCAATTAGACCATAAGATAAGACCATCTCTCCTTCTGAACTCAAATGGATTTGACCCAACATGTTCAACCTTTCTTCGTGTGATGAGCCCCTCATCCCAGGTAGAGAATCTGGTGAACTGGTGCGACCACGGTAATCTTTTCCTCAATGTCAGCAAAACAAAGCTTTTTGGTCGACTTCAGGAAGCGTTGTGGAGAACACGCCCCTTCTCTACATCAATGGGGGTGAAGTAGAAAGGGTCGAGAGCTTCATGTTTTTAGGTGTCCTGTCCTGGTCTTCCCCCCCACCCCCACCATGCTGATGGTTAAGAAAGCCACCAATGCCTCTATCTTCTCAAGAGGTGAAGGAAATTTGGAATGCCTGCAACAACTCTCACCATTTTTTACAGATGAACAAAGAGGGCTGGCACAGTGGCAGAGTGGTTAGCACCGATGCCTCACAGCGCCAGGGACCCGGATTCGATTCCTGGTCTCGGCTCACTGTCTGTGCGGAGTTTGCACGTTCTCCCCTTGTCTATGTGGGTTTCCTCTGGGTGCTCTGATTTCCTCCCACACTTGGAAAGACATGCTGATTAGAGTGTATTGACCCAAACAGGCGGCAGGCTTCGGGATTTTCACAGTAACTTCATTGCAATGTTACTGTAAGCCTTATTTGTGACTAATGAATAAACTTCAGCTTGGTATGGCTCCTGCTCTGACCAAGACTACAGAAAACTACAAAGAATTGTGAATGTAGACCAGTCGATCGTGCAAACCCATCCATTGACTCTGTCTACACTTCCCATAGCCTTAATAAAGCAGCCAGCATAATCAAGGACTCCATGCACCCAGGACGTTTTCTCTTCCACCTTCTTCCTTCAGGAAGAAGATACAAAGGTTTGAGGTCACGTACCAACCAACTCAAAAACAGCTTCTTCCCTGCTGCCAAGAGACTTTAGAACATAGAACAATACAGCACAAATAGGCCCTTCGGCCCACGAGTTGTGCCGATCACATCTACCAATCCACAGACCTATCTATAACCCCCTATCCTATTCTTTTCCATATACTCATCCAGAAGTCTCTTAAAAGACCCCAGTGAGTTTGCCTCAACAACCTCCGACGGCAGTCGGTTCCATTCACTCACCACCCTCTGAGTGAAAAACCTACCCCGACATCTCCTTTGTATTTGCTTCCCTGCACCTTAAATCTGTGTCCTCTCGTAGTGACCATTTCCGCTCGGGGAAATAGTCTCTGAGAGTCCACCCTATCTATTCCTCTCAACATTTTATAAACCTCTATCAGGTCGCCTCTCAACCTACGTCTCTCCAGTGAGAAGAGTCCCAGCTCCCTCAACCTATCTTCATAAGGCCTGCCTCCCAATCCAGGCAGCATCCTTGTAAATCTCCTCTGAACCCTCTCAAAAGCCTCTACATCCCTCCTATAATGAGGTGACCAGAACTGCGCTCAATACTCCAACTGGGGTCTGACAAGAGTCTTATAGAGCTGCATCATTACCTCCTGACTCCTAAACTCTATTCAGGAGTCCTTTGAAGTTTTCACAGTAACTTTGAAAGGACCTACCTTATTTTAAGCTGATCTTTCTCCACACCCTAGCTATGACTGCACCCTTCCCTTTCATTCTCCCCTAGATACTCTATGAGTGATATGTGTTGTATAGCTTTGATTTGATTTATTATTGTCATATGTATTAGTATACAGTAAAAAGTATTGTTTATCGCGCACTACAGACAAAGCGTACAGTTCATAGAGAGGGAAAGGAGAGAGTGCAGAATGTAATGTTACAGCCACAGTTAGGGTGTAGAGAGAGATCAACTTAATACAAGATAAGTCCATTCCAAAGTCTAAAGGCAACAAGGAAGAAGCTGTTCTTGACCTCAGACTTTTGTATCTTTTTCCTGAAGGAAGAAAGTGGAAGAGAGAATGTCCAGAGTGCGCGGGGTCCCTGATTATGCTGGTTGCTTTGCCGAGGCAGCGGGAAGTGTAGACAGTGTAGTGTGCAAGAAAGGATGCTTTTCACTGTATTCCATAGAATAAATCAAATCAAATTCTCTGAATAGCTTCAAACAGTCTGAAAGATGAACTGGTTAGATGCGTTGATCATGCTAAATTCTCCCTCAGTGTACCCGAACAGGCACCAGATTGTGGCGACTAAGAGATTTTCACAGTCGCTTCATGGAAGTGTTAATGTAAGCCCACTTGTGATACTGATAAATAAACTTTGAATTACCTGTAAATCTTGATCTTTCTCTACAACCCTAGCTATGACGGTAACACTGCGTACTGCACCCTCTCCTCTCCTTCTGCCCTAAGTAACTTCATTGCAGTGTTAACGTAAGTCTACTTGTAACTAATAAGTAAACTTTAACTTCAGGTTCTCTATGAACGGTGTGCTTTGTGTAGCATGCAAGAAACAATACTTTGAACTGTATCCCAATACGTGACAATAATAAATCAGATTAAAGTTTTGCAGACAAAGTTCTCATCTTGCTAAGCTAGTTTTTCTCATATAATTCAGGCAGTTGGATAACTTAGCAGGAAAGATCACCTATAATTCTTGATCTTTCTCTACAATTCTTGCTATGACAGTAACAGTCTTTTGCACTCGACTTTAATACTAAAGTTAATACTCAAATTCTACATGCTGTTTACCAGTTCAAGAGACAGATTCCTTACCCCACTACTAGCACCCCATCCTCCCTAATTTTGACAGGAATGTAATATAAATAAAATAAAATCTCAATACCTGATTCTTGAGCTTTGCCGAGAGATCCTCTGCCGATCTGAATCGTTAAAAGTATTTCAGCTATTTACCCCAACAGGGTGAATTGGTTGAGAACAGCTTCTTCCCCTGCTGCCATCACACTTTTGAACAGACCTAGCTCACACTAAGTTTATCTCAAGAACAATTTTGTGTTTGTTTCTCCCCTACGAAAAGAAAGCAGAAACAAAAGCTCGCGGGAGCCCAGAAAGAGAGCAGGACCGGGTGATAAAACAGCGAGAAAGAGAGAGGTAGATGTCAGGAAGCGATAGAGTAGAGAGCTTCCTGCCTTCAGTCCCCGAGAAAGGAAGCAGGCAGAGGTTTCGAAGGGCCAAGCAGATGTTTATTCTGCAGAGAGAAAAAAACACGCACGAACTGCTCAGAGCACAAAACAGGAAATCTCTGGGGTCATTCAGGGGCCACCCCTTGCAAATTTAATTAAAATAGCAAGCAACATTCTGCCAACTTCAAAAACAGCTGAGTTTTAATAATCAGCCGTTGAGGGACCCTCCCCTGAAACAGAAATGTACTTTTACAAAGAAACATAGATAGGAGCAGGAGGAGCCCATTCAGCCCTTCAATTTGATTTACTGTCATATTTTGGGATACTGAGAAAAGTTTTGTTTCTGTACACATTGTTGTTCTACAGGCAAAACATACAGTTCATAGAGTACAAAGCATCCCGTTCATGGAGTACCTTTCCTGCTAAGTTATCCAACTGCCTGAATTACATGAGGCAACTGGCTTAGCAAAACGAGAACTGTGTCTGTAAAACTTTGATTTGATTTATTATTGTCACATATATTGGAATTCAGTGAAAAATATTGTTTCTTGCATGTTATACAGGCAAAGCACACTGTTCACAGAGTACAAAGCATCCTATTTATACAATACCTGAAGTTAAAGTTTATTTATTAGTCACAAATAGGCTTACATTATCATTGCAATTCATGTCCCACAAATGAATAAAAAAAACATTTTTGACTTGCTCCCAGATCCTCGATTCTGGGAAGTTCTTTTGTAGCCACCTTCCTTGACGCATATCTTGGGACAGTTCAAAGTGCGTCAACTTGGTGGAGGGGTGCGTGGGGGATAAGCAGCTGGGGGTCCAGGGCAGCACAGTGGTTGGCAGTGCTGCTTCACAGCACCAGGGACCGGGGTTCGAATCCTGGCTTGGGTCACTGTCTGTGCAAAGTCTGCATGTTCTCCCCATGTCTGCGTGGGTTTCCTCCAGGCGCTCTGCTTTCCGTCCACAGTCCCAAAGACATGCTGGTTAGATGCTAAATTTTCCCACTGGCAAACAACCCGCCACCTCTCGGCAGTGGGAAGCACGTGGCTGGGAGGCCAGAGAGTTGGTCAAATCCCCAGGAATGCAACATTGGGAAGGGAGGTGACAGGATCAGGAAATGGAGTCACCAGGTGAGTGTGTGATAGTGGTTAGGTTGGCATGGAGGTAGGATGGGGTGGATTGGCACAATGTGCTGGCTTTTATTTGGTAAATGGTGACTGTAAAATCCAGCAAATCTACTGGTTCAGTCACCTACTGGTTCCTCTGTGGGCTCTACATTCTGTAAATCCTGAGTAATGTGGAATTCAAGGGGCGTTCTGTTGCTTGCTCATGGGAACATGGACATCACTGGCTGGGCCAGTATTTATTGCTCATCCCTAGTTGCTCCAGGGCAATTGAGAGTCAATCACATTGCTGTATCTCTGGAGTCACATGTAGACCAGACTGGGTAAGGACAGCAGATTTCCTTCCCTAAAAGGCCATTAGTGAACCAGATGGGCTTTTGCGACATCAGTGGATTCTTAATTCCAGGTATTTTTTATTGTATTCAAATTTCACCAGCTGTCGTGTGGGATTCAAACTTAAGTCCCCAGAACATTTCAGCTGAGTTTCTGGATTAATAGTCTAATGATAATACCATTAGGCCATTGCATCCTCCAAAAACAACCCTCGCATAAACATGATCACAACAGGGCGTGAAATACTAATGTTATATCTGATGTCAAGTAACCATGCAACGGGATGAGCAGTAAGGGGCCGGTGTCCTTGATCTCTGCACAGTAAAAACAAACTTGCATTTACATCGTACTTTTCATGACCCCCTGGGTCATCCATTGCTCCTCACAGCCAGTGACTCCGGTTTATGGGGGGAGCGGGGTGTGGTGGTGGGTGGGATTGAAAGCCTAATGGTGGTGACAGGGTTGGAGGGGTGGGGGGATAAGAATTAATTTTAAATGGGAGATGGTGGGTTCGCAGGAGTCAGTGAGGGTGGGACGATGGGTGAGCAGGCAAGAGAACCCCTCTAAATTTCACATCAATCAGAATTTACAGAATGCAGAGGCCACAGCGGAAGTACAGGAGAAATTAGACAGAAGGAATCGGGCTGTTTTAAAGATTAAAGTTTATTTATTAGTGTCTTAAGTAGGCTTATATTAACACCGCAATGAAGTTACTGTGAAAATCCCACACTCGGACGCCTGTTCGGGTACACTGAGACAGAATTTAACACGGCCAATACATCCTAACCAGTACACCTTTCAGGCTGTGGGAGGAAATCGGAGCACTTAAAGGAAACCCACGGGGGAGAATGTGCAGACTCCACACAGACAGTGACCCAAGCCGAGAATTGAACCCAGGTCCCTGGTGCTGTGAGGCAGCATTGTGCCTGGTAGTGTGGTGACCAGAATTGAACACAGTATTCCAAAGGTGGCCTAACCAATGTTTTATACGACTGTACCATAATTTGGCAACTTTTATACTCGATGCTCTGTCCGATGAAGGCTAGCGTGCTTATGAATTCTCTGTGAATGTTTTTCCACATTGAAGGTAATCGCAGAGGAAGATTGCTGTTCCATTTACTTCTGAAATTAAATCATGCGCTCAATTCTCTGGAGCCAAACCGGGAAACTACAACCTTCTGACACAGAGACAGACTCACGGAGCCTTGACTGACTGTCTGAGGGGAAGCCTGTGATTATTTCAATTATCTGGCAATTGGGCTGTTCTGCTCTCAAGACAAGTTATTATTTTAGTAAACACACTCCAGTATCCACCCTGTAATTTGTTGCACTTGTGACATTGGCTTCCATCAAAGAATAAAGAGCAGTACAGCACAGGAACAGGCCCTTCAGCCCATCAAGCCTGTGCCTATCACATTGTCCTTTCTAACTCAACCATTCCTCTACCCCCTGCCTGTTCATGTGTCTACCCAGCTAAGTCTTAAATGTTACTAACATGTCTACCTCAATCACTTCACTTGGCAGTGCATTCCAGGCCTGTATCACCCTCTATATAAAAAAACTTCACCAACGTCATCTCCACTAAACCTTACCTTGAACTTGTGCCTCCTTGTAATTGTCATTTCTGCCCTAGGAAAAAGCTTCTCACCCTCTCAATGCCCCTCATAATTTTATAAACTTCAATCAGGTTGTCCTTCAGCTCTCGTCTTTCCAAAGAAAACAATCCCAGTTTATTCAATCTCTCCGCATAGCTAATAAACTGGTAAACTTTTTCTGTACTTTCTCCAAAGCCTCCACATCCTTCTGGTAGTTAGCAATCAAAATTGGACACGAATGTGGCTTAACCAACATTTTATACAACTGTAACATAATTTGCCAACTTTTATACTTTATGCCCTGATGAAGGCAAGCATACTGTATGCTTTCTTCACCACTTTTTCCATCTATGCTGCCACTTTTAAGGATCTGTGGACTTGTATTCCCAGATCTCTCTGTGTCTATGTTCCTGATGGTTCTGCAATTTATCTTATAGCTCACATCTAAATTGGATCTTCCAAAAATGCATCGCCTCACATTTGTCCAGATTAAATTCCATCTGCTATTTCTCTGCCCAGTTTTCCAGCCTATCTATATCCTATATATTCTCTAACAATCTTCATCACTGTCTGCAACTCCATCAATCTTAGTATCATCCACAAGCTTGCTAATCAAACCAGCTACATTTTCTTCCAAGTTATTTATGTATATTACAAACAGCAGAGGTCCCAGCACTGATCCCTGTGGAGCACCACTAGTTACAGACCTCCATTCAGAAAAACACTCTTCCACCTTCTATCTTCTATGGCTAAGCCAGTTCTGAATCATCTAGCTAGTTCACGCTTGAACCCATGTGATTTAACCTTTTGTACTACCTACCATGAGGGACCTTGTCAAATGCTTTACTAAAGTCTATGTAGACAAACCCACAGCCCTTCCCTCGTCACTTTTGCAAAAAACTCAATTAAGTTAGTGAGACATGATATCTCTCAAGACCATGCTGTTTGTCACTAATGAGGACATTCAGTTCCAAATGTGCATAGATCCTATTCCTAAGAATCTTCTTCAACAATTTCACTGACTTGAAGCTCACTAAGTATTATTACTTAGGTTATCCTTGCTACCCTTCTTAAATAATGAGACAATGTTGGCTATCCTCTGGGACCTCACCTGTGGCCAATGAGGAAACAAAGATTTCTATTAAAGGCCCATCTTGCCTATCTCTGTCAGTAATGTGGGATGGATACTATCTGGCTCTGGGGATTTGTCTACCTTAATTAGTCAGTTACACATTCATAGAACCACAGCACCCTTAGTAGGCCATTCAGCCCATCAAGCCTACACCAACAACAATTGCATCCAGTCCCTATACCCACGTATTTACGCTGCTAATACCCCTGCATTAACATTCATTGTATTAATACACACTATGCCACCATGCCTAGGGTGGCACAGTGGCACAGCAGGTTAGCACTACTGCCTCACAGCGCCAGGGACCCGGATTCAATTCCTGGCTTGGGTCACTGTCTGACAGTGTGGAGTTTGCACATTCTCCTTGTGTCTGCATGGGTTTCCTCTGGGTACTCTGGTTTCCTCCCACAATCTGAAAGACACATTGCTTAGGTGCATTAACCTGAACAAGTGCTGGAATGTGGCAACTAGGGGAACTTCACAGTAACTTAATTGCAGTGTAAATGAAAGCCTTACTTGTGACACTAATAAATAAACTTTTAAAAACTTTTTTTGGCAATAGGGAGACATTTAGTATGACCAATTCCCCTAATCTACACATCTTGGGGCACTAAGTTAGCATGGCCAATCCTCCTAACCTACACGTCTTTAGACTGTAGGAGGAAATTGGAGCTCCTGGAAGAAAACTGCATAGGCACAAGGAGAACATGTAGACTCGGTATAGATAGTAGCCCAAGGCTGGATTCGAACCTAGGTCCCTAGTACTGCAAGGCGCCAGTGCTAATCATTCAATTATCAGTCCATATACCTGAGCGCTGGGGGAGTGCCTCACTGTCAGTGGTGCATTCTTCAGATGAGACCCGAAGGTGAGGCTTGGGTTGCTAACCCTCCTGGACTGCCCTGCAGTCTCCAGGAATTTAAGATTAATCTGCTATGAGAAACCTAGGAGATAGATCAGGGCAAGTGTGACACCATTAAATAAATTGTATACCTTCCATTTATTTTCAACTCTTTAATTTATTGTTTATTTACATATATGTATGTATATATGTATTAGAGAGGTGAGAAAAACACTTGTTTGAGTATTGCTTAAAAAGAGACATGCTGTTGAAATTTTTCAACTTGCACTCCATCAAGACAGATGCAAAATTACCAAATTTCAAAGGGAGAAACAATTTATGACGACAAATGCTGACTGGTTGGTGGGTTAAGATGTTGCTATAAAGAATGTGCCACAGAATTATCCCTCCCATGCTTTTGTTTAATTAGAAAAAAGAGCAAGATGGAATGAAATCAGAGTTAGCAACCATATTTAGGTCCCATTGCTTATACAAGTGAATATAAAAGTTCGCAGAGAACTAAACAAGAAACATAGGTATTCTCCCATTGACCTGGATGATAGTGAAGATCCCCCCAATCAATGTCACTAAAAGGGATTATTTGATCCATCACTTATGATCTTGGCAGAACTAGATTGTTTGTCTCTTTGTTGCAGTAATATCATCAGTGGCCAAACCTCAAAAATAATTCCTTGGCAGTGAACACCATGGAATGTACAGTGAACATGGAAGCTTTGATTTGATTTGGTTTATTATTGTCTCATGTATTAGTATACAGTGAAAAGTATTGTTCTTGCGCACTATGTGGACAAAGCATGCCGTCCATAGAGAAGGAGATGAGAGACTGCAGAATGTAGCGTTACAGTCACAGCTGAGGTGTAGAGAAAGATCAACTTAGTGCGAGGTAGGTCCATTTAAAAGTCTGATGGCAGTAGGTATAAAGTTTAAGAACAAAGATCAAAGAACAATACAGTACAGGAAAAGGCCCTTCAGCCCTCTAAGCCTATGCTAATCACATTTGCCCATCTAACCAACCACTCATATCTCTCTATTCCCTGTCTGTTCATATGCCTGTCAAAATAAGTCTTAAATGTCACTAACATGTCTGCCTCAATCAGCTCACTTGGCAGTTCATTCCAGACCCCCACCACCCTCTGTGTAAAAAACCTCCCTTGCACATCTCCACTGAACCTTTCCCCCTTACTTTGAACTTATGCCCCCTTGTAATTGTCATTTCTGCCCTGGGAAAAAGCTTAAACTGTTCACCCTATCCATGCCACTCATAATTTTATAAATTTCTATCAGGTCACCTCTCAGCCTCCACCTTTCCAGGGAGAACAATCCCAAATTATTCAATTTCTCCTCATACCTTCCATACTGGACAACATCCTGACAAACTTTTTCTGTATTCCCTCCAAAGCCACCAGGTCCTTCAGATAGTGTTTCAAGTTACTCTTAAGTCGATTAGTACGTGTCCTCAGGCTTTTGTATCTTTTTCCAAACGGAAGAAGGTGAAAGAGAGTATGCCTAGGAGGTGTGAGATTCTTGATTATGCTAGCTGCTTTTCCGAGGCCTCTGGAAGTGTAGACATGCTCAATGGATGTTGTAAAAATGCAAGACATTTCTTTGAAAATCCACTGGGCTTCCTTTCCCAAGTAGCTAGTGGATGGAGATTGGTTGGAAGAGTAATTTTGATCAAATTCAATCAGTGGGAAAATTGAGAGAGGAGTTTTAGCTTCTTCCCTGCCTCACGTCCCCCACCCCCACTCGATGCACCTGCCCTTTAGTGGAGATTCTGCATTACATTCAGTTTGCCAAGGGGCAGATTTGGCAGAATTCACCTGCAGGAACCAGGAACTTAAAACACGGGTTTCAAGATGGGACAGCACTTGCTAAACAATCCTGATTGTGCTAATGATTGCACTGGATTAGAGATTGTCAGGCAGATTCACAGAATAGCTCACAGAAGCCACATGTAAATCATGCATGGGGCTCTGTCCTTTGGAGACATAAGGAACATATCCAAGCATTGTGCTTTTCTTTACTAAACAAAAGCTTTGGTGGGGCAGCCTTCTGTAAGAAACCGCATTCCCTAATAGTACCACTCTGGAGTTCCACGCTCAATCTCTGCAGTGGGATTTGAACCTACAAGTTCAGTGATGAGTTTTCTACTGATTGAGACATGGTCAATACATTTGGTATATTTGATTCCCATTATCTATATGAGCAGCCCGGTGGCACAGGGGTTAGCACTGCTGCCTCACAGTGCCAGAGATCTGGGTTCGATTCCCAGCTTGGGTCACTGTCTGTGCGGAGTCCTCTCTGTGTCTGTGTGGGTTTCCTCTGGGTGCTCCTGTTTCCTCCCATACTCCAAAGATGTGCAGATTAGGTGGATTGGCTATGTTAAATTGTCCCTTTTTGTCAGGGGGAAACTAGCTAGGGTTATGTGGATAGGCCCTGGGTGGGATTGTGGTTGGTGCAAATGGCTTCCTCCTACACTGTAGAATTCATGATTCTATCTATTGGCCACTCCCTATATATGATTTGGTACATGCACAATGCAGCAGTCTGCCTTTAGCCAGATCTTGTAATCTGAGGCTTTGAATCAAGGTCTCTTGGTGATTCATCAATTTTCATTTACAGACCATTGAATTTTATTCAGCGGCGATTGAGTTTCTGGCCAATTTGCATTTCCTGGAGCCATTTTCCTGCAAAAAAAATCACCATTAAGCAGAGAGCAAAGTTTTATTCGAGCATTCCTTGACATAAACAGGAAAAATTTACTTTGCTGCTATGGGCAGGAGGGAAAGGAATTTGTTGAAAATTAGTTGTTAAGCCGTGGAAGACAAAATGGTCTCAGGGTTGGCATCTTTCCCAGAGTGCTCCGTGGGAAGGAAAAGGAGCTCCCTCTGGAGGTGACAGTAAGACAGTGCGCCCATTGGTTTGGGCAAAGACGCACGAGATGGAACCATTGAGAAATGTGAAGGCTACAAATTAACTGTCAATAAGGCACCAAAATTGGATTGATATACCCCACCTCACCCCTGACACTCATCTTTACCTCACTTTCTACTTCAAGACATTTCTTAAAACTTATTTAACCCAGCTGTTGGTCAAAATTGATCCAATGTCCCCTTATTTAAAGATTATTATTTATTAGTGCCAGAGTAGGATTACATTAACAATGCAATGAAGTTACTATGAAAATGTCCTAGTTGCCACACTCTGGCACCTGTCCTGGTACACTGAGGGAGAATTTGGCTTGGCCAGTGCACCTAGCCAGCACATTCTTTAGACTGTGTGAAAAAACCGGAACACCCAGAGGAAACCCACACAGACATGGGGAGAATGTGCAGACTCCACACAGGCAATGACCTGTGAATTGAACCCAGGTCCCTGTTGCTACGAAACAGCAGTGCTAACCACTGTGCCAACCCACAGCTTGGTTTCATCCTTTGTTTTATACTGCACAGCACCTTGGAATATTTCAGTATCTTGAAGGTGTTTAAAGTTTACTTATCAGTGTCACAAGTAGACTTACATTATCACTGCAGTGAAGTTACTGTGAAAATCCCCTGGTCACCATACACCAGTGCCTGTTCGGGTACACTGTGGGAGAATTTAGCGTGGCCGACGCACCTAAGCAGTGTGATTTTAAGACTGTGGGAAGAAACCAAAAGAAACCCATGCAGACATGGGGTGGACGTGCAGACTCCTACACATATAGTGACCCAAACTGAGAATCGAACCTGGGTCCCTGACGCTTTGGGGCAGCAGCACTAACCGCTGTGCCACTGAACTGCCCTACATGGATGTAAGATGTATAAAAATGTAGGTTGTAATATCTCGCAGACCTCCCATCATCATTCCCCCCTTCCTCTGGTAGCAGGACATTGCAAGACTTGAACCTTTTGACTATATCTCCTGAGGGTGCAGTGTCCTGGCTGGGTAAGCATCGGGCTGCACTGGAGAAGGAGGGGAGATCGTTGATTGGAATTCTCCACCTTTTCCAATCAAGAGCTTTAAATCTTTCCCAAAGTGGCATGTTGCGTTCTGAGAGATCAGAAATCAAATTGACACGTGGGCCTCTTTGAAAAGGAAGCCTATTGCTTCGCGAGGCATCTTTCAAGTCCTGTTCCCTCCTCCGCAACCCCCAATCTCCCACTGTGTCACTGATCGAGGTTTACAGATTGTCTGAAAGACAATTTAACCCAAATCATGACTGATGCAGTGTATCTAAATGGCTAATCCACTAGTACCTTGCACGATGGATACAGGATGCCTCGGTGCGAGAGGCACAAATAAACACATTGGGGAAAAGAGCAAGGTTAATACAAGATTAAATATTCCAGAAAATTATTCTCCAGTTTTCCTTACTGTCATTATAGGGTGGTAATTTAGTTTTAGTTTATTTATTGGTGTCACAAGTAGGCTTACATTAACACTGCAATGAAGTTACTGAGAAAATCCCCCAGTCGCACTCTAGCATCTGTTCACATACACTGGAATTTAAATTAAATTAAAATTAAAGGCAGCCAGCAGGGGCTGAATCAAGAAACCCTTTTTTTCACATAAAGCATTGTGTGAAATCTCTCTCCTAAAAGAGCGCAATTGCTAGGGATACAATTGGCCATTTTAAACGGAGGTTAAGAGTCAATCACATTGCTATGGTGTTCTGAAGTCACAAGTAGGCCAGACCAGGTTAGGATGGCAGATTTCCTTCCCTAAAAAGTACTTGTGAAAAACTACAACAATTGAGGGTAAGTTTCAGTTTATTTATTGGTGTCACAAGTAGTCTTACATTAACACTGCTATGAAGTTACTGTGAAAATTCCCCCAGTCGCCACACTCTGGCACCTGTTTCGGGTACACTGAGGGAGGATTTAGCATAGCCAATGCACCCTAACCAGCACATCTTTCAGACTGTGGGAGGAAACCAGAGCATCCGGAGGAAACCCTCGTAGACATGGGGGAGGAACATGCAGACTCCACACAGACAGTGACCCCAAGCCAGGAATTGAATCTGTGTGTAAGTGTGAGTGTGTGTGGGAATGTGTGAGTGAGTGTATGTGCGCATGCGTGTATATGTCTGTGTGTGCGTGTGTGTGTACATGTGTGTGTGTATGTAAGTGCGCATGTGTGTGTGTGTGTGTGTGTGCATGCGTGTATGTTTAATTTAAACGGAAGATAGTTGTATTGAAAGGGTTAGAACATCAAAGGGTCTCAGTGTGAAAGGCAAGCACTTAAAGTAAATAAGACATGGGTAGAGATTATCATTGGAGATAAAGGGCGACATTTTATAGCACGTTCACCTGTGTTTCATATGATCTCGAAAATCTTGCCTGAAGATGATGGCTATAAGAAGAGCATAGAAGATTTTTGTATTCTGGGTAAGAAAGTTTTCAAAGAAGGGTAAGGACAATGAGCAAAGGTGAAAGAGAGAAAAAACATATTTAGAAAGAGATATGAAGCAGTCTTGGGGGTGGTCATGTCAGACTTTCTGGAGTGTGCTCTGAGCTGGGGACAAAACTGTGAAGAGGCAAAGTGAAGCAGCCAGAAAATTATCCATTTTTTACAGAAAGCAGGATTTTCTTTTGAAGTTTTTGAGTTTCCACAGCAGAGTGGAGTGAGAGCAAAGTCCTGAGACATACGTCCTCTAGAGGGGTTTCCTTATGCTGATATTACTGGAATGTTTCATAGATTAAACATCTCTAAGGGACTGTCACTTCAAGGGGTATTTATTTATGAGTCTAATTAAATAGAAATCTTTTTTGGGAGCACTTTTTTTGAGACCAATTTTAATTGTGGAAATGTAATCCTGTGTGCTGAAGTTTTCTTTTCTTTTGCTAATAAAGAGTTCAATTTAATATTTAAAATCTCCAAAAGTGTTGGCAAAATTTGTAGCTTTTGACTTGAGTACCTGCATCTTCCCATGATTAAAAAATACACAAAAAGGAAAGAGTTGTGATGGCTTGCCAAGTTTCCCTTAGGGATTTCGTTTGTGTGATGCTCATCACCTGCCACATCATAACGTACTATAGATAATGTCAACTGCATTTCCCACCATTAATCCTCTCTGTTATTTCATTGCAAAGTCAATTTGTAATAAATTATTGGAATTTGATGGGAAACTTAAGATGTTAATTCAGCAAATAATTGCCTGGAAATCAAGGATGGAATTCAAAACAAGTCCTTAAATTACCTTGCTGCTGGAAGCAATCCCAGCCAGCTGCTCTTCCAAGACACAAGAACCTTAAATTTGATAAAAGATAAGAATAACTTGTTTTTCTCAAAAGTGGAAGTCTTTTTGGGTTCAGCTGAAAATTGTTTTTATACACAGAGCTCAGTTGTCTTTGGAAGTAATATGATGAGTTTGTTACCCCTCATTTTAAACATAGACACTTCAAGAAAACCAGAAATGTTGCCAGGTTGCAAATTATGTTTAACCAATGTTTGTTTGTATTTACAAACTGTTTATTAAGGTAGATTGCAATTTTATATTTTAGCTTAAATATGTTGGCTTGTGATAGCTTTAATTAGCATTTATGCTATTATATCTATCACGTGCAAGGGAAGGTGGTGGTGTAGTGGTATTGTCACCAGACTTGTGATCCAGAGATTAAGGATAATTATCTGGAAACTCAGGTTCAAATCCCACCACAGCAGATGCGTGAAATTTGAACTTAATTTAAAAAAAATCTGGGATTAAAAGTCTAATGATGACTGTGAAACAATTGTCAGAAAAATCCACCACTAATGTCCATTAGGGAAGAAAATCCTTACCTGGCCTGACTCCAGACCCACAGCAATGTGGTTGACACTTAAATGCCCTCAGAGATGGGCAATAAATGCTGGCCCAGATTCCAGATTTAAATAAAAAAGATACAATTCTCTTGTAAATAGTAATTCATGGTCGGTTTTTTGCTAATAAACATTTGTGAAAAAGTGTAGTCTCAAATCTATATCCTTTATCGATGGTACAGTGAATGGTGGTTAGCACTGCTGCCTCACAGTGCCAAGACCCCAGTTTCAATTCCCAGCTTGGATCCCTGTCTACGTGGAGTCTTCACATTCTTCCTGTGTCCGCATGGGTTTCCATCTGGTTCTCTGGTTTTCCTCCCACAGTCTGATAGACATGCTTGTTAGGCATCATCAAACCAACTAACCTGTACATCCCAGGACACTAAAGGGCAATTTAGCATGGCCAATCCACCTAATCTATACATCTTTGGACTGGGGAAGGAAACCAGAGGATTCAGAGAAAACCCATGCAGACACGGAGAATGTGCAGACTTCACACAGACAGTGACCTAAGCCAGGAATTGAACTCGGGTCGCTGATGCTCTGAGGCAGCAATACTAACCACTGTGCCATTGTGCCGCCTCTACATCTCACCTCTCCCTTCATCTGGCACAGTGATCAGCACTGCTGCCTTACAGCACCAGGAACCCGAGTTCGATTCCCAGCTTGGGTCGCTATGTATGTGAAATCTGTACATTCTACCTGTGTCTGCATGGGTTTCCTCCAGGTGGCTCCAGTTTCCTCCCACAGTCCAAAAATGTATGGAGTAGGCGGATTGGCTGTGCTAAATTCTCCCTGAACAGGTGCCGAAGTGTGGATTTTCACAGTAAGTTCATTGCAGTGTTAATGTAAGCCAACTTGTGATAATAAATAAACTTTTTACTTTAGTTTATCACTATCTCCATTTCTCTTTTAAGCTGTTTGTTGATACCAAGTTGTAGAACTTGCTTAACAGTTCAAATTATTCCCTTAGATGAGATAAATCTTGTTGGGTAACAATCATATGAAGCATCTCAAGACATTTTACTACAATAAAGGCAGCATATAAATATTTGGGTGTTGTGTCCCAATCCACTTGATGAAACAAAGGGCCTTATTTTACCATTTTTATTCAAAGTGCTAGGTGAACTTCAATCTGGGAGTGTTTCAGATCCAACTTTTAGATCCATTCTGAGGCGCCCCATGCATGTTCTGCAAAAATATCAGCGATTCCGAATTGCGCTGCAGAAGCATAAGGGCACCCAAAATCCTATGGCTCTGCTCAGTGCCTGCAACTGCGCATGCACAGAAAAAAATGATGGTCCTGTGCCACATCCCAGGACTTTAACCTGGTGTTCTGAGACTTCTTACCATGTTTACCTCAGTCCAACACCGGCATCTCCACATAATAACATCCCAACCAGTCAGATAGTGCCTCCCCCTGGTCACCACAGACATTGCCCTAACCCCACAACATTACTGACCCCTTTATCCCTCCACTCCCTCTGCCCCTTAGACCGATTGTGGACCCTCCCATCCCTTTCCTCTCCCATCTTCCATTGATCTCAGGCAGGGTGGCAGCGGGCCCCGCTTCTTACCCCCCAACCTGTTCTCAAGCAGAGACCCATTGGACCCCCCTTCCCTCCACCACCAGTGATGTCTAACAGACAGCCTTCAGACTCTCACTAACTGGAGTGCCCAGTTGGCTGTTTCTCGCCAATTCTGAATGGACAAACACAGCGCTAAAGGGAGAAGTGTCAGTAAGGTTAGGCGTGCAGCCCATGAAGTCAATTTAAATGCATGCAAGAACATGGCGGTCCAGATCGTGGCCATTTTCAGGCCTTGGTAAAGGAGGAACCGGCACAGAGGCTGGCACAGAGAGCGCGACTCGACTCACGCCCAACTTTATCAAGTTTTTGCTTTGGAAAATGAGCGCAACTTGATGGCAAAATCGGACCCAGAATGAAATAAATGAATGAAAATGATTCTTTTCGACACTTCAGCTGAATTCCGACTGTTCTATTAATTTTAAAATTGGAACTAAAGCAATTTCAATTTGGCTCAGTTTTTGGATCTCTCGCCCTTCATGGCATTGACCCAGATATCCGATTGCAGAAGCCTCCCTCGCTCTCGACGCTCCCTGATCTCCCAATTTTCCCTGTTAGACATCCTCGTGAGTCTGCAGCTGCGGACCGGAGTCACACTGAGACAGTAATAAACACCACAAGCAGGTGGCCAAGAACAGGAGGCTGACTTTTCAAGTGAGAGAAAAATATTCTCTTGATGTCTGTTCTGTTCAAACGCTTTTGATGTAGGAAGGCGAGTTCTGTGCCTCAGTAATCTACTGTTTGCAATCCAACAAACAGTACAATTGTTACTGAGCTTTGCAACACGCGCTCCATGTTCTAAAAGACAGAAAAGCCTCAGACGCACTCAGGGGGCGAGGTGGGTTAATCTTGCACATGCCATGGGAATTGTAGGAGTGGGTTGACCTTGAGTAGGATTTCATAAAATCATAAAATCAGTGCAAAAGGAGGCCATTTCGCCCATCGAGTCTGCACTGACCACAATCCCACCCAGGTCCTATCCCTGTAGCCTCTTGCATTCACCCTGCTAATTCCCCTGACACCGAGGGACAATTTAGCATGGACAATCTCCCTAACCTGCACATCTTTGGACACTAAGCGACAATTTAGCACAGCCAATCCACCTAAACTGCATATCTTTGGAGTATGGGGGGGAATCAGAACACCCAGAGGAAACCCACACAAACATGGGGAGAACATGCAAACTCCGCAGAGACAGCTACCTAAGGCCAGAATTAAACATAGTGGCACAGTTGTTATACCAGGCACCTACATTAGTTCAATTCATGGCTTGAGCCACTGTCTGTGTGGAGTCTGTACATTCTCCCTGTGTCTACGTGGGTTTTCTCCGATGTTCTGGTTTCCTCCCACAATGGTTAGGGTGCATTGGCTATACTAAATTCTCCCCCAGTGTATCTAAACAGGCACCAGAGTGTGGCGACTGGGGGATTTTCACAGTAACTTCATTACCATGTTAATGTTAGCCTTCTTGTGACTAATAAATAAACTTTAAATTTTCACTGTGCCACCTTCTTGAACATTGGTTGTGGGATCTTGTACATCCACTTTGAAAGGACCAGTGTCATCTCACCTGAAAGACCTCAGGCTGTGCTCCATCCCTGCCCTGGGATGTGTAGGCCCCAGGCTCCTATGTGTTTCTGCTATAACTCTTTCAACAGCAGTAGTTCAGGAAGTGCACCACCCAGTATAAACCTGAAAGCTTCATTTGCAAACCACAGAGTTAAGCCTTAAATTTCCCACCGCTGCTTTTAACACCCACTTGCCAAAAACTCAGCTAACCCACAAAGAACGACACAGTCTCAGTAATCAGAAGCAAAAGTTGCATTTAATCAGCACCTTTCACACACACACACACACACACACACATTGTCACAGAGCACTTTCCAACCAATGGAATATTTCTATGTTGAGGTATGGTCACTGCTGTGCTCAAGGAAATGAGGCCATCAATTTGTGCACAGCAAGCTCCCATAAACAGCAGTGCGATTGAATCACCGAATCTCTATAGTGCAGTAGAGACCATTTGGTCTTTCGAGTCTGCACTGGCTCTTTGACAGAATACCTTACCCAGACCTTCTGCCCCTCTCTATTCCCATAACCCCACAAATTTTTCATGGCTAATCCTTCTAGCCTATGCTTTTTTTGGACACTAAGGGCTAATTTATCATGGTTAATCCACCTAACCTGTACATCTTTAGACATTCAGGGCCAATTTAGCGTGGCCAATCCACGTATCTACACGTTTGGACACTAAGGGGCAATTTACCATGGCCAATCCGCCTAATCTGCACATCCTTGGACACCAAGGGGAATTTAGCATGGCCAATCCACCTAACTTGCACATCTTTAGACACTAAGGAGCAATTTAGCATGGCTAATCTCCCTAACCCGCACATCTTTGGACTCTAAGGGCCAATTTAACATGGGCAATCTCCCTAACCTACACATGTTTGGATACTAAGAGGCAATACACATGGCGAACCAACTTATCTATACATCTTTGGACTGTGGGAAAAAACCAGAGCACCCAGAGGAAACCCATGCAGAAATGGGCAGAACATGCAAACTCTATACAGTCCTTCAAGGTCGGAATTGAATCCAAACCCTTGGCGCTGTGTGGCAGCAGTGCTAACATTGTGCTACTGTGGTAATGACTGATAATTTGTCAATTAAGGGATTAATATTGGCCTGGCTGCCATAGAGAAATTCTTCTGCACTTCGTTATGGTTAGATGTCATACATCCACCTAATGGGCAGGCAAGAGTTTAGTTAATTCTCACCTGAAATGCACTGCCTCCAACAATGCAGCACCCCCACAAGACTGCTCTCGAAACTAGATTGTGGCACTCAAGACCTGGAGATGGACATGAATGCACAACCATCTGACTTAGACACGACTGACGTGATCACAAAAGGGCATTTATCAAGGCACTAAAGGAGTGGGAAAGCAACAGTGGATAGTAAACTGCCTGGTCTCAACAAGTTACCGAGGATTGAGTAACACATTTTGGGGCTGTTGATTCTTTGATCATAAACCAGTGAGAGTTAATAATGAATGAATGCGTGAACCACATAAAAACAGAATGTGAGAGAGAGAGAGAGAGAGAGAGGACATGATACAAACTGCTTGTTACTTACAATCCGACAATATTTCAACATATTCCAACATGCTTAGACACATTTCCTCTCAAACTATGTACGAGGAAGTGCAGTGTACATTGCCTTTTTGAACAAACCCTTGTACACCATTCCAATAACATTTTGTATTTGTCTACAATAAAGAAATGACAGAAAGTAGTGTCTGGGGCTCACTAAACATACATTTTTTTATATTTGTAAAGCACCTTCAATACTGTATCCCACCCTTAGGCTTTTCATAGCAGTAGGATCAAGCAATGTTTGACACTGGAGGGAGACAGTAGGGCCAGTGACAAAATCTTGGTCAAAGAGGCAGGTTTAAAATTGTTTATAAGAATAGATAGAATCCCTACAGTGCAGAAAGAGGCCATTTGGCCCATCGAGCCTGTACCAACAATAATTCCGCCCAGGCCCTAGTCCCGTAACGTCAAATATATACCCTACTAGTCCTCCTAACACTAACGGGCAATTTAGCAAGGCCAATCCACCTAGCCTGCACATCATGGGATATTAAGGGGTAATTTAGTATGGCCAATTCATGTAACTTGCACATCTTGGGACACTAAGGAGCAAGTTAGCATGGCCAATCCACCTAACCTGAACATCTTGGGACATTGAGGGAATTTAGAATAGTCAGTCAACCCAAAGGTCTGTAGATGAGGTGGATTGGCCATGCTAAATTGCCACTTAGTATCCAAGACAGTGACCCAAGGGTGGTCCCTGACAGTGTGAGGCAGCAATGCTAACACCATGCTGCCCTCTTCAAGAAGGACAGCGAGGTGGAGAGGTTGAGAGAGAGAATTCCAGGGGCCCAGGTTGCTGAAGGCACAGCTGCCATTGGCAGAATCAGGGATGCACACTGAAGGCCAAGTTTGAGATCTCGGAGGGTTTAGGGGGCTGGAGGAGATAAGGAAGGCAAGACCATTTGAGGACCTGAGCCCACAGGTAAGAATCTTAAAATCAACTGGGACCCTCTTAGGTTTTGTAAGCACAGACACTAATTTGTCTCATTTCTTTATTGTAAATGGAAGTTTTGATGTGTCAGATAGTCTGAATCTCGTGCACCAAGCCCTTGCAGGATATTTTGTCCTTTTATGATCCTGGGGACAAGGCCCCCGGGGAAAGATTCGCATCAGGGATCGTTGATGAGGTTGAGTTCAGTAAGGAGAGGTAATGTGTACATTCAGCTGCATCTTCAACTGCACATCTATTCCACACTTTAAGGTAAGGCTATGTCTCTGCGTGCCTCTTGCACTCTCCTCCTGTTCTTGAGCACACATAATACTCGCGGCAAAACCAATCATTGGAAACGGAGTGGCAGGAGAACCATTACAGCACCTCCAATTCAAAAACTTTTAGCATGAACCCCAGCCACAAGTGAAAAGGTACGTGCAGAATGCTTTAATTTTCTTCTGAAATATTTACATTAAATTGATATCTCTGGTGAGTTGCCAGCACACTCTGAGCTCCCAGTGGGAGAACCTTTTTAATTTTTTTTCCTGTTTTTGTTGTTGACTTGAGCTAAAAGCTTCCAACTTTGGGGCGGCTCAGTGATACTGCTGCCCCATGGTGCCAGGAATCCGGGTTCAATTCTGGCCTCGGGTCACTTTCTGTGTGGAGTCTGCATGTTCTCCCCGTGTCTGTGTGGGTTTCTTCTGGGCGCTCCGGTTTCCTCTCACTGTGCAAAGGTGTGCAGATTAGGTGAATTGGTCATGCTAAATTGCCTTGTAATGTCCAAAGACGTGCAGGTTACATGGATTGGCCATGGTAAGTTGCCCTTAGTGTGCAAAAATATGCAGGTTAGGTGGACTTGCCATTCTAAATTGTCTTTTATAATCCAAAGATGTGCGGGTTAGCTGAACTGACCATGGTAAATTGCTTTTTAGTGTCCAAAGATGTGCGGGTTAAGTGGATTGGCCGTGCTAAATTGCCCCTTAATATCCAAAGATGTGCAGGTTAGGTGGATTGGCCAGTCTAAATTTCCTTAGTATCCAAAGCTGTGCAGAAGGCAGATTGGCCATGCTAAACTGACCATGGTTTTAGGGAAATATGTAGGGTTTCGGGGATAGGACATAGATGGGATTGTTGTTGGTGCAGACTCGATGGGCTGAATGGCCTCCTTTTGCACTGTAAGGATTCTATGATGCTTTATCACGGGCTTTGGCCACTCTTGCTGCTGGCCCAGCAGAAAATGGGTTATATGCAATCAGTTGTATTGAGTCAACTGGTTGCCACTGATTTCAGGCATGGCCCCCTATACCAGCCATGTGCACATCCATTTAAATCAGCTCTTTAACATTCCGATGGAGATACTGAGCAAATGCCACATTGCCGGAGCTACCGTCTTCCACATAAGATGGTCAACCGAGACTTTCCCATGGCATTAATACTAATATAAATACGCACGGCATTATTTTGACGAAGAGTGAGAGAGATGCAGGGCGGGCAGTGGGTGGGCTTTTCTCTTGTGTTCTGGCTAATTTTTAATTTCTCGAATCAACATCATGACCTTCTTGCAGAAGGAAGCCATTCAGCCCATTGAGTCGGCACCAACTCTCCAGCAGAGAATCCAGGCAACCCTTGTATTTACCTCTCTGATCCACCTAATCTGCACATATTTGGACACTAAGGGCCAATTTAGCATGGCAAATCCATCTAAGCTGCATATTTTTGGACTCTAAGGGGCAATTTAGCCCCTTAGAGTGGCCAATCCATTTAACACGCTCACATTTGGATTCTAAGAGATAATTTGGCACAACAATCCACCTAACCTACACATCTTTGGACACTGAGGGGCAATTTAGCATGGCCAATCCATCTAACCTACATAACTTTGGACTGAGGGAGAAAACAACATCACACAAAACAGATCTGGTTGTTATCACATTGCTCATTTGTGGGATCTTGCTGTGTGTAAATTGGCAGCTGAATTTCCTATACCACAACGGTGACTTGCAATTCAAAGTCTATCAGTGACTGTAACACACTTTGAAATGATCTATTGTCTTAAGAGGCACTAGATAAATACAAATCCTATCTCTCTCACGATCCTCTGTGGTATCATGTCCGAACTGAGATAAGGAGTGCTGCAGATTTGATTCAGTGGCAGATACCTCATGCTGCTTGCCTCAGTTCCCTGAATGGACAGGTTGTGGGAGCAGTGGGAGTGAGCCTTTAGCATGAAAGGTCAGCTCCTGATCGTTAGCTGGTCTCCTTTGCTGGAAATTGTGTTTGTATGTCAGGCGAGGGCAGAATTGGGGTGTTCTGAGAAGCATACCATAGTCGAATAGCAAAGTGACACAGTTGACTGGAGAATTGACATTTCTCAGTCTCTCAAAATTGGGTAGATCCTTGAATCAGACAACACCCCATATAATTAGACACCCCCCAAATCCCCAAGATCCCCATTTTCCCTTTGGAAAAGAACGAGGTAATATACAACATACAAACTGGGAGTAGACCATTCAAGTGTGCTATGCCATTCATTTATGTCATCAAATTCATTATCTTGATTTCACTTTCCCCTGTTGATTCCTTTAGCCCCAAGAACTATATCAAAGGCATTTTTCAGAGTAACTTCATTGCAGTGTTAATGTAAGTCTACTTGTGATTAATAAATAAACTTTACTTTTACTTTTATTTTAATTTCTTCTTGAAATCACATATTTCAGTCTCAACTACTTTCTGTGGTATGAATTTCACACATTCACCACCCTCTGGGTGAAGAAATTTCTCCTCCCCTCAGCCTTAAAACCTTTATCCTCAGACTATGATCCCTAGTCTGGACTCTCCCACCATTGGGAACATTCATTCTGAATCCGCCCTATCTAACCCTGGTAGACTTTTTAAAGTTTCTATGTGATCCCCTCTCACTCTTCTAAGCTCCAATGAATATAATCCTAGCCAACTTAGTCTCTCCGCATATCAGACCTGCCATCCCAGGAATCAACCTGGTAAACCTTCGCTGTATTCTCTCTATAGCGAGGATATTCTTCCTCAGATAAGCACACCAAACTGCATGCAATACTCCAAGTGTGGCGCCACCAACATCCTGTACAATTGCTATAAAACATCTCTATTCCTACATGTAGGAGAAATTTTCTAGGGTGTCCTTCTGGGGATCTTGTACTAAGCTGAACTCAATCAATGATAGAGGCCACAAAAACCAGCATGTAGTTAAAGACAACAAGACGTTTATTGCTAATACATGCATTAGGAGAAGGGATAGTCAGTCAGTAAGCACTGGCTAACCTTTCTGTATAACAGTACAAGTGGGAGATTGATGTATTCTTCTGAACACTTTGATTCCTCACCCAGCTTGTCATCCAGACTGGAGTGTCCAATTACAACATGACATATTATTACCTTATCTAATAATGCTCTACCTATTAACAGGATTAGGAGCTCATTAATACATTGCACCTGAAAGTTCTTCCCTCATTACGAGAAAACCTAACTACGTAAATCAGGTAGATTCAAGGATATTGCTATCGCCTGCAAATTTTAATTGGTAAAGGGACTCAATTCTCTTGCCTATGCCCAGTCCCATTATCTGGATGAGAAACTGTACCAACCTCGTTCATCATGACTAAAACATGCCCGTACATTCTAAAGCCCTGACTGACTTGCAGCTGCTTGACTCAAGCTGATAAAGAGAACTGTTCTCCTGATACTTACATTGTCTCAAAAGAATTTAGTCTATTTCCTTCTGTCTATTTCCCATCATTCTGAGCAGTTAGATTGCCCATGGGCCAAGGTTTGCAAAACACACTAGGAGTACTGATAAATTTCATGATACTTGGTTAAATTGTGGTTATACAGACAATACTTTTGCATTTTGTATTCGGCACATGGTGAGCCCTTATTCTACATAGAAGGTACCTTGTAATCTTTACCTTAACTTAGTCTACTTATTATAGTAAATTTAATACTGACACAGTGATTAGCACTGCTGCCTCCCTGCACCAGGGACCCGGATTCGACTCCTGGTTCACTGTCTGTGCGGAGTTTGCACCTTCTTCCAGTATCTGCCTTGGTTTCTTCCGGGTGCTCTGATTTCCTTCCAGTCTAGAAGATGTGCTGGTTAGGTGCATTGACCCACACAGGCACTGGACTGTGGTGACTAGGGGAACATCACAGTAACTTCATTGCAGTGTTAATGTAAACCTTACTTGTGACTAATAAATAAACTTTATAAATTTTATATTACCCTCCTTCACTATATCTTTGCCTTATCCTTTCATTGGATGAAGAGAGAACTGGCAAGCATTGGTTGCCCATCCCTAATTGCCTCTGAGCATGCTGAGTCATTGCTGTGGGTCTGGAGTCACATGGTTTAGTTTTAGTTTACTTACTGGTGTCACAAGTAGGCTGACACTAACACCGCAATGGAGTTACTGTGAAAATCCCCTAGTCACCACACTCAGGTGCCTTTTTGGGTCAATGCACCTAGCCAGCACGTCCCTTAGACTGTGGGAGGAAGTCTCCCACCTGGGAGGAAACCCATGTAGACACGGGGAGAAGGTGTAAACTCCACACAGATAGTCACACAAGCCGGGAATCAAACCTGGGGTCCCTGACACTGTGAGGCAGCAGTATTAAGCACTGTGCCACCGCGCCTGCCCCGTATTGTCAGAGCAGGCTTGATGGGCCGAATGGCCTCCTGTGGGGATTCTACAAAGTAGTTTCAGAAGTAAGGTTAATGGAAAGATTCCTGCAGCGAAAGAGGCAGAAAGAAAAGATCTGAAATTGTGAAAGGGAAAAGAACAACATTCAGGAGTTTTGCCAACTGCTGGAATTTGATTTGACTCACTCTCTACATTGTGTCTGATTCAGCCACCGAGCTGATGTTCCCCAAGGCACGATTAAGCCCAGAGCTCCGTGCATTTTCCCTGAGGAGTCATAACATTTTAAAAGCAAATTCACAAATGAAAAAGCCAAACAATTATTGCTGGTTGTGTTTGTGAGAGTAAAGCTGGCAGGAATGAAAGGATCCCACAGAGCGTTTATCTGATCTCCTCAATTTGTCTATTGTGGAATCTTACTCACTGCGGTGAGGGTAGAGGCTGCCTTTGAATCCCCTGTGTTTTCAAGTCAAAACTTCATCCTCTTATTTTTCAGATGTTAAGTAAGAAGGGGGACTTTTGACCCTACTCCCTCCCCCAGCTTAAATTCTGGGATGGATTTTGGGGTTGCGCTCGCTCCAAAACTGGGGAACCCCACCTGAGGCCAATGGATCTTTGTATGGTTCCCCACACCCCCCGCCACCCCCTCTGCACACTACGATTCCCGTGGACGGGCGGGATGGGAAAACTTCACACCATGTCTTTACGGATCTTCTGGAGAGTGTCCAGAGAAGGTTCTACGAGAATGATTCTGGGAATGAGTGGCTTGACATATGAGGGGCGTTTGAGGACTCTGGGTCTCGATGGAGTTTAGAAGGATGAGGGTTGAGAGGGAACCTCATTGAAACTTAATTGAATACTGAGAGGCCTGGATAGAGTGGATATGGGGAAGATGTTTCCATTAGTGGGAGAGACTGGGATCCGAGGGCACAGCTTCAGAGTAAATGGATGACCCTGTAGAACTGAGATGAGGAGGAATTTCTTCAGCCAGAGGGTGGTGAATCTGTGGAATTCATAGTCACAGAGGAGGCCAGATCATTGAGTGTCTTTAAGATAGAGATAGATAGGTTCTTGATTGGTAAAGGGATCAAAAGCTAAGGGGAAAAGGCAGGAGAATGGGGCTGAGAAACTTAGCCATGACTGAATGACAGAGCAGACTCAATGGGCCAAATGATCTAATTCTGCTCCTATGTCTTATGGGGCTGGTTTTCAAAGGTGCTTTGCCAACTTGAAGCCAAGATGATTCCACCCCACATGCATTCTTTTTTCACTCTGAAAAGGCTATGGGTTCACAAATTCCATTCGGATAACCTTGAATCCAGGCTGACTTTCCTACTGCGATGCTGAGGGAGTGCTGCATTGTTGCAGGTGGCAACACCAGGGTGGCAGATGTGGTGAGGGGTTTTTGAACCCCTCCCTTCATCTGCCATCCTAGGTGGGTATGAAAAACCACAAAGGACTACTCTGAAGAAGGGCAAAGGACTTCTCCCAGATGCCCTGGAGCCAATACTGACCCTTTCCCCTCCCCACCACCCAACAATGGAAGCATGATCCTTTATGTTATTCATTCATGGGGCATTGGCATTATGGGCTCGGCCAGCATTTACTGTCCATCCCTGGTGATTCTTGAGAAGGTGGTGCTGTGACATTTTTTAATATCTTCAAGATTTTTTTTAAATCACATTGTCTTTAGTTGTAAGCAGGCCTTTTTGGTTTCAGTGTCCCTGAGCTGTCTGGAGTAGCCTATTTATTGTTGCTTCAATGGCTTAAATGGGGTTTTGTTTATTTTTATTAGCCTCAGGTATCTTTTGGGATTTTCTTTATGATCCTGTATTGTGAAGAGCAAGACTGGTGGCAGGTCATATTGGACTGTTTTATTTCTTAAATAGTGAATTCAAAATTTCATTTTGAATTTGGCTAGCAGCAGTTTTAGTTTAGAAGGGACATTAGGCTGAAAAGAAGTGTTTCTCTCTCTCCCTAATTTTGCTGAATAAATCCAACAGTTCCAGTTTATTTTCTCATTAGCTGTGAAATTCCGGGGCCGGCAAAGGTGCTATGTAAATGCAAGTCAATAATGCTGAGTTGTTTACAAAAGCTACAGTGATTTGACAGCACTTTAAGGCAAACACAACACTTCAGGGGTTTGGAGCTGAAAGCCTGGACTGGTTTTAGTGCCTAAATATTATAAATAATAGACTCATTTGATGTTCAATAATAAATAGATTCTCTATTCCAAATGCACCTCAGGATTAAAGAGCACCCCCCGCCCTGCTCTTTGCTTTCTTGTTGCAGGCTCGCGTTGTGACGGGAGACGCAGTTGTCTTGCAGTTAGGGGAATCGGGGGTAAGGGAGGATAATGACGGCTGTTAAACCGCAGAGCTCCCTCCTAAAGAAGCACAGCCAGACTGACCTGGTGAGCCGGCTGAAAAGCAGGAAAATCCTCGGAGTCGGTGGGAAAGATGACGAGGGGGAGGTTCATCGCTCAAAGGTAAAGCTGCCTTGAATCATGGAATTCCTGCAATGCAGAAAGAGGCCATTCAGCCCATCGAGTCTGCACTGACAACAATCACATCCAGACCCTAACCCCCTAACGCCCCATATTTACCCTGCTAGAGCCCCTGACACTAAGGGGCAATTTAGCATGGCTAATCCACCTAATCTATACATCTTTGGACATTAAGGGGCAATTTAACATGGCCAATCGCCCTAACCTACACACCTTGGGGCACTAAGGGCCTGATTTTACCATTTTCATTTTATATGCTGAAGAGGCTTAGTAATGTTGTGGGGGTGGGGCAATGTCTGCGGGGGAGACATTATCTGTCCCAGGATGGATGTGGCAGTTATTCCATCATGTTTTCTGCACATGCGCAGTCGGAGGCACCAATTGGAGCTGCAGGATTTCGGGTGCCTTAAGCCCCACCCACAGGCTTGTGGCAATATGATTCGGACTCGCTGATATTTTTGCAGCAAAGTATGTTCGGCAGCACCTGAGAACAGGTCTAAAAGTCAGATCTGAAACACTCCCACTTTCTAGTCCTCCCAGTACTTAGAATTACAATGGTAAAACAAGGCCCTAAGGGGCAATTTAGCATGGCCAATCCACCCTAACCTGCATATCTTTGGACTGTGGGAAGAAAGTGAAGCACCTGGAGGAAGCCAGTGCAAACTTGGGAGGATGATGCAAATGTGACACAGACAATGGCCCAAGACTAAATTGCCCTTAGTCTCCAAAAATATGGAGGTTAAGTACTTGGCCATGCTAAGTTGCCCCTTCGCGTCAGGGGATTGGCAGGTTAAATGCTTAGAGCTACAAGATAGGATCTGGGTGGGATTGTTATCGATGCAGACTCAATGAGCTGAATGGCCTCCTTCTGTAGGGATTCTATGATAATTATGTTAGCATTTACTTCCTTTTGTGGGAGATGTTCCATGCTTCAATCATGCTTTGTGTGAAAAAATGTTTCCCAATTTCTCTCCTGAATGAACCGGTTCCAATTCTGTTTTGTTCTGTCTTGTCTTGTTAATTTCCTACCAATTACATTGTTAAGGCTTGTTTGTATCAATTATATGGTGAAAGGAAGCAGATATTTGAACACATAGGAATACGGGATGGTTGGAACACTGGATGAATGTGAGGAGAGTTGAAACTGGGCAAAGTCAATAAACTCTCTCAGTAAAAAAAGTCTTGGGGGCGGGGGGGATGTCACAGGATCTTAATAAATAAATTCTAAGTGCTGAATGAGCATGAAAACAGCATGAAATCATCTGGGTGCTCTTCCTGATGCAATCATACAACACAGAAAAAAAGAACCAGGATGAGATTTTTCACCAGCAGGCGGAGTGGAATCTGTTCTCGCTGGGAAGCCGGCTTCTGAGCTCTAGGAGCACCACTGCATGGGTGCACCAATCTCCCAGCGCACTTCTGCCAAATCCCTACCTATCTCCCTCTCCCAACCATCCCCATTCACCCCCAATCAATTGCATCTAGGTCTCACTAATTATATTTAAATTAAGTGATGCATATTAATACATCACTAAATATCCTCATCAAAACAAGGCTGGGAAACCAATTGCAAACTGATGATTTTTCACCTCTCGCCCAATCTTACCAGCTCACCACACTGATCGACCGGCAGGACGAGCCAGTAAGATCGGCCCTTGAGCTTGGCCCTGGTATAATGCAGTATTCACAATGGTTAGAACTTCTGCCTCACAGCGCCAGGGACCCGGGTTCGATTCCCGGCTTAGTCAGTGTCTGTGTGAAATCTGCACAGTTTCCCCATGTCTGCGTAGGTTTCTTCCAGGTGCTCCAGTTTGCACCTAAAGACAGGCTGGTTAGGGGGCATCGGCCGTGCTAAATTCTCCCTCAGTGTAACCCAAACAAGCGCCTGAGTGTGGCAATTCAGGGCTTTTCACAGTAACTTCATTGCAGTGTTAATGTAAGTCTACTTGAAAGGCTAATAAACAAAACTTTACAAGTAGACTCATATTAACACTGTGAGGTAGCTATTGTGCCACTTACTGCAGTGTTAATGTAAGCCTACTTGTGGCACTAATAAATAAATAAATAACAAATAAATACCCCTTGACTATTATATTTCAGGGTATAAATTTTTTTGTGTAATCTGTGCTCATAATGTAATCCTTGCAGCCCTAATAATACTCTGATGAATCTGAATCCAAAGCTGGTGTATCATAGAATCCCTACAGTGTAGAAAGAGGCCATTCGCCCATCAAGTCAGTACCAGCCACAATCCCACCCAGACCCTATCCCTGTAACCCCATACTTTTACTCTAGCTAATTCCCCTGACAATAAGGGGCAATTTAGCTTGGCCAATCCACTGAAACTGCACTTCTTTGGATTGTGGGAATAAACCGGAGCATCTGGAGGAATCATAGAACCATAGAAATCATAGAAATCCTACAGCGCAGAAAGAGGACATTTGATCCATCGAGTCTGCACCAACCAGAATCCCATCCAGACCCTACTCCCATATCCCTTCACATTTACCCGTTAATCCCTCTAATCTATGCATCCCAGGACACTAAGGGGCAATTTTAGCATGGCCAGTCAACCTAACCCGCTCATCTTTGGACTGTGGGAGGAAATCGGAGTTCCCGGAGGAAACCCACGCAGACACAAGGAGAATGTACAAACTCCACACTGACAGTGACCTGAGCCAGGAATTGAACCCAGGTTCTGGAGCTCTGAAGCAGCAGTGCTAACCACTGTGCTACCGTGCTGTCCTCGTATCCTTTCCAAAGTATGGCATTCCGAAATTACACAGTAATATAGATGTGGCCAAGCCAAGGGTTAGTTCAACCACAGGAAAACATCCTTCCCTCTATATTCTGAATCCTTTAGTTAAAAAGGCTGTTTTTCTAATTATACTGTGGACCTATCCATGTAATTTTTGTCATTTTTGCATTAAATACCTAAATTTCTTTGGACTTCTCATGTTCAAATATAATTACTCATCAGATTTTTCTCCCTATATCCTCTTTCCTTACCTTTTCTCCCCCTTTGCTTCCCCTTTCCCTCCTTTTTAAAATGTTATCTCTCCCATCCATCTCCGTCCTCCGCCCACATTTTCATCTATCACAGTTTACCCTCCGATTTCAGCTTCTCTGCCGTTTGGCCATTCACACTCTTTATTCTCTCTGTGGGCTGCCATTAGCAGCCTTTCCCCTTGCTTTTGTGGCTATGACTCATCTTTCATTCCCTCACCCTGCAGTATAAATATCTCTCACTGTCTATGACCTTTACTTTGACAAAGCTCATCTAACCCAGGGCTAACCCAATGGTTAGCACTGCTGCCTCATAACACAGTAAAAAATTTCACAAACACCAGGTTAAAGTCCAACAGGTTGATTTGGCAGCACAAACTTTCAGAGTGTCAGGCTCCTTCATCAGGTAAGTGAGGAACTATGTTCACAAAACAGAGCATATACAGACACAAACTCAATTTACAAGATAATTGTTGGAATGTGATTCTTTACAGATAATCAAGTCTTAAAGGTGCAGACAATGTGAGTGGAGAGAGGGTTAAACACAAGTTAAAGAGATGTGTATTGTCTCTAGCCAGGACAGTTAGTGAGATTTTGCAAGCCCAGGCAAATCGTGGAGGTTATAGATCGTGTAACATGAACCCAAGATCGCGGTTAAGGCCATCCTCATGTGTGCGGAACTTGGCTACCAGTTTCTGCTCAGCGATTCTGTGTTGTCATGTGTTGGAGAACGCTTACCCGAAGATCAGAGGCTGAATGGCCATGACTGCTGAAGTGTTCCCCGAAAAATCTCACTAACTGTGCTGGCTTGAGACAATACACATCTCTTTAATCCGTGCTTAACGCTTTCTCCACTCACATTGTCTGTACCTTTAAGACTTGATTACCTGTAAAGACTCGCATTCCAACTATTATGTCCCAAGCCGAGTTTGTGTCTTTATATGGCCTGTTTCTGAACTCCTCACTCACCTTACGAAGGAGCGAGACTCCAAAAGCTCTTGCTACCAAATAAACTTGTTGGATTTTAATCTAGTGTTGCGAGACTTCTTACTGTGTTTACCCCAGTCTAACACCAGCATCTCCACATTTTGGCCTCACAGCGCCAGGGACCCAGGTTCAATTCTGGCCTTGGGTCACTGTCTATCTGGAGTTTACATCTTCTCCCTGTATCTGTGTTTGTTTCCTCTGAGTGCTCCAATTTCCACCCACAGTCCAATGATGTGCAGGTTAGGGATTGTCCATACTAAATGGACCCTAGTATCAGCAGGATTAGCAGGGGAATTATGTGGAGTTACGGGAATGTAGCCTGGATGGGATTGTGGTTAGTGCAGACTCGATGGGCCAAATGGCCTCCTTCTGCACTGTAGGGATTCTATGATCAAGACTCAAAACGTTAGCTCTTTTCTCTCCTTACAGATGCTGCCAGACCTGCTGAGATTTTCCAGCATTTTCATCAAGTCTCACCCTTTGTTTTCACCAAAAATGAATCACATCATTCGTAATTGCCCTGGAATCCTTCTGTCACAGCCAACTAACTTAATTTTTCAAAATCATTTTGAAACTTTGAGCTTCTGTCCACAATTGTTTCTGTACGATTAGTGTCAGGGAATAAGTTGGGGAATAGGGGCAATTTCATATTGCATCTAATCACCTCAGTCACATTCAATTCATGCTGGTAATTGGGTTGCCAAAGAGAAAGATTTTCCACTCTTCAGCATTACTGTGGGAGGATGGGCAGCACAGTGGCACAGCGGTTAGCATTGGTGTCTCACAGTGCTAGGGACCCGGGTGCGATTCCTATCTTGGGTCACTATTTGCGCAGAGTTTGTATATTCTCCCCATGTCTGCGAGTGCTTTCTCCGGGTGCTCCAGTTTCCTCCCACAGTCCGAAACACATGCTGGTAAGATGGATTGGCCATGGTAAAATACCCCTTAGTATCAGGGGGATCAGCAGGGTAAATACAATGAGGCTATGGGGAGTAGGGCCTGCATGGGATTGTGGTCAGTGCAGACTCGATGGTCGAAATGGCCTTCTTCTGCACCATAGGGATTCTATAATTCTATGATTACAATCTCTCTTCTCAATGAATACATTTCACATTTTAATAAACGGCTGGATATCTGAATTTAAAGCAGCATTCTTTGGAAAGAGACAGAAGACTGAACAGCGCCTGAGATCGCCAGGGCAGCACGGTGGCACAGTGGTTTGCACTGCGCCGGAGACCAGGGTCCGATTCCTGGCTTGGGTCACTGTCTGTGCAGAGTCTGTATGTTCTCTCTATGTCTGCGTGGGTTTCCTCTGCGTGCTCCGGTTTCCTCCCACAGTCCAAAAGGCATGCTGGTTAGGTGGATTGGCCCTACTAAATTGCCCCCTACTGTCCAATGATGTGTAAGTTAGGGGAATTAGTTGGGTAAATAAGGGATAGTTAAGGGGAAAGGGCCAGAGTAAGATGCTTCATCAGACAGTGAATGCAGACTTGATGTACTGAATGGCCCCCTTCTACATTGTAGGAATTCTGTAAGCTGGATTTCTAAAGCTCCAGCTACAAGCTTCCTGCTTCTCCAGGTTTGGAGGCTTCTACATGTGTTCATGTGTTTGTGAGTGTGTGTGAGCACGCTTGTACAAAGTGCAGTACACATGAGCTGCCTGTATGAGTTTGTGAATCTGCATCCGTGCATTAGCATGATGCAGAGTCACATGTTTGTGAATGTGCATGTGTGTTTGTGTCTGTATGTATTTTTGAGCATGTCTTCACGTGTGATTTGGAGTGTATGTATGTATGTATTTTTGAAGGTATTTCTTTTTAATTAATTAGTGGGACGTGGGCATCGCTGGCTGGGCTGGCATTTATTGCCCATCCTTAGTTGCCTGAGGGCAGTTGAGAAGCAACCACATTGCTGTGACTCTAGGCACATGTAGGCCAGACCAGGTAAGGACGGCAGATTTCTTTCCCTAGTTAACCAGATTGTTTTATGACAATCGACAATGATCATCATTGGATCATTCCAGATTTTTATTAGATTAAAAGTTCAAATTTGGGATTCAAACCCGGGTGCCCAGATATTACCCTCAGTCCCTGGATTACTTGTCTAGTGACAATACCACAATGCCACTGCATTCACGTGTGACTGAGAGTTTGCTTGTATGTAAGTGCATGAGTGTGAATACATTTGTTTATGTGTGTCTCTGTCTCAGTGTGTGTGTATACATGTGCGTGTTTGTATGCATATATGTTTGTGTCTGTGTATACGTGTGTGTTTGTACACATGCTTGTTTGTGTATGTATGTGTGTGTGCATACAGGGTGTGTGTGTGTTTTTACACACATGTTTGTGTGTGTATGCATGTGAATACATTATTGTGTTTGCATGCACTTTTGTATGGTAAGTATGTGCATACATGTGTGTTTTGTGTGCACATGTCTGCATGTAGGTTTATGCATATGAGTGTGTTTGTACACACATCTTTGTGAGTGTCTGCATGCGTATATGTGTGCGTACATTTTTGTGTGTAAGTGCCTACATGTATATATGTGTTTGTATGCACTTGTTTGGGTGTAAGCATGTGCATACATGTGAGTGTACACATGTGCTTCTGTGTGTATAGATAGTATGTTTGTATGCACATGTTTGTGTATAAATGTTTGCATACATGTGTGTGTTTGTACTCATATGCTTGTATGTATGTGCATATATGTGTATGTTTGTGCGTACATGGATTTTTGAATGCACATCACAAGTGATGTAGACTCATAGAACCAGAGAAAGTAGGTGCAGGGGTAGGCCATTCAGCCCTTCGAGCCTGCTCCATCATTCCATAAGATCATGACTGATTGTGTATTTTCAATATCCCACTCCCACTTTCTCTCCATACCCCTTCATTTCTTTCACCATGGGGGCCAAGTCCAGCTCCCTTTCAAACATATCAAATAAACTGGCCCCAACAGCTTCCTGTGATAAAATGTTAATTTGATTTGATCTATTATTGTCACTAAATTGCCCCCTACTGTCCAATGATGTGTAAGTTAGGGGAATTAGTTGGGTAAATACGGGATAGTTAAGGGGAAAGGGCCAGGGTAAGATGCTTTGTCAGACAGTGAATGCAGACTTGATGTACTGAATGGCCCCCTTCTACATTGTAGCAATTCTGTAAGCTGGATTTCTAAAGCTCCAGCTCCAGTGAAAAGTATTGTTTCTTATGCGCTACACGGATAGAGCATACTGTTCATAGAGAAGAAAAGGAGAGGGTGTAGAATGTAGTGTTACAGTCATAGCTAGGATGTAGAGAAAGATCAGCTTAATGCGAGATAGGTAAATTCACAAGTCTGACAGCAGCAGGGAAGAAATTGTGTATTTATATGTTATTGCTTGTTTTTGTTCAAATGTTTTGACCATCCCTCACAAGATTATATTTTTATAATTGATCTCAGGATGTGGGCATTACTGTCAAGGCATTTATTATCCATCCTGAGAAGTGATATGGGAACTTCCTCTTCAACCTCTGCAGGGACAGTAGTTTGATATGATTAAGATGATTTGGCCACTTCTGCAGGATAAATCTTCTTCTGTAGAGAATGCTTCCAAATTAATATTTGTCGTTTTCTTTCACAGATCAGTCAGATGTTGGGAAATGAATTAAAGTTTACTCTGCACGAGCCACTTGGCCTCAGGTAATAAAGTAAAATCTACCCAAACCTCAACATTTAAATTTCACAGGAAATAATAGACTACTTTACAACTCAAACTACACTCCATCCAATCACACAGCACTCCCCCAGCACTGACCCTCTGACGCTGCGGCACTCCCTCAGCACTGACCCTCTGACACTGCGGCACTCCCTCAGCACTGACCCTCTGACAGTGCGGCACTCCCCCAGCACTGACCCTCTGACAGTGCGGCACTCCCCCAGCACTGACCCTCTGACAGTGCGGCACTCCCTCAGCACTGACCCTCTGACAGTGCGGCACTCCCTCAACACTGACCCTCTAACAGTGCGGCACTCCTCAGCACTGACCCTCTAACAGTGCGGCACTCCCTCAGCACTGACCCTCTGACAGTGCGGCACTCCCTCAGCACTGACCCTCTGACAGTGCGGCACTCCCTCAGCACTGACCCTCTGACAGTGCGGCACTCCCTCAGCACTGACCCTCTGACAGTGCGGCACTCCCTCAGCACTGACCCTCTACAGTGCGGCACTTCCCTCAGCACTGACCCTCTGACAGTGCGGCACTCCCTCAGCACTGACCCTCTGACAGTGCGGCACTCCCTCAGCACTGACCCTCTGACAGTGCGGCACTCCCTCAGCACTGACCCTCTGACAGTGCGGCACTCCCTCAGCACTGACCCTCTGACAGTGCGGCACTCCCTCAGCACTGACCCTCTGACAGTGCGGCACTCCCTCAGCACTGACCCTCTGACAGTGCGGCACTCCCTCAGCACTGACCCTCTGACAGTGCGCACTCCCTCAGCACTGACCCTCTGACAGTGCGGCGCTCCCTCAGCACTGACCCTCTGACAGTGCGGCGCTCCCTCAGCACTGACCCTCTGACAGTGCGGCGCTCCCTCAGCACTGACCCTCTGACAGTGCGGCACTCCCTCAGCACTGACCCTCTGACACTGCGGCACTCCCTCAGCACTGACCCTCTGACAGTGCGGCACTCCCTCAGCACTGACCCTCTGACAGTGCGGCGCTCCCTCAGCACTGACCCTCTGACAGTGCGGCACTCCCTCAGCACTGACCCTCTGACAGTGCGGCACTCCCTCAGCACTGACCCTCTGACAGTGCGGCACTCCCTCAGCACTGACCCTCTGACAGTGCGGCACTCCCTCAGCACTGACCCTCTGACAGTGCGGCACTCCCTCAGCACTGACCCTCTGACAGTGCGGCACTCCCTCAGCACTGACCCTCTGACAGTGCGGCACTCCCTCAGCACTGACCCTCTGACAGTGCGGCACTCCCTCAGCACTGACCCTCTGACACTGCGGCACTCCCTCAGCACTGACCCCTGACACTGCGGCACTCCTCAGCACTGACCCTCTGACAGTGCGGCACTCCCTCAGCACTGACCCTCTGACAGTGCGGCACTCCCTCAGCACTGACCCTCTGACACTGCGGCGCTCCCTCAGCACTCACCCTCTGACAGTGCAGCGCTGCCTCAGCACTGACCCTCTGACACTGCAGCGCTCTCTCAGCACTGACCCTCTGACACTGCGGCGCTCTCTCAATGGTACCTCTTTCGTAACGTATTTTTAACTCAGGTTTTTTCAAGTCTGATATATTGGTTCGTCAGAGTAATTTTCAACTATGGCTACTTTGAATACTTTCAAGTTAATTGTGTCTCTGACCGTACATTTGGTTGACTTCTTCCAATGCAGCTTTGATACAATCATTTTCTTGGCGAATAATTCCACTTCCCTTTCATTGGTTTTGATTCTTCTGAATTACAACAGATTCTTCTGAATTACAACAGATTCTTCTGAATTACAACAGATTGCTTTCCTACATTCACAGCCAGCTGCTCGCTCCTGCCACCTGCTGTTGCCATTTGGGTAATTCATCTGCATTTTCACAAGCTCAGTTTATAAGCCTCCAGGCTGTTTCTTGTTTTTTTCTACCCCCACTTGCTTGGTCCTTTGACTCAATAATCTGTGGATATTCACAATGGACTTCCATGGAGTCTTACTGTGCGCAGTGGGTTTATCTTAATTCTTTGGCCACTGTTTTCCTCATTCAAATTTTCATATTAAAATCCTGACAGTGCAGAAGGAAGCTCATTGAATCTGCACCAAGAACAATCCCATCCCCATAAGCCTAAGTATTCACTCTGCCAGTCCCCCTGACACTAAGTGGCAATTTAGCACTGCCAGTCCAACTAACCTACACATCTTTGGATGCTAAAGGACAATTTAGCATGGCCAACCCACTTAGCCTGCACATCTTTGGACTCTAAGGAGCAAATTATCATGGCTAATCCATCTAATCTGCATATCTCTGAACACTAAAGGACAATTTAGCATGGCCAATCTACCCAACCTGCACATCTTTCAGATTGTGGAAGGAAGCTCTAGCACCGAACACACATAGATAGGGAGAGAATGTGCAGACTCCACACATACAATGACCCAAGCCGGGAATCAAGCTTGGTTCCCTGGTGCTCTGAGGCAGCTGTGCTAACCATAGTACCAATATATCTCCACAGTGCAGCTCTCTCTAGATGCTGTGCTCAAGCTGGCATCTGCTAGACAATGTCCTCAGGGTGCCAACATGGGACTCTCTGCATCATAAAGTGGGCAGTTCCCACATTAACCCTTACTGACCCAAACACTACAAGCCACAGGGAGGTAATAGGATATTAGAGTTGAGATTGTATGTCTTGTGTTTATAGATAAGCAGGGGCCCTCTCTGAGCAGCAGACTTTATGTGTTTCAGAAATGTGTCAATTCTGACCATGGGTTTGTTTATGGACAGTAATAAAAAGAGCAAATAATAACACATCAGACATTCCCCTCACTCGGTATCACAAGAACTGAGATAGAGACATATCGTACAGAAGGAGGCCATTCAGCCCATGTGCTCCTGCCTGTCTCACCCTCTCCATGTTTCTTACCCTGCTGAAGAAACAGAAACTCTACGGCTGGGATTCTCCTGGCCTACTGCGCAGCGGATCTCCCAAGTGCCTTTATTTTTAGCACAGTCAGATCTGTGCTGCAAATCAGCACAGAGCTGATTATTATATTGAGTTCAAACTTGATAATGATTAGGGGGCCAGGGACAGTATTTTCCAGATAGACGAACATCTCCCCTCCCCTGCCAGGAGTGGTACCCTCTAGGGTGTTTGTGACTGCACCCACTAACGTGGAACAGACATCTTGACCCTGTTGGGAGGGACAGAGGCCATTGAGGCCTGTCCCAGGAGGGTGGTTTAAGGGGGGGGAAATGCCCCTTAGGTAGTGGCAGCCTGGCAGTGCCAGCCTGACACCATGGCACTGCCCAAGTGGTGAACTGGCTCTGCCCATGGGACACCAGGCAGTACCAAAAGGAGGCAGGGGTGAGGCCAGAGGTGATGAGGCATATTTGGGGCAGGGCCAGCCTACTGCACGGCTGATCATTCCTGCTGCCACTCTGCAATTGAGATTGCTAGAAGAGGGAGGGAGGAGGTGATTAGTGCTGGCCATCAGGGTTGGAGGGGTCAGGGGGTGGTTAGGACCTAGTCATTGGGAGCAGGGATCTGGGAGAGTGATTGGGGCTGGCAGGAGATGGGTGAGACCTTGCGACTGGCCCAGAGAAGTCCAGAAGGCTAGCAATCAGAGGCTGTGAGGGGAAGCTGGTCAGCGATTGGAGTCCAGCATTCAGAAGGCTGGCAATGGAAAGCGGACTCGGCAAAGTCTGCGCTGACAGAACAGATCATGCACAGTGGCGCACTCAGCACCATGCGGTCGGCTTCTCGGGTGAGAACAGGCTCCACCCACCACTTTTCCGAATGATCAGACTGTTGGAGATAGGCTCTGGTAAGTATGCCCAAAAAAAGAGTGGCAAATACTTCCATTTTCCTATCCGTTGGGCACTTCAAATCTTTTGGAAATATCCTGACCCACATAGTTAAACAGTGAATGATCCTTACCCTGCTGAATTATCAGGAATCAGATGCGACCAGTGTGAACAACCTAACAGTTTCTAGTTACTTCTTGTTTCAGGTTCTGGCAATTCACATCTGCAGTTACGTTCACCATCACTGGAATTCTGGTCAGTTCAAGATCGTCATCATAAACTCTTTGTGCATAATTGGTGATTTTATTTATTTCATCATGAGACAGGGACATCATTGGCTGAACCTGCATTCATTGCCCATCCCTAATTGCTCTTGCTAGGGCCATTTCAGAGTCAACCACATTGCTGTGTCTCTGGAGTCCCATGTAGGCCAGAGCAGGTAAGGATGGCAGATTTTCTTCCCAAAAGGACATAAGTTAATCAGATAGGTTTTTAAAGCAATCAGTTTCATGGTCATCAGTAGATTCTTAATTCCAGATTTAAAAAGTGGATTGGCCATGCTAAATTGCCCATTAGTGTCCAAAGATGTACAGGTTAGGTGGATTGGCCATGCTAAGTTGTCCCCTACTGTTCAAAGATTTGCTGGTTAAATGATTAGCTATGCTAAATTGCCTTATGAAGACAGGTTGAGGGAGCTGGGACTGTTCTCCCTGGAGAGACGAAGGTTGAGAGGCGACCTGATAGAGGTTTACAAGATGTTGAGAGGAGTAAATAGGGTGGACTCTCAGAGACTATTTCCCAGGGCTGAAATGGTCGCGACAAGAGGGCACAGATTTAAGGTGCAGGGAAGCAGGTACAGAGGGGATGCTAGGGGAAAGTTTTTCACTCAGAGGGTGGTGAGTGAATGGAATCGGCTGCCGTCGGTGGTGGTCGAGGCGAATTCACTGGGGTCTTTTAAAAGACTTCTGGATGAGTATATGGGATCCAATGGGATTGGGGGCTATAGATAGGTCTATGGCTGGCTGGGTTTTGATGTATTCAGCACAACTTGTGGGCCGAAGGGCCTGTTTGTTCTGTAGTGTTCTATGTTCTATGTTCTAAATTGCCTCTTAGTAGCCAAACACGTGCAGTTAGGAGGTTTAGCCATATTTGTCCTGTGATGGGATTTGAACCCAGGTCCTCAGAGCATCACCCTAGGTCTCTAGATTACTAGGCCAATGGCAAAACTGTTACACCATTGACTCCCCTGAAACGGGTTCTCTCGGACAAATGTTTTATATAATTCAGCGAAATGTCCAAAAGCAGCAATATCAAGAAACAGTATTGAATCATCCACCAACTAATAGTTTTATATTTGAGTGTGATCATGAATTTTTTATTCATTCACATAGAGTGTATGTCACTATTTAGGACAGCATTTCATTTCCTAATTGTATTTGAGCGGTTTATTTGGATATTTCAGAATCAACCACATCAACCACATTGATGTGAGGTTTCAACATAAGAAGATTAGAACTAGGGGCAGGACTAGGCCATTTGGCCCCTCGAGTCTGCTCCGCCATTCAATAAGATCATGGCTGATTTTTTTGTAGACTTAGTTCTAGTCACATAGAACATAGAACAATACAGCACAAATAGGCCCTTCGGCCCACGAGTTGCGCCGATCACATCTACCAATCCACAGACCTATCTATAACCCCCTATCCTATTCTTTTCCATATACTCATCCAGAAGTCTCTTAAAAGACCCCAGTGAGTTTGCCTCAACAACCTCCGACGGCAGTCTGTTCCATTCACTCACCACCCTCTGAGTGAAAAAACCTACCCCTGACATCTCCTTTGTATTTGCTTTCCTGCACCTTAAATCTGTGTCCTCTCGTAGTGACCATTTCCGCTCGGGGAAATAGTCTCTGAGAGTCCACCCTATCTATTCCCCTCAACATTTTATAAACCTCTATCAGGTCACCTCTCAATCTACGTCTCTCCAATGAGAAGAGTCCCAGCTCCCTCAACCTATCTTCATAAGGCCTGCCTCCCAATCCAGGCAGCATCCTTGTAAATCTCCTCTGAACTCTCTCAATAGCCTCTAATCCTTCCTATAATGAGGCGACCAGAACTGCGCACAATACTCCAACTGGGGTCTGACAAGAGTCTTAAAGAGCTGCATCATTACCTCCTGACTCCTAAACTCTATTCCTTGATTAATGAAGGCCAGTACACCGTACGCCTTCTTGACCACTTCCTCCACCTGCGAGGCCAATTTAAGAGTCCTATGGACCCGGACCCGAGATCCTTCTGCTCTACAACACAGCTAAGACTCCTACCCCTTATATTGTACTCCTTCATCCCATTATTCCTGCCAAAATGGACCCCTACACATTTATCTGCATTGAAGTCCATCTGCCACTTCTCCGCCCAGTCTTGCATCCTGTCTATGTCCCGCTGCAACTTTTGGCATCCCTCCAGACCATCCACAACACCACCGATCTTTGTATCGTCAGCGAACTTGCTAACCCATCCCTCTACTTCCTCATCCAGGTCATTTATGAAAATGACAAACAGCAGGGGTCCCAGAACAGATCCCTGGGGCATTCCACTGGTTACCGACCTCCATGCAGAACAAGACCCATCCACAACCACTCTCTGCCTTCTGCCGGCAAGCCAGTTCTGGATCCACGAGGCCAAAGCCCTTGGATCCCATGCCCTCTCACCTTCTCCAGAAGCCTTGCATGTGGGACCTTATCAAACGCCTTACTAAAGTCCATGTACACTACATCCACCGCCCTTCCTTCGTCAATGTGTTCAGTCACATTTTTGAAGAACTCAACTAGGCTCGTAAGGCATGACCTGCCTTGACAAAACCATGCTGACTATTTCTAATCAGTCCAAACTTCTCCAAATGTTCATATATCTTATCCCTCAGAAGCCTCTCCATCAGCTTACCAACCACTGAAGTCAAACTCACCGGTCGGTAATTTCCTGGACTATCCTTGTTCCCTTTCTTAAAGATAGGAACCACATCCGCAATCCTCCAATCCTCCGGAACCTCTCCCGTTTCCATGGACGACGCAAAGATCATCTCCAGGGGCTCTGAAACCACTTCCCTCACCTCCCACAATAACCTGGGGTACATCCCATCCGGTCCCGGCGACTTGTCTATCTTGATAGAATTTAACAGGTCTAACACATCCTCTTTCCTAACCCACTTGCTCACCATAACCCTGAATTCCTTTACTGTTAAAAAATCTATTTATCCTTGCTTTAAAAACATTCAATGAAGTAGTGTCAACTGCTTCACTGGGCAGGGAATTCCACAGATTCACAATCCTTTGGGTGAAGAAGTTCCTCTCAACTCAGCCCTGAATCTGCTTCCCCTTATTTTGAGGCTATGCCCCCTAGTTCTGGTTTCACCTGCCAGTGGAAACACCTTCCCTGCTTCTATCTTATCGATTCCCTTCATAATCTTATATGTTTCTATGAGATCTCCCCCCATTCTTCTGAATTCCAATGAATATAGCCCCAGTGAGTACAGCCTGGAGTCACACGTAGGTCAGACTGGGTAAAGAGAGCAGATTTCTTTCCCTAAAAGATATCGATTAATCACTGACAAGAGTTTTGATTCTGGGATTTTATGAATTGAATCTGTGCGGGTTCAAATCCCACCACAGCAGATGTGGAACTTGAATTCAATAAAAAAGAAATCTGGAATTAAGAATCTACTGATGACCATAAAACCGTTGTCAATTGTTGGAAAAGCCTACCTTGTTCACTTATGCCCCTTTAGAGAAAGAAATCTGCCATCCTTCTGTCAGAGGATTGTTAATCTTTGAAATTCCCTATCCCAGTGTGTTGTGGAGGCTCAGACAAGACTGAAATCATTAGAATTTGGGATAATGATCAGCCATGCTCAAACTGAACAGCAGAGCTGGCTCGAAGGGCCTACTCCTGCTTCTGGTTTCTATATAATAAGGGAATTCAGGACACAGGAGTCGATGGCTGGTCCACATTTATTGCCCATCTCTAATTGCCCTTGGAGGGCAGTTGAGAGTCAACCACATTGCTGTGGCTCTGGAGTCACATGTAGGCCAGACCGGGTAAGGACGGCAGATTTCCTTCCCTAAAGGGGCATTAGTGAACCAGGTGGTTTCTCTGACAATGGTTTCATGGTCATCGGTAAAATTCTTAATTCATCATTGAATTCAAATTTCACCATCTACGGTGGTGGGATTATGAACCAGAACATTACCCTGGGTCTCTGGATTACTAACCCAGTGACAACACCACAGCACCACTGCCTACTTTATAAATGTTAATTTCCTTGGCTGTAGTGGCCCCTGGAGGGCTGTATCCAGAGGTCTGGAGAAAAAAAAAGATTGTGTTTTGGAGGACACAAAAAGGCAACAAGTTATGATTTCAGGAATCTAACCAGTTAGATATTGTAGTGAATACTGACACTAATGTGTCATTTATTGAGTTTTCAGTGGTGGTGGCGGGAGATGTGAGTGTGTGTGTGTGTGAAACCTAACAATTCTGGGAAAAAAAGATATTTTTTAAATAAATATTGCTATTTATTTAATAGCACTACACAGTGGTTAGCACTGCTGCCTCACAACACCAGGGTTCGATTCCTGACTTGGGTCATTGCCTGTGCAAAATCTGCACATTCTCCTCATGTTTGCATTGGTTTCCTCCCTCAGTCTGAAAGACGTGCGGATTAGGGTGCATTGGCCCTGCTAAATTCTCCTTCAGTGTACCCAAACAGGCACCAGAGCATAGTGGCCAGGGGGATTTTCACAGTAACTTCATTGCAGTATTAATGTAAGCCTACTTGTGACTAATAAATAAATTTTGTAACTTTAAAGTCTATTTACTCAACAGAGTCTACTTAACTGTTTCAGCACGGGATATAGTTTATTCAATCAACAGTGTCTATTTAAAGAGAATCTCGATGAAATAGAAGAAATAGAACTCATAGCCAAACTACAGCAGAGTTTCCCAATAAAGGCAGGAGTAGTTCTCCAGTGGGTGGCACGGTGGCACAGCGGTTAGCACTGCTGCTTCACAGCTCCAGGGTCCTGGGTTCGATTCCCGGCTCGGGTCACTGTCTGTGTGGAGTTTGCACATTCTCCTCATGTCTGCGTAGGTTTCCTCCAGGTACTCTGGTTCCCCCCCACAGTCCAAAGATGTGTGGGTTAGGTTGATTAGCCATGCTAAGAAATTGCCCCTTAGTGTCCAGGGATGTGTAGGTTAGAGGGATTAGTGGGTATAATATGTAGGGATATGGGGGTAGGGCCTGGGTGGGATTGTGTTCGGTGCAGACTCGATGGGCTGAAGGGTCTCTTTCTGCACTGTAGGATTCTATGAAAATGCAGGGAGTGGAGGATTGCGCCCAAGGACAGTAACAGAGCCATGGGTAGAGAGTTTCTATTTGAATAGAAAAAGGAGGCACTCTGAGTCTGAAAGGGTCACTTCCTGGATGGCCCGAGGTTTAATTTCTTGTTTCCTTTCTACTTCAGGCTTTAGTGTTTCCCAGACTGCTGAATGGCTTGCTGTTCCACGCAGAGTACACACCATCCTGTAAAGTTTCTCTCCGACTCCACGGTGGAGCTTTGCTTAGTAAGTCACCAGTCACAAATTGAAAATCTACCTCAATGGGTAGATGAGGTTTTTTTCTGCCACCAGTTAGATGGATTGGCCAAGCTAAATTGCCCCTTGGTGTCAAGGGGGACAAGCGAGGGTAAATGCGTGGGGTTATTGAGACAAGGCCTGGGTGGGATTGTGGTCAGTGCAGACTCAATTGGCCAAGTAGTTTCCTTCTGCACTGTAGGATTCTATATTCTAAAATGCCAATTGATAAATCAGAAACTCAGGGTTTGAATCCCACCCCAGGACACAATGGCCAAAGAAGGTGCATTAATTATGTGGTCAAATAGAATCAAAGAATGTAGAAACCTTTGACCTGTCGAGTCCACATTGACATATTTGAAAAACATGAACTTACATCTAGTTCCATCTATCAGGGTGGCACGGGGGAACAAAGGTTAGCACTGCTGCCTCACAGCACCAGTTTGATTCCAACCTTAGGTCAATATCTGTGTGGAGTTTGCACATTCTGCCCATGTCTACATGGGTTTCCTCCGGGTGCTCTGGTTTCCTCCCACAGTCCAAAGATGTGCAGGTTAGCTTGATTGGCCATGCTAAATTGACCCTAGTGTCAGGGGATTAGCAGGGTAGGCTTGTGGTGTTACAGGGAAAGGGCCTGGGTGGGATTGTGATTGGTGCAAATTTGATGGGCCAAATGGCCTTCTTCTGCACTGTAGGATTCTATGACCTGTTTGGCTGCGTTACAAAGGCATCTCCTTTGGTCATCAAGTCTTGGCGTTAGGATTCAAACCCAGAAGCCTAACTCAGAGGCAGGAACACTGCTTATTGTAACAGAAGACATTTTCCACAGTGGCGCAATGTTTAGTGCTGCTGCTTTAAGGTGCCAGGTATCTGGGTTCGATTCCTGGCTTGAGTCACTGTCTGTGTGGAATCTGCACGTTCTCCCCGTGTCTGCGTGGGTTTCCTCTGGGTGCACCAATTTCCTCCCACAGTCTGAAAGATGTGCTGGTTAGGTGCATTGGCCATGCTAAATTGCCACTTTGCGTCAGAGTGACTGGCTAGGGTAAATGTATGGGGTTATGGGGATAGGGCTTTGGTGCAGACCCAATAGGCCCAATGGCCTCCTTCTGTCACGATCCTATGAACATCAGAATGCACATCAAATAAAAAGTGGCACAGTATAAGCAATCATAAGAGAAAATGCTGGGAAATCTCAGCAGGTCCGGCACATCTGTAAGGGGAGAAAAGAGCTGATGTTTTGAGTCCAGATGATCCTTTGTCAAATGCCTATCAAAAGCAATGCCTGTCTCAGTATTGTAACAGTCCCTTCACCTTCCCCTGTGGTGCATCCAGACGCTAACCAAGTTGCTTCCTTTTTGAATGAAGGTATTTCTCTGATCTTATGGAGTGCCTTTTACACATCCGAGAAGATGATTATTCGATGGACCCTCCTGTCGGAAACATGCTATTTCGCCGTGCAGTTTCTGGGTATGTATACTGGAGTGCTCATACTTTGTTACCACATTGTATTTCCGTGTTCCTGTGAGAGCAACCGTAGTCAGCCCAGTAAGAATGCAAACTGCATCTCACTTAAAGTTTACTTATTAGTATCGCAAGTAAGGCTTACATTAACACTGCAATGAAGCTACTGTGGAAATCCCCTAGCTGCCAGATTCCAATGCCTGTTCAGATCAATACTCTAACCAGCATGTCTTTCAGACTGTGGGAGGAAACCGGAGCACCCAGAGGAAACCGACACAGATATGGGGAGAACGTGCAGACTTTGCACAGGCAATGACCCAAGCCAGGAATTGAACCCTAGTCCCTGGTGCTGTATATCGACTTCAGGAAGTGTAAAGGAAAACGTGCCCCTGTCAACTTTAATAGGGACAAAGTAGAAAGGGTTAAGAACTTCCAGTTTTTAGATGTCCAGATCACCAATAACTTGTCCTTGCCCCCCCATGCTGACATTATAGTTAAGAAAGCCCATCAACATCTCTACTTTCTCAGAAGACTAAGGAAATTTGGTCTGTCAGCTACGACTCTCACCAACATTTACAGATGCACCGCAGCTTGGTATGGGCCCTGCTCTGCCCAAGACCACAAGAAACTACAAAAGATTGTGAATGCAGCCCAATCCATCACGCAAACCAATCTCCCATCCATTGACACTTCCTGCTGCCTCGGAAAAGCAGCCAGCATAATTAAGGACCCCATGCATCCCAGACATTCTCTCTTCCACCTTCTTCTCTCGGGTAAAAGATACAAAAGTCTGAGGTCACGTACCAATCGACTCAAGGACAGCTTCTTCCCTGCTGCTGTCAGACTTTTGAATGGACCTACCCCGCATTAAGTTGATCTTTCTCTGCACCCTAGCTATGACTGTAACACTACATTCTGCACTGTCACATTTCCTTCTCTATGAACAGTATGTTTTGTCTGTATAGTGCACAAGAATCAATACTTTTCACTGATGTTAATACATGTGACAATAATAAATCAAATCAAATCAAAAAAACACCTGCCTCTAAGGAACATTATTAACAGAAATTTCTCCAGTCTGTGTTGCCTTGGGGTGAATCGAGGTCAATACTCCCAGTGTGGCATCGCAGGAGTGCTGTACGGTCACGGAATCACAGAATTCTCATGGTGCAGAAGACGACTATTTGATCCATCATGTTTGCACCAACTCCCAAACCAGACTTGATGCCATTCCCCAGCCTTTGCCCAATATCCTTCCACATTGGTCACGAGTGCCATCTTGTCTTTTGGATGGAATGTTAAGTCATCCCCCACTCCCCTCACCCCATCTCAGGTGGATGTTAAAGGTCTCATGTTCCAAAGAGTTGTAGAATCCCCAATGCCCTGGATTAATATTCATCCCTCAACTTACATTATCTGGTCATTCTCACATTTGTCGGTTGTGGGAGCTTGCTGTGCTTTCTCACATGACAACAGCGACTACACCTCAAAAAGCACTTCCTTGGCCTTAAAGTGCTTTGATCTCTCCTTGGGTTGTGATAGGCACTATGCAAATGCAAACCAGAATTCCACTTTAAGTCTCATCTAAGAGGCAGCTTCCTGGCAGTGCTGTATTCCCTCTTTACTGCACCAAGCAGTCGGCCTGGATGTTGCATGTAAGATGCTGGAATGGGACAAGAACTGAGGCCACAGGATGTTACCGACTGAGCCATCCAAATCTTAGAGAGAGTTAACACAGAAAGAGAGCTCTGGGTAAGGATCGAAGGACAATGGGTGGGAATTTACAGCCTCATTAATCCCGAAGCCATAAACTCCCACCCAAGGTTAACAGTCCTTCCCATTGTCCGCCCCTCACCTGCTCTGATTCCAATGGCAGCAGGGCAGTAACAATGGACAGGGTTTTCCAGCACACTAGGATCTTCCAGTCTTGCCAATGTTGATAATGTTTTATGTAGCTCAATCGTGACACTGCCAGGTTACCCATGTAGAACATAGAACATTACAGCACAGAACAGGCCCTTCGGCCTTCGATGTTGCGCCGACCAATTAGGAACAAGCAGTGACCCTCTAACCTAAACCATTCCCCTTTCATCCATAAACTTATCTACTAACCTCTTAAACGCCACCAAACTTGGCGCATCTACAACTGACGCAGGCAAGGCATTCCATACCCTTACCACCCTCTGGGTAAAGAACCTACCTCTGACATCTGTCCTAAAACCACCACCCCTTAATTTAAAGCTATGTCCCCTCGTGCTAGCTTTCTCCATCCTAGGAAAAAGGCTATCACTGTCCACCCTATCTAAACCTCTAATCATCTTATATGTTTCAATAAGGTCCCCTCTTAGCCGCCTTCTTTCTAACGAAAACAACCTCAAATCCCTCAGCCTCTCTTCATAAGACCTGCCTTCCATGCCAGGCAACATCCTGGTAAACCTCCTCTGTACCCTCTCCAATGCCTCCACATCTTTCTTATAATGCGGGGACCAGAACTGTACACAATACTCCAAGTGCGGCCGCACTAGAGTTTTGTACAGTTGCAACATGACGTTGCGGCTCAGAAATTCAATCCCCCTACCAATAAAAGCTAAGACTCCGTATGCCTTCTGAACAACCTTATTGACTTGATTGCCAACTTTCAGGGATCTTTGCACACATACACCAAGATCCCTCTGTTCATCAACACTATTGGAAACATCTTCTCCACGTCCACTCTATCCAGGCCTCACAGTATCCTGAAAGTTTCAATGAGATCCTCCCTCATCCTTCTAAACTCCAATGAGTACAGACCTAGAGTCCTCAACCATTCTTCAGACAACAATAGATAACAATTGAATTCCACTTGTTACTGGTTTGCTGTGTAAAGTTCAGTTAAGTCCTTTAATGCTTAATTCTCTCTATTTTCTTGCAGTGACACTAGCTTCAGCTGCAGATGAAGGCCTGTTTTTCCAAGATGCAGGGATCATGCTTTTAAGTTATGCGTTATTTGGGAGCTCTTCGCTTTTCTATTACTTACAAGTTGGAAGGAAACCCAAGAAAGTCTAACAACTCTATCAACGTTCAGGAGAGACTCTTACCTAAGGCTTCCATGTGTCAATCTAAACAAGTAGAATGAAGAGGCCCTATGCCCACCCCCACCCTGTGCCACCTCAAGACAACTGTGCCCATTGAGATGCCAGATATTAATACAAAAGAATGAGACATTTTCCTATCTCGGATTCTACTTAGCTGTAGAGTAACAATCCTATCTTCAGAGGAGAGGCCATACTTAGTAAGGGGATTCAGAATGGCTTGGGATCAAAGCTCAGCAGATTGAGATAAATAGGATCAGAGTAGATAAGATACAGAAAAAATTACAGAACATCCAAAATATACTGTTTGCATGGAGATACATATAACCACTAATAGAGAATTTGGACATGTATTTTTAAAAACATATTTTGTATTATAAACATATACCTTTGCTAACAACATTATGCTCATAAGGCATTATGGGACATAGTTAAGTAAAAAGAACCACATTTCTTAAAACAAAATATTGCTGCTGAGCAAAGGAAAAGAAACAATCCTTTATGAATGGATACACATTGAACCAAGGAGACTGGATATTTGGGTCTGGGAAACATCAGGAGATGATGAGTAAGATCCTTAAGATCCATAAACTGATCACACGATCCCACGCTGCCAAGGAGTAGATGTTATTGGCCAAGGTAATCTGTACTTATAATGATTGACTTATACCTGGCTGGGGTGGGAAAATAACCTTTGAAAATTGTTTAATTACAGAACTAAGAATAATGTAATTTTTCTTTCAGTTGATTTAGAACTGTCTCAAGAAATTCTTCCACATATGTTGACCAAGCTTGAAAAATAAAGAATGTCTTTTACCAGAACACTGTCTCCACAAGTCTTTATGTTAGCTGAGCTATAATTAAGAAAGGAAATCCCCCACATAAAAACCAGCATAGGTCTGAAAGTTGCTCCTACAGATTAGCGCTGTGAGCAGGGTCATTTATTGGATTCTAGCAACTTGATGCATCTCCTCTGCAGGTGAGGACAGTATTATTTACCAGCCAGTAGATAGAAAAGTTGCATATGAGGCCATTGAGACCAAAAGTTGAGCGACAACAACATTTTAAAAATATGAAGATGTGGACACATAGTACTGAGTAAGTACGTAGTGCTTAGCGAGTGTGAGAAGAAAGACAAACTTCTGTATCATCCCAATCGATTAGCAGAATGAGGAAACACTGCACAAAATTACTGGCAGCCAGTCAAAAATGTGGGGAATCTCTTGTGGGGACCCGAGAAGAGTTTGATACAAACAGTAGCAATGAAGCATAAAAAATTAATAAAGAAAATGATAGAAAGTGGATATGATTCAGAAAATCTCAAAGTCGAGAAAAAAGCTTGGTGGCTGGGACAGACCAAGAGTGGCAACCGCCACACCAATTGCATGATGAAATCTATCTCCAGTAGGAGATGCAGCAACATACGTGAAACTCTCTCATTAAAAGCAATCTGAGAGAGCCAAGCTCTCTCTTAAATCAGGTGCTAGTCATAGAGTCATAGAGGTTCACAGCATGGAAACTGACCCAACTTGTCCATGCCACCCCTTTTTTTTGAAACCCTAAGCTAATCTCAATTGCCCGCATTTGGCCCACATGCCCCTATACCCATTGTACCCACGTAGTTTGTTAAAAGACAAAATTGTACCCTCGTTACTACTGTCTCTGGCAGCTTGTTCCAAACACTCACCTCCTTCTGTGTGAAAAAATTTCCTCTCTGGACCCTTTTGTATCTCTCCCCTCTCTCCTTAAACCTAATGCCCTCTAGTTTTAGACTCCTCTACCTTTGGGAAAAAATATTGACTATCTGGCTGATCTGTGCCCCTCATTACTTTATAGATCTCTATAAGGTCACCCCTCAGCTTCCTACACTCCAGAGAAAAAAGTCCCGGTCTATCCAGCCTCTCCTTATAACTCAAACCATCAAGTTCCGGTAACATCCTGGTGAATCTTTTCTGCACTCTTTCCAGTTTAATAATCTCCTTTCTATAATAGGGTGACCAGAACTGTACACAGTATTTCCAAGTGTTAATGTTATTCCTGGTTTGTATCTGTCTAGAGGAAGAGGGCGAATTACAGCCGTTCATTGATTCCTTTATTTTGGATGTAGACTGAAGGTTTTTCCATCTGGGGAGATAATATTATGGGAATTTACGAACCATGAGAATCTTTACAGAATTCCATTACCGTAAAGAATTCCGAAATCCAGGAAGCTACTCATGAGCGGGGGCGAGGGCTAACAAAGGGAGGCAAGACAGATAACTGAGGGAGGGAAGAGGGATAACAGAGGAAATGGGAGAGGATAACAGAAGGAGTGGGAGAGGGGTGACAGAGGGAGTGGGAGAGGGGTGACAGAGGGAGTGGGAGAGGGGTGACAGAGGGAGTGGGAGAGGGGTGACAGAGAGAGTGGGAGAGGCATAATTGAGAGAGGGCTTACCTGAGGAAGGGGGAAGGAATAACTGAGAGAGGGGAGAGGGATAATTGAGGAAGAGGGTTAAGTGAGGAAGGGGATGGGGTAACTGAAAGAGGAGGCAGGGGTAACTGAGGGAAGAGAAGGGGGTAACAGAGAGTGGAGAGAGTAACTAAGAAAGGAGAGTGAGTAATTGAGATGGGGAGAGGGGTAACTGAGAGAGGGAGGGGAGGGAGGGCAGGTAACTGAGAGACAGGGAGGGGGCAACTGAGGAAAGGGAGGGGTAACTAAGGGAGAGGGACAGAGATAACTGAGGGAGGAAGAGAGGGATTACTTAAGAAGGGAGACAAAGGTGATAGAGGGAGAGGGAGTGAGGCAACTGGGGAAGGGGAGAAAGATAATTGAGGGGGAGAGAGGGATGACAGAGGGAGAGAGAGAGGAATAATTGAGGGAGGGGGAGAGGGGTGACAGGGAGAGTGGGAGTGAGACAACAAAGGGAGGTGGAGAGGGATAATTGAGGGAGGGGAAAAGAGGTACTGAGGGAGACAAGAAATGAAATGGAGAGGATTAAGGTCGAGGAAGAGAAAATTTGAGGGAGAGAGATAGATAACAGAAACCAGGGAAATCCTATTCCATCAGTAACTGACTGTTATGAATACATTGATGTAACTTTTATTTAAAAGTTACATCAAAAGAATAACTAAAGCCAGCGAGAACTGGAACCTAAGCCACAGCTGGAGAACAGCTGGCCTGTAGGTATGTGTACAGAGTACAGTGGGTATGGGGGCAGAGTACAGGCTCGATCCTTACCCCACCAGCGCGCGCGGGGGAGAGGGTGTTAAAACAGCAGCTTCACGCAACCTGAAGTGTGGTGCGAGAAGATGCTTTTAGATTGTTTCAATCAATGGTTTCAAGTTTTTAAAAATCTGCCCCATTCAGAAATGGAGAGGTAATAGTGTTATTTAAGTTAAAGTACAATTTATTAGTGTCACAAGAAGGCTTACATTAACACTACAATGAAGTTACTGTGAGAATCCCCTAGTCACCACTCTCCAGCACCTGTTCGGGTACAGAGAATTTAGCATAGCCAATGCACCCTAATCAGCACATCTTTCAGGCTGTGGAAGGATACTGGAGCACCCAGAGGAAACCCACGCAGACACGGGGAGAATGTGCAAACTCAGCACAGACAGTGACCCGAGTCTGGAATTGAACCCAGGCTTCTGTTGTTGTGAGCTTGCAGTGCTAATCACTGTGCCACTGACTACTAATCAAAAAACTTAGCTACTATTTTGGGGTCACAGGTTTGAAACCTGCCAAGGTTAACATTTGTTACCCATCCTCAAGTGCCCCTTGAATTTAGTTCAAATTCCAGACCATTTGTGGGGAGGTGATGGCCTAGCAATATTAAACCAATCTAGAAACTTGGCCAATATCCTGGGGACTTGGGTTCGAATCCTATCACGGCAAATGGTGGAATTTGAATTCAATAAAAAAAATCTAGAATTAAGAATCTACTGATGACCACGAAACCATTGCTGGAAAAACCCATCTGGTTCAGTAACGTCCCTGTAGGAGGAAATCTGCTGTCCTTATTGGTCTGACCTACATGTGACTCCAGAGCCACAACAATGTGTCTAACTCTCAACTGCTCTTGGGCAACTAGGGATGGGCAATAAATGACACCCACGTCCCACAAATGAATAAATAAATTATAATATTTCAGAGCGTAATCAAGGGAACTATCTGGCTGATTCATCTAAAGATCCTGTTAACTAGCAGACCCTAAATGAGATCTGCTTTAGAAAGGGTACATTAACACATATGATTTTTTTAATTTCAATTTTGGGCTGGTTCAATGTCATCTGTTTCATTACTTTTTATGTATTCCTCATTCTATAAATAAATCTGACCAGATAGTTTAGCCTATGATTCTTGGTCTTACAAAGATATTTTCTACCAAATCCAGAGAGAAAAAGAGACACAGAGAACACTACCTCTCTCTAACATAGAAACATAGAAAATAGGATCGGGGGAAGTCATTTGGCCCTTCAAGCTTGCTCCACCATTCATTACCATCGTGGCTGATCATCCAACTCAGTAACCTAATCCTGCTTTTTCCCCATAACCTTTTGATCCATTTGCCCCAAGGTTCTATATCCAGCGTGTCTTGTGTACAAAAAAAAATCCCAAGCAGCAGTTGACTTGATTTTTGTGTAAGCCCAATTATTTGTTTTTTTTTTCTATCAATCAATCTAACCAAACCTTACTCTGAAAAGCCAAAGGAAAAGCACTAAAATAACAGAACAGCATTAGCTCTGATTAAAACAAACATTCTAGCCATTAAGATCAATTATGCTGTTGCAGTAACAACAGGGGCTGCCAGTTACAGACAAAGCAGCACCGGTTAATAGGACTGAATGTTAATAAAATATCCTGAACAAGAAACATGACACAAATACATTTCTTAAAAGTGCAGAATCACCACAAAACATATTTAAGGGGAAATTGGAGCTCATAGCACCTTTTCTTTGAATACTTTGGAGAAAGTATTGGACATCCCTTGCGATCTCCAGGTGTAATTTGGTTTGATAAAGGGTGGTAGTATTCATCAAACTGGGAACACTAACCCATTCACAGTGTAGAGAAGTTTAGAGTTTTTATGGGGTTTAATTTGATGTTCAGAAGCTAATATCAAGCCACAAGTGCATCGATGATCAGAGTTCTAATTATTAAGTGCCAGCTTAACTCAATCATTGCACACAGCGCTATTAGAACATGGATTCAAATCCACTCCATGGAAGTTCATTTATTCTTCCATGGGATGTGCTTGTCATTGGTTGGACTAGTATTTATTGCCCATCCCTAATTGCCCCTTCAATTGAATTGACTTGCTAGGCCATTTCAGGAAGCAGTTCAGAGTCAACACTTTGCTGTGGCTCTGGAGTCACATATAGACCGGACCGCGTGAGGACGGCAGATTTCCTTCCCTAAAGGGACATTAGTGAACAAGATAGGTTTTTATTACAATCAATGATTTGTCATGGTCACCGTTACTCAAGACTTTATTGGTTGAATTGAAATTCACCATTGCTATAGTGGGATTTGAACCTGTGTCCCCAGAGCATTAGCCTGGGCCTCTGGATTACTAGCCCAGTGATATTATCACTACACCAGTGTCTCTCTGGTTCTGAGTATACGCTCCAGACTCATAGTCCTGTGTGGCAGTGAAGGGAGAACAATACAGACAACAATAGAACATAAGAATATAAGAAATAGGAGCAGGAGTCGGCCATCTAGCCCTTCGAGCCTGCCCCACCATTCAAAAAGATCACGGCTGATCTGAAGTGGATCAATTCCACTTTCTTGCTTTCTCCCTATAACCTTTAATTCCCTCCTCTATCAGAAATCCATCCATCCATGACTTAAATATATTCAGTGAGGAAGCCTCCACTACTTCAACGGGCAGAGAATTCCAGAGATTCACCATCCTTTGAGTGAAGAAGTTCCTCCTCAACTCTGGTCTAAACTGCCCCTCCCCCTTATTTTGAGGCTGTGCTCTCTAGTTCTGGTTTCCTTTCTAAGCGGGAAGAATCTCTCTACCTCTATCCTATCCAGCCCCTTCATTATCTTGTAAGTCTCTATAAGATCACCCCTCAGCCTTCAAAACTCTAACGAGTACAGGCGCAGGCTATTTACTCTCTCTTCATAGGCTAACCCCCTCATCTCTGGTATCAGCCTGGTGAAAATTCTCTGCATTCCCTCCAAGGTCAACATAACTTTTTGCAAATGAGTACACAGTACTTCAGTTGCAGCCTCACTAGTGCCCTGTACAGTTGCAGCAAGATAGTAGGCAAAAATTCTCTGACCTCACTCATGTCTGGGATTCCCCAGTCCCGCTGCAGTGAACAGAGATTTGGCTGAGTGCTAGATTCTCCATCCTCAGCGGCAGCAGCAGTGGGGCATGAACGGCCAGAGAATTCAGGCCAGCGTATTTCAGGTTTAGGAATTTCCTGGCCCCACCCACAGGCTACATCTTCCAGACCTGCCAGATTCAATCAACCTTTGGCTGGCTCACCATGGCAGGTCTGAAAAATCCGATCCGCATTGTTCCCTCTCAGGTGGATAACTTACAGCAGAGAATCAGGCCATTCAGCCCAATTGATCTGTGCTGTTCCACACGGACAGACAATCTCCTCTTCATCTGAACTCACAGCATGGTGGCACAGTGAGTAGCACTGCTGCTCCACAGCACCGGAGAGCAGGGTTGATTCCTGCCTTCAATCATTGTCTCTGCAAAGTTTGCATGTCCTCCCTGTGGGTTTCCTCCAGGTTCTCCGGTTTTCTCCCACAGTCTAAAGATGCATGGGTTAGGTAGACTGACCACGCTAAATTGTCCCATAGTGTTCAAAGATGTGGAGATTAGATGGATTGGCCATGCTAAGTTTCCCTTTAGTGTTAATAATGTTGCTTAGAGGTAGGTGCGACATGGTGGCACAGGGTTAGCACTGCTGCCTCACAGCACCAAGAACCAGAGTTCGATTCCTGGCTTGGGTCACTGTCTGTGTGAAGTCTGTATGTTCTCCCCATCTCTGTGTGGGTTTCTGCCGGGTGCTCCGGTTTCCTCTCACAGTCCATCAGATGTGCTGGTTAGGTGAATTGGCCGTGTTAAATTCTTCCTCAGTGTACCCAAACAGGCGCCGGAGTGTGGTGACTAGGAAATTCTCACAGTAACTTCACTGCAGTGTTAATGTAAGGCTACTTGTGACAAATAAATAAATAAACATGATCCCAGGTCACTAATGAAGAATCAGAGATCTATCCAGGCCAATATTAATCCCTCGACCACCACCATGACACCCAATTTTCTGAGTATTGATTTGTATTTTTGGGATGCACTTGTTGGGTCAGGGTTAGAGGTCACCAAGGATTAAATTAGCTCTCAGTCAGTGGCAAGTCCACTTTGGGCGGGATATTTCCAGCTGCACTTGCCCCCAAACTGGAAAATCCCACCCAAGGTCAACAAATTTTCACATGGTCCATGTCCTGGGCGCTTCGATGCTGGGCGGACGGAAAAATTACCTCCAGATTCTCTTTAAATTCCACGAAATCTAAATTATTTCTGAATCTCACCACCAGAGGTCCATACTGACAACACAAACCCATCGCCCGTGTGAAATGGTGACTTGTATTTGTATGAAGCCTTTACTGTAATGAAAAGTCCCTGTTCTCAAAGGCACAGATAATATAGTATTTGTACAATAAGCAGCACAAATGTATGAAAACAATTCTTGAGTCTCCATAAGGCCATGTTAAAAAGTCTCACAACACCAGGTTAAAGTCCAACAGGTTTATTTGGAATCACGAGCTTTTGGAGCACTGCCCCTTCATCAGGTGAATGATGTGCCCAACGCAGTCAAATGCTGGCATCTCCACATCACGATTATCCAGTAGCATTTAAGTTTAAATTTAAGTTTATTTAATAGTGTCACAAATCAGCACAGGACAGCACGGTGTTAGCACTGCTGCCTTACAGCACCAAGCACCCAGGTTCAATTCCGGCCTTGGGTCACTGTCTGAGTGGAGTTTGCACATTCTTTCCCGTATCTGCGTGGATTTCCTCCGGGGGCTCCGGTTTCTTCCCATGGTCCAAAATGTGCGGGTTAAGTGGATTGGCCACTCCAAATTGTCAGTAGGGGTAAATACATGGGGTTAGGAGAATAGGGCCAGAATGGTTAGTGCAGATTCAATGGGCCAAATGGCCTCCTTCTGCACTGTAGGGATTCTATGATTTTGAGTTAGCTTACATTAACACTGCAATGAAGTTACTGTGAAAATCCTCTAGTTACCACACTCCAGCATCTGTTCGGGTAGAATTTAAAATGGACAATGTACCTAATCCAGCACCAATCTTTCAGGCTGTAGGAGGAAACCAGAGTGCTTGTATTCTTATGTTTAATGGGCTTGGGATTTTAAAAAAACTCATGAAATTTAAATGGACGTTTTTGCTCTTTGCAAATATTTATGTACTCTCCATAAATGTGTGACTCCCACTCTGCTCAGTACAGTGAAAAATAGATCAGTTTGAGCTCAGCACTTAATTGAAATGGATCTGCTGAGGTTGAGATTTCTAATTCCATTCCCTTCCTTTCTGCCAGCAAAATCGGGATCTCTTAGATATGGCAGCCAAGTTTCTGCTCCCATGTCGACATAGTGGACAATGGTTACCATAGCTGCCTCCCAGCACCAGGGACTGTGTTCAATTCCGGTCACTGTCCGTGTGGAATCTGCACATTCTCCCCATGTCTGCGTGTGTTCCCTCCGGATGCTCAAGTTTTCTCTCTCAGTCCAAAGACATGCAGGTTAGGTGGATTGGTGACGTTCTAAATTGCCCCTAAGTGTCCTAAACTGTGTAGATTAGGTAGATTGGCCATGCTAAATTGCCCTTTAGTGTCCCAAAGATGTATAGGTTAGGGCAATTAGCAGGGTAAATCTATGTGATTATGTGGATAGGGCCTGGGTTACTCTATCTATTGGTGCAAACCCAATGGGCCAAATGGCCTCCTTCTGCACTGTAGTGATTCCGTGTCCTGCTCCTCCAACTGTTATTTATAAAGATCTGGGTCAACTTGGCAAAATGTTCAGATCGATGACTCCAATGCTTTGGGATTAGATAGCTGAAATCATCGCTGTCAACGTTGGATAAAATAAAATTAGGGATGCAAGAAAGCCCCCAGTTGGAGGAATACAGTGACATCAGAGGATGATAATTGGCCTCAATACCCTGCTTTAATGAGGGGGACAAACAATCAGCCAGCTACGAATCACAATCCAGTGATCACAACTAAAAGGTGTGCATTTGCAAATATTGGACTTGCAATTTTCCCCACAGTCGAATCACCATTCGCCTCCGAGGAAGAATGGTCACTTGGTCAAAGTAAATGACCAAGGAAAGGAATTTGCAAGTATCTTTCCTTCCCCACACGTAGGCAAGACAATCGCAGCCAAAACCTCTGCCGATGAAACCTTTCACCAACCATCTGGAGGATTACTGAATGCCTCACATGGTAATGGTCAAGAGCTTTACACTTCTGGGTGCCCAGGCCACCAACAACGTGTCCTGGTCCCACTGTGCCAACGCTATAGTTAAGAAAGCCCACCAATGTCCCTATTTTCTCAGGAGGCTAAGAGAATTCAGCATGTCCGCTACAACGCTCAGCAATTTTTACAGGTGCACCGACAAAAGTTATCCTTCCCGGATATATCACAGCTTGGTATGGTTCCTGCTCTGACCAAGGCTGCAAGAAACTACAAACATTGTGAACGTAGCCCAATCTATCACGCAAGCCAGCCTCCCATCCACTGACTCCATCTATACTTCCCACTGCCTCGGTAAAGCAGCCGGTATAATCAAGGATCCTGCGCGCCTCAGACATTCTCTTTTCCGCCTTCTTTTGTCAGGAAAAAGATACAAAAGTCTGAGGCCGTGCACCAACCGACTCAAGAACAGCTTCTTCCCTGCTGCCATCAGACTTTTGAATGGGCTTACCTTGTATTAAGTTGATCTTTCTCTACACCCTAGCTAAGACTGGAGCACTGCAGTCTGCTTTCCTTCTCTCCTATGGACTCTATGAACAGTATGATTTGTCCATATAGCATGCAAGAAACAATATTTTTCACTATATCTCAATGCATGTGACAATAATAAATCAACTCAAATCAAATCAAAAGCTGGAGCAGATGACGTCCTCTCCTCCCTCCCTCGCTCCCAGCAGGAAGGATTAGCAGAATGGGTATGGCGGCCATTTGCTCTCAGGCCCAGAATGAGGCCTGTGGCCTACAAACCAAAACAAACATACCACATGAAAGGGAAATAAATAAGACGACGGGGGAAGAAAAGTCAAATCGAGCCCCTACAAATTGTGGGAGTTTTTTTCACTATTTCCAGGAATGGGAATTAAAGGGCATCTGACGGATCACAGCCAGGCCTGTCGGAGCGACTCAGGGCCCGTTCAGAAAGAGAGCTGTAAATAGGTGACAGCAGACACTGTTCCTCCAACCACGTTATCATCTCAAATCCATAACCCGAGGCATCCCTCGCAGTCCCTGCAATTAGTGCTCATTCCCTCCGCTCCAATGGGCTGATCCGAGCAGACAGAGCCCAATGTTTCTGACTAACGGACAGGAGAGGGAAACTCAGCAATCCCAAGCTGCGTTGGTGATTTCAGTCTGTCTTTGGCCACCAACACGTTTGTCCATGTTTCTGAACATCTGTCATTGTTTCTGAAGCAGTATCGGGGGGCCTGGGTTTGCACTGAGCCTTGCATTACATTTTTACAATGAAGCCTGGTTTAGACTCCCAGCTAGCAAGTTACGCTCTGGGATATTGAGTTAGATTCTGTGATATTGAGTTAGACTCTGGGATATTGAGTTAGATTCTGGGATATTGAGTTAGACTCTGGGATATTGTGTTAGACTCTAGAATATTGAGTTAGACTCTGGGATATTGTGTTAGACTCTGGGATATTGTGTTAGGCTCTGGGATATTGAGTTAGACTCTGGGATATTGTGTTAGACTCTGGGATATTGAGTTAGGCTCTGGGGCATTGAGTTAGACTCTGGGATACTGAGTTAGACTCTGAGATATTGTGTTAGACTCTGGGATATTGTGTTAGACTCTGGGATATTGTGTTAGGCTCTGGGATATTGAGTTAGGCTCTGGGACATTGAGTTAGACTCTAGGATATTGAGTTAGACTCTGGGATATTGTGTTAGACTCTGGGATATTGTGTTAGGCTCTAGGATATTGAGTTAGGCTCTGGGATATTGAGTTAGGCTCTGGGACATTGAGTTAGACTCTAGGATATTGAGTTAGGCTCTGGGATATTGAGTTAGGCTCTGGGACATTGAGTTAGACTCTAGGATATTGAGTTAGGCTCTGGGATATTGAGTTAGGCTCTGGGACATTGAGTTAGACTCTAGGATATTGAGTTAGACTCTGGGATATTGTGTTAGGTTCTGGGATATTGAGTTAGACTCTGGGATATTGAGGTAGACTCTGGGATATTGAGTTAGGCTCTGGGACATTGAGTTAGACTCTAGGATATTGAGTTAGACTCTGGGGTATTGTGTTAGGTTCTGGGATATTGAGTTAGACTCTGGGATATTGAGGTAGACTCTGGGATATTGAGTTAGACTCTGGGATATTGTGTTAGACTCTGGGATATTGTGTTAGGCTCTGGGACATTGAGTTAGACTCTGGGATATTGAGGTAGACTCTGGGATATTGTGTTAGACTCTGGGATATTGTGTTAGACTCTGGGATATTGAGTTAGGCTCTGGGATATTGAGTTAGGCTCTGGGACATTGAGTTAGACTCTAGGATATTGAGTTAGGCTCTGGGATATTGTGTTAGGCTCTGGGACATTGAGTTAGACTCTAGGATATTGAGTTAGACTCTGGGATATTGTGTTAGGTTCTGGGATATTGAGTTAGACTCTGAGATATTGAGTTAGACTCTGGGATATTGTGTTAGACTCTGGGATATTGTGTTAGGCTCTGGGACATTGAGTTAGACTCTGGGATATTGAGGTAGACTCTGGGTTATTGTGTTAGACTCTGGGATATTGAGTTAGGCTCTGGGACATTGAGTTAGACTCTGGGATATTGAGGTAGACTCTGGGATATTGAGTTAGACTCTCGGATATTGAGTCTAAATCTCTCCAAGCCACCATAAGGATCGAACCCATGCTGCTGGCACTGAACTAACCCACACACACATAGCATTCAGCCAACCAAAGCAACAGGTACCCATGGGTTTCCCATGCATGTTATAGTTTAGAACATAGAACATAGAACATTACAGCACAGAACAGGCCCTTCGGCCTTCGATGTTGTGCCGACCAAAATAAAAAGCAATGCCCCTCCAAACTAAACCATTCCCTTCTCTTCCATATACTTATCAACTAACCTCTTAAACGCCACCAAACTTGGCGCATCTACAACAGCTGCAGGCAGGGCATTCCACTCCCTAATCACTCTTTGAGTAAAGAACCTACCTCTGATATCCGTCCTATAACTCATACTCATAGTTTGGGGCTATGGATAGCACAGGGGCAGCACAGTGGCGCAGTGGTTAAGCACTTCACAGCATCAAGGCCCCAGGTTCAATTCCCAGCTTGGATCACTATCTGTACAGAGTATGCACATTCTCCCTGTGTCTGTGTTGGTTTCTGCCCAGTGCTCCGGTTTCCTCCCACACTCCAAAGATGTGTGGGTTATGTGGATTGGCCATGCTAAATTGCCCCTTAGTGTCAGGGAGATTAGCAGGGGTAAATATATGGGGTTACAGGAATAGGGCTGGGTTGGATTGAGGTTGGTGCAAACTCAATGGGCCAAGTGGTTTCTTTCTGCTTTGTAAAGAATCTATAGATTCTAGTAATGGTCGAAACTCCAACATGCTGTGGTATCACATGGTTAATTAGGCATCTCTCCCGCTTTTACCATCTGCTGTTGGATGTTGGGAAGGATTTTGTAGGTTGACACTCAATCTATTTGGTTGGAGCTGTATAGAACTTTGGTGAGGACACAGCTGGAGTAATGTATGCAGTTTTGGTCACCACATTAGAGGAAGGATGTGATTGCAGTGGAGGGGGTGATTCACCAGGATGCTGCCTGGGATGGAATATTTCAGAAATGAAGAAAGGCTGGGTGGGATTGGATTGATTTTGTTGGAGTAGCAAAATCTGAGAGGCGAACTGATCAAAGTGTTCAAGATTATAACGAACATGGACAGAGTGGATGAGATCTGCAGGGGAGGTTGACTGGCCATATTAAATTGCCCCTTAGTGTCAGGGACTTGCAGGATAAATATGTGGGATTACTGGGATAAAGCGTGGATGGGGTTGTGGTTCGTGTAGATTTGATGGATCGAATAGCCTTTCTCCGCACTAAGATTCTATGATAAGGAGAAGCTGTTCTCCTTACCATCGTTGAAGGGTCAGTCACGAGGGGATATAGGTTTAAGGTGAGGGGCAGGATGTTTGGGGATGAGGTGAGGTGTGAGAAAAAGCATTTTTACCCAGAGGGTGGTGAGGGTCCAGAGTGCACTGCCTGGTAGGATGGGGGAACGGCAGGATAGAACATAGAACATAGAACACTACAGCACAAACAGGCCCTTCAGCCCACGAGTTGCGCTGATCACATCTACCAATCCACAGCCCTATCTATAACTCCCTATCCCATTAGTTCCCATATACTCATCCAGAAGTCCTTTAAAAGTCCCCAGCAAGTTCGCCTCTATCACCACCGACGGCAGCCGATTCCATTCACTCACCACCCTCTGAGTGAAAAACTTACCCCTAACATGCCCTCCGTACTTGCTTCCCTGCACCTTAAATCTGTGTCCTCTCGTAGCGACCATTTCAGGCCGGGGAAATAGTCTCTGAGAGTCCACCCTATCTATTGCCCTCAACATTTTATAAACCTCTATCAGATCGCCTCTCAACCTTCGTCTCTCCAGTGAGAAGAGTCCCAGCTCCCTCAACCTATCTTCATAAGGCCTGCCTCCCAATCCAGGCAGCATCCTTGTAAATTTCCTCGGCACTCTCTCAATGGCCTCCACATCCTTCCTATAGTTCTGCGCGATCAGAACTGCGCGCAGTAAATGACGTCTCACATTCTTTATAAAGTACCTGGATGAGCAATTAAGCATATCACGACATTCAGGGCAATGGGCCAAGTGCTAGTAGATGGGATCAGGTGAGAGTTCAGGTGGTTCTAATGTGTAAATGCAGTCTTGATGGGCTGAAGGGCCTCTTACGCATTGTATGATTCTATGATTCTATTTGGCATAAAGAGTCACTTTCAGATTGGCAAGATGTGACAAGTGGGGTGCCACTGGGGCCAGTGCTGGCAGTTCATTGTTGACGATTTAGATAAATAACTTGGATAAAGGGATAAGAACATAAGAACTAGGGACAGAAGTCGGCCATCTGGCCCCTCAAACCTGCTCCGCCATTCAATAAGATCATGGCTGATCTTTTTGGGGACTCAGCTTCACTTACCTGCCCACTCACCACAACCTTTAATTCTTTTACTGTTCAAAAATTTATCTGTCATTGCCTTAAAAACATTCAATGAGGTAGTCTCAACTGCTTCACTGGGCAGGGAATTCCACAGATTCACAGATTCATAAGTTCCTCCTCAACTCAGTCTTAAATCTGTTTCCCCTTATTTTGAGGCTATGCCTCCTAGTTCTGGTTTCACCTGCCAGTGGAAACAACTTCCCTGCTTCTATCTTACCTAGTCCCTTTATAAACTTATATATTTCTATAAGATCTTCCCTCATTCTTCTGAATTCCCATGAGTACAGACCCAGTCTACTCAGTCTCTCCTCATTAGCCAACCTTCTCATCTCCAGAATCAACCTAGTGAATCTCCTCTGCACCCCCTCCAGTGTCAGTATATCCTTTCTCAAGTAAGAGACCAGAACTGTACATAGTACTCCAGATGTGGCCTCACCAGCACCTTATACAGCTGCAACATAACCTCGCTGTTTTTAAACTCCATCCCTCTAGCAATGAAGGGCAAAATTCCATTTGCCTTCTTAATTTCCTGCTGCACTTGCAAACCAACTTTTTGAGATTCTTGCACAAGGACACCCAGGTCCCTCTGCACAACAGCATGCTGCAATTTTTTTATGGGATGATGGGACATCAGATTTGCTCTTGAGACAAGATAAGTGGGAAAGTAACTTGTGAAGAGGATGTAAGAGGACTACAAAAAGGAAGTGATAGGTTAAGTGAGTCGACAAAACCTGGCAAATGGATTCTAAGAGGGAAAAATGTGAAATTGCCCATTTTGGCAGGAAAGATAAAAAAAGAAACATGTATTTGCAAATTGTGGGAGAATGTAGAGCTCTGGGATGCAGAGGGATCTGGGTGTCCTAGTACATAAATTGCAGTGAGTGGATAGATTCTTGGTAAGCAAAGCAGGGGGTGAAAAGTTGTTGGAGATGAGCGAATTCAAATTTGAGGTTACTATAAGGTCGGCCATGATTTTATCAAATGGTGCAGCAGGCTCAAACGGGCTGAATGGCCTTTTCCTGCCCTTCATTCATATGTTTTTATGTCCTGACTGGCATTTATCTTTCAACCAACTTCAATAAAACCAATTATCTATAATCACAGAATCCCTACAGTGCAGAGGCAGGCCACTTAGCCCTTCAGGTCTGTATGAACCCCCAAAATAGCATCTTAACCATGTCTCCAACCATTATCATATTAGAATAAAATAATGCAGATGCGGGACTGTAACCCATGGGAATGCTCAGAGAAACAGAGTTAATGTTTTGAGACAATTATAACTCTCATTCAGAGTGGAAGCTTGCTGTGCACCAATTATCTTCCACATTTTCTTGCATTGCATCAAAGGTTGCATTGCATCATTGGCTGTAAGACATATTGACACTTCCCGAGGCTGAGAAAGGTGCTATATAAATCTTTTCTTACCCTGGCCCTGGTCCAGTTTTGGGACTTGACAAGAGTCTCCCCGAGTGTGTTGTGAACGGGGTGGGGGGGAATGGAGAGGGTAGTCAGTGTTTTCGTGTATACCATCTGACTATCTGCTGCTGCCTCTCGCAGTCTCTTCTACTGCCTCTCCCCTCCTCCAGCTTAAATCACCTCCCCCTTCACCATCACCACTCCCTCCTCCCCCCACCTCGAGGTACACTGCTTTGAACCGACGTAGTTGAGTCTCACAGCTTGTGACAGTTCAGCTCCCTCTACACTGCCCGTGGTGAATCTCTCAATGTTCCTTGCCTCAGCCCAGGTTCCTGACTGCTGCTATTCTACCCTCCCCTCCCCCCCACCACCTCCCCCCCCCCACCCCCCCCCCAGCCCCCCCCACATCACCCCACCACCCCCTGCCAAGAACTGAATGATTTTTTTTTATTTTTAACAAACGACCTTTTCCATGACTCTGAAAGGCAGGCCTACGAGCGGTGACACAAAATATTACTCCTCACCGTTCTCCTGTCCACCACACTGTTATTCCAAGTCCTTTAACACTTTCGGGGACAGTGGCTGGTCTACATTGTTCCCATGGTCAAGCCAGCAAAGGGTGGGGAGATGTGCAGTCTATTCCAAATAAAAACCATCATCTCTCTCTGGCCAGCTTCCTATGGCTGCCAGACCATAGGCTTTTATGTGTGAACCTAGGACACAGTGGCACAGTGGTTAGCACTGCTGCCTCACAGCACCAGGCATCCGGGTTCATTTCTAGCCTCGAGTCACTGACTGTGCTGAGTCTACACATTTTCCCCGATGTCTGTGTGGGTTTCCTCCAGGTGGTCCAGTTTCCTCTAACAGTCTAAAGAAGTTCAATGGATTGGCCATGCTAAGTTGCCCCTTAGTGTCCAAAGATGTGCAGGTTATGTGATTGACCATAGTAAATATGTGATGCTATGGGGATAGAGCAGGGAGAAAGCCTGGATAAGGTGCTATGTCAGAAAGTCGGTAAGTTGATGGGCCTTTTCTGCATTCTATGATTTTAAGTGAAGTACAGATTCACAAGAGTGATATCAGACATGAAGAGGAAAATTCCAATAGTGTGCATGAAGCTGTTCTGAATTTCCTTGAATTTAGAAATTGTAAAAGGTGATCCAATCAAGAGCAAAAAGGATTGAATGGGATAGGTTCAAGGGAATTATTTTCTCTGCTTGGAGTGAATATAGGGAAAGAAAGCAAAAAACTTAAAATTGGGTGCAAGCAAAGATCTGGATTAATTGGAGAATTATTAGGTAGTAAAAGATCATGGGATATGGACCAAAATGCAGGAAACTGAAGTTGAGACACAGATGAATCTTAATGTAACTATAAAATGGAACAGGTTCGAGGGGCTGAATGGCCTTCTGAGAACTTCAGTCAACAGGCAAGACTGCTGAGCTGCCAGTAATAATGGAATTGTACCCCAAGCAGATACTGCGTCCTACGGGAATGGGTGGAAAACAGCAAACAAGACAATAGTGTCACAAGCCAAGGGATGGCACAGTGGTTAGCATTGCTGCTTCATAGCACCAGGAACCCGGGTTCAATTCCTGGCTTGAGCCACTGTTTGTGTGAAGTTTGCACGTTCTCCCTGTGTCTGCGTGGGTTTGCTCGGGTGCTCTGGTTTCCTCCCACACTTCAAGATATGTTAGTTAGGTATATTAGCCATGTTAAATTCTCCCAGTGTACCTAAACAGGCGCCTGATGTGTGGCAAGTGGGGGATCTTCACAGTAACTTTATTGCAGTGTTAATGTGAGCCTACTTGTGATACTAATAAAATAAACTTTAAAAACTTAAAAATGAATGTGGCAAATTATCTCATGCTTCTGGTTGATCACAGCAGGGAATGGGCTCCTGCTCTGCCCAAGACCACAAGAAACTACAAAAGGTCATGAATGTAGTCCAATCCATCACGCAAACCAGCTTCCCATGCATTGACTCTGTCTATACTTCCCACTGTTTCAGCAAAGCAGCCAGCATAATTAAGGACACCATGGACACTTAGGGCCAATTTAGCATGGCCAATCCACCTAACCTACACACCTTTATGGATTAGGGGGCAATTTAGCATAGCCAATCCAGCTAAACTGCACATCTGTGGGCACTAAAGGACAATGTAGAATGGCCTCTCTTCCACCATCTTTCATTGGGAAGAAGATACAAAAGTCTGAGATCACATACCAACTGACTCAAGAACAGCTTCATTCCTGCTGCTGTCAGAGTTTTGAATGGACCTACCTCACATTAAGTTGATCTTTCTCTCCCCCCCTAGCTATGACTGTAACACTGCATTCTGCACTCTCTCCTTTCCTTTTCTATGAATGGTATGCTTTGTATAGCACAAAAGAAACAATACTTTTCACTGTATGTTAATACTTGTGACAATAATACATCAAATCAAATGCTGGGTTTTTCACAAAAAGCATGAAAGGACAAGCTCAAGTCACTTACTTAACAATGTTATTTTATTACTTTGTGAAGTAAAATGCTGCCATTCTCTAATTTCCACATATCATATTATTCACAGACATATATATCGGTATCAAACACATAATCGGTCAAGTTATTGATTCAGGGGACACGATACATTGATGTGTATTTGCTGTAAATATGTTTTCATGCATTACGACTAGAGGAAAAGAAATCTGTCCGGAACTTTCCATTTGCTTCCTTACGTGGGCCCCATCATTGGCAAATTTGGACTGGTCCCCACGTGGTTGACTGCCCCTCAGCAGAATCGTCACAACTAACTGAGGCCACAGTACACAAGGACTGCCCCCCACCACATTCCCCCCATCTTCAACCCTTTATCATGTGTGTTCTGGGGGGGTCTTCCACACGGTAGAGCTGATGGTGTCTAGTAAACCATTCCTGGTTAAAAAAAATCCCACCTAGTCACCAAACCAGGAAAAATCCCTCTTCTGTGTAGAGCAGTGCGAATGTGAATCAAGTAAAGGATTTTCCAGCTATGCTCGCTCCCTCCACCCCCCAGAAGGCTGGAAAATCCCGCCTGAGGCCTTTGCTGGGTCAGTGCCCCCTTCACTACGACATGAAAATCCCACCCTCGGATTCCGACTTGAAATTGATGCTGTACTGCGCCTCTCTCTCTCTTTCTCTCGCCAAAATTCTCCCACCCCGCGATCACAGGAATCGGAGCGGGCGAGGGGCGGGACAATGGGAGGGCCTGTTATCCTGAGGCGGGATTTTATGGTTTCGGGATGAGCGAGGCGGTAAAATCTTGTGGTCTCTGTAGAATCTCAATCTGCTGCTGCCAAAATCCCTACACCCTATCAATGGTGGGGCAGGAAGGTCAGAGGAAGTTCAGTACCTGTATTACCAGGGTTTAAACCCATTAAAGTCATCCAGTACCTCATTGATAGAGATAGTCAAACCTCTGAAAGGAAACCCAGTCTCTGTCTTGCTGGAGTTACCAAAGCCCTCGGAGTGGTTTAAGCGGTATGACTCACCCATTTTAATCGCTGAGCCAGAATCTCACCTTTTCATGTCCAGAATTATTTATTATCTTCCTATACGTGTGTGGTCTGACAAGTGATTATTTCCACCCAGTGGACACATTGCAACAAACTAAAAATGACTTCCTATCTACACAGATTGTATTTGAACCTGGACGATTGGAATTGGCGATTCCCGTAGGATGAATATTCCTGTCAAATATTTCTTTCTGGTGAAACCACATCACAGGATGGATATATTTCGAAGGATGTTGTGGAGCGACGGAATGTTAATATACCTGATAAGCCACTTTCTGATAAATCAAATCATCAGCTTTCTCGTATCTTGCACCAGCCAGCATTCCGTATGTACAAGGGGAAAATTGAAAAGGAATTCATTACATCTGGGATCTGATTGTCGATATCAACCGGGATCTTGGGTTCATGTCACACTATCTGCAAGCCCCAAGATTTGCCTGGGCTTGTAAAATCTCACTAACTATCCTGGCTGGAGGCAATACACATCGCAAAGCATGATCTCTGCTTAACTCTCTTTCCACTCACATTGTCTGCAGCTGTAAAGACTTGATTACCTGTTAAGACTCGCATTCCAACAATTATCTTGTAAATTGAGTCTGTGTCTATACATGCCCTGTAAGTAGTCTCACCAAAAAGTTTATTCATAGCAAGAGCTTTTGGAGTGCTGCTCCTTCATCAGGTGAGGAAGGGGCAGAGCCCCAAATAAACCTGTTGGGCTTTAATCTGGTGGTGTGAGACTTCTTACTGGGGTCAGGCTGTAAGGGATGATTTCTTACAGCTCAGGTGCTGGTTTAATATATCGTTAAAATAAATAGGGAATTGGTGCCGTTAGGGGGAGAATGTACCGTTACACCTGGGAATGACACTTTGGTTCAGACAGTTACATTTTCGCTAGTATTTTATATTCCTTACAGTTCCTCATCCCCAACCTTTCATTTTTGGGGTGGCAGGGTGGGGAACAGCAGTGGCATAGTGGTATTTTCACAAGATGGTTAATCCAGAAACCCAGGGTAATGCTCTGAGGACCCAGGTTCGAATCCCACCACAGCAAGATGGTGAAATTTGAATTCAGTTTAAAAAAAATCTGGAAATAAAGATGACCGTGAAATCTTTGTCAATTGTCAGGAAATCAAAACCTATCTGATTCACCAGGATGGCATGGTGGCACAGCAGTTGGCACTATTGTCTCACAAAGCAAGAGACTCGGTTCGATTCCCAGCCTTGGGTCACATTCTCCCCATGTCTGCGTGGGTTTTCTCCGGATGCTCTGGTTTCCTCCCATAGTCCGAAAGACACGCTGGTTAAGTGCATTGGCCATGCTAAATTTTGCCTCAATGTACCCAAACTAGGGGATTTTCACAGTAACTTCATTGTATTGTTAATGTAAGCTTATTCTTGACAGTAATACATAAACTTCAATGCCCTTTGGGGAAGAGAATCTGCTGTCCTTAACTTGTCTAGCCTGCGTGTGACACCAGAGTCACAGCAATGTGGTTAATTCCTCAGGCTTGGGCAATGAATACTGACCCAGCCGGGGATGTGCACAATCCATGAACATATGACAAAAATAAATGTCGGGACCCTGCGTTGAGTGGAGAGAGAGCTGTGAGATAAATTAACTCTGACAAAAGGTCATCCAGACTTGAAACATTGGTTCTATTCTCTTTCCACAGATGCTGTCAGACTCACTGAGATTTTCCAACTTTTTCTGTTTTTGTTTCAGATTCCAGCATTCATAATGTTTTGCTTTTAAATTTGCTTTTAACTCAACAAACTCTATCCGTAGAGAAAAGCGGACGTCCACGGTGTTGAGTTCTGCACTGAAGGCAATGCAAGGAACTTCAGTGAGTTGTAGGGTCTGTAGCGAGGTGTAAGGATCACTAAGATCCAAGCAGAGCAACGTATAATCTGTTCTAAAAATATAAATGACTAGACAGGAATGGTGTCTGATTTTGGGCATCGTTTGAGAAAAAGTGTCAACGGCTCAGACAGGGAATGGAGGAAGATGACTCAAAAGGTATGAGGTGGGCTTCAGTTACGTGTAGAGATTAGGGAAGCTGGGATTAATCTTGAGAAGCAGCAAGGCAGATTAAGGTGTTCAAAATAATGAATGCTTTTGCTCAGAGCTCAGAATGAATGTAGCCCAGTCCATCACGCAAACCAGCCTCCCATCCATTGACTCTGTCTACACTTACCGCTGCCTCAGCAAAGCAGCCAGCATAATTAAGGACCCCATGCACCCCGGACGTTCTCTCTTCCACTTTCCCATTGGGAAAAAGATACAAAAGTCAGGTTGCGTATACCAACTGACCCAAGAACAGCTTCTTCCCTGCTGCTACCAGACTTTCGAATGGACCTATCTCATTGATCTTTCTCTACACCCTAGCTATAACTGTAACGCTACATTCTGCACTCTCTCCTTTCCTCCTTTATGAATGGTATGCTTTGTCTGTTTGGCATGCAAGAAACAATACTTTTCATTGTATCCCAATACACATGACAATAATAAATCAAATCAAATCAAGGGAGAAAATGTCAGAAGGGTGGATAAGATAGAAGGCGATTATTAAAAGTACCAGAAGGGGAGATTGAGGACAGTTATTTATTTCGCACTGTGTTATTATGATCACTGCCTGAAAGCAGGTGGAGTAACATTCAACAGGTAACAGCACAAGTACTTGAAGGGAGAAGATAAAGGTGCAGGTGCCAAGTAGAATTTCAATTGAATCTGTCAAAGAGCTATCATAAGACAAGAGAGGCCAAACGGCAGCATGATTCCATTCCTTAAGATATTGTTTTGGGTGGGATTTTCCAGTCCGCCAACCAGCTAGACTTACCAGTGAAGTCAATGAACTTTTGAGCTATTCAGCTGCACTTGCCACGGCGGGACTGGAAAATCCTAGCCGTAGTTGGCAATTGGGAGGATGTGGCTTCAATATACATCCAAAATCTTCCATCTTCGTTCGCAGCTAGGATTTCCCACCACCATTGAGGGAGAATGCTGAAAGGCCCAAATGTTCCATTCTTGCTGCCAATGGATCCAGACACAGCCAAGACTGGGGAACCTCACCCTCTCCCAGTATAAAGTACCTTGAAAATGGGATGAGATACTGTTTGAGGCTTTCCAGCACTGCCGACCAGTACTCACCTGATGAAGTAGCAGCATTCCGAAAGCTCGTGATACCAAACAAACCTGTTGGACCTAAATCTGGTGTTGTCAGACTTCTTACTGTACCAACCAGTAAAACTATGAAACACCTTCGGAAAGAAAGTTGGCTGTGCTAATTGCCTACTTCATGGTTCTACTAATACCTCAATTGGAATGACCAGGATTCAAATTTGATGAATTCATTGACATGCAGAGGGATCTGGGCGTACAGGTCCATGGTACCCTGAAAGTGGAAAAGCAGGTGGATAAGGCAGTCAAGAAGGCACACAGCATGCTTGCCTTCATCGTTCCGGGCTTTGAGAATAAAAGTTGGCAAGTTGGCAGCTGTATCAAACTTTAGTTAGGCTCATTTGCATACAGTTCTGATCGCCACATTACCAGAAGGACGTGGGTGCTTTGGAGAGGGTGCAAATAAGGTTTACCAAAATGTTGCCCAGACTGGAGGGTTTTAGGTGTGAGGGGTGATTGGATAAACCGATTGTTTTCACTGAAAAGACAGATATTGAGGAGGGGACCTGATAAAAGTTACAAAATTATGAGAGGCACAGACAGGTTGAATAATCAGAGATTTTTTTTTCCCCAGGGTGGAAGAGTCGACTACAAAGGGGCGCAGGTTTAAGGTGAGATGGGGAAAGTTTATGGGTGATGTGCAGGGAAAGCTTTCCACACAGATGGGGGGGGTGAGTGCTTGGAATACACTGCCAGTGGGAACAGACACAAAAGCAACATTCAAAGTATATCTTGATAAACACATGAACGGCAAACAAAGAGAGGGACAGAAACTGCATATTGATGCAGGTTAGATGGGCAGAATGGCCTGTTTAATTCTAAAAAGAAAATCTCACGACTCCCCCCTCCCCGCCAGGCGCAAACATGGCCAAGCTCGAGGAGAAGAACATTCCAGAAACTCAACCTACCCATTAATATTGGTGGGTTTATAAATCTTTTTGTTTGGTAACAGTGTTGGAACGTAGTAGGAAAAACTAAACCAGAGGGGCTAAAGAGGCAATCCTTTAAAACAGAGATGAGGAAGAGTTTCTTCAGCCAGAGAGTGGGGAGTCTGTGGAATTCTTTGCCACAGAAGGCGGTGGAGGTCAGTGAGTGTCTTTGAGACAGAGATAGATAAGTTCTTGATTAATAAGGGGATCAGGGGTTATGGGGAAGAGGCGGGAGAATGAGGATGAGAAAAATATCAGCCATGATTGAATGGTGGAGCAGACTCGATGGGCCGAGTGGTCTAATTTTTCCCCTGTGTCTTACAATCTAACATGAAAGATGACATCACCAGAGAGCCAGCCCTGAACTCACCTCTCTTTGTTTTCCTCTACTTAATGGTGAGGAATTAGTTATTAAGGATTTCAATTAATCTTCAGCATGAGAATGAAAAGACTCAAACTGTGGCTTCTCACCCTCTACCTTTTCCTGCTTTCTCCCAGTTCTACCCCCCTCCCCCCCCCACCCATCTCAGCATGGCCTTCCACCTGGAAACCCTCGATATTTACATAACCTTGACCTGGTTACGGTGGCAATTTCAAGGTTCAATCCCTGCCTATCCATGGGTTCCAAATAAATTCCTCTTCTTTTCCCCAACAAAAAGCAAAGTGAAAATAGCGGAATTGGTAGCATGGATATAAATCTAACAGGCCATCAGTTACTGTTGCTATACCCGTAGGGTGGGTTCTTTTTAGACTGGAACCTCTGAGAACGCCATCGGCAGAGTGTGGCTTCATCTCAAATGCAGCGATCTCCTCTTGCTGCTCGGATCCCTGCCTTCCCCCTTTCCTTACTGCAGCCTGGGCCAATACTGAGCCAGGTCCTGATCACCTCCAGGAACCTGAACTGGGACCGATACTCCTGGAGAGATAAGACCTGTGGGAGAAAGGAAAATTCAGGAAGTAAGAATAGGTTTACACTAACGCTGCATTGAAGTTACTGTGAAAATCCCCCAGTTGCCATGCTCTGTTCAGGTACACTGAGGGAGAATTTAGCACAGCCAATGCACCAAAATACAGTCAAGATCGAATTTACATTTTCATAGAATCCCTACAGCGCTGAAGGAGGCCATTTGACCCATTGATTCTGGACCGATAACAATCCCACCCAGGCCCTAGTCCCATAACCCCACGTATTTACTTTGCTAATCCCTTGATGCTAGGATCAACTTAACATAGCCAATCAAACTAACCCACACAGCTTTGGACTGTGGGAGGAAACCGGAACACCTGGGAAAAACCCATGCAGACATGGGGAGAACATGCAGACTCTGCACCAGCAGTGGCCCAAGCCAGGAATTGAACGCCGGTCCCTGGCTCTGTGAGACAGCAGTGCTAACATAAGGAAATTAGAACATAAAAACATAAGGACTAGGAGCAGGAGTTGGCCATCCGGCCCCTCGAGCCTGCTCTGCCATTCAATAAGATCATGGCTGATCTTTTCATAGACTCAGCTCCACTTACCCACCCGCTCACCATAACCCTTAATTCCTTTACTGTTCAAAAATTTATCTATCCTTACCTTAAAGACATTCAATGAGGTAGCCTCAACTGTTAATGTTAACTTGTTAAAGTTTATTAGTCACAAGTAGGCTTACATTAACACCGCAATGAAGTTACCACGAAATTTCCACAGTTGCCACACTCCAGTGCTTGTTTGTGTTACACTGAGAGAGAATTTAGCATGGCTGATGCATCTAACCAGCACATCTTTTGGACTGTGGAAAGAAACCGGGGCACCTGGAGAAAACCCATGCAGACACAGGGAGAATGTGCAGACTCCACACAGACAGTGACCCAAACTGGGAATCGAATCCAGGTCCTTGGCACCATGACACAGCAGTGCTAACTACTGTGCCACCCATGGCATCATGTCACCCAACTGCTTCACTGGGCAGGGAATTCCACAGATTCACAACCTTTTGTGTGAAGAAGTTTCTCCTCAACTCAGTCCTAAATCTGTTCCCCATTGTTTTGAGGCCATGCCCCAAAGTTCTCATTTCACCTGCCACTGTGCCATCGTGCCAGCAGATTCCCAGTGACACTGTCATGTGTGAGAAAAAAGTGTTCTAATTTCCCCTTTCTTTTGTCTCTGACAGTCCTGAATTACCCCTCTCTCCCCCTTTATTGACCGCTGAATACAATTCTTTACTTTTCCCCTTTCTCACTACCCAATCCCCTGCCACTCCCCCCAAACATTTTCGCAGAGGAACCATAGAAAGCATCCTTTCCAGATGTATCACAGTTTGGTATGGCTCCTCCTCTGACCAAGACTAGAAGAAAATTCAAAGAGTTGTGAATGAAGCCCAGTCCATCACGCAAACCAGCCTCCCATCCATTGACACTGTCTACACTTCCTGTGGCTTGGAAAAGCAGCCAGCATAATCAAGGGTCCCACACGCCTTGGACATTCTCTCTTCCAGCTTCTTCAGTCGGAAATATGATGTGAAAACCTGAGGTCATGTACCAACCGACTTAAGAACAGCTTCTTCCCATCAGACTTTTGAATGGACCCTACTATATATATTAAGCTGATCTTTTTCTATAGAAAGAAATACTTGCACACGTAATAGCAGTACTAACTACTATGCTTCCCGTGCCACCCAAGGGGCTTAATGCATATTCTTCCTGATGCTATTTATTTGCTCTACGTGTGGGCCAACTTGTTCATGGCCTAGTACGATGCCTGCTGTGGTGAACAGCCCACTGGCTGCTACCCTCTTGTCTCACACACGAGGGAACTGCACGGGCCACCCACAATCGAGCCTTGGGCAAGAGATGAGGTCAAATGTGAACAGCCCACGTTGTTTTCAGTGTCTGATTTGTGGGGCGTACCTGTGGAGGAACCCCCTGTTGAAGCCAGCGATTGTGGGTTCATGTGTGGCTGCATGTGTGGAGGAGTGTACGTATCATAACTCCGCACGCTGACTGCTGGGCTGGCCGGAATCATGCACGAATACGAGGAGGTTTGGCCTGGAACTGGCTGGACAGATTGCTGAGGAGACAAGAGACGGACAACATTATTTCTTGAAAACCAAAACCTGTTTATTCATAGTCAATTGTTACAGCAACAAAAGAGGCCATTCAGCCCATCATGTCACGCCAGCTCTCTGAATGGGCAACTCACCAAATGGCCACAGTTTATCAGGGAGAAGGAGGCCAATCAGCCCATTGTGTCCATATTGGCTCTCTGAATGGGTAGTTTGCCAAGTAGTCACATCTTTATTTGGAATCACAAGCTTTCGGAGCGCTGCTCCTTCATCAGGGGAGTGGAGAGTTGGTTTCACAAATCCATTACCCCACATTTTTTCAGGCAGTCAAGTTAATTGATTAGATTCGCATTCCAACCATTATCTGTGTGGAGTTTGCACATTCTACCCATGTCTGTGTGGATTTCCTCTAGGTGCTCCAATTTCCCCCCACAACCCAAAGCTGTATGGGTTAAGTTGTTTGGCCATGCTAAATTGGTGTCGGGGGGAGTAGCAGGATAATTACGTGGGGTTACAGGGATAGGGGCTTGCTGTCAGTGCAGCCTCAATGGGCTGAATGGCCTCCTTCTGCACAGTAGGGATTTTAAGAAAAAAAGAAAACAGTCCCCAATCTATTAACATAACTGACGTTCTTTGTCACTGAAACCAAGCTTGTGAATCTCCAGAGCCATAGCAATGTGGTTGACTCTCAACTGCCTGCCAAGGGCAACTAGGGATGGGCAATAAATGCTGCCCGTGTCCTACAACTGAATATAAAAAATTGCCAACCAATTTTGTTAGGTATTACCTGCAAGGGAAGATTGTTTGCCATGGCGAAGGCTGGCATGGGCGGAAGGCCGCTGTAACTGTTTGTGAGCGAGGTCTCATTTCTGCTCAGCATTGGTCCTGAAGGGAGAGAGAAAAACAAAGCAATCATCTCAATAACATTTTAACTAGTTTCAGGGCAGGCAGGAATCAGAGTGGCACAGACGCCATCACCAACCCTGGAGTGGGAGGAATAGATGGGATTTAAGTGTAAGGGAGGATTAAGTAAATTAGGAATTAGTTTTGGGAACAATTGAACTGTATTGAATATTTCTGAAAAATAATAACATTGAATATTCATTCAAGTCAATAGCAAGATAAATTCAAACTGAAATAAAACTTATGGAAAACACAATGGATTTTTTGATTAAGAAACTGAAAGTTAAAGTATGAAATATTCTGGGACAAAAGTCAGAGAGTAGATCAAAATAGAGATAAGAAAATGGAATTTGTATCATAGAATCCCTACAGTGCAAAAGGAGGCTATTCAGCCCATCAAGTCTGCACCAACCACAATCCCACCTATCCCTGTAGTCACACATATTTATCCTGCTAATCTCCTGACACTAGGGTCAATTTAGCACAGCTAAAACCTGCACATCTTCGGACTGTAGGAGGAAGCCAGAGTATCTGGAGGAAATCCACTCAGAAAGAGAACGTGCAGACTCCACACAGATAGTGTCCTGAGGCTGGCAATCAAACCCGGGTCCCTGGTGCTGTGAGGCAGCAGTGCTAACCACTGTGCCACCGTGCCACCACGGTGTCGTTGAAAATTCTGATTAATTCTATATACTCAACTTGAGGACAATTAGCAGCTAATATTTTAATATGTGGCTTGAAAATAATTCAAAATATTTAAGTAACATATTAATGATGTTCTGTAAGAAATTAGATTTGTCTTGTTAAGAAATTAATTTGTAACAGACCAGTAAAATGAAATACGCACTAATGGAAAATATCAGCAGAAGCTAGGCACAAATAATGCAACAAAGTAAATTACCTAAACCGGGAAAACTAAATACAATAGATAAATGTGCCTTTCTCTGAACTGATTAGAGAAATGCTAAATCATTTCTTGGGACAGAACTTCCATAAAACAGACAGAGTAACAACATATTTATATATCTATGTACAAGTACATAGCTCTTTGAAAGTTGGCACCCAGGTTGATAAAGTTGTTAAGAAGGCGTACGGTGTGTTAGCTTTTATTGGTAGAGGGATTGAATTTAGGAGCCGTGAGGTTATGTTACAACTGTACAAAACTCTGGTGCGGCCGCACTTGGAGTAATGCGTACAGTTCTGGTCGCTGCATTATAAGAAAGATGTGGAAGCATTGTAAAGGGTGCGGAGGAGGTTTACCAGGATGTTGCCTGGTATGGTGGGAAGGCCTTATGAGGAAAGGCTGAGGGACCTGAGGTTATTTTAATTAGAGAGAAGAAGGTTACGCGGTGACCTAATTGAGGCGTATAAGATGATCAAGGGATTGGATAGGGTGGATAGTGAGAGCCTTTTTCCTCGGATGGTGATGACCAACGCGAGGGGACATAACTTTAAATTAAGAGGTGGTAGTTATAGGACGGATGTCAGAGGCAGGTTCTTCACACAGAGGGTGGTGAGAGCGTGGAATGCCCTGCCTGCAGCAGTTGTGGGCTCGCCTACTTTCGGGGCATTCAAATTCATATAGGCATATGGATGATATTGGAATAGTTTAGGTTAGAGGGTCCACTGGCCGGCGCAACATCGAGGACCGAAAGGCCTGTACTGCGCTGTAATGTTCTATATTTGAAGGTGTCAAAAAAATTATTGAGTAAAGGACATGCCATCCATCAGTAGATTGGCAAATCAGTGAATGAATGAAATTGCTGTTAAGTAATGGGCTGATTAATCTGATTTTAAAAAAAGGTATAATTATTCTACTTTCCTGGCATGGAATCCAAGACCTTTGTGAAAAACTGCTATCTCATGAGCTGTGTTGGTGGAATCACAGATCTCCCACTTTCGGCGAAAATGAGATTTGTCTTGTTTTAATTGTATATTTGTCTGAATATTGTTAATTTGTAATGTTGTTTGATTCTAACATTTCAATGTTTTAACTAAAATTAGTTTAATTGAAGAATTTCATTGAACTGAATAAACTTTCTTTTGCCTTTTGTGAAATGAAATGTTTAATGAAAAGATTTAATCTTTAAATTAATCAGACCACCTTAAAGAATTTCCCGCAACAGGAGGGAAGGAGTCACTTGGTATTCCAGTGCCTAATTGCTGTGCACTGCCAACTGTCCAGATGTGCACATTGGACATGGACAAGGTAAACATTAAAGTTTCTTCTGAAGTTTATTTATCAGGGTCATAAGTAGGCTTACATTAATACTGCAATAAAGTTACTGTGAAATTCCCTTGGTTGCCATGCTCTATGCACCTAAACAGCATGTTTTTTTGGACTGTGGAAGGAAACCCAAGCAGACAGGGGGAGAATGTGCGGACTCTGTACAGACAGTGACCCAAGTCAGGAATCGAACCCGGGTCCCTAGCATCGAGAGGCAGCAGTGCTAACCACTGTGCCACTCAAGGCTTCACTGTGATGCTGCACAGAATCAAATAGCCCATCGACCCGGGGTATTTTTGGGCAGCACTGCTGCCTCACAGCTCCAGGGACCTGGATTCAATTCCCAGCTTGGATCACTGTCCATGTGGAGTCTGCACGTTCTCCCTGTGTCTGCATGGGTTTCTTCCGGGTGCTCTGGTTTCCTCCCACAATCTCAAGATACATGGGTTAGGGTGCATTAGCCATGATAAACTGTCCCTTCATGTCCCAGGATGTGTTGGTCAGGTGGATTAACAGGGTAAATATTTGGCATTGCGGGATAGGGCTTTGGTGGGATTGTTGCTGCTGCAGATTCAATGGGCTGAATGGCTTCCTTTTCCACTGTAGGGATTCTATGATTCTATGACCTGTGCTATTCCTGTCCCCACACTTGGCCTTGAATGCCAGTGTCACCTGATGCCCGTAAAATCCAACGGCTTGAGAAGACTAGGGCAATTTCTTCTGTAATGAAGGTGTGCCACAGCCATAACCTGGGTGTACCTCAGCACATGGTCAGCGGAGGGGCAACGGCTCACAGGGGAGGGGCGAAAAGGCAATAGTCCAGAGAAAAGTGATCCTTGGGTCAACAATTCAGAGTGTGGGTGTGATGGGAGGGTGGCAACAGGGTCTAAACTCATGGTTCCACACTGGGTGTGATGAACCCTAACAAGAGTCAGTCACTGGGATGAGAGTGACGGAAAGAAACAACTTGGATTTATATCCCACTTCATAGAATCCCTACAGTGCAAAAAGAGGCCATTTAGACCATTGGGTCTGCACCATAATCCTGGGTGGTACCACAGTTCCACCAGACATGGGGAGAACTTGCAAACCCCACACAGAGAGTGATCCAAGCCAGGAATCAAACCTGGGATCTCTGGCACTATGAGGCAGCAGTGCTAATCAGCATTGCATGTGCTACCACGCAGCTCGAAAGGCAATGAAGTATTCTTAAAATACGGTCGCTGTTGTAATGTGAGAGATGGAGCAGCCATTTTGTGCACAGTGAGATCCCACAACCAGCAATAGAATAAGAACGATCAACATTGGACAGGACACTGATTGGAACTTCCCCCTTAGCTCTTGGCCAAAGTTACGCCTTGGGGTCTTTCACATCCTGCCGACAGGGCAGATGTGGGGGAGGGGGTCTCAGTTTGATATCTCATTCAAAAGGCAGAGATACTTAGTGGCAGGAATGAGAAAAGTGGAGAAATTGACAGGTTGGTATGCAGGGTGTTTGAGGATACACATTCGAAGTAGGTTTAGGGACCGACTAGATTGCATGATGATGACCTGAAGTGGCGGGCTGCGGAATCGATTGATAAAGCGTTGGCGAGAAGCTGCTGTTGATTGGCACATGGCTGGGCCCGCTGCACGCCTGCCTCCTCTGATTGCGGAGTTTTTCCTCCCTCCTCCACTTGGCGCGCCGATTTGAAAACCAAACCTGAGACAGGAAAGAGGAAAAGAGAAAACTTTATCCAGAGCGATGGAAAAACGGCCCGGGTGACAAATAAGAATGGTGGTCTTGCAATTGGCCAGGATTTTCTGTCCCCACCCACTCATGCTCCCACTCCTACCCCACTCCTGCTCCCATTCCTGCCCCCACTCCCACCCCCACTCCTGCACCCCCCCTCCTGTGTCCTCTCCACACCCTCACTCCTACCTAACTCATACCCCCCTCATGTGCCCACTCCTGCCCAAACTCTCCACCCTACTCCTGCACCTCCTCCCCACTTCAGTCGTGCCTCCATTCCTGTCCCATTCCTCCATTCTCACCCCACTGTATTCCTGACTCCCTCTGACCCCATTCCCGTCCTGCCCCAATCTCCACCCCACTCCTGACTCCCCCCACTCCACTCTCACTCTCCTCAACTGCACTCCTGCCCATTCACCCCACTCATAGCTCCCCTTCCCACCCTACTCCTATCTCTCCTTCTGCCCCTAGGTTAGATATATCCAAGGTATCTCATACAGATACATCAAAGCCTCTACTTTCTCAGGAGGATAAGAAAATTCACCACATCCGCTAAGACTCTCACCAATTTTTACAGATGCACCATAGAAAGCATTTTTTCTGGTTGTATCACAGCTTGGGTATGGCTCCTGCTCTGGCTAAGACTGCAAGAAACTACAAAGTGTTGTAGCCCAGTCATCATGCAAACCCGCCTCCTATCAATTGACATATCTACACTTTCCGCTTTCTCGGAAAGGCAGCCAGCATTGTCTAGGAATCCACACATCCCGGATATTCTCTTGTCCGCCTTCTTCCATTGGGAAAGAGGTACAAAATCTATAGAATCCCTACAGTGCAGAAGGAGGTCATTCAGCTCATCGAGTCTGCACTGACAACAATCCCACCCAGGCCCTATCCCATCACCCCACATATTTACCCTGTTAATCTCTCTAATCTATGCATACCAGGGCACGAAGGAGCAATTTAGCAATGGCCTATCAACCTAATCCACACATCTTTGCCGTGTGGGTAGAAACCAGAGCACCCAGAGGAAATCTATACAGATACGGGGGGAACATGCCGACTCCACACAGAAGTGAACCAAGCCGGGTCCCTGGCAGTGTGAGACAGCGATGCTAATTACTATGCTATTGTGCTATCCAAAAGTCTTAAGATCACGTACCAACTGACTCAAAAACAACTTCTTCCCTACTGCCATCAGACTTTTGAATGAACTACCTTATATTAAGTTGATCTTTCTCTACACCCTCGCTGTAACTATAACACTACATTCTGCATCCTCTCCTTTCCTTCTCCCATATGCATTCTATAAACAGTATCCTTTGTCTGTATAGCATGCAAGAAACAATGGTTTTCACTATTTCCAAATACTTGTAACAATAATACATGGGAAGCCAGTGGCCTAGTGATATTATCGCTGAATTATTAATCAGAAACTCAGCTAATGTTTTGGGAACACGGGTTCAAATCTCTCCACGGCAGATGGTGGAACTTGAATTCAATAAAAAAAACCTGGAATTAACAATCTATTGATGATGATTGTTGGAAAAACTAATTCATTAATGTCCTTTAGGGAAGGAAATCTGCCGTCCTTATCCGGTCTGCCCTAACATGTAACTCCAAAGCCACAGTAATGTGGTTGATTCTCAACTACCCTCCAAGGGCAACTAAGGATGGCAATAAATGCAGGCCCAGCCAACGATGCCCATGTTGCAGGAACGAATAAAAAACTAAATTGAATCTAATAGCTTTTCCAGTTACCTGTATCCTGGCCTCAGGGAGATCGATTTTAGCAGCGAGCCTCTCTCTGGCAAAGACATCTGGATAGTGAGTCCGTTCAAATTCTTTGAGAGAAGACAAAAAGTAAATGAACGCTGAAATCTTTCACACAAAGTCACAAGTCAGCAAAGTCAATCGACCCAGGGAAAGTCATCCCTCCACTGCCCACGCTCTCCCATCAAGTCGCCCAGATGTATTCCAGGAACATCGACAGGAGAAAGGAAACCGGGATCTATTTCCAAAAAGCAAAGCGCCAACCATCCTGCAACAGGTCATTGGAAAGAAATAGAGAATCCCTACAGTGCAAAAGGAGGCCATTCAGCCCATTGACTCTGCAGCAACCACGATCCCAACCAGGTCTTATTTATTATCCCCCTTACGCTAAGGGGCAATTTACAATGGCCAGTCCGCCTAACCTGCACATCTTTGGATACTACGGGGCAATTTATCATTGCCAATCTACCTACCTACCTGTGCACAGAATGGCACAGTAACATAGGGATGGCATGGTGGCACAATGGTTAGCACTGCTGCTTCACAATGCCAGGGACCTGGATTCAATTCCCAGTTTGCATCACTGTCTGTGTGGAGTTTGCTCATTCTCCTCGTGTCTGCGGGGGTTTCCTCCGGATGCTCCGGTTTCCTCCCACAGTCCAAAGATGTGCGGGTTAGATTGATTGGCTGTACTAAAATTGCCCCTTAATGTCCTGAGATGCGTACGTTAGAGGGATTAGCGGGTAGAAATGTAGAGATAAGGGGGTAGGGCCTGGGTGGAATTGTGATCGGTGCAGACTCGATGGGCCGAATGGCCTCTTTCTGCACTGCAGGGTTTCTATGATTGTACGATCATTGGACTGTGCATGGAAACTGGAGCACTTGGAGGAAACGTGCTTCCTGATAAAGTTACGGTGAAGTTTTGGACAGGTTCCGAGTGCCGGGGCAGCACTGAGGTTTTCGACCTCCGTCCGTGCTCCAGCGGGAGTCACCTTTCTCCAAAGCCTCGATCTGATCCTGCGTGAAGGACGTGCGGTTCCGCTGGAGTTTCCTCTTGAGCTGCAGGCGGATCTGGGACTCGTCCGAATCATCCCCATTCACGTTGACCCCGCTGCCGTTTTCACCTCTGACCTCCAGCTGTTGGCAGCTGTCTGTTTGGTGTAGCGGGGGGGAGGTGGTGAAGAGAGAAAAGAACAAAAAGCAGACTTGTTACAACATAACACATGTATGACTCTCAAGATCAACAAAAGAGCTGATCTAAAATACCTCAAGGCCCAGGCAGGGCAGCGTCAGGGAAAGTGCAGGAGCTGATAATTGCAAACTGAATATGTTCAAATATCACCAGGAAGCCAGGCACTATCGTAACAGCTTTGTCTCAACTGCAAGCACATTCGTGCCTTTTTGACATCTTCTGCTAATCTTCTCTCTTCCTCTGGGCTATTCATAGAATCCCCGCAGTGCGGAATGAGGCCTGTTGGCCCATCGAGCCTGCACTGGTAACAATCCCACCCCAAATCCCGGGTGGAGTCTACACATTCTCCCCTTGTCTGCGTGGGTTTCCACCCGGTACTGCAGTTTCTTTAGTCTGAAAGACATGCTGGTTAGGGTGCATTGGCCGTGCTAAATTCTCCCTCAGTGTACCCAAGTGTGGCGACTAGGGGATTTTCACAGTTACTTTATTGCAGTGTTAATGTAAGCCTTACTTGTGATACTAACAAATAAACTTTTTAGGGGAACTAGGAGGGTAAAAATGTGATGTTTCAGGGATAGGACAGGACATGGGGTGGGATTGTTGTCGGTGAAGGCTCCGTGGGTCAAATGGCCTCCTTCTGTGGGTTTTCTCTGGGTTTCTTCTCACAGTCCATATGTGTGCGGGTTGGGTTGATTGGCTACATTGCCCCTTGTGTCATAAATATGTGATATTTATCCTCCTAATCCCTCTGATACTAAGGGGCAATTTAGCATGGCCAATCACCTAACCCACACACATTTGGATGAGGAAACCCACACTGCAGAAGGAGGCCATTTGGCCCATCGAGCCTGCACCGACAACAATCCCAACCCATGTCCTGTCCTATCCCCGAAACATCACATATTTACCCTCCTGATTCCCCTGATACTAAGTTTATCTGATAGTATCACAAGTAGACTTACATTCGCACTGCAATAAAGTGACTTTGAAAATCCCCTAGTTGCCACACTCTGGCGCCTGTCCAGATATGCTGAGGGAGAATTTAGTGTGGCCAATGCATCTAATCCACACATCTTTCAGACTGTGGGGAGAAACCAGAACAGATAGGGGAAACCCATGCAGACACGGGGATAATGTGCAAACTCCACACAGACAAGACCCAATTTGAACCCGGGATCCTGGCATCATGAGGCATCAGTGCTGACCGGGATCATAGTGAGCTCCGGACAAAGGTCCTGTGGCCACCAACCCAAAAGGACACTAGAGTAGAGAATAATTCAGTTAGTGTATGCACTACACCAAGTATAGGGCTGGTAAGTAGGGGCTGGTTAACTCAGTTGGCTAAAGAATAGCACCCACAGCACTGTTTCACTTCCTGTTGCAGATTAGGTAGGCCCAGGATCTGCTTCACAGCCTCCACTTTACTCAAGGAAGAATGTTGCCCCAGCAGGATTTGTAATCATTTCCTCTTCAGTTCTCTGGTCTAAAGCAGATCCAATCCCTAACCGCCAGCCATACCTAGGACAAAAGTCAGATCCCAAACATCCCCCCAACCGGAATTCCTGATGCTATTGGCACCAATCTATTAACTTATTAGTGTCAGAGGTAGGCTTACATTAACACTGCAATGAAGTTACTGTGAAAATTCCCTACTCGCCACATTCTGGCACCTATTCAGATATACTGAGGGAAAATTTAGCACGGCACCTAATCGGTACATCTTTTAGACTGTGGGAGGAAACCCACACAGGTATGGGGAGAACGCACAGATTCCACAATCTGTGCACAGGGAGGTTGTGAATGTAGCCCAATCCAACACGCAAACCAGCCTCCCATCCATTGACTCTGTCTATACTTGCTGCTGCCTCGGAAAAGCAGCCAGCATAATTAAAGACCCCATGCACTCCGGACATTCTCTCTCCCACCTTCTTCCATCAGGAAAAAGATACAAAAGTCTGAGGTCATATACCAACCAACTCAAGTACAGCTTCTCACCTGCTGCCATCAGAGTTTTGAATGCACCTATCTCACATGAAGTTAATCTTTCCCTGCACCCTAACTATGAATGTAACACTACGTTTTGCACTCTCTCCTTTCCTTCTCTATGAACAATATACTTACAGTCTGTATAGCACACAAGAAACAATACTTTTCACTGTATGTTAATACATGGGATGATAATAAATCAAATCAATAGTCACCCAAGCAGGAATCGAACCCAGGTCCCGTGCACTGTGAGGCAGCAGTGCTAACCACTGTAGATGGCTGCTCAGCCAACTGTAGGTTTGGCCACATTATGAATCCGCCTTCCTTGGCCACCAAGTTCTGGAGTGAGACTTGAACCCAGAACGTCCAGTTCCTAAGCAGGGCTGCTACTCACTGCACCACAAAATCTCAATGGTAATCAATTGTCTATTCTAGAAGAGAGAGATGATTGGGCCCCTTGTAGATCATAGCTAGTTACTGATCTGTATTTGATTGGCTCACAAACTTCCTATGGCCTTGACTCATGGCAAATAATCAGACCAAAAAGAAAGCCTTGCATTTATTTAGCACCTATTTCAGAGCCTTGATTTAAGCTCTCCTCCTAAAGGTAACTCCTCCCTCTGTGTAACGTTGGGAGTGTCAGCCTAGATGTTTGTGCATTATTCTCTGGAACAGGGCCTGAACAAATGACCTTTTGAATCAGAGGCTTATAGAAACATGGAAACCAGAAGCAGGGATAGATGATTCATTTTGATCATGGCTGATCATCAAATTCAATATCCTGATTCCCCCCTTCAATATCCCTTGATCTCTTTAGCCTCAAGAACTATATCTGATTTCTTCTTGAAATCACAAAATGTTTTGGTCTCAACTACTTTCCGTGATATTGAATTCCATACATTCATCACTCTCTGGGTAAAGATATTTCTCCTTATCTCAGTTATCTCAGTTATCCTCAAATTATGACCCTAGTTCTGGACTCCCCCACTATCGGGAACATTCTTTCTGAATCTGCCCTGTCTAATCCTATTAGAATTTTCTAAGTTTCTATGAGATCCCCTCTCGCTCTTTTAAACTCCAGTGAATATAATCCTAACTGACTTAGTTTCCCTTCACATGACAGATTTGCCATCCCAGGAATTAATCTGGTAAACTTTCGCTGCACTCCCTCTATAGCAAAGACATCCTTCCTCAGATAAAGACACCAGGACAGGACACAATACTCCAGGTTGTGACCTCACCAATGCGCTGTACAATTGCAGCAAAACATCCCTATTCCTACATTCAAATCCTATGAGGGCCATTTGCCTTCTTTACTGCCTGCTGAATCTGTGCACTTACTTTCAATGACTCATGCACAAGAGCCCCAAGAGTATCTATTTACACCCTTTCAAATAATAATCTGCCTTCCTATTATTGCTACCAAAATGGATAAGCTCACATTTATCCATATTACACTGCAAATGTCCACTCAATCAACCTGTCTAAATCACACTGAAGCATCTCTGTGTCCTCCTCACAGCTCACCCCCCCAGCCAACTTTGTATCGCATACAAATTTGGAGATAATATATTTATGTCTACCAACTGAGCCACTGGAGGCATTAGACCCCTAGAAGAGTGAACACTTAGATAAAATACATTATCGTCTGCAAATCAGATTTTCTCATGTGATGTGGCATCTGGCTTACCTGTGTTCCCTTGCCCTGGTACCGAGCTACCCTGGTACCAGCCTGGCCGTCCGCCCCAGCTCCCTGTCTGGACATTCAGCATCCGCAGCTTGTCGTACATCCCATCGGCTCCCATTGGATGCTCCTCCGTGGCCAAGTTGCGCAAGGCTCCGCTCGCAGACAGAACCTGAAAGAAAATAGGACATTAAAAATCCCAACACTGGTCCAATCAATACGTTCTGAACACAACAGGCTGGGGCAGCCCAGAGGCACAGTGGTTAGCCCTGCTGCCTCACACAGCATCAGAAACCCAGATTCGAGTCTCGGCTTGGGTGACCTTCTGAGCAGAGTCTGCACATTCTCCCCGTGTCTGCGGAAGGTTCCTTCGAGGGCTTCGCTTTCCTCCCACAGTCCAAAGACTGCGGATTACACAAATTGGCCATGCTAAATTGCTACTTAGTATCAGGGCATTAGCAAGGTAAACATATGAGGTTATAGGGATGGGGCCTGGGTGGGAACATTAACACTGCAATGAAGTTACTGTGAAATTCCCCTAGTCCCAACATTCTAGCGCTTGCTCAAGTCAATGCACCCTAACCAGCACGTCTTTCAGACTGTGGGAGGAATTGAATTGAACTGATATGAACTGATTTGAATTGAATTAAACTGATTTGAATTAAAATGAACTGATTTGAATTGAGCTGAATTGGATTGAATTGAATTGAACTGAAGGGTTAAGTTGTGATCAATAAAAAAGCTGATATTTAAGCCCACAATAATTGGATAATTTTCTTTTATTGGCATTGGGTGAGGGATAAATATTGGCCAGGTCATAGTGGGTGATTGGTAAGGGAATCAAAGGTTACGGGGAGAACGAGGTTAAGAAAACTATCAACTATGATTGAATGGCAGAGCAGGCTTGATGGGCCGAATAGCCTGATTCTGCTCCTATATTTTACGGTCTTATGGGTGGTTCACCTGCTATTCTTCAAAGCAGTGGCAAGAGATGTTTTATGTCTAGAGGAGAGAGAGTTGGCCTCAGTTAAAGGTATGAGGGGGTTTCTCTCTGTGAAAGAGAGCACAGCAGAAATGGAATCAAGCTTTAATACTGCAGACGCAAAAGTACACTTATTTACCTCAGTCATGAGATCGGTGAGAATGTTTGCAAGTAGGTGACTGGGTGATGTAGCAGCTTACGCGATGTCCCCTTCAGCAGATGGACAACCATATGGAAGGGAAATAACCTTCCTGTCAACTTCTGACTCTCTCTGCAGGTCACACAAACGCAAGGATGTCGGGGCCTCTAAAACTGCAGAGTAGAATACTTGATTATTCCTTTAAAACTATCATTTCTTTTAAATCAGCAAGCAAAAAAAAATCCTTTTGTTTTAATTATTGCCATTTCCTCCTCTGCCTGTTTTTACATGTTGCACTTTCTCAGTAAGTAGTCTCATAACATCAGGTTAAAGTCCAACAAGTTTATTTGAAAGCAAATGCCACTAGTTTTCAGAGCACTGCTCCTTCGTCAAGTGAGTGGGAGTTCTGTTCACAAACTGAACACAAACAATCCCACAAATTGAGTGTGTGTCTTTATAGGCCCTGTTTGTGAACAGAACTCCCACTCACCTGATGAAGGAGCAGTGCTCCAAAACCTGGTGGCTTTTGATACCAAATAAACCTGTTGAAGTTTAACCTGGTGTTGTGAGACTTCTTACTGGGTTTACCCCAATCTAACACTGGCATTTCCAATTTAAGAATCTTACACAGGAATCTAATTTTCATAAGAGAAATTCTGAATCTGAAGCTGGAATCTGAAGCACAAATAGGGAAGGCTAGAAAAAGCAATGGGTCTGGCACCACCTGGAGGAAGACAAATAGAGTTAATGTTTCAAGATAAAAGTGAAATACTGCGGAACTTGAACTGGGGGCAGCAGGGTGGCACAGTGGTTAGCATTGCTGCCTCACAGTGCCAGGGACCCAGGTTCGATTCCTGGGTCACTGAGTGGAGTTTGCACATTCTCCCCCATGTCTGTGTGGGTTTCGTCCAGGTGCTCTGGTTTCCTCCCACACTCCGAAAGATATGTCGGCTAGGACGCATTAACCTGAATAGGCGACAGAGTGTGATGACTTGGGGAATTTCACAGTAACTTCGTTACAGTGTTAATATAAGCCTTACTTGTGAAACTATTAAATAAACTTTACCTTAAAGAGAAACAAAAAATGCTGGAGAAACCGAGCAGGTCTGACAACATCTGTGGAAAGAGAGAATGGAGCTAATGTTTCAAGTCTGGATGACCCTTCAACAGAGAGGAGAAATGTGTTGGATATTAAACTGTAGCTGGGAGGGACTGGAACAAGATGTAGCAACCTTATAGTGACAGATGACCAGGGATGCCAATATTGAGTTCAACAGCTTTACATTCTAATATTTCTCCTCCATTTTAAACCCCTTTGTTTTTAATCCTGTTAGTTTATAGCCATAATGCAAAAACACTCCGTCCCCTCCCATCTCTTGTTCTTAAAGTTTGTCACATCTTAAGTTTATTTATTAGGGTCACAAGTAGGCTTATATTAACACTGCAATGAAATTACTGTTCTGGTCTTCCTGCTAGAGATGTCCTCAACTGATCTAAGACCCAGGGCTGTGTGCTAAGGGATGCGCTAAACTTTAGAGGAGCTACCAACAAGGTTCAAGGGAAAAGGCCACAGTGTCAGGCCTTTCATCCATAATGCATGGAGGGGTTCGATCCCGGCTTGGGCCAGGATCAAATCCAGATCCTTGTGAAGCAGCTGTGCTAACCATTACATAGAACATAGAACATAGAACAATACAGCACAGAACAGGCCCTTCGGCCTTCGATGTTGTGCCGACCAAAATAAAAAGCAATGCCCCTCCTAACTAAACCATTCCCTTCTCATCCATATACTTATCAACTAACCTCTTAAACGCCACCAAACTTGGCGCATCTACAACAGCTGCAGGCAGGGCATTCCACTCCCTAATCACTCTTTGAGTAAAGAACCTACCTCTGATATCCGTCCTATAACTCATACCCCTTAATTTAAAGCTGTGTCCCCTCGTGCTAGCTTTCTCCATCCTAGGAAAAAGGCTATCACTGTCCACCCTATCCAAACCTCTAATCATCTTATATGCTTCAATAAGATCCCCCCTTAGCCGCCTCCTTTCTAACGAAAACAACCTCAAATCCTTCAACCTCTCTTCATAGGACCTGCCCTCCATACCAGGCAACATCCTGGTAAACCTCCTCTGTACCCTCTCCAATGCCTCCACATCTTTCTTATAATGTGGGGACCAGAACTGCACACAATACTCCAAGTGCGGCCGCACTAGAGTTTTGTACAGTTGCAACATGATGCTGCGGCTCCTAAATTCAATCCCCCTACCAATAAAAGCTAAGACTCCATATGCCTTCTTAACAACTTTATCCACTTGACTGCCTACTTTCAGGGATCTATTGACACATACACCAAGATCCTTCTGTTCCTCAACACTATTAAGAGCCCTACCATTAGCCCTATACTCTACACATTTATTGTTCCTGCCAAAGTGCATTACCTCACACTTTTCCACATTAAACTCCATTTGCCACCTCTCGGCCCAGCTCTGCAACTTGTCCAAGTCACTCTGTAAACTAAAACACCCCTCTTCACTATCTACCACTCCACCAACTTTAGTATCATCTGCAAATTTACTGATCCATCCCTCAATACCCTCATCCAGATCATTTATAAAAATTACAAACAGCAGGGGCCCCAAAACAGACCCCTGAGGCACACCACTTGTCACCGAACTCCACGATGAATATCTCCCATCAACCACCACCCTCTGTCTTCTATCTGCCAGCCAATTCCTAATCCAATTAGCTAAATCACCCTCTATTCCACACATCTGCATTTTCTGCAGAAGTCTTCCATGGGCCACCTTATCAAACGCCTTACTAAAGTCCATATATACTACATCAACCGCCTTACCCCCATCCACCTCTTTGGTCACTTTCTCAAAAAACTCAATGAGGTTAGTAAGGCATGACCTACCCTTCACGAAACCATGCTGACTATCCCAATCAATTCATTTCTCTCTAAATAACTATAAATCCTATCCCTAATAATTCTCTCCAATACCTTGCCCACCACAGAAGTAAGACTCACTGGCCTATAATTCCCAGGAAGGTCTCTCTTCCCCTTCTTAAACAATGGGACCACATTCGCTATCCTCCAGTCCTCCGGAACCACACCCGTAACCAACGAGGACCTGAAGATCAGAGCCAGAGGCTCTGCAATCTCCTCTCTTGCCTCCCAGAGAATCCTAGGGTAAATCCCGTCCGGCCCAGGGGACTTATCCAACTTCAAACCCTCGAGAATTTCTAACACATCCTCCCTATCTACTACAATACTCCCCAATTTGCAACCCTGTACCTCAGTGCTCTCCACAGCTACATTTCCAGCACTCTGCGTGAATACCGAAGAGAAATATTTATTCAGTGCCTCGCCAATCTCTTCAGGGATTGTTCGGGTGCATTAGCCATGCTAAATTGTGCATTAGCCATGCTAAATTGTGCTAAATTCAGGGATTGTTCGGGTGCATTAGCCATTGTGTCACTGTGCTGCCCAAGGAGGCTTGGCTTCTATTTCCTTGAGGTTAGAAGTATGAAGAGATCTAATTGAGGTCCTTGAATTCACAAAAGACATTCAGTAGGGTGATAAAGGGAATAAGAACTATTTATTCTACTGGAGTTTACAAAGCAAGTGAGAAACACATCTACAAAGGAGAGCCAGACCATTAACATAGTGGCACAGTGGTTAGCACTGCTGCCTCACAATGATAGGGACCCGATTCCTGGCTCAGGTCACTGTCTGTGTGAAGTTTTACACCTTCTCACATTGCTGCGTGGCTTTCCTCGAGGTGCTCCGGTTTCCTCCCACAGTCCAAAAATGCGCAGGTTAGGCTGATTAGCCATACTAAATCACCCCTTTGTGTCAGAAGGAGTAGCAGGGTAAGTATGTGGGGTTACGGGGATAGACCCTGGGTGAGATTGTAGTCATGTACACTCAATAGGCCGAATGGCCTCCTTCTGCATCGTAGGGATTCTATTATTCTACAAAAGCATACTTTGTCTCTGTATGTTTAATTTTAAAGTTTAATTTTTAATGTCACAAGTAGGCTCACATTCATACTGAAATGAAGTTACTGTGAAAATCTCGAGTTGCCACACACCAGCACCTGTACGGGTACACTGAGGGAGAATTTAGCATGGCTAATGCACCCGAACATACACATTCTTTGGAAACCGGAACCCCCGGAGGAAACCCATGTAGACACGGGGAGAACATGCAGATAGAGTGACCTAAGGCTGGAATTGAACCCAGGCCCCTGGCACTGTAAGGCAGCAGTGCTAACCACTGTGCCACCATGCCAGCCACATGGGTACATGAGTCAGGCATGGCAGGTTCTTCCATCGCTTCTGCCCATCCATCAGGCTTGGCACAAACCTGGTTTGAGTCTGGAGATCGCTCACAGACCCGGCAGCACCCCTCACCCCTCTTTCCAATTTAGCAGCCCCCCTTTCCACTGGCTTTACTCACACTCCCCCATCCACACTCTGCAATTCTTGCAGATACATTTCCCATGCTATAGTTTTTCGCTGGCAGGGGGACAGGGATTAGTCACCCTGGTTTGAATGGTTGCTTTGCGCAAAGATTTCATCCACAAATGCCGATGCAATCTAATTTCTAAGCCATGCTGTTTTCTGAAGTTCATTCACAGAATGTGGGTGTCGTTGGCTTGGCCAATATTTATTGCCCATCCCTAATTGCACCTTAAGAAGGTGGTAGTGAGCTGCCTTCTTGAACCGTGTAATTCATGTGGCATAGGTTTACCCACAGTGCTGTTGAGGGGGGAGTTCCAGGATTTTGACTCAGTGACAGTGAAGGAATGGCTGATATATTTCCAAGTCAGGATGGTGAGTGGCTTGGGGAGAACTTGTAGATGGCAGTGTTCCCATGTATCTGCCATCCTTGTCCTCCCAGACAGTATGAGTGTGGCTTTGGAAGGTGCTGTCTAAGGACTCTTAGTGAGTTGCTGGAATGCATCTTGTAGATGGCACACACGGCTGCTACAGTGCGACACTGGTAGAGAGAGTGAATGTTTGTGGATGGGGTGCCAATCAAGCGGGGCTGCTTTATCCTAGATGGCATTGAGCTTCTTGAGTGTAATCAGAGCTGCACCCATCCAGGCAAGTGGGGAGTATTCCATCACATTCCTGACTTGTGCCTTGTAGATGGTGGACTTTGGGGAGTCAGGAGGTGAGTTACTCTCCACAGGATTCCCAGCCTCTGACCTGCTCATGGTGTTTTAAGGGGTAGTCCAGTTCAGTTTTTATTCAATGATAACTCCCAGGACGTTGGTAGTGGGGGATTCAGCGATGGTAATGCCATTGAATGTCGAGGAGTGATGATTAGATTCTTTCTCTGTTTCCGGTAATTGAATGGTGTGGTATGAGGAGATATAAGTTAAAAATGAGGAAAAGTGTTTTCAAGTAACGAGTGGTTTGGATTTTGTGTTGCCAGAAAGTGAGGTGGAGTCAGGTTCAATTGAGGATTTTTTTTATTTATTAATTTTTACAGGAATTGGGTATTGCTGGCCGGGCCTGCATTTATTGCCCATCCCTAACTGCCCTCCATTTCAGAGGTTGTGGATCTGAAGTCACATGTAGGCCAGACCAGGTAAGGACCACAGGAGCAGAATTAGGCCACTCAGCCCGTCGAGTCTGCTCTGCCATTCAATCATGGCTGAAATTTTTCTCACCCATTTCCCTGCCTTTTCCTCATAACCCCTGATCTGCTTATTAATCAAATATCCATCTATCTCTGTCTTAAAGACACAGCTTTCACAGCCTTCTGCAGCAAAGAGTTGCACAGATTCATCACTTGCTGCTGAAAAAATTCCTCCTCATCTCTGTTTAAAGGATTGCCCCTCTAGCCTGAAGTTGTGTCCCCTGGTTCTAGTTTTTCCTACTGGTGAAAACATCCTCTCCATGTCCACTCTACCCAGACTTCACAGTATTCTGTAAGTTTCAGTAAGTTCCCCTCATCTTTCTGAACTCAGATGACAAATTTATTTCCCTTAAGGACATTAGTGAACTAGGTGGGTTTCTTTGACAATGATTTCATGGTCATCAGTAGATTCTTAATCCCAGATATTTTTTATTGAGTTCAAATTTTACCATCTGCTGTGGCAGGATTTGAACACAGGATCCCAGAGCATTGTCCTGGGCCTTTGGATTTCCATTGTATCCCTGTCTCCCCAGGCATTCAAAAGGAAATTAGACCTATAGAGGGAAAGGGGAAAGTTGCAGGGGAATGGCACTAAGTGAATTTAGTAAACCGGTGCAAAAACGATGGGCTGAATGACTTCTTTCTGTATTCAATCATTCCGTAAGAAGTTAAGATCAGGAAAGCATCCTTTTCACTGGGAATGACTGAGAGTTAGCAATTGAATCAGAGAATATTAAGAATACCAAATGAAGACTGGCAAAGATGTTCTGGTTCATCCAACATCTCTCACCTAAGTGCAAGAATTTGTGTATCTTAATGTATACTCTCCCTGTAAATATCTTATCAATTACACTGTTATGGTTAAGAGAGACATGTGATGGGTATTAATTGTTTTTGAGCATGTATAAATAGGGGATAAGTTACATTGATCCTATCCATGACTGTCACTCCCTCTCATTGTTCTGTTTAGCGTAACTTTTTTTGTCCTATCAAAAGGGAGGCAATGGCCTAGTGGTATTATTCGCTAGTCTATGAATGAATTTTTAAAAATTGTTAATAGAGGATAGCTGGAACACTGGGTTGGGTAGAGGGAGACTGAGCAAGTCAATTATCCCACAGCTGCCTCACAGAAACTGTGTAGGTAGCACAGTGGCTAGCATTGTTGCCTCACAGCGCCAGAGACTTGGGTTCAATTCCCGGCTTGGAACACCTTTAAATACCCTTATCCCAGAATCCGAGCCATCTCCTGGGAAACATCAAAGCCCAGTTCAATACTGGAGTGAACATAAATGTAGGAAATTCCTCTCTGATACACTTAACCTGAGCAAAACAAGTCCAAGCTCACAATACTTATCTTCAGTGTGAGAGGATCTCTGCGCCCAACCAGATTATTATTGATGGTCGCAGAAGGAGATAAAGAAAAGAGAGATTAGCTAGCGGGACCCTTGGCGGGAAAGGAGATTCTGCCGAGCTCCCCCAAGGAGGACAAGCAGCCAGAGCTCTGGGGAGAAGAGGCAGGCTGCAAGGCCCAGGAGTGAGACACTCCAGTGCCCAGGATTGTGGGGGGGGGGGGGGGGGGCATGTGAGATTTTGAATAAGTGTATGTGTATGGAAGTGAGAAAGGGAGTGTGTGTGTGATAGTGAGAGAAGGAATGTGTGAGAGTGAGCGAATGTGTGTACGTGTGAGAGTGACAGAGGGAGAGAGAGTGAATGTGTGCGCAAGTATGTGTGTGTGTGTGTGCGTGTGCATGTGCATGTGTGTGTGCGTGCATGTGTATACACATGGAGGTTGAGGGGCAACGTGATAGAAGTCTACAAGATTATGAGAGACATAGACAGTGTGGATAGTCAAAAGCTTTTTTCCAGGGTGAAAGAGTTCATTACAAAGGGGCACAGGTTTAAGGTGTGAGGGCCAAAGTTTAAAGGAAATGTATGAGGCAAGTTTTTTTACACAGAGGGTTGTGGGTGCCTGGAACTCTTTGCCAAGGAAGTTGTGGAAGCAAATATAATAGTGACTTTTGAAGGGCGTGTTGACAAATACATGAATAGGATGGGATTAGAGGGATCTGATCCTCAGAAGGGTAGGGGGTTTTAGTTCAGCGCGGTCAATGCAGACTTAGAGGGCTGAAGAGCCTGTTCCTATGTTGTAATTTTCTTTGTTCTTTGCTCTTTTGGTATACTGTGAAAAGTGCTATACAGACAAAGCCTACCGTTCATTGAGAAGGAAATAAGAAAGTGCAGAGTGTAGTGTTACAGTCATAACTAGGGTGTAGAGAAAGATCAATTTAGTGCAAGGTAACTCCATTCAAATATTTGAGGCAGCAGAGAAGAAGCTGCTGTTGAGTCGGTTGGTACATTTCCTTAGGTTTTTGTATCTTTTTCCTGTTGGAATAAGGTGGAAGAGAGAATGTCTGGGGTGTGTAGGGATCCTTATAATTATGCTGGCTGCTTTTCCATCACCTCAAGGAGGTGTAGACAGAGTCAATGGATGGAAGGCTGGTTTGTGTGATGGATTGGGCGACATTCATAATGTTTTGTAGTTCCATGCAGTCTTGGGCAGAGCAGGGGCCATACCAAGCTGTGATACAAGGAGAAAAAATGCTTTCTATGGTGTATCTGTAAAAGTTGATCCTGCTTCGAGTCCCTCCCCCAGGACTTGATGCCCAAAGAAGGTGTGTTTGTGGTCAAACACGTTAATCTGTAAATCCTTCTGATACTTCCTATGGCAGGTATTAAGAGAGGGAGAGTTTCCTGGCAGATTGTGGCAGAGGAGTGATTTTTGTAATCAACATCTACGACCATGGTGTGACAAGATTCAAGTGTGCAAAGACTGCTACGAAATATGTAGCTTGCGCAGTGGGTGGCATGGTGGCACAACAGTTAGCTCTGTTGTCTTACAACACTAGGGACCGGGGTTCAATTCTGGGCCTGAGTCACTGTCTGTGTTGAGTTTGTGCGTTTTCCCTGTGTCTTCATGGGCTTCATCGGATGCTCCCATTTTCTCCCACACTCCAAAGATGTGCAGGTTAGGTGGATTTGCCATGCTAAATTACCCCTTAGTGTTCAAAGAGGTATAGGTTTAGTGCGGGGAAGGGCCTGGATGGGATCCTCTGAGAGAGAATTGATGCAGACTCGATGGACCGAATGTCCTCCCGCTGCACTGTAGGGATTCTATGATACCTGAAAAAGTGCAAATGTGAACAATAAAGCTAGTCAGAAACTTTAAAGAAAGGAATAAAGAACAATTTTGTGCCTTCTATCATGTCAGGACAACCCAAGGGATTTATAGCCAATGAAATGTGGCCACTGCCACAGTGACAGCCAATTGTACAAAACAAGCTTCCATAATCAGTAATGAGCTTGTGACCTGATCATCTGTTAAGCTGAATAAACATCTGGCCAGGACAAGAACAGTCAGCAGGGACACATCACAGCTGGATCATCCTGCATGATAGTTGTAGATTCTTACTTAAAGCTCCGCAGTGAGTTCTTTCAGATGTTAAGCACATCAATCTCCCTTTCACTCAGGGTCTTACAGTCATAATGCATAATCCTGAGATTCTGAAGCCACCCTTCTGTTCTCCTGGTCCAACTCCAGTGGGACAACAACTTGCACTCCTGTAGCACCTTCAGTGTGGCAAACCACCCCACCCACAGGACAGCTATCAGACAACAGTCAACACCAGACCACATAAAGAGAGGAAGAAGATGCCCAGTGAATGTGGCTTTTAAGGGAGAAAATCTTGGTGGCGAGATGGAGAGATTTACAGAGCAAATTTCATAATTTAGTGCCCACAGCAATGAACATTTGCAAACAGCCTGAGGATACTATTGGACCCAAGGGCATGTTGTAATGGAATAGCAAGAAAACGCTGGGGAATTTACACACAGATATAGGAGTAGGAGCAGGAGTAGGCCATTTGGCCCCTCAAGTCTGCTCCTTCATTCAGTAAGATCATGATAGAGGAGGAACTTCTTCACCCAAAGGGTTGGCATGATGGGACTCAAATTAGCACTGCTGCCTCACAGCGGCAGGAACCTGGGTTTGATTCCAGATTCGGGTCACTGTCTGTGTGGAGTTTGCACATTCTCCCCGTGTCTGCTGGGGTTTCCCCGGATGGTCTGGTTTCTTCCCACAATCCGAAAGACATGCTAGTTAGACACATTTGCCATGCTAAATTCTCCCTCAGTGTACCCAAACAGGTGCCAGGGTGTGGTGACTATGGGATTTTCACAGTAACTTCATTGCAGTATTAATGTAAGCCTACTTGTGACTAATAAATACCTTTTTGTGACTCTGTGGAATTCCTTGCCCAGTGAAGCAGTTGAGTCTACGGTGTTGAATGTATTTAAGGCAAGGTACATTTTTGAACAGTAAAGGAATTAAGGATTATGGTGAGTGGGAAGGAAGTGGAATTGAATCCATGATCTTATTGTGTGGTGGAGCAGGCTTGAGGGGCCAGATGGTCCACGCCTGGGACAGCACTGGTTAGCACTCTGCTTCAAAGCACCATGACCCAGGTTCAATTCGGCCTTGGGTCATTGTCTGCGTGGAGTTTGCATGTTCTCCTGTGTCTGTGTGGGTTTCTTCTGGGTACTCCAGTTTTCTCCAGCAGTCCAAAGATGTGCAGGTTGGGGGTTGATTGGCCATGCTAAATTGACCCTAATGTCGATGGGATTAGCAGGGGAAATATGTAGAGTAACGGAACAGGGCCTGGGTGGGATTGTGGTCAGTGCAGACCCAATGGGCCGAATGGCCTCCTTCTGCACTATCATGAGTCTATGATCCTATGTCCTTATCATCTGAATCTCAGCTCCACTTTCCTGTCCACATTTGACCCCCTTTTGTTCAACAAAATGTCCACCTAGTTCAGGCTTAAAAACATTAGGGTGGGATTTTCCAGCCACACCCAACCCAAGAATTCCCAGAGGTCAATGAACCTTTGCATGTTCCATCAAATGTACTGTCCCGCCCACTATGATTCCTGTGGGCAAAATTACACCCTCAATACCTCACCACTAACAATCTCTTTTTACTTCAATGCCGCCCAAAATAGTAGAAGTAAACTTATAATACCAGGAGGGGAGATGCAACTGACTTGACAACACTACAGAGAGGGCACATGGACTCAATGGGCTGAATGGCTTCCTCCAGCACTCTGAATGGCTCTGAGGCTGTTAATATGAGGGGTACTGTCCCTGATTATGGGTAATGTTGAACATTATGAAACTAACCGCTTATCTAGAGGGTAACTGTATTGAGCCATACTGACTGTCTCTTCCATCTGGAAGGAAAGAACTGATTGGATGAAACTAACTGGATAGTTCTTTAAGCTAGGACTGAATGGCCTCTCATGTTTGATTATGTTGGTTTGATATGGACCGCAGTGTTTCCTCAATCTGACTGCTTTCCTTTATCTGGGAGAACCTATGCAGAATTCAGGACAGACTGACCTTTATGTGGAGGTCTTGTGGCACAGTAGGTAGCACAATTTGAGGCAGGAGCTTTGAGTTCAAGTCCCATCTCAGAACTTGATGGTCAAGGCTGGTGTATTCATAATATAGCACAAGATGTCAAGTTCAAGTCTGGCCTTGAGTGACTGTCTGTGTGGGATTTGTGCATTCTCTCCGTGTCTGCATGGGTTTCCTCCAGGTGCTCCAGTTTCACCCCACAGTCCAAAGATGTGCAGATCAGGTGAATTGGCCATGCCAAATTGTCTCTTAGTGTCCCACAATGTATGAGTTGGGGGAATTAACAGAGTAAATACACGGAATTATAAGGTGTTAGGGCTTGGATAGGATGCTTTATCAAAGAGGCAATGGGCCAAATGGCCTCCTTCTGCACTGTAGGGATCCTATGACAGACTAATCAGGGATGGACAATAAATACTGGGAGTAGCCAATGAAGCCCATACCCTGGAAATGAATGAATAAAGAGGTAAATGAGGAAATACTTTCTCACAAGAAGAAATTTGGAACATTCTCTCCCCCAAAGGAGTGTGGATGGGGGAATTATTGGAGATTTCAAGGCTGAGATTGAGAAATATTTGTTAGGCTAGGGTGTCAAGATATGTCACACAAATTGAGTCAAGGTGCAGACAGCCACAAACAGCCTGAAAGTTAGAACAGGCTTGAGGAGCTGAACCCTTTCCTGATTCCTATGGTTCCTAAGCACCATAGGAACACCCAGCAAAGCAGCTAATTCAATATGTTTACACGATCCCTGCCCTATTTCAGTTGAGTCAATTGGCAGAATCCTTCCAGAAATAAATTCAACTTGTCACCAAAATTTCCTCCACATTTTGAAAACTGCTCCCTTAGCTTCCTGCTCCCAGTAACTCCACACCCCCCCACCAACCTCCCCCACTCCCCCCACCACATCCCACCACCAATCAGCAAAGAAACTAACACCAGAATTTTACCGCCCCACCCGATACAGAATCTGAGCAAGCGAGGGGCGGACAATGGGAAAGTCCATTGAGCTTGGATGGGGTTTTCTGGTCTTGAATCGAGTGACGCCCAAGGCTTTGAAGAGAATTTGGGCCCCTTTGAGTTTTCTGAGCCCCCCTGCCCACCTTTTGAAATCCTGTGTCTCCTTTGCAAGGAACTCCAAAGGGTTGTGAACGTAGCTCAGTCCATTACGCAAACCAGCCTCCCATCAATTGACTCTGTCTATGCTTCCCACTGCATCGGAAAAGCAGCCAGCATAATCAAGGATTCCACACACACCCCGGACTTTCTCTCTTCCACCTTCTTCCATTGGGAAAAAGATACAAAAATCTGAGGTCACGTACCAACCAACATAAGAACAGCTTCTTCCCTGCTGCCATCAGGCTTTTGAATAGACCTACTTTATATTAAGCTGATCTTTCTCTACATCCTATCTATAACTGCAACACTATATTCTGCACTATCTCCTTTCCTTCTCACCTATGTACTCTATGAACGGTATGCTTTGTCTGTACAGCACACAAGAAATAATACTTTCCAAAGTATCCCAATACCTGTGATAATAATAAATCAAATAAACTTGAGTCAATTGTCTAAAATTCATGGGCCACGATTTTATGTTCCCATTTTATGGTGGCATTGAGAATCAATCAAACTGAATGGAGATTTAAATAGCTCACCAGGAAGAGGGGATGGGGCTACACTGCAGGCAAGATGGTGGCACCATCTCCTGGCCGTGGTTTCAACAAAATTTCGCCAAATCAACCTTCAGCCAAAAAGCAAAATAATCAAAAACAACTGTACCTAAAACTTATTGACAGTTGGGGCTCAATGAAAGCACTTCTACTTATGATTCAGAAGGTTTTAGAATAGAACTTATAGTATCCCTACAGTGCACAGAGAGGCCATTCAGCCCATTCAACCTGTACCAACAACAATTCCACCCAGGTCCTATCACCACAACCTCATGTATTCAGCCTGCTAATCCACTTGATTCTAAGGAACAATTTAGCATGGCCAATCCACTTAACCTACATATCTTTGGACTATGGGAGAAAACCAGAGCATTTGGAGGAAACCCATGCAGACACTGGGAGAATGTGCAAATTCCACACAGTCACCCAAGGTTGGAATCGAACCCAGCTCCCTGGCGCCGCGAAGCAGCCGTGTTAACCATTGTGCCACAGTGACGCCCATGCTGGTTGTGGAAAGTTCCATTCCACAAAATTTGCATTTATATAGCACCTTTGACATAATAAACCATCCTGAGGTGATTCACTGGTCCACTTCAAACCAAAATAGGACAATGAACCATATTTGGAGGTATATCAGAGATCAGTTTTAAGGGGTGCCTTAAAGGAGGAAAGGGATGACAGAGAGATTCAGAGAGGGAATTGCAGACCTCAGCACTATCAACAATTGAAGGCAATGGGAATCACCGTGAGTGGATCATTGAAAGGTCCATTGGCTGGGGATGGGAACGTACAGTCTCGGTACAATCAGGACCACCCAGCCCATTAATGTCACCAATTGCGGGGCAATCAAAATCGGGGATGTTCAAGAGGCCAGAATTGAGGAGTGGAGAAATCTCGAAGTTCATGGGGTTGGAGGGGAATCTGTGTAGAGTTTGCACATTCTCCCCGTGTCATCATGGGCTTCCTTCAGGTGCTCTGGTTTCCGCCATACTTCAAAGATGTGTGGGTTGGGTGGATTGGCCATGCTAAATTGTCTCTTAGTGCTAAGGGGATTAGCAGGGTAATTATATGGGATTATGGGAATAGGGCCTGGGTGGCATTGTAACTGGTGCAGGATCGATGGACCAAATGGATTTTTCCTGCACTGTAGGAATTCTTTGATTATAAAGATACAATAAGAAGATTCAAAACACCAGGTTAAAGACCAACAGGTTTATTTGCAATCACCAGCTGTTGGAGCACTGCTCCTTCCTTGGCTGAGTGGAGAGATAGGTTTCACAAACATGGTGTATATATAGGGAAAGACACAATTGCAAGATAATGGTTGGAATGCGTGCCCTTTAAATAGCAACTTGGTTACCTGAAAAGGCTAGGGCATGGGTAGGATTTGTGTCGGTGCAGGCTCAATGGGCCACGTGACCACATAGTAGGGATTCTATGACACTTGCTGTTCCTGCATACTAAGCTTTTGAGATTCATGCACTAAGACACCCAGATCCCTCTGCATCTCAGAGCTTTGCAATCTCTCACTATTTAGATGTTTTAAAATTTATTAGTCACAAGTTTTATTAACACTGCAATGAAGTTACTTTGAAAATCCCCTAGTCGCCATGCTCCAGCATCTGTTCGGGTACACTGAGGGAAGATTTAGCACAGCCAATGCACCCTAACTAGCATGCCTTTGGGACTATGGAAGGAAACCAGAGCACCCAGAGGAAACCCACGTAGACATGGGGAGAACATGTATACTCCACATTGACAGTGACCCAAGCCAGGAATTGAATCCGGGTCCCTAGCGCTGCGAGATAGTGGTACTGACCACTGTGCCACTTTGGCGCCACACTTCCTGCGTTGCAACTCACTTCAAGAGTATTTAATTGCCTTGAAAACTTTTTGAAACATTCTGGGGCTGTGAAAGACACTGATATGAATGCAAAATCTATATAAAAATAACTTTTGTTTGTTATTTGATCTTTAACAACCCTCCAAGTAATTGACTCCATTTTAGGAGTTTGTTCTCCACAGAACTCCAGCCTTCGTCCACACTATGATGCAAAGAACATTCTGACTCTCAATATTCCAATTACATTTCAGCCGGAATTATTGTGGACAGTCATCAGGAGTGGCTGGTGATTCCCCTCGCAAACTCTGAGATACTAAGATCTAAGAGTTAACCCAGGGTTGGGGATTTTATTTTCACAGGGTTGGTGAATCGAGGACTAGGGGGCATCAGTTTAAGGTAAGAGGGAGAAAGAATAAACAAGGCAACTCATTTTACACAGAGGGTGGTACATATGTGGAATGAGCTGCCAGAGGAAGAAATAGAGGCGAGAACATTGACAACATCTAAAAGGCATTTGGACAGGTACATGGATAGGAAAGGTTTAGAGGGATATGGGCCAAGTGCAGGCAAACGGGGTCATCTTAGATGGGCTTTTTGGTCGAGTGATTTGGGCTGAAGGGCCTGTCTGTTTGCTGTAGGACTCTAGATAACCAACAGTTGAAGCAATATAGTGAGCCTCAGACTCTGAACTGATAAATCAGTCGAGGTTCCCAGTCTTTGTGACAATGCAGTGAATCCTACCGGCATGTCATAATGAGGAATGAACAGAATTGGAAGTAGCACCCTCCAGTGTTAATTAAGCACATTGACTCAGTCTACATCAGTGGTGGACAGTCTCCTGCCTGGGAGCCACGTACAGCCCATCAGGGTTCTGAATGCAGCCCCATGAGACACTTTGTTGATTGTTGCCCACGCACAAAATTGCTGTGTTTCATTGGTTTTCCTTAACATAATAACTCCAGGAATCATCTATGAACCATTTGTAGTGCAAAAATGAAAATAAACAATAACCACAAGCCTGTGGTGAACACTATATGTCCTAATTGGGACTAAAAGGTTGTTGGACACTGTCCGGCTCTTGCTTTATACAGAGCTTCGTGTACAAGCTCCACCTGGTTGTCTACTTGCCAATCCTCAGGGAGCTTGTATTCAATGAGCCCAACTTAGAAATCATAGAGTCATAGAAATTCACAGCATAGAAACAGACCCTTCGGCCCAACTTGTCCATGCCACCTTTTTTTTAAGTCCCTAAGCTAGTCCCAATTGCCCACATTTGGTCCATATCTCTCTATACCCATCTTACTCATGTAACTGTCTAAATACTATTTAAGAGACAAAATTATATCCATGTCTACTACTACCTCAGACAGCAATTAGTGATTTCCCTGCAAATCTTGGGGGTTATCACACCATCCACGTTTTTTTATTTAATGAGGTGTGTACTGATTGCCACAACCTTGACTTGACAGCTATGTACCCCCTCTGTATCCAATCAAACTTAACTATTTATTTTGCTTTTCTTACTTGACTGTTCTATTAATGTATGAACAAATTGGCATTTTCCACTTGTTCATGTTGAAGTTTGTTTATTAGTGTCACAAGTAGGCTTACATTAACACTGCAAAGAAGTTACAGTGAAAATCCTCTAGACACCACCACACTCCGGAGCCTGTTTGGGTACACAGAGAGAATTTAACATGGCCAGTGCACGTAACCAGCATGAGTCTCAGACTGTGGGAGGAGACCAGGGGCACCTGGCAGAAACCCACACAGACATGGGAAGAACATGCAGACTCCACACAGACAGTGGCCCCTGAATCGGGAATCGAAACCAGATCTCTGGTGCTGTGAGACAGCAGTGCTAACCACTGTGCCAATTCCTGTAGAGAGCGAGAATAGAGCTAATGCTTCAATATGCATCATCTAGACTCCAAACATTTACTCTGTTCTCTCCCTATAGATGCTGTCAGGCCTGCTAAGATTTTCCAGCATTTCCTGATTTTGTTTCAGATTTCGGCATGCGTAGTATTTTGTTTTTATCTAGGCATTTTCTAGAACTCATGCCTGTATTAAATGCACTTAATCTTATTCATTGGATCATGGTTAGTGAACAAGCCCAATTTCAATCTTGTAGCCCACTGAGATGAAGGAGGGCCAGTCATGGGGCCCACTCACTAGCCGAGATTGCCCATCACTGTTCTAGGTTCATGTTTGAATGGTTAAAGAAGGGGCAGTGTTGTTATTTATAAGACCCATCTTTTCTCTCAGGTGAACGTAAAACAGCATTATGGAATAGTCTAAAGATGTGTAGGTTAGGTAAACTGGCCATGTTAAATTAGCGACCAAAGATGTGCAAGTTAGATGGATTCGACAGGTAAACAGCCCCTAACTATGTAGGTTAGATAGATTGGTCATGGTAAATTGCTCCTTAGTGTTCAAAGATATGCATGTTAGATAGAGTTGGCCATGCTAAATTCTCCATTAATGTACCCGAACAGGCACTGGAGTGTGGCAACTAGGGAATTTTCATATTAATTTCATTGCAGTGTTAACGTAAGCCTACTGATAAATAAACTTAAAACTTAAACTTAACTCACTCGATGCTGCACTGAAATGTCAACTTCTACGGTGTAGGCAAGTCTCTGCAGCAAGGTTTGAAGATATACCCTTTCAATGCAAAGTTACCTACATATGAACATACAAAGTAGGGGTCTACCACTCAGTCCTTCGAGCTTGTTGTGCCATTCAGTAAGATCATGGCTGATCTCATGGTAACCTCACATTCCCACTCCTTGCAATGTTCCCCACACACCCCTCCCTGGGGCCCTGAAGCTGTGAGGCGGCAATGCTAACCACAGTACCACCCACAACATTGAAATACAAAAGTGAAACTAGGTCTATTACTGCAAATCAAAGAACAAAAAAAATTACAGCTCAGGAACAGGCCTGTTCAGCCCTCCAAACCTGCACCAACCATGCTGCCCAACTGAACTAAAACCCCCTTCCCTTCCGGGGGGACCATATCCCTCCAAAGTCACTTCAAGAGGGTGGAGCAGACAAAGGGACACACAAACCCACAATCTCATCTCCCCTTGAGTTACTCTTGGGCCATAGCATAGATGCATGTCCCCCTTAAGAGTACAAAGTCTGATTGCTACGAATTAAATACTGGCGAGTTCATGCAGAGGCTACCTGTGATACGGCAGATATTATGAATTCATAGGAATTAGAGGCCGAAATTCGAGCCTGCTGTACCATTCAATCAAATCTTGGCTAATCTCTCCCTGGTCTCAAATCCGTCTCCCCATCTTTCCTCATGTCCCTTTAACCCATTTTCTATCAGAAATATATCTATCTCCTCTTTGAAACCATTCAATGATTCAAGCTTCACTGTGCTATGGAACAGCGAGTTCTGTAAATGCACAGCCCTCTGTGAGTAGTTCCCCCTCATCTCAGTTTTAAATCGACTGCCTCTCTACCCTGTGACCTCTTTTTCGAGACTGCCCCACAAGGGGAAATGTTTGTTAGTCTGTTTCTAAAGAGCTTCCCCCATCTCAGGAATGACTAGCTGTGTTTCTTATACACTTCATCTTGATGGTGGCACAGCGGTTAGCACTGTTGCTTCATAGCGCCAGGGACCTGGGTTCAATTCCTGCTTCAGGTCACTATCTGCTAGAGTCTATACATTCTCCCCGTGTCTGCATCAGTTTCCTCCCACAGTCCAAAGACGTGCAGGTTAATGGATTGGCCATGCTAAAATTGTCCCTTAGTGTGAGGGGAACTAACTAGGGTAAATGCATGAGGTTATGAGGGTGGGATTGTGGTTGGTGCCAACTCGATGGGCCAAATGACCTCCTTCTGCATGGTAGGGATTCTATGATTCTTTCCAGTCTAACGTTAATCAGTGGGGATAGATATCAATGCACTAGAAGGAAAGTTCAGGCTCCAAGCATGTATCTATTGAAGAAAAAACAAGTTTGATCTTTCAGGGAAGAAGCAGTGAAGGCGAATGAGAAAGACCCACATTTATTAAGAAGGTTGAAGTGAGGTGGGACAAGGTTAATAAGTGGCAAAAACACTGATACTGATTGGTCAATATGAGAGAAGAATCTGTTTCTGTGCTGTAATTCTATGTAATTGCGTGGGAATTCTCTCAGAGGCATTCGGTTGGATATTAAAATTAGTCTTTTAGATGCTAGCAGCCTCTTTATAAACTTGCCTTGGCAGCGTTCTCCATGTGGCACAGTGGTTAGCACTGCCGCTTCCCAGTTCCAGGGACCCAGGTTTGATTCCAGCCTCGGGTCACTGTCTGCGTGGAGCTTGCATAGAACATAGAACATTACAGTGCAGAACAGGCCCTTTGGCCCTTGATGTTGCGCCGACCAATTAAGAAAAAGAAATGACCCTCTAACCTAAACCATTCCCTTTTCATCCATAAACTTATCTACTAACCTCTTAAACGCCATCAAACTTGGCGCATCTACAACTGCAGCAGGCAGGGCATTCCATACCCTTACCACCCTCTGGGTAAAGAACCTACCTCTGACATCCATCCTATAACTACCACCCCTTAATTTAAAGCTATGTCCCCTCGTGCTAGCTTTCTCCATCCTAGGAAAAAGGCTATCACTGTCCACCCTATCTAAACCTCTAATCATCTTATATGTTTCAATAAGGTCTCCTCTTAGCCGCCTTCTTTCTAACGAAAACAACCTCAAATCCCTCAGCCTCTCTTCATAAGACCTGCCCTCCATACCAGGCAACATCCTGGTAAACCTCCTCTGTACCCTCTCCAATGCCTCCACATCTTTCTTATAATGTGGGGACCAGAACTGCACACAATACTCCAAGTGCGGCCGCACTAGAGTTTTGTACAGTTGCAACATGACGTTGCGGCTCCGAAATTCAATCCCCCTACCAATAAAAGCTAAGACTCCATATGCCTTCTTAACAACCTTATCGACTTGATTGCCAACTTTCAGGGATCTATGCACATATACACCAAGATCCCTCTGTTCATCAACACTATTAAGAGTCCTACCATTAGCCCTATACTCTACACATTTGTTATTCCTGCCAAAGTGAATTACCTCACACTTTTCCGCATTGAACTCCATTTACCACCTCTCGGCCTAGCTCTGCAACTTGTTCAAGTCTCTCTGCATGTTCTCCCCGTGCCTGTGTGAGTTGCATCCGAGTGCTCCGGATTCCACCCACAGTCCAAAGATGTGCGGGCCAGGTGGATTGGCCATGCCAAATTGCCTTTTAGTGTCAGAGGATTAGGGTAAATATACGGGGTTACAGAGAAGGCCTGGATGGATTATTGGTGCAGGCGCAAAGGGCCAAATGGCCTTCTTTTGCATTGTAGGAATTCTATGATTCTTGTATAAGTTGACAGCAAAAATAGCAAAATATTTCACCATCAGAAGCGCCATTGCCAAGTCTGATTCTAACCTGAACATTTTGCAAATTAACACACAGCACTGATAGTGATTAGGAACATCCATTGCAATGTCTCACAATACTGGGGACCCAGGTTCAATTCCCATGTCGGGTCACTGTGTGGAGTTTGCACGTTCTTCCTGTGTCTGCTTGGGTTTCCTCTGGGTGCTCTGGTTTCCTCCCACAATCCAAAGATATGCAGGTTAGTGCCCAATTGACCATGATTTCAATGGATTAATAGGGTAAATATGTGGGGTTATGGGAATAGGGCTTGGGTGGGATTGTGGTCGGTGCTGACTCGATGGGCCAAATGATCTCCTTCTGCACTGTAGGGATTCTATAATTCTTCCATGAGATAGGGTGGTGGATGGGGGTTGGAGGATGGGGGAGAAGGGGTCGTTCAGTCTCTGAAGCAGCCTATAATTTGACAAAGTGGCTTAATAAGCCCTGATGACAAAAGCTCAAGGTGCTGAATGGTTTACTGCTCCTAATCTAAAAGCAGGACCCTTTCCTTGAAATTCCCCCTTCAACTATTTAAAACTTCCCCTCAGCAATACCATCCAGATGTACAGAGTCAAAACCCCTGGTCGTGAATCTGTCAATATCTTTATTTGCTATTTCAGGATAATTGGTGTTGGGCTTTACTGAACTGTCCAACCACAAGCCGAGCATCCCTCCTCAAATCCATAACCATTTTATTGTGCTGCTATCATACCACCTCTGGCCCTGCATATCTCAAAATTCTTAATCCCCACTTTACATCTCTATTCTCCTTGCAGTCTGAGCAAGTTCCCTTCACCCATGACCACTGTGCCTTCTGATTGAGGTTTCAAACACTTTCTTGTCTGAAGTTCTGTTCCATATTGTTGCTCCGACTCAGTACTCCCACCCCTCCCAGCTTTGGACCTTGGAAGCCAAAGAGAAAATGCTAGAAAATCTCAGCAGGTCCGACAGCATCTTCCGCATTTTCTCTTTTGGTTCCAGATTCCACTACGATAGAAACCCTACAATGCAGAAGAAGGCCATTCAGCCCATCAAGTCTGCACTGATAAAATCCTACCCAGGTCTTATTCTCATAACTCCTCATATTTACCCCGCTAAACCCTCTAACCTATGCATCTCAGGACGCTAGGATCAATTTAGCATGGCCAATCAATCTACCCACACATCTTTGGACTGTGAAAGGAAATTGGAACCCCCGGAGAAAACCCACGCAGACACAGAAAGAATGTGCAAACCCTCACAGGCAGTGATCAAAGTCACAAATCAACCCTGGAGCTGTGAGGCAGCAATGCTGACCACTGTTACACCACGCCAGTCCAAAACAGCACGGCACAGACAAGGGCCGAAGCCGGGAATCAAACCCTGGTCCCCGCTGTTTTGAGGCAGCAGTGCTAAACGCTATGCCACGGTGCCTCCCCAAATCACAGTGTACGATATGAAAACAAAGCCAAAATATACATAATTATATTGACAACATTTCAAAGATCCTTTCTTTTCCCATTCTTTATTGGTGTCCTAATGTAATTTGAGTTTGTTTATTTGGTTTTGACCTAAAAGAACCCCTCCAGCCCCATTCTTTATTGGAGTTTCAGTGTTTCTGGATAGACCAGCATTTGTTGCTCATCTCTATTTCCCCTTGAGAAGGTGGAGAAGAGCAGCCATCTTGAATGACTGCAGTCCATGTGGTGGAAGTGTGATTAAATCTCATCCTTCTGCTCAAATTACTGCATGGTCTCATCCCACACTATCACTGTAACGTTCGCCAGACCTACAATCTTCTGGGATCTTTACACTCTCCCGTCTCTGGTTTCATGCACCTCCTAACCATTCTCACCACTTAACCTTTGGACACCATGCCTTCAGCTAACAAGGCCCTGAGTTTTCACATTCTCTTTTTGTCTCCCTCTCTATCCTTGAGACACTCCTTAAAATCTTTTTTTCTAACTAGGGCATAAAACCATAGAACCACTACAGTGCAAAAAGAGGCTATTCAGCCCATCCAGCTTGCACCAACAACAACCTCACCCTATCCCTCTAACCCCATGTATTTATCTGCTAACCCCCTAACACTAAGGGGCAATTTAGCATGGCCAATCTACCTAACTTACACATCTTTGGACACTAAGGGGCAATTTAGCATTGCCAATCCACCTAATCTGTACATCTTTAGAAACTAAGGGACAATTTATTATGGCCAATCCACCCTAATCCACACATCTTTGGAGGTCTTTCCTAAAATAAGTTGATGTGGCTTAGTGTCAATTTTTTATCTGATTCTTGCTACTTTGAGGTAGTAGCTTGGGCTATTTTAATTGTCAAAGCCACAGTGAAAATGCAAGTAATTGATCTCTCTACCTTCATATCTACAGCAGCCATTTTTGCCAGAAAGATCTTAGGAACACACATTCTCACCTGGCCTTGGATCTATTCTACTTGTTGCCATATGCAACGCTCAAATCAGATCCAATCAAATCTTAGGCCATCAGCATGGGTAATGCTTATACCCTTACTAGTGATACCCACCCACCCACCCCCACCCCCAACATGGGAGACAAAAGGGGGAAAAATTCCTGTCCTGACTCTTGCTACTGTCTCAAGCAATAGCGCAGATGTTCTATTAATATAACCTTGTTATTTGGTCACGGGCAGCACGCTGGCACAGTGTGCTTCATAGCATCAAGGACCTGGGTTCGATTTCCGGCTTGGGTCACTGTCTGTGTGAAGTTTAAATAATCTCCCTATGTCTGCATGGGTTTCTTCTGACTGCTATGGTTTCCTCCCATGGTCCGAGAAACATGTCAGTAAGGTGCATTGGCCGTGCTAAATTCTCCCTCAGTGTACCGGAAAGGCGCTGGAGTGTGGTGACTCGGGGATTTTTACAGTATCTTCATTGCATGTGTAAATGTAAGGCTTCTAATAATAAATCAATAATAAAACAATGAGAGTTATCCATGCATTATAGCAGAACAAACAGTGCATTACTTATCACTATTATAATCCAGAAACTCAGCTAATATTCTGGGACCAGGGTTCAAATCCCACCACGGCAGATGGTGGAATTTGAATTCAATAAAAAAAAATCTGGAATTACTGTTGACCATGAAACTAATTGTCGAAAAAAACTCATCTGGTTCCTTTAGGGAAGGAAATCTGCCATCCTTAGCTGGATCTGGCCTACATGTGACTCTGGAGCCACAGTATTGTGGTTGACTCTCAACTGGATAAAAGCAAATTACTCCGGGTGCTGGAATCTGAAACCAAAAGATAAAACGCTGGAAAATCTCAACGGGTCTGGCAGCATCTGTAAGGAGAGAAAAGAGCTGATGTTTCGAATCCAGATGACGCTTTGTCAAAGATAAAAGGCATGGAAAGTGAGAGATATTTACACTGCAGGGGGAGGGAATGAAAGATGAGTCATAGCCACAAAAACAAGGGGAAAGGCTGCTAATGGCAACCACAGAGAGAATAAAAGGTGTGAATGGCCAACCAGTTGAGAAGCTGAAATCAGAGAATAAACTGTGACAGAGGGGAGAGATAGGTGGAAAAGGTAAAATTGAGAAAAAGGAGGAAAGGGGAAGCAAAAGGGGAGAAAAGGTAAGGAAAGGGGGATAAGGTAGTGGGGAAAAATGGAAGGGGGAAGAGAAATAAAGGGAGACGATAAAGAAATAAAAGGTTGAGAACAGTTAAAAATTAAATAATGAAACCAAACAGATCGAAGTGGGGTACAGCCAATCATCTGAATTCGATATTCAGAGCAGGAGGCTGTATTGAACCTAGCCTTCTATTCTCTCTATGGATTGTCATTAGCAGCCTGGTTTCTGTGGCTATGATTCATCTTTCACTCTTTCCCCCTGCAGTGTAAATATCTCCCATTTTCCCTGCCTTTTATCTTTGACAAAGTGTCATCTGGATTCAAAACATCAGCTCTTTTCTCTCCTTACAGATGCTGCCAGACCTGTTGAGATTTTCCAGCATTTTATCTTTTGGTTTCAGATTCCAGTACCCGGAGTAATTTGCTTTTATCCAGTTGAGAGTCAACCAGAGCCTTTTAGCTCTGACAAAAGGGTATTGAGGACTCAAAACATCAGCTCCTTTTCACTCCTCACAGGTGCTGTCAGACCTGCTGAGATTTTCCAGCGTTTTCTCTTTTGACTCAGAACTGACTTCTGAAATGGCCCAGTAAGCCTCTCACTCCAAGGGCAACTCGGGATGGGCAATAAATGCTGACCCAGCCAGTGAAGCCCATGTCCCACAAATGAATAAAAAATAAATGCAGGATAGAAATCATAGAATCTCAGTGCAGAAAGAGGCCATTCGAGTCTGCACTGACCACAATTTCACCCAGACCCTACCCCACATATTTTACCCGCTAATCTACACATCTCAGGACACTAAGGGGTAATTTTAGCATGGCCAATCAATCCAACCTGCACATCTTTGGACTGTGGGAGGAAACCAGAGCACCTGGAGGAAACCCACACAGACATAAGCAGAATCTGCAAATTCCGCAGAGGCAGGGACCAGAGCTGGGAATTGGACCCAGGTTCCTGGAGCTGTAAAGCAGCAGTGGTAACCACTGTGCTACTGCACCAGGATTATAAAGCTCTTGACCATATTGTTAATTACTACATTCAATTGGGATCAAGATTCAGAGATCTACTCCAAAACATAGGCAAGTAATCTAGACTGATGTTCAAGGGAAGTATTGAATGAGAAGTGCTGAATTATTTTAATGTGTTATCTTCTAATGAGGCATAAAATAAAAGCTGTAGAATTTGAAAGATTGTACTATTTGAAATTTAATATGCTTCCAAACACACAATCTTTACTGGCTAGAAGGACATCATGTTAATAGGAACACCATCAGCACCTACACCTGCCTCCCAACCACACAAATTCCTGGCTTAGAATCATACAATTGAATCACAGAGTCACTACGGTGCAGGAGGAGGTCAGTTCGGCCCATCGAGTCTGTGTCAACCACAATCCAACTCGGGCCTTATCCATGTAACCCCACGTCTTTACCCTGCTTGCCCCCCTGACGCCAGAGGGCAATTTAGCATGGCCAATCCACCTAACCCTCACATTTCTAGAGTGTGGGAGAAAACTGGAGCACCCGGAGGAAACCCACATAGACACAGGAGAACATAGAAACATAGAAGATAGAAGCAGGAGAGAGCCATTTGTATCTTCAAGCCTCCTCCACCATTCACCACAATCATGGTTGATCATCCAACTCAATAGCCTAATCCTGCTTTTCCCCATGACATTTGATCCCATTCACCCCAAAAGTGCTATATCCAGCCGCCTCTTGAATACATTCAATGTTTTGGCTATTTCCTGTGATAATGAATTCCACAGGCTCAACACTCTTTGGGTGAAGAAATGTCTTCTCACCTCCGTCTTAAATGGTCTACCCTGAATCTTCAGACTGTGACCCTGGTTCTGGATTTCTCCACCATCAGGAATATCCTCCCCGCATCCGTCCTGTATAATCCTTTAGAATTTTATTAGTCTCTATGAGATTCCCCCCTCGTTTATCTGAACTCCAGTGAAAACAATCATAACCTAGTCAATCTCTCCTCATACTTCAATCCCTCCATCCCTGGAATCAGCATGATAAACCTTCGCTGCATTCCCTAGAAAAGGAGACCAAAACTGCACGCAATAGAATGTGCAAGCTTCACACAGTGACACAAAGCCAGAATCAAACCCGGGTCCCTGGTGCTGTGAGGCAGCAGTGCTAACCACTATACCACCGTGAACCCTTGCAGACAGATATTGCAACATATGTCACCATTCCTTCATTGTCACTAAGTCAAAGAAAATGAAGATTCCCTCCCTAACAGCACCCTGGGAGCACTTTCACCAAATCGATTGCCATAGTTCAAGAAAGCTTTATCTTCTTACAGATAGGCAGCATGGTGGCACAGTGGTCAGCACTGCTGCCTCATAACTCCAGGGACCCAGGTCGATTCCTGCCTTGGGTGAATCAGTGCAGACTTGATGGACTCCTTCTGCACTGTAGGGATTCTATGAGTCTAAAATAAAGTTTGCAGCGTTCACCTTTGTGTGAGGTTGGATTCACAGAAAGATTGACAAGCCCAGGAAAGGACAACAGATTTCCTTCCTGAATGGATGTTGGCGAACGAGTTCCATTTTTTCAGACAAATGAATGACATTGTGGTTATTTCTGTTATGAAATATCAGCTTTTGCCCACGCTGCAATTCCCAAGCTGTGAAGAGATGGAGCCCACGTTCCCTGGAGTATAAGTCCAGATCTTTGGATTACCAGTCCAGGAACTCAAACACAGCACAGTATATTTCCTGAAGCACCTTATTACCAACATGCCATACACATACACAAAAAAGATGGACTGGAAAGCACCATCAGAAGGTCCATCTGGCAAATTCGATCAGTATTAAAATGATAGGTCAGAATTCTACAACCTCACCCACCACAGAATTGGAGCGGGCGGGAGTCCAATAATAGTAATCTCCATTGACCTGTCACATTAAGTTCTCTCCTCTGGTGAGAGCTTATCAAACAGGTACTCTCCCATCCCATTCTAGGAGCTTCCTGAAATTCTCGGGAATTTCCAGTCTCTTCCGAGTGAGGTTGTAAAATCCCGCCCACAGAATCCCTACAGTGCAGACAAAGACAATTCAGCCCATGAAACCTCCACTGACAACAATCCCACCCAAGCCATATCCTCATGTATTTCCCCTAGTAATCCTCACACAGTAAGGGGCAACTCAGCAGAGCCAATCCACCTAACCCACACATCTTTGTAGAGTGTAGGAGGGAACCCGAGTGCCCGGAGGAAACCTTCGCAGACACAGAGGAAAACATGGGTACTCCATACAGGACAGCCACCCAAGGCCAGAATCGAAGCCAGGTCCCTGGTGCCGCAAGGTAGCAGTGCCAATCACTGTGCCACAGCGCCGCCCACTAATTCTCAGCCTTGCCCGCGGCTGGGATTCTCCAGTCCCACTGAGGTGAACGGAGATCCGGCCGAGTGCCTGTTACCGCTGGCAGCGGTGGTGGAGGGTGTGAAACCAGAAGATTCCGACCATGTTGTCAGGGGATAAAAATCTATGATGTAGAGATGCTGGCATTGGACTTGGGTAAACACAGTAAGAAGTCTGACAACACCACGTTTAAATCCAACTGATTTATTTGATAGTAAATTATCAAATAAGTCGGTTGGATTTAAACCTGGTGTTGTCAGACTTCTTACTGCAAAAATCTATAACAGTCACCCCAAACTCCACCCCCACCCTCTCCAACTCTAACTATCCACCAACCATGCAACCTGCTGGGGAAGGTAAAAATTATTGAAGGCAATAAAAAGATCAGTTCAGAGAAAAGAAAGACTAAAGTCAGTCTCTTCCAAATATTGGTTCAATCAATGAAGCATTTCAAGACAATGGGATGATTTCAGATTTTCTATATTAAGTGTGATTATTAGAAAGGCACAGTGGTTAGCACTGCTGCCTCACAGCACCAGGGACCTAGGTTCAATTCCAGCCTTGGGTCACCATCCGTTACAGAGTTTGCACTTTCTAATAAATTTAAAAAGCTTAAATTTAAAATAAATTTAAAAATCTGATACTCTAAACTCCTATGCAACTACTCTGTAGATACACCAGAATGGCACTGGGGCTAAGATATATCAGTAAAAGGCAGGTTGCCTAGACTAAGCATGAATTCTTTTTGCTACAGAATATTCAGGCGACTGTCTGTGTGGGAATCTGCACATTCTCCTCATGTCTGAGTGCGTTTCCTCCAGTTTCCTCCCACAGTCCAAAGATGCGCAGGTTAGGCTGATTGGCCATGCTAAATTGATCTGGCCTGGACTGTGGTCTATGCAGACTCGATGGGCCAAATGGCCTCCTTCTGCATTTTAGGGATTCAATGATTATTATTTTGACCAATGTTGGAAAGCTCATAGATGTGGATATTGGGTGAGTGAATTTGGGCTCAGCTGCTATGGCACCAGTCCTCCTCCGCTTCCTCCCCACATAAACATGAGGCCCACTGGCATTGCTTGTTAACCTCCTGTGGAGAGAGCTACTGGAGAGCCCAAGGCACATCGGGACCGCACTGAGTCAATACCTTCAGGCAGGATGAAGAGAAGCAAAATATTTCATTTAAAAATTTTGTTGAATAACAAACAGAGGACAACAGTTAATTGAATATTGCATGGAATTGCACAGGATAGACATAGGCCATTCAATCCAATTGGTCTAAACTGTTGTTTAAGCATTACACAAGTTTCCTCCTGTCTTAGTTTACCTTCACCCCATCAATATATCCACCTCTGCCCAAAGCGGCACGGTGGCACAGTAGTTAGCGCTACTGCCTCACAATATCAGGGACCTGGGTTCATCCCGCCCCTGGGTCACTGTCTGTGCAAAGTTTGCATATTCTCCCCATGTTTGCGTGGGTTTCCTTGGGTGCTACGGTTTCCTCCCACAGTCTAAAGATTGGCTGTGCTAAATTGCTCCCTTAGTGTCTCGATATGTGCAGACTGGATGGATTGCCCATTCTAAATTTCACTTAGTGTCCCAAGATGTGCCAGTTAGGTGGATTGGCCATGCTAAATTGCCCCTTAATGCCCCAGGATATGCAGGTTAGGGGGATTAGCAGGACAAATATGTGGTGTTAAGGGAATGGGGCAAGGATGGGCCTGTGTAAGGTGGACTATTGGCCACTCGGCCCATCAAGTCTAGGGATTCTATATTGACTCTAATGCCAGAACAGCACACACTGAACTTAAATATTGCTGAAAAAGAAGCATGAAGTCAAAGTTTTCTATCTTGGACTCATCAGGTCAGACACAAGAATGTCAAATTTGAAAAGGAGGATAATTTATACTGCATTAGAAAAGTGTGCTGATTGGTTGGCAAATCAGTTGAGGCATTGATGTGGAGACTGCACCAGGAAATGATAGTCCCCACATTTTCGTTTAATTCAAAAAAAAAATGCAATGCCTGGACATATTTCTTTTGCCTGCAGAGGACAGATCCCTGTGTATGAATATCCAAGATTTCTGACAAATGTTAAGTGAGTAACATTGTGAAGCCAACTGACAATCTAGAACTGGCTGTCAGTATAGTTATTAGCACACTTGGGATTACTCGACAAGTAGAACATAGAACATAGAACATTACAGCGCAGTACAGGCCCTTCGGCCCTCGATGTTGCACCAGCCAGTGGACCCTCTAACCTAAACTATTCCAATATCATCCATATGCCTATCCACCGAACATTTGAATGCCCCCAAAGTATGCGAGTCCACAACTGCTGCAGGCAGGGCATTCCACGCCCACACCACCCTCTGTGTGAAGAACCTGCCTCTGACATCCGTCCTATAACTACCACCTCTTAATTTAAAGTTATGTCCCCTCGTGTTGGTCATCACCATCGAGGAAAAAGGCTCTCACTATCCACCCTATCCAATCCCTTGATCATCTTATACGCCTCAATTAGGTCACCGCGTAACGTTCTTCTCTCTAATGAAAATAACCTCAGGTCCCTCAGCCTTTCCTCATAAGGCCTTCCCACCATACCAGGCAACATCCTGGTAAACCTCCTCTGCACCCTTTCCAATGCTTCCACATCTTTTTTATAATGCGGCGACCAGAACTGTACGCAATACTCCAAGTGCGGCCGCACCAGAGTTTTGTACAGTTGTAACATAACCTCACGGCCCTAAATTCAATCCCTCTACCAATAAAAGCTAACACACCATACGCCTTCTTAACAACTTTATCAACCTGGGTGCCAACTTTCAAAGAGCTATGTACTTGTACCCAAGATCCCTCTGCTCGACAACACTATTAAGGGTCCTTCCATTAGCCCTATATTTCATATGCCTGTTATTCCTACCAAAGTGAATCACCTCACACTTATCCGTATTGAATTCCATTTGCCACCTCACGGCCCAGCTCTGCAACCTATCTATGTACCTCTGCAAACTGTAACATCCATCCTCGCTGTCTACAACTCCCCCCACTTTGGTATCGTCAGCAAATTTACTAATCCAACCCTCTACACCCTCATCTAGGTCATTTATAAAAATGACAACAGCAGTGGCCCCAAAACAGATCCTTGAGGTACACCACTTGTAACTGCACTCCAGGTTGGATATTTCCCATCAACCACCACCCTCTGTCTTCTATCAGCTAGCCAATTCCTAATCCAAACTGCTAAATCACCTTCAATCCCATGCATCTGCACTTTCTGCAGTAGCCTACCATGGGAACCTTATCAAACGCTTTGCTAAAATCCATATACACTACATCAACTGCCTTACCCTTATCTACCTCTTTGGTCACCTCATCAAAAAACTCAATAAGGTTTGTGAGGCACGACCTACCCTTCACAAAACCGTGCTGACTATCCCTAATCAATTTATTTCTCTCTAGATGCTTATAAATCCTATCCCTTATAATTCTTTCCAATGCCTTGCCCATAACAGAAGTCAGGCTCACCGGTCTATAATTTCCAAGATGCTCCCTACTCCCCTTTTTGAACAAAGGGACAACATTTGCCATTCTCCAGTCTTCCGGCACTATACCTGTAGCTAACGACGACATGAAGATCAAAGCCAAAGGCTCTGCAATCTCCTCTCTAGCCTCCAGAGAATCCTAGGGTAAATCCCATCTGGCCCAGGGGACTTATCAATTTTCATACCCTCAAGATTCGCTAACACCTCCTCCTTATGAACCTCAATTCTGCCCAGTCTACAACCTAGTATCGCAGTATTCTCCCCGACAACATTGCCTTTCTCCTGCGTGAAGTGCTATCCAATTGTGGAATCACATTTAATGTTATGCATTATATTCTGAGTTCTTCTACAGCAGAGGCTGGTTATGTATTGTCAGTATTCTGCATATTACAAACAGCCAAAGGGGTGTGGTATTTGTTATGATCCATCAGTTGTTGTGATATATGACCTAAGTACTTAGGGTCACACTCCTTTGAAATTCATGCATTGTATTACTCATTTGTGCAGTCTGTAAAATACCTTTTCAGCTTGATGCTAGTATCTCATTAGTGAAAAATAACACTCACATTGCTACTGCATAGCATGAAACAACAAACTTTGTTGGTTGCTTATATTTTTGAGATAGCATTCCCTTTTGGGGTAATTTGAGGCTGTGAGCTTTGGCCTAAATTATCTTGAAAGGGGTCACAAAAAATGAGCAACAGTTCATCTTGGAATCATAGAATCTCTACAGTGCAGAAAGAGGACATTGGGCCTGTTGAGTCTGCACTGACAACAATCCCACCCAGCTCTATCCTCGTAACCCCCCATATTTACCCTACTAATTCCCTGACACTAAATTTAGCATGGCCAATCAGCCTAATCTTTGGACTGTGGTAGGAAACCAGAGCACCTGGAGGAGACCCACACAGACACAGGAAGAATGTGCAAACTCCACAAAGACAGTGGCCCCAAGGCCAGAATTGAACCCAGGTCTCTGGCACTGTGAGGCAACAGTGCTAACCACTGTGCCATTGTGCTAGCTGTTACACAGTGCTACTCAAGTGATAATCACCATCAACAGGCTTCTATCACCAAGCCAAAACCAACACTACTATGTATTGTGGTATAAGAATTTTAGTGCCAATGCCATGCCAGATATAGGATGTATATTCTGATGATTGTCAGAACATATCAAACAGCACAGCTCTTTGGCTATTCCCAATCGACAAAGTACTATCTATACTCACCCTATCCATGCTTGCAATACTCAGAATATAATCATAGAATTATAGAATCCCTACATGCAGGAGGAAGTCATTCGGCCCATGTCCAATATTAGATGTGATTCCATGGGTGGGCAGCACTTTCTGAACAGCCCCAAGTGTGCTAAGAATTACACTAACAACCATTTAAAAGAAGCAGTTGGGCTTATAATGTAGCTTACTTGCACTTCTAGAAGCCTTATATATTGATTCACAGGGCCTGTCCTCTGCATACAGAAAGAATATGTCCAGGCATTGTACTTTTTTTTTAATTAAACAAATGCTTGGGGGCGATGGTTTCCTGATACATTCTGTGTGTCAAAACCTCCAGCAATTAAAGTCAACTTTTCAACCAATCAGCAGGCTTTTCTAACACAGTGTGAATTGTTGCTCCCTTTGAAAATTGGTATTCAGGCATCTGTCCTGATGAGTGTAAGATGAAAAGCTTTGACAGAATGTGCTGTTTGATAACGGTGCATTGGCCATGCTAAATTATAGAACATAGAAAATTACAGCACAGAACAGGCCCTTCGGCCTTCGATGTTGCGCCGACCAATTATGAAAAAAGCAATGACCCTCCAAACTAAACCATTCCCTTCTCTTCCATAAACCTATCAACTAACCTCTTAAACGCCACAAAACTTGGCGCATCCACAACTGCTGCAGGCAGGGCATTCCACTCCCGAACCACCCTTTGGGTAAAGAACCTACCTCTGATATCTGTCCTATAACTATCACCCTTAATTTAAAGCTGTGTCCCCTCGTGCTAGCTTTCTCCATCCTAGGAAAAAGGCTATCACTGTCCACCCTATCTAAACCTCTAATCATCTTATATGTTTCAATAAGGTATCCTCTTAGCCACCTTCTTTCTAACAAAAACAACCTCAAATCCCTCAGCCTCTCCTCATAAGACCTGCCCTCCATACCAGGCAACATCCTGGTAAACCTCCTCTGTACCCTCTCCAATGCCTCCACATCTTTCTTATAATGTGGGACCAGAACTGCACACAATACTCCAAGTGCGGCCGCACTAGAGTTTTGTACAGTTGCAACATGACGTTGCGGTTCTGAAATTCAATCCCCCTACCAATAAAAGCTAAGACTCCGTATGCCTTCTTAACAACCTTATCGACTTGACTGCCTACTTTCAGGCATCTATGCACAAATACACCAAGATCCCTCTGTTCATCAACACTATTAAGAATTCTACCATTAGCCCTATGCTCTACACATTTATTATTCCTGCCAAAGTGCATTACCTCACACTTTTCCACATTAAACTCCATTTGCCACCTCTCAGCCCAGCTCTGCAACTTGTCCAAGTCTCTCTGCAAACTACAACACCCCTCTTCACTATCTACCACTCCACCAACTTTAGTGTCATCCGCAAATTTACTAATCCATCCTTCAATACACTCATTCAGATCATTTATAAAAATTACAAATATCAGGGGCCCCAAAACAGACCCCTGAGGTACACCACTTGTAACCGAACTCCACGATGAATATCTCCCATCAACCACCACCCTCTGTCTTCTATCTGCTAGCCAATTCCTAATCCGATTAGCTAAATCACCCTCTATCCCATACATCTGCATTTTCTCCTGCAGTGTCCCCAAATAGATGCTGGAGTGCAGCGACTGGAGGATTTACATCGTAACTTAATTCCAGCTTTAATGTAAGTCAGCTTGTGACACTAATAAATAAACAATTGCAATGTAGGAAATGCAGACAAGCAAAACTACAAACTACAAAGGTCCTACAGGCTGCAATGCAGTAATGTCCAAATAATCTGCTTTTATGATGTTGGCTAAAGGGTAAATATTGGCCTGGCCTGGTCGTCTAAGAGAAATTCCTTGTTCTTTAAGTTATTGCCTTGGGTTCTTTTATCTACTGTCTGAACAGGGCACAATGGTTAGCCCTGTTGCCTCAGTGCAGGGACCCAGGTTCAATTCCCAGCTTGGGTCACTTCTGTGTGGAGTTTGCACATTCTCCCTGTGTCTGCATGGGTTTCCTCCAGGTGTTCCGGTTTGCTCCCACAGTATGAAAAATGTGCTGGTTAGAGTGCATTGGCCGTGCTAAATTGCGGCTCAGTGTACCCGAACAGGGGATTCTCACAGTAATTTCATTGTCGCGTTAATGTAAGCATATTTGTGAGTTAATAAATAAAACTTTAAATTGCCCTTAGTATCAGGGGGATTAACTGGGGAAATAACAGGGGGATTAACAGGGGATAGGGCCTGGATGAGACTGTTGTCAGTCTGGGCTCGTTGGGCTGACTGGTCTCCTTCTGCATTGCAGGGTTTCTATGATTTTATGAATGTCCCAACTGAAATTAAGTCCCTCTAAGAGTACAGCAGCTATTGTGGTGGAGTATCAGAAGAGATTAAGGGCAGGTGCTATTATTTTTCCAAATGCTCTGGTCCCAATTTTACATATAGGTTTCCATGTTGTAGCTTCAATAGGAGATTGACGGAAACAGTATACTATATGTATAAAACGTGGTTAATGCTGTGAAATATCTCAAGGCACTTCCCTGATGCATAATCCTACTTAAATTGACGCCGAATATAAAAAAGAGGGAGACGTTAGAATCGGTGACTGCATCTCATCTAGAAGCAAGATAGAGACTTCTAGCCACTCAGACATTTTTTCCAGATATTCTGCCAATTCTACGCCCCGCCCCCGCACCCCAGAAAGTCTTCCAGGAATATATTTTTCTTCAGCTAAGGACCCTCGCCTGCATTAGCCCGGTGCTTGGGTTAGATGGCACCCGTTTGTCTGACTCTGAGGCTGCAGACAATGTTTTAGTTTTGATTTATTCGTGTCACAAGTTAGCTGACATTACACCTTAATGAAGTTACTGTGAAAAACCCTCTGTCCCCACACTCTGGTCCCTGCTCACGGTACACTGAGGGAAAATTTAGCACCTAACCAACGTGTCTTTCAGACCATGGGAGGAAACCGGAGCACCCGGAGGAAACGCACGCAGACATGGGGGAAGAACATGTAGATTTCGCACAGACCTAAGCCGGGAATCGAACCCAGGTCCTTGGTGCCATGAGGCAACAATGCTAACCATTGCTCCTCTATCAAGATTACAAAATACAATATCACCTTACAGACATACCATACCACCGTGCTGCCCAAACTATGTCACCACCCAGTTACTCTTGATTTTTTTTCTCTCGTGCTCCCTGCAGTCCACATCCGCACCCCCCCCCCACCCCGTATTAAAACCAGAAACCCAAGTCCGTAACAGAAACCCCTATCTTACCAATCCAAGGACACAACAGAGTACCACTTTAGTTTTCTTGGTGATCTTCAGGGACAGAGATGTTAACAATGGGGAAGGGGAAGTATATCGCAATTTTATTCCACATCCATCATAAGCACTCTCGTACCAAGCTACAGGACCGCAAGACGTAGGTTGTAGCTCTCTCTCTCTCTCCTCTGGCCCCACAATGTGCCCTGCTCCCCAGTGGCTGGGTATAGCAGTGGCAACATCATTTTTCTGTCTTCCCTAAGCCATCCTGTGACCTATCGTGGCGAGATTACAAAATACAATGCCATCTTGGGTACAGTTGCACACTGTCCATACTGTCTCAATTTTAAAATACAATTACTGCTGCTTAGCTCCCCTGGCAGAATGAAAATAAGAGGCATAATACAACAACAACATGCACCTACATGGGATTAAAATGCTACACAAGAGCATTACATAGCAACGAGTTACAGAAGGCAACATTAAGGCAATTGACCAAAAGCTTGGTCATGGAATTGAAGGTGCAAAAGGTATTCGAAAGATGCAGAGGAGATGTGTTTTAAGGTTTGAAATGAGGAATGGCGGACAAGTTTAGCAAGGGAATTCCAGGCCGCAGATAATTAGGAGAGTCCTCCTCACTATCTAACAAGACAACCCTGAATTATTAAAGTTTACTTATTAGTTACAAGTAGGTTCACAATAACATTGCAATGAAGTTACTATGAAAATCTTCTGGTAGCCACGCACGGCACCTGTTTGGATACACTGCGGGAGAATTTAGCATGGCCAATGCACCTAACATGCACATTTTAGGACTGTGGAGTCCAAAATCGGAACACCCAGAGGAAATCACGCAGACCCAGGGAGAAACTCCATACAGACAGTGACTCAAGATTCGAAGCCAGGTCCCTGGCACTGTGAGACAGCAGTGTTAACCGCTGTGCTGCTCCATACGAAAAGTTTATTTATTAGTCACTATTAAGGCTTATATTAACACTGCAATGAAGTTACTGTGAAATTCCCCTGGTCACCACACTCTGATGCCTGTTCAGGTCAATGAACCCAACCAGCATGTCTTTCAGACTCTGGGAATAAACCAGAGTACTCAGAAGAAATCCACGCAGGCACACCCTAAAGGTAAGATCACATAATCTTGCAATGCAGAAAGAGGCCATTCTGCCCATCATTCCTGTGCCAGCTCTTCGAACTACTATCCAATTTGGCTCATTCTCTTTGCTCTTTCCCCATAGCCCTGCGATATTTTTTGTTTTCTCTTTTCAAGAGTAAGTCTGATCTCGCTTCTGCGGGTTACTACTGAATCATTGCTTGCACATCCTTTCAGGCAGTGTACTCCAGGTCAGAAACTAGCTGTGTGGAAAATAGAGCATCCATCCTTAGTTTTACCACTTACAATAAATCCATATCCTCTGCTTACCTAGCCTCCTGCCAGTTTATCAAAACCCTTTGTAGTCCTATAAACAGCTTCTTGACTTATACCTGTGTTTGTGCTTTAACTGCACCTATGCCATACCCTCATCTTCTCCATTTCTAAGCTTTGGACCCAAAATAGCCTAAAACAAAATGCTGTGTTCGATTGAATAGTGTGAGGAGGCTTATGTAGAGAAAAAAAGGGTAAGACTGGTCTTGACTGATCAACTCAAATGGCCCATTTCTCTGCTGGAGAACGGTGGCACACTGGTTAACACAACTGCCTCACAGTGCCAGGGACCTGGACTCAGTTCCTGACTTGGGTCACTCTCTGTGCAGAGTTTGCACATTCTCCCCCACACCTTCATGGATTTCCTCTGGGTGCTCCTGTTTCCTCCCACAGTCCAAAGATGTTAGGTGGATTGAAATTGTTCCTTAGTGTCAGGGGAACTGTATGGGATTACAAGGCTAGGGTAATGTATGGGTTTTTGGGGATAGGTCCTAGGTGGGATTGTGGTCAGTGCAGATTCATAGAATAGAACAGGATCCCTACAGTACAAAAGGAGGCCATTCGGCCCATGTAGCCTATACCAACCACAATCCCATCCAGACATTATTCCCATAAATCCACATATTTACATTGCGTGTGGGAAATGGTACACTCAGCTACACATTAATCTGATTTCTTTAAAAAATTCCAATCCTGACTGTGTTGTAAAATTCTGATCCACCTGCTATATTAATATTTAGGATTTATCCTGAAGTGTGGGAAGAAACTGAAGCACCCGAAGAAAACTCATGCAGACATGGGGAGAATGTGCAAATTCCATACAGACAATGACTGAGGCCAGAGTTAAAGCCGGGTCCCTGGCACTGTGAGGCAGCAGTGTAACCAGGACTCGATGAGCTGAATGGCTTCTTTCTGCACTGTAAGATTCTATGATTATCAATAAAGAATACAGCATCACTGGGTTATGCAGGGAAAGTGAGATACTGTCTAACCAACATGTCCATTATAATAATACATCAAATTGGTTATGCTAAACTGTTACAACTCATTTTAAATTCGTACATCTATATATTTACAGAAAAATGTTAACCAAATATTGTATCATACTTGTCACATTCACGTTGTTACACCTTGATTAGAAATAACACCTCTTAAAGTGCATTGTGTTAAATATTCTAAAACAATCATTTGGAAATGCTTCAGCCATATCATAAGATAAATTGTTAACAATAATTTCTGTACAACCATCATTAAAACATGCTGTGAATCGATATCAAAATAGTCATCATATTAACCTTCAGAATAATTTATACTCTACTTCACCCAAATTAAAATTTTTTTAAAAATCAAACAAAAATTAACTTCTCCCTCACAATAATTTTAAATCCAACCTTTATAGTCCAAAACCATTGCCCTCCCGGGACAAACTTTGATATGGGATTATCAAAAAAAAACAAATCTACAACATCTTTTTTTTGCAAGTACGCCGAGTTACACATTAATCTGACCCCTTTATAAAATTCCGACCCTGACTGTTGTAAAATTCTGATCCATCCGCTATATTAACATTTGGATTAAACTTGAAGCAGGTCTTCAGAGCTACAGAGATGGAGCTTCAAGGTATCTTTTTGGGGATTACAGAGTAACATCTCACACACCTTTCCAAAATAAATCTTGCCCCAGATCATTTTAAAATAATAATAATCTAAACCCACCTTTTCTTGCCGCGATTATTTTATTACTTGTCCCATCAACATTCGCATGTCAAGACTAACCAACTAAAAGAGCCACAATAGCGTCTGGATCCAAGAACAATTCTCAAATTTCAAACAAGCGGAGTTGGGGAAAAAACAAAACACTTTAGCAAGCTTTTTTAAGTATAAGATAAATTGTCGCACACATAGAGTCAAAGACATTTCTGATGTGGCCAAACTATCAGCTATCAAATCAACCGGGAAGATTTACACACTGTTACAAAACGTGCATAATTTTCTTTAGGTGTTGCTGTTATATTTTCTGGGAAACACAATTGTCTATTTGTGCCTCCTGTAAATAAAAAATAAAACATTGGAGGGGGGAGATAAATAAGCAAACACACAAATTGAAAACAAAATATGTTCATACTCAGCCGAAAGCTGGATGGGTAACTCCTGTGCGTTAGGCAGTCCAATGCTGAGACTTGGTCTGTTCTAAATATGAACTCCGTATGAATAAATAAGTTCTGGGAAATGCAGAAACGGGGCGATGAGTCTTTGTGACATTTGCTCGTAACATTAACGTCAACTTTGAACTTAATTCCCCAGAATGGGCTGCAGGAGTCTGGAGGTATCATGTACGCTAGGTTGCCTGGCAAGATCATTGGGAACATTCATGGCAGGCTTGTCACTTCGGCTCAACGCCTTGCCTTTTAGAAAAAAAGTTGCCCGAGACAAAACAGTGGCATGATCGGAGGGGTCAGGCTGTCCAAGTGTGTACCGTCAAGGAGTGGAGGAGAGAGAGGGAGAGAGAAAAAAAACTTCGCCAAGTAATTCCTTAAACAATTCTCCGGGATATAGAGAAGGAAGAGGCAAGCTGGTCAAACGAGGAGAGGATCAGGATAATACAAAACTGGGAGGGAACAAGAAAGACTAGCATTTCTATTTATAAAGATCTTTTTTTCCCCAATCTTAGGATGTTCCCAAGTCCCTTACAGCCAATGAAGTACAACTGAGGCGGATGCTGGAACCTGAAACAAAGTGCTGGAAAAGCTCAGCAGGTCTGACAGCATCTGTGGAGACAGAGTCAATGTTGAGTCTAGGTAACCCGCTCTCTCTCCATGGAGGCTATCAGAGCTGCTGAAATTTTCCAGCATTTTCTGTTTTTGTTACTGCTAAAGGGCGGGCACTGCTTTAGCGATGGAGACAGTCAATTTTTACACGGGAAGATCCCACACCAACAGAAATGCAGCAATTCTCAAGTGACTTGCTTCAGTTATATTGGTGGAGGTATATATATATATAAATATATATACACTGGGGTGGCACAGCAAATTCTCCTGGTCTTAGGATCCCTACAGTGCAGAAAGAGGCCATTTGGCCCATCAAGCCTGTACCAACTCTCCAAAAGAGCATCCTAGCCAGTCTCTCCCCTCCCACCCTATCACCTAACTTCTTCCATTTTCCATGGCCAATCCATTGAATCTGTGCATCTTTGCATACTAAGGGACAATTTAGCATAGCCAATTCCCCTAACCTACACATTTTTGGACGCTAAGGGGCAACTTACCATGACCAATCCACCTAACCTACACATCTTTAAGTTGCAATTTAGCATAGCCAACCCACCCAACTTACACATCTTTAGATACTAAGGAGCAATTTAGCATAGCCAATCCACCTACCTGCACACCTTTGGACTTCAAAATAGTGCAATGGGATTTTGGATATCTGTCTGAGAGGGCAGATAGGAACTCAATTAAAATGTATCAATACTGTGCTGGAATGCCATTGTTCCAAATGTCAAGCTGAACTCTCTGAAGTGAGATAAGATATGATTAAGGGGTCTACACGTGTCTGCCAGCATTCCTTTGTGCGTGAAGATGATACTCCAAATGGTCAAACCAAAATCCTGCCTGCCCTCTCAAGCGAGTGCAAACAAAATCCCCTGACACCAGTTCAGCATGGGTAAGGGGATGTTCCCTAGTGTCCTGGCCAGACTTATCCTTCAACTACCATGACAAATTGTGTGATAATTACAATACTTATCCTTGTGGGATCGCCGAATGAATTCCACATTTACTACATTACAAAAGTGCCTAGATTCTCCATTGGTTAGGAAGCCGTTTGGGGCTTCCTAAGGCAGTTTATAAGTGCAAATCTTTTTTCGAAAGAATAAACAAAGGTACAGGAGGAGAGTATTGAAACAAATTGAAACCAAAAATTTGCACGATAAGAAACATCTCTTCTCTCCAGGAGAAAATGAAAAGGGGTCTTTAAAATTGTGAAGGGTTTGATAGAGTTGGAAATGGAGCTGACGCTTCCAATTATGGGAGAGTCCAAAACAAGAGCTCATAAATATTAGTCACCTTTAACAAACAGATGACACTGCTGCCTCATAGCGCCAAGGACTCAAGTCCAATTCCAGCCTTGGGTGTCTGTCTGTGTGCACATTCTCCCCGCATCTATGTGGATTTCCCTGGGTGCTCTGGTTTGTTTCCTCCTCCAAAAATGTGCAGATTAGGTGGATTGGTCATGCTAAATTGTCCCTTAGTGTCCAAAGATGTGCAGGTTAGGGGAACTGACGATGCTAAATTGCCCTTAGTGTCCAAAGAACAAAGAAAAGTACATCACCGGAACAGTCCCTTCGGCCCTCTAAGTCTGTGTCGATTGTTATGACCTAACTAAAGTAAAGAGAAAACCCGTCCTTACTCTCCCTATTCACCATGTGAATACCCATTCAGGTACTTCTTAAATGTTGCTAATGTGCCTGTTTCTACCATTTCCTCTGGCAGCATGTTACAGCACCCACCACTCTCTGCGTGAAAAACTTCAGCCATGCATCTTTCCCTTCTCACCTGGAACCCCCTTGTAATTGACACTTTCAACCTGGGGGTAAAGCCTCTGATTATCCACCCCGTCTATGCCTCTCATCATTTTGTAGACCTCTATCAGGTCTGTTTTTCCCCTCAGTCTGTCTTTCGGGTGAAAACAATCCTAGTTTATTCAACCTCTCCTCATAGCCAACACCCTCGAGATCAAGCAACATCACGGTGAACTATTCTATCTCTTTCCTTCATAAGTGGGATTGGCCATTCTAAATTGCCCCAAAGATGTGCAGGTTAGGCGGATTGACTAGGCTAATTTGCTCTTTAGTGTCCAAAAATATGCGGATTGGATTGATTGACCATGCTAAATTGCCCCTTAGTGTCATGAGGACTAATAGGGTAAATAGAGTCTAGGTGGGCTTATTTCAGTGCAAGTATGATGGACCAAAGGGCCTCTTCCTGCACTATTGGGATTCTATGATTCTATGAAATCCATAAGAGATTCAAGACAGCCTCCTGTTCTTGAATAGTGTTGAGAATATAGAACTTGCTATGGGCTGCTTAAGGTGACAACTTAAGGGGTTGCTGGACAAGTACAAAGTGAGAAAGGAATGGAACGATATGCTGATACAGTGAGGTGAAGTCAGATGGAAGGAAGCTCATGTGGAACACTAACACAGCATGGGTCAGTTCGGCTTGCCTTTACATCCTATGTAATGCATTGGTACAGAATAAATGGAATTTAGTGAGTGATGGAAAAGGCCAAGAGGTTGGAGAGAAGAAAGGCTTATGGAAAATAAGGATCTTAAGAAGAGCAATGGGAACAGGGGCAAAACGGTCATCTGGCAATTCCGGTTGACTAAGATTGGTGTGAGAAAATGAGGAAGAGAGAGTGGATAACGTGAAAGAGACAATGGAAGGAAGGAAAGGCTGAGAGAGGTGTGACATACAAATAACAAGGAAAGCAGCATTAAAATTGCAAAGGAATGAAAGAAAGAGAAAAGAAAAATGAGAAAACCAAGAAGACATGGAAATAAAAGTGGAAGGAATGGAAAAGAGGAGAGAAAGTAGAAATAGGGAACAAAAAAAAGCAAAAACACAGGACCCTTAGTAGGCCTGGTCCATTTTCAGACAAGTAACTGTATAATTTATGTCTGGCTGACACGTACAGATTCATTTCAAACAACACACACTAGATTCTATCTGACAATCTCCCCATTTTCTCTGCATCTCTCCCTCGCTGGCAGAGACATCTCAGACTCTGCTGTAGGCCAGAGGCAGCTACACGCGCCCAGGCATGCTTGCAAAAAAGGGTTTGCGGCTGTGTGCAGCCAAGAAAAATCAAAAATTAAAACAATATAACTGCGGGCTGAGTCCGGCAGGCATGGATATTTTAATGAGCTCGACCAGAATGTGACAAAAGAGCAGAGAATGTTTAAAAGCGGTGACAGTGATTCTGGCTGGATTTCATGCTCTGCCATAGCAAAGTAATCGCATTAGTGAAAGATCCTTCCTTTTCTTTCTCAACAAAGGTAAATAACACAGCGCCCATCTTGTAGTCACCGAAAGCTATCCATCTAACTAGACTAACCTCACACATGGTGAAGCCAAATTCAGAAATCCCTACAGTGCAGCAGGAAGCCATTTGGCCCATCGAATCTGCATCTGCTCTCCCTGATGCAGCATCTTAATCAGACCCCTTCCCCCATCTTATCTCTGCAACCCTACACATTTACCATGGCTAATTCATATAACCTAGACCAACCCCACACATTTACCATGCCTAATCCATCTAATCTAGTCTACCCCCATACATTTACCATAGGTACTCTATCTAATCTAGACTACCTCACACATTTACCATGGCTAATCCATCCAATTTAGTCTACCCCAACACATTTACCATGGCTACTCTATGTAATCTAGTCTAACCCTACACATTTACCTTGGCTAATCCATCTAACCTACACATCTTTGAACACTAAGAGGCAATTTAGCATGGCCAATTAACCTAACCCATACATCTTTGAAATGCGGCAGGAAACCATAGCACCCGGAGGAAACCAATGCAGGCACAGGGAGAACGTGCAAACTCCACACAGACAGTGACCTAAGGCCAGAATTGAACACTGATCCCTGAAGCTGAGAGGCAGCAGTGCTAACCACTGTGCCACCGTGCCTCCATTAATACACTAGCACACTTTAAACTCATTAAATAATGTCATATAGTTAACTATTAAAAGAAAGAAAGTCTTGCATTCGTACCATGTCTTTCACAATATCTCAAAGCCCTTTACTCCTCTTTTACCTATGCCCACTGTCATAGGAACAAGGTTCAGGAGTAGGCCATTCAGCCCCTCAAGTCTGCTCTGCCACCCAATAAGATCATGACTGATCTGATAGCAAATTCCAATGTGTATCCCGCCAAACTCCTAGAACTTTTCACTCCTCTTTCCTCATCAAGAGTGTATCCCTCTCTGCTGTCAAAATATTCAAACGTTTTGCTTTGACCGTCTGTTCAGGGAGAAAACTCCAAAGACTCCATCACCCACTAAGGGGAGTCAAATGCAGACCCGACCGGATAAGGACGGCAGATTTCTTTCCCTAAAGGACACTAGTGAACCAGAGGGGTTTTTATAACAATTTCGACAATGGTCATCATCAGATTTTTAATTCCAGATATTCTATTGAGTTCAAATTCCACCTGTGGTAGGTTTTGAACCCAGGTCCCTAGATTAGTCCAGTGACAATATCACTGCATCCCTGATTACAAACCTATTAAATATGGGAGAGCAGATAATAAAAATCAGTGCCGTGCAGGGCTGATTTTTAATTTGCAGGACGTAAGTGAGCACCCCAGTTTAGGATGGCACTTAATGCCCAACCCGAGTTACCCTAATCAGATGAAATTCAGTATCTCATTGGGCCATTTTGGAGGGTGCTTAAAATTCAACTGCGTTGAAGGGTTAAAATAAAGCCCCTCAGGCAGACATAACTGGTCCCATAGCATTGGAGGATAAGAGAATTCTCTCCAGAATCCTTGTTAATATTATTAAATTAGATTATCTGGCTTTAATGCCATCAGTATTTGTGGATCTGTGCTGTGTACAAATTGGCTGCTGTCAATCACCTTGACTACATTTCGAAAATGTCTTCACTGGTTGTGAAACGCTTTGGGATGTTCTAAAAAGCTTGTGTAGAAGCAAGACCTTTCTTCCTGTAACCTTGCCAAACATGAGCATAGGAATTAGGAGCAGAAGTCGGAAATTCAGCCCCTTAAGCCTGCTCTGCCATTCAATCAGATCACAGCTGATCTCTCCCCGGTCTCAAATCCAGCTTCCCACCTGTTCCTCATATCCCTTTAAGCTGTTTTTCTAACAGAAATATATCTATCTCCTTCTTGAAACCATTCAAAGATTCAAACTCCAGTGCCCTATGGGGCAGCGAGTTCTACAAATTCACCATCCTCTGTGAGAAGTAGTTCCTTCTCATCTCAATTTTAAATCTACTGCCTCTCAACCGGTACCTGTAACCTATTTTCTCTCCTTATTGCCTGACCTACTGAGATTTTCCAGCATTTTCTCTTTTGGTTTCAGATTCCAGCATTTGCAGTAATTTGCTTTTAACCTGTGACCTCTTGTTCGAGATTGCCCCTCAAGGGGAAACATTTGGTCTATGTTCACTCTATCAATCTCTTTTAAAATTTTTCATATCTCGATCAGGTCCCAACTCAACCTTTTAAACTCCAGCAAGTACAAGCCCAAATTCTTTAATCTCTCCTCAAACGTCAAACCTCTTATTCCTGGAATCAATCTGGTGAACCTCCTCTGAACTGCCTCCAATGCCACAGCATCCGTCCTCCAATAAGAAGACCAAAAAAACAATATTTGTGCTCCAGAAACCTCGCTGCTTCATCCCTTTCCGGATAGTCAATCATCTGCCCCTTGCACACCCTTTGAAACCAAGCACCCCTTCCCGACCCGATATTTAAATGAATCCATGTCCACAATCTGGGACTGGGCAGGGAGTGGGGGCTGGGATGCTGTGCTACTCCCCAGGGATACTGCTTTGTCAATGGCACAGGACTTCCAGAATTTTAAGGCATTGTTGTCGAAAAATTGTCCCCTACTGGAAAAAATAGTGGACAGGTAGTGGCAACTTGATGAAAAAAAAAGGAATGGGGAGGAGAAAGAAAGATATGGCACATTTGCTAAAAACAAATTATATGAAGGCATGAAAAATAGACAAAATGCAAACCAGTATCTGAGAGAGCAGAGAACAATTGTTGTCAATATGTATTGGTTGAGAGGCGGTGGATTTAAAACTGCAGTGAGAAGGAACAGCAAGGTAAGTTTTTATACAGAGGACGGTGGATGCCTGGAACTCACTGCCGGGGGAGGTAATGGAAGTGAATACAGTAGGCACTTTTAAAGGGACATATTGACAAATATATGAATAGGATGGGAATAGAGGGATATTATCCCCAGAGGATAAGGGGTTTTAGTTCAGTTGAGAAGTATGATTACTGCAGTCTTGGAGGGCCAAAGGGCTCCTGTTCCTGTGCTGTAATTTTCTTTGTTCTTCACTTCCCGCAGAAGAGGGTGAATTTGTAGAACTCGTTGCCCCATAGCGCAGTGAAGTCTGAATCATTAAATGGTTTCAGGAAGGAGGTAGATATATTTCTGATAAAGAAAATAGGTTAAAGAGATATGGGGAAGAGAAGAAGAAGAAGAACAACAACAACAACATAGCACGGAAACGAGCCCTTCGGCCCAACAAGCCTGTGCGGCCATTTTAATGTTCCCACTTCCACCCATGACCAAGAGGTGGGCAGGTGGATTTGAGACCAGAGACAGATCAGCCACGATCTGACTGAATGGCTGAACAGGCTCAAAGGAGTGAATTGCCAACTTCTGCTCCCAGTTCCTATGTTCCTACATTTTCGGTTGTTGGAAAAACCCATCTGGTTCAGGGACGGAAAGCTGCAGGCCTTACCTGGTATGGCCTACGTGTGACTCCAGGGCCACAGTAACGTGATTGACTTTCAACTGCTCTCAAGCAACTAGGAATAGGCAATTAATGCTGGCCAGCTAGCAATGCCCTTGTCCCATGAATGAATAAAAAAAAGTCTTGGCTTGACCATCTAAATATAAAATTGTTATTGTTGCTCTATATCTAGTCATATGAAAGAGGAAATAACCTTGACTAGGACAGAGGATGGAACAGACAGATGTTCTATTTTATTTATTTAGTGGTGCGAAGAATAGACTTAAAAGCTTAAGGAAGAAGGGTAAGTTTGGCCACAATTTTATGGAGATAGGGACCATGTCACAGTGTACAATATAAAAACTAAGCTAAAACGTACATAATTATATTTAAGCATTTCATTAGTTTAAAGTTTATTTTATTAGTATCACAAGTAAGGTTACAACATTACTGCAATGGAGTTACTGTGAAAATCCTCCAGTCGCCACACTCCAATATCTGTTGAAGTACATAAGAACATAAGGACTATAGCTAGAGTAGGCCATCTGGTCCCTCAAGCCTACTCCATCATTCAATAAGATCATGACTGATCTTTTCGTGGACTCAGCTCCACTTACCCACCCAGTTGCTATAACCTTTAATTTCTATACTATTCAAAAATGTATCTTATCCTTGCCTTAAAAACATTCAAAGAGGTAGCCTCAACTGCTTCATTGGGCAGGGAATTCTACAAATTCAAAACTCTTTTGGTGAAAAAACTCCTCCTCAACTCAGTTCTAGATCTGTTTCCCCTTATTTTGAGGCCATGCTCCCTACTTCTAGTTTCACCTACCAATGGAAACAACATCCCTGCTTCTATCTTATCTATTCCCTTCGTACACTGAGGGAGAATTTAGCATGGCTAATGCACCTAATCAAGCACGTCTTTTGCACTGTGGGAGGAAACCAGAGCACTCAGATACAGGGAGAAAATGTACAGATTCTGCATAGACAGTGACCCAAAACGGGAACCAAATGCAGGTCCCTACTGCTGTGGGACAGCAGTGCTAACCACTGTGCCGTCGCAGTACACAATTCTACCACCCTGTATTGGTGGTGGAGGAAACAGATTTTGGAGATGTTATTTTGCCTCAAAAATAAGAGCCTTGACCATTTAAGTATGTTAAGAGCACTATATGAATGCAATTCGTTAATGTTGTTGTGGTTGACTTTCAAAGGGTAGCTTAATGAAGAAGGGGACTTTAAACTTGAATGAGACATCCATAAAAAGGATCTTGTTTTTAACATATTTACTGAATGCACGGATAAGTGAAATCTACTGTACATCAGGTTAGATCTATTAGAAAAGCTACACGGAATGACTCATGTGTGAACAGGGCCTCAGGCTACACTTCGTTACTGTCACAGTCAATACATCGGAGTTGAACCACAGAGCAAAGCTTACAGTTTTCAACCCAATACTTATGTTGTGGTGGGGAATGCAAACCAAAATTCTTTATTCACTTTGCAAAATCAAAGTTACAATTGAACTGTTCCAGCCAGCATTAAAAAAAGAGTGGGTATTTGGAATTTGATTTGATTTGATTTATTATTGTCACATGTATTAACATACAGAGGAAAGTATTGTTTCTTGAGTGCCATACAGGCAAAACATGCCGTTCATAGAGAAGGAAACGAGAGAGTGCAGGATTTAGTGTTATAGTCATAGTTAGGGTGTATAGAAAGATCAACTTAATGCAAGATAAGTTTGTTCAAAAGTCTGACAGCAGCAGGGAAGAAGCTGTTCTTGAGTTGGTTGGTACATGACCTCAGACTTTTGTACCTTTTTTCCCGAAGGAAGAAGGTGGAAGAGAGAATAGAACATAGAACATAGAACATTACAGCGCAGAATAGGCCCTTCGGCCTTCGATGTTGCGCCGACCAATTATGAAAAAAAAAGCAATGACCCTCCAAACTAAACCATTCCCTTCTCTTCCATAAACTTATCAACTAACCTCTTAAACGCCACCAAACTTGGCGCATCTACAACTGCCGCAGGCAGGGCATTCCACTCCCTAACCACCCTCTGGGTAAAGAACCTACCTCTGATATCCGTCCTATAACTATCACCCCTTAATTTAAAGCTGTGTCCCCTCGTGCTAGCTTTCTCCATCCTAGGAAAAAGGCTATCACTGTCCACCCTATCTAAACCTCTAATCATCTTATATGTTTCGATAAGGTCTCCTCTTAGCCGCCTCCTTTCTAACGAAAACAACCTCAAATGTTCGTGTTGCATGGGGTCCTTAATTATTCTGGCTGTTTTGCCAAGACAGCAGAAGTGTAGATGGAGTCAATGAATGGGAGGCTGGTTTGAAAGTGGTGTTACTATATTCTCCAACTCACTATTCAAAATCCTGCTTCAGGTATATGAGGAAAGGCTAAGTCGGTTAGGATTATATTCCCTGGAGTTTAAAAGAGTGAGAGAGGATCTCATACAAACTTATAAAATTCTAGCAGAATAGATTCAGAAAGAATGTTCCCAATGGTGGGGGAGTCCAGAATTAGGGGTCACAGTTTGAGGATAAGGGATAAACCTTTTAGGACTGAGGTGAGGAGAAATTTCTTCATCTAGAGAGTGGTGAATGTGTGGGATTCATTGCTGCAGAAACTTGAGGCCAAAACATTGCATGGTTTCAAGAAGAAATTGGATATAGCTCTTGGGGCTAGAGAGATCAAGAGATATATGGGGAAGGTGGTATGAGGATATTGAATTTGATGATCAGCCATGATCAAAATGAATGGTGCAGCAGGCTTGAAGGGCCAAATGGCCTACTCTTGCTTCTAGTTTCTAAGTAGATACAACAAAGCATGCTGTATATATTGGGCAGAGTTTTCTGGCCATACCTGCCCCGAAACCGGAAAATTCTACCCGATGCCAATCGATCTGTCCATGGTTCACCCTTCGTTCACTCCAATTCCCATGGTAGATGGAAAAATAATATTTGCCTCATTATATTTTGAGTATATCTGTTCACGCCATGTAACTCTCATGGAAAACGAGTAAGTTTATTGATTAGTTTTAAGTTTATTTCTTAATGTCACAAGTAGGCTTACATTAACAATGCAATGAAGTTACTGTGAAAATCCCCTAGCTGCCACACTCCAGTGCCTGTTCGGGGTACACTAAGAATTTAGCATGGCCAATGCACAAAACCAACACATCTTTCAGACTGTGGGAACACCCAGAGTAAACTCTCGCAGATACAGGAAGAATGTGCAAACTCCACACAGAGAGTGATCCAAGCCGGGAATCGAACTTGGGTTCCTGGTTGTGAGGCAGCAGTGCTAACCACTGTGCCATGCCACCTCAAGTAAGTGGCAACGAGCTGAAAATGTTAAACATGCATTTGCCTTTTTAGTGTGATTTCTTCAGGTTTAACACAGGAAAAAGGTTTTGTTTGCATTTCTTTTTAAGTATAAGCTTTCAAGTAATGGATAATTACTTGTCCACAGATATCCAACAAACATATTCTGTGACCTTGCCAATGGCCTACGAAGAGAAAAATAAATAATAGATGGAATTCACCCAAACCACCCTCTGGCAGGAGGTTTGGTGGCAGGCGTGCTTGGTGAATGTGGCAGGAGCCAAAAATTCAGAAACCCGCTGGTGTAAAATCATGTTGTGATACTCCAAATGTTGGGAGGGCAGCATGATGGCACAGTGGTTAGCATTGCTGCTCTCTTAATATTTGGGAAACATCTGTCAAGGTCAATTTGGGGATATGTCCATAGAATTAGTACCCAGGTGGTGTCCACTATTGCTGAAAAGATCGCCCATTGGAACATCTAGGCTTCATTAACTGGGTTATAGAGCAGCATGGTGGCACAGTTGTTAGCATGCTGCCAGGGACCCGGGGTCAACTCCAGCCTCAGGTCACTGTGTGTGTGAAGTCGGCATGTTCTCCCTGTTTCTACGTGGGCTTCCTCCAGGTGCTCTGGTTTCCTCCCACAATCCAAAGATGTGTGGGTTAGGTTGATTGGTCATGCTAAATTAACCCTAGTGTCACAAGGATTAGCAGGGTAAATATGTGAGGTTAAGGGAATGGGGCCTGGATGGGATTGTGGTTGGTGCAGACTCGATGGACCAAATGGCCTCCTTCTGCGCTGTAGCAATTCTATGAATTCTGCAGAGGGCTACAGCACAGAAAATCGCCTTTCAACCAATCACATTTGCAAAGCAAACTTCCTCAACTATTGCTCCCAAAGTCCAAAAGACGTGCTGGTTAGGTGTTTTGGCCATGCCAAATTCTCCCTCAGTGTATCCCAACAGGAATGTGGTGACTAAGGCACTTTCACAGTAACTTCATTGCAGTGTTAACATAAGCCTACTTGTGACTTTAATAAATAGTAAATAAACAAAATAAGTAACAAAGATGTCAAAAACAAAATGCAAATCAACACGGATCCTGGAGATCTGAAATAAGAATAAAAAGTGGTGGAAAAACTCAGCAGGTCTGGCAGCATCTGTGGAGAGAGAAACAGAGTTAACATTTCAAGTCCCGCATGACTCTTCCTTCTGAACTGATTTCAGAGCCAATCACTTTCGGTAAAGTGGGTGAGGAAACTAGAAATGGAGCGAAGGGTGTACGTTACTGCTCTTGGGAACAGTGGCATTGTCCTCAAAGTCACATCACAACTCATCAGCTTCCTGATCTCCATGTGAGAGCAAATGTTTCTCTTTATATAAGAGGTCACTGGTTATCAGTTAAGTGTCAACTCCCTTTAAAATGCGCCGTGCACTTGTACCCCTACACAATGTAATGGAAATTCACATTCATAAACACTGCTGAGCATTCATATCGACAAAAGGAGACAATATTTCACAAATAATCAGGGCTTTCTTTGGGTAGAATCGGAAGGCTGTCATCTCCAATCGACTTGCTTTGCACTGGAGATGGATGTGTCGAAGCAGAACGTAAAAGGGTTAGACTGCAAGAATGTTTACACGAGTTTTCTTGCTCCTGTCCCGCAATTCTCACCACCCTGCCATGCTCCGTCATCTCCACTTCCATAGGGTTTACAAACAGCAAGCATTGCATGCTTTCAAACATTCACTCATTATTGTGACGTTGGAAACTCACCTCAGCAAGACCTTGGTGTCCTCGTGCATCAGTCACTGAAAGTAAGCATGCAGGTACAGCAGGCTGTAAAGATGGCAAGTGGTGTATTGGCCTTCATAGCGAGATGATTCGAATACAGGGATAGGGATATTTTACTGTAATGGCACAGTGGTTAGCGTTGTTGTCTCACAGCGCCAGACACCCAGGTTTGATTCTTGGCTTGAGTCACTGTCTTTTCTTTCTTCATACATCTGCGAAAGTTTCCTCCAAGTGTTCTGGTTTCCTTCCACAGTCTAAAAGACATGCTGGTTAAGTGCATTGGCCATACTAAATTCTCCCTCAGAGTACCCAAACAAGCACCAGAATGTGACGACTAGGGGATTTTCACAGTAACTTCATTGCGGTTTTAACGTAAACCTATTTGTAACACTAACAAAACAAACTAAATTATATAGGATGTTGGTGAAGCCACACCTGGAGTATATTGTGTGCAGTTTTGGTATCCTTATCTAAGGAAGGATATTCTTGCTATACAGTAGTATAGTGAAGGATTCGTGAGATGTCAGGTCTGTCATATGAGGACAAACTAAGTCAGTTAGGATTATATTCACTGGAGATCAGAAGAGTGAGCGGGAATCTTGTAGAAACCTGTAAAATTCTAACAGGATTAGACAAGGTATATTCAGAAAAAATGTTCCTTTTGGTGGGGGCGTCCAAAACTAGGGGTCATAATTTGAGGATAAGGGGTAAACTTTTTAGTAGAGGTTAGGAGAAATATCTTCACCTAGAGGGTGGAGAATGTGTGGAATTCATTATCACAGAAAGTACTGGGGCCAAAACATGGTGCAATTTCAAGAAGAAATTAGATATAGCTCTTGGGGCTAACAGGATGAAAGACGATGGGAGGAAGGCGGGATCAGGATATTGAATTCGATGATCAACCATGATCAAAATGAATAGCAGAGCAGGTATGAAGGGCTGAATGGCCTACTGCTGCTTCTAATTTCTATGATATAGTACTCAAAATGGAGGGAGACCCTCCTGGTCTCCAAAAACGATTTCCCACATCCCTCACCCACCACTCCCAACAATCCTGCCTTTTCATGAAGGCATTAAACTCTCACCTTGAAAAGGTTGAATGGATACTAGACACCCTTTAATATCAAATTTCTGCTCTTCTTCTGCTTGCTGAATAGCGAATATTATTGAGATGTCCACCTGCAAGAGGGATCACAATTGCAACAGGTCTCCCTGGCGTGGGGAGTCTCAAACTAGGGGGCACAATTTCAAAATAAGGGGAAGTTTCTTCAGACCGAGATGAGAAATTTCTTTACACAGAGGGCTGTGAGTCTTTGAATTCTCTATCCCAGTGGGCTGTGCAAGATCAGTCATTGAGTATGTATAAAGCAGAGATTGATAGATTTGTAAAAGCTAATCAAGTAATATAGGGGTGGCATGGTGGCACAGTGATTAGCCCAGTTGCCTCACAGTGCCAACCTACCTGGATTCGATTCATGGCTTGGGTCACTGTCAATGTGGAGTTTGCACATTCTCCCCCCAGTCTGCGTGGGTTTCTTCCAGCTGCTCCGGTTTCCTCCCAGGGTCTGAAAGATGTGTGGCAACTGGGGGAATTTTACAGTAACTTCATTGCAGTGTTAATGAAAGCCTTACTTGTGACACTAATAAATTAACTACCTAACTTTGGATAGCATGGGAATAAAGAGATTGATATGGACAATCATATTGACTGGGAGAGTAGTTCAACGGGCTGAATGCTTTACTCCTGCTCCTATATCTTGCAAACATTCACCAAATAACAAGCGTTGATCTGTCTCATCATTGTGAGAGACAAAATGAGTTGTAAGATCCGAAGAATCAAACAGTGTAAAATGTTATTGTTTCACTGGGCAAGGCTGGCACCACAGAGATTGGGGCACTATCCTTAAAGCTATCCAATCTACATTTAAAATAAGTTACCCCAAACATGGTCCACGGAGATGGTGGATCACCCTCAAAAGCACTGGGGTGACCTTCCCCAACCATGGAAGTATCAGGGGGCACTTTCCTCCTTCACAGCTATTGCTCTCCCTGTTGCCGTCATTGGGGGTCTTCCCTCTGATCTTCCCACACACCTAAGGGGAACTGGGCCCATTGCAAAAAAGTTATCCCCTCATCAGAGCCCCCCTGACTCTGCCCTCTTCATGTGCCTCCTGGCAATGCCTTGACTATCTATCCCCAGGGCCTCCAGGCATTTCTGCACTCCTGGCATGGTCACTACAACTGTCTTTTGTTTTCAAGAACCTGCAGTGATTGACGCCAATGTGGCATTGCACCACCAGGGGAGGAGGGGTGGGGGTTCAGAGGACTCAACATGACAGGATGCTATGATATAAAAGCAAAGAGCAAAGAGCAAAGAACAAAACAGCATGGGAAACAGGCCCATCGGCCCAACGAGCCCGCGCCGCCACCCCGATGTTCCCACCTCTACCCGTGATCCCTGTCCATGTTTATAGATCTATGGATTAAAAACCAAATTTGAGACAATCTAGGGAGAATTTGTTTTGCCAATTAGCCTAAGAGCACATCTTTGGGACGTGGGAGGAAACCGGAGCACCCGGAGAAAACCCACGCGAGCATGGGGAGAATGCGCAAACTCCCACAGACACAGGCCCAAATCCATGTATCTGCACAGCACTGCGATAGTCACTGAGCTGTCGTGTTGCCCATCAAATGGTCCAGGTCAAGCGTACACTAACGACGTGAAACATTGGGATACTCAAAAAAGATCCAAGAGCAGCCCTCTCACGACCCATTGCATGTATGCCCCTCGTTAGACAACAAGGTGGACAAAAGCACCTGTAGGATAAAAACAAGTACATCAATATCATCATCTATTTACACACTTCCAGGGACTCCCAAGGCTCATGATCCCTATTTTAAATCAGTTTTCTATACCCCTCCATTCCCATTCTGTTCATGGGCCCATCTAAGTATTTCTTAAATAACTCCAGAGTACCTGCCTCCACCACTTTACTTGGCAGCGCATTCCATACCCCCACCACCCTCTGTGTGAAAAAAAACTCCCTCTAGCATCCAAATTATACCTTACCCCCCTCACCCTAAGCCTGTGACCCCTCGTGCTATTCAAGTCCATCCTAGGAAAAAGCTTAACCCTGTTTACTCTATCTATACCCCTCATAATCTTGTACGCCTCTATTAGATCTCCTCTAAGTCTACGTCTTTCTAAGGAAAACAGTCCCAATTTGCCTAATCTCTCCTCGTAACTCAGGCCTTCCATAGCAGGCAGCATCCTGGTAAACCTCTCTGCACTCTCTCCAGAGTCTCCACGTCCTTCCGGTAGTAAGGCGACCAGAACTGGACGCAGTATTCCAAATGAGGTCTAACCAACGTTTTATACAACTGCAACATTAAAGGCCAGCTCTTGTACTCTATACCCCTTCTTATAAAGGCTAGCATACCATATGCTTTCTTCACAACCTTCTCCACCTGCTCTGCCACCTTCAGAGACTTGTGCACCTGCACCTCCAGGTCCCTCTGCGTTTCTGTACTCTTAATAGGTCTACCCTTTATCATATACCTCCCCCCCTACATTCTTTCTCCCGAAATGCATCACCTCACATTTATCAGGATTGAATTCCATCTGCCATCTGTCTGCCCAAGCTACCAGCCTATCTATGTTCTGCTGCATCGCCTGACAATGCTCCTCACTATCCGCAAGTCCAGCCATCTTTGTATCATCTGCAAACTTGCTTATCACTCCACTTACTCCCTCTTCCAAGTCATTTATATATATTACAAATAGAAGAGGTCCCAGTACCGAGCCCTGTGGCACACCACTAGTGACCGACCTCCAGCTAGAAAAACACCCTTCCACTATTACTCTCTGTCTCCTATTACCAAGCCAGTTACTTATCCATTTAGCTACCTGTCCTTGTATCCCATTAGCCTTGACCTTCTCAACTAACCTCCCATGAGGGACTTTGTCAAACGCCATACTAAAATCCATATAGATTTTATGTATTTACCAAAATGTATTTAAAATCATGCATATCAGGTTCACACCCTTTTTGCGGGTGAACCTGGTCACATCACCAATGGGGAGGGAGGTATACCGCAAACTGAGATCTCACTGGTGCAAACTCTGTTTTGGCTTCCATGTGAGATTTATAGCCAGGTTGGGATTGGTGCCTGTGGGAAACATGCTCACGAGATTTTGCCCCATTGTTTCCAGGACTCTGGTCAGTAGCAAGGACTTCCCTTGCATCCATTCAATCCCAGGCAACTTGAGAATTCACTACAGACATCCTTTTATCATAGATGTGGGTGACCTATTAATCTTGTGCCTGTAGCAAGCTCCCATTGGAAATGTGGCTGCCATCCAATCAGCAGACTCAGCTCAGCCAACAGGCTGACTCAAGAGGGAATATATACTGGGGAACCTTTGCATGCTGGCGTACAGTTGTACTTAGCCCTCTGTCTTCTCAGGAGATGCTGAATATTTGCTTGAGGGGATATAAACCCCAGGATGGCATGGTAGCCACGTGCCTCACAGTGCCAGGAACCCAGGTTCTATTTCTGGTCTTGGGTCACTGTCTGTATGGAACCTGCATGTTCTCCCTGTGTCTGCGTGGGTTTTATCTGGGTGCTCAGGTTTCCTCCCACAGTCCAAAGATGTGCTGGTTAAGTGGATTGGCCATGCTAAATTCTCCCTCGGTGTCCCTAAACAGACACCAGAGTGTGGCGACTAGGGGACTTTCACAGTAACTTCATTGCAATGTCAATGTAAATCTACCTGTGATAAATAAACTTAATTTTAAAAACAAATTATCTGATTATCATGCTGATCTCTATGGGATCTTGCTGTGTGCAAATTAACTGCTGCGTTTCCCACATTATAACAATGACAACACTTCAAGATGCATTCCGTTGGGCTCTGAACAAGGCATATAGACTTGAAATCGACTGGACACAATCTTACCAACTGTTCACGCCAATCTGCCGCTGCAGCAAAGTTGGAGAATTCGACGGCCAGCCAATCTCTGTTCACTGCAGCGAGATGGGAAAATCCCATCGGTGTGAACGGTGGTAAGATTCCAGCCTGTTTTTCTCTCTTTCCGTATTTGCTACCAGGCCCGCTGAGTTTCCCAGCAATTTGTGTTTTTAATTTGATCGGGCTATCCTGAAAGGTCATGGAAGGTGCTATATAAATGCAAGTTGTTCCTTTATTTTGAACGTTGGCTCTAAGCCTCCACCTCATAACACAATTGTGCCGGACCCTTGTCTCATGCAGGTCACTCAAAGCATTGCTCCCTGCTCCCAAGGAGTTTCAAAACCATTTCTATGTCTCTGGTCATTGCAGGTTCTGCTCTCTAGGTTCCCATCCTGAAGGGTGGAATTTTCTGGCCTCATTCATTTGAAAACTAGAAAAATCTTGCCAAAGGGCAATGGACCTTTGCATGGTCCGCACCCTCCCCTAACTTGCTACGATTCTGTGCGGGTCAGGAAAATGCCTCCCACAGTCTTACCTATGCTAGTTCCCATTCTCCAGAGTAGAAATGCTCCAGAAAATTTGTTACAAGTACAAATGAGGCAGGCCAGACCCGAAGTTATCTTCTACAAGTCAGCACCCAAGCCATGAGTCCCACAATTGAAATTTACCTTCAATTGGTTCTTTCTGTTAACTTGTCCTATTTCACATCTCTATCAGGCCTACCAAGGTTTGAACAGGTGTCTCTCAGAATTGAAGATTAATCATTCAGACTCTCCCTTTGAAAAGTCATGGTGGAATTAAATAAATTTCTTTTTGTTTGATTTCCTTTGAACACTCTTTTTTGTTAGTTACAAACTAATAACACTTCATAAACTCAACATCATTAGGATGTGAGGGAAGAAAATCCATTGTCCAAAGACGTGCAGGTTAGGCTGATTAGCCATGCTAAATTGTCCCTTCGTGTCCAAAGACATGTAAGGCAAAGTGTAGGTGATTGCGTAAGGTACTGTTTAAAGTTTTAAAATTTATTTATCAGTGACACAAGTAGGCTTAAATTAACAGTGCAATGAAGTTACTGTGAAAATCAGCTAGTCGCCACATTCCTATATCTGTTTGGGTACACTGAGGGGGAATTTAGCTTGACCAATACACCTAAACAGCATATCTTTGGACTGTAGGAGACACTGAAGCACCCAGAGAAAACCTATAGAGACACAGGAAGAATGTGCAGACTCCATACAGACAGTGATTCAATGCTGGGAATCGAACCCAGCTCCCTGGCACTGTGAAGCAGCAGTGCTAACCATTGTGTTACCCATATTGCGTCTTCAAGCTGGGATAAAAAAAAATATGAACACATTAAGGCATTGTCACAGATGAATCAAAACATTAAATTTCATTCAAATGTTTTAAGCTTTAATATCCATCAGCAACAAACATGAAAAATACAATCTCCAATCTATTTACAAATAAATAATTTAAATTATTTGGCATGTTACTTTCCCAGACATTAAAATAATCAAAATTAACTTGCACACATGCAAATATACTAACAAATAAATAATGCAGTTATATATTTATTTTTAAATTACAGGTAAATTCTTCTAGCTGGTATATTTTGCATTTGACTCTTGTACGTATCCCTTTAAGGAGGTAGCCTCATCACACCTATTTCTTCAAAAATTAGAGTTACAAAGAATTATGATTAATCTTAACATTATTATTTTGTTTGTTTCTGTTCTGTGGCTTGGTACTACACTAGAGTTCACAACAATGGAGCTGGACAAAATAAACAGCCACATCTCCATATCTTCGCCACATCTACTTTTTAACTAAAAGACAACAACAAAAAAAATGTAGTTTCTATATCATTTCACGTTGTTGTTCTCAGCAGCTCCACTGAACAAAATATTAAACGGTAAATGCAATCAACACTGAATTTTTGAACAAAATATATACATCCTCTTAGACCAACAGAAATAAATAAAAGGGCATTAAAGTTCATTACAATTCTTTGCAACTCTACACTTGTTAAAGAAGGGGGGGAAGAAAGTCTTCACATAGTAGAGAAGGAGGCCATTTGGCCCATTGAGTCTGCACTGACAACAATCCCATCCAAGCCCTATCCCCATAACCCCATGCTACTCCCCCTAACATTAAGGGATAATTTAACATTTCCAATCTACCTAACCTGTACTTTGGAGCATGGGAGGAAACTGCAATGCCCAGAAGAAACCCACACAGACATGGGAAGAATGTGCAAACTCCACACAGTCAATGACCCAAGCTGGGAATCAAACCCAAGGTCCCTGGAGCTGTGAGGAAGCAGTGCTAACCATTGTGCCACCATCCTGTCCCACACCAGATATTTTGGGAATATTTGGATAGTTGGATTTCAGAGTAGTGATTTAATCCCACAGGACAGAGCATTAGCCGGGTGTTATGGTCAGGTTACTCATGACCATGCAGCGCTTTCCTGCTGGGCTAAAAACTAGCATAAAGATCTCAAAATTGTAGGCTAGACTTTCTACTTCCACGGAAGGGAGCCACATCTCCAGTGAAACAGGAATTCAACCTTGCACTGGACCCCAGCCAATTTTCCCAAGCTCAGGTTCAACAACAAATGTTTGATAGGTGCATGAATGCCTGAGAGTCTGGCTAGGGTGGGAGTGGCACTTTGGCAAAAAAACATTCTTTTAAAGCTTTACATAAGCTCCTGTAGCCACTAAGCAAACTCTGAATTCTAGAGATGACGAGTTATCCTTGGTGTCCAGGATTTTTAATCACACAAATGGAAGGAAATACATTGATGCATTTTTCTCAATCGCATGGATTTCAAAAATCCTTCCGCATCACAGCAGGTGTACTGAAGGTAACCAGCAAAAGATTAAATGGTGGATGTGCACAGGGAATTTTTGTTCCTATCACACACAGCCCACAAATCAACGAGGGGAAACATCAGATTCCAGGCTGTGTTTAACTTTGCTTCTTTTACAAAGTAGAGTACAAAATGGCAATTAGCACAGAAATCTTCCACAACTATGATGTGGAGATCCCAGTATCAGACTAGGGTGGGCACAGTAAGAAGTCTCACAACATCAAATTAAAGTTTAACTAGTTTATTTGGTATCACAAGCTTTCAGAGCACCAGTTCTTCATCGGGTGAAGGAGCAGCGCTGCGAAAGCTCGTGATACGAAGTAAGCCAGTTGGACTTTAACCTGGTATTGTGAGACTTCTTACTATACCTGAACTACAATGGTTCTGATGTGCACCAAGTCCTCCATTTTCCCATTTCCCCATGTATTTTAGCTGACAGTACAGAAGATATTGGTGGGAAAAAGACTGCTAACAAAGTTGGAAGAGACTGCTCTTGGTAAATGGGAGGATTAATTTTTAAACTTGTCATTACTCTGTAATGGAGGTGAGTATAATATTAATTACTATGGTAATGTAGTAGTGTCTTTCTGCTCTGAAAGCTTTCTAAAATTGTCACTGTGCTGTCAGATATGCTGGTAGCACACCAGCATCTTAAAGAAAACTATTTCTGCAGCTCTGACAAAATTCAGACAGGAACCATCAAAGTTTTAGCAAAAAAATGTGGATCTGCTTCCCACAAGCCCTCGCAGGTTAACTTTATTTATTAGTCACAAGTAGGCTTACATTAACACTGCAATGAACTTGCTGTGAAATTCCCCTAGTCGCCACATCCCAGCACCTGTCAGGGTCAATGCACTCAACCAGCTTTGTGGGAGGAAACCCATGCAGACACAGGGATAACGTGCAAACTCTACAAGACAGTGACCCAAGCCAGGAATCGAATCCAGGTCCCTGGCACTGAGAGCCGCTCTGCCACCTCCTGCCCACAGTTGCCACACTCCAGTGCCTGTTTAGGTACACTGAGGGAGAATTTAGTATGGTCAATGCACCTAACCAGTATGTCATTCGAACTATGGGAGGAAACCAGAATACCGGAGGAAACCCACACAGTTAGGTGGAGAATGTGCAGACTACGCACAGACAGCGATCCAAGCTGGGAATCGAACCCGGGTCCCTGGTGCTGTGAGGCAGCAGTGCTAACGACCGTGCTACCGTGGAAAAGGGATTGGTGACATGCAGGTTGAAAAGAAACTGCAGCACTCAAAGGGTATGGATCTCTGCTTAAGCCAGCATATCAACATAACCATGTCTTAAAGTACCTTGCTCACAATGTCGCAGAGGTCAAAATTCTAACCTCAGTTGTGTTGCTGAAGGGAAAACAACACTCAGCAGAGTTCTGATAATTCGCTCCGGGGAGCCAGGGAAATAATGGGAAGATGAGTGAAAAAAACATGGATTTTCTCTAGTACATTTGCTTGTGGCTAGCTTGAGCTGATGCACTGCCAGGAGGGCAGGAGCAGCTGACATGCATGACCTCTCAGTAGGAAAAAGCTATACGGCATTGGAGGAATCTAAAGAGAAGGAAAAATCTGCAATACATTAAATCTGGCATGAATATCAAAGAAACCTTATTTGGGCTTCACCAATCTGTGACATACATGCTTGCTGACAAAGTATACGACTGGGTAAGCTACAGGTCCCATGCCAAATTTCACAGTAACTTCACTGCAGTATTAATGTAAGTCTTACTTGTGAGACTTCACCATTCATAACTTGCACACTTGTCTGCAATGTACACGACTGGGTAAGTTATAGACCTCACACCAAACACACAATCACTAAGGGCAACTAACTGTATGCCCTGAATTAGGTGGGCTATGCCATAAAACATCCAGTCACTAATGGGCTCAAAAGAAAAGTGGAATATTAGTGCTAAGAACTTGATACTGGAATAATGTCCTGAGCATAACTTATAAATTCCTTTAATTTCTCTTTGACGAGGTATATCTAATTTGTGTGGCCTAAATTCCACTGGTCACTATTTGTGGCATAGTAGTTAACAGATTTGTGTATAGTTCCTACGTGTGTGTTTTAACCAAATTTTTAACACATTTATTTTTAATGTGTTTACTGGTTCAGCTAAAATAATGCATTGAGATCTTGCATGAAGACATGGACTAGTGCTGTGAATAAGCAGATATTTAAACTTCACCAACAAGTGATTTCTTTTCTCTTCCCTACATTGCACTGCCTTATTTCTATCTACTTTTCATGGCCAAACACTAGAATTAATAAATGATAAACAACAGAAGTGGCGAGAACTCAATGAAGTTATTAGGACATCGGAGTTAAGGCCATCACAAGACAAAGCTGGTTTCTAAAGTAATCCTAACTAACTTAATTTTCAGTTGCTTAGCAATAGCAGTGAACAGAAGCTTTGAAAACAGAACAATGAAAGGTTCTGAAGGACAGAAAACCTAAATGGGAGGTGCGGGGTGGAACTGGGGCATGGGTGGGGAGGCAGCACAGACTGTACTGTATAGGTTGCCTGTTATCTCTGCCTGATGTTCAATCCCATTGGCTTCAACTGACAGAAGATGCAATTCTGCCTATTTTGCACTTCTATCCATATCCAACATTTGCAAATGTTTCAAGATATCCTCAGTCCACAGCGGAATGCCTCTCAGATGCCAGGAGTTACGTTGTTAGTCACATAATAGGCACTGTAGAATTTTACCCCAGTCTACTTTGGAGACAGCTAATAGACAATTAAATGTTTTATTTAACACAACTATGTGTCATATTCCTCAGAGTACCAAGCTTAATGTGACTACTCTTCAATCATGAACACTTGCTTCACAGACGCACAGGTTGGAAAATCGGATGCAGAAAACAGCGCAGCTAATTCTCAAACCACTGGTTTTAGGGACTAGAAAATCAGCAGCAATACAGCTCAGTGAATTAACCTCATGTCTGATTCTTGTGTCCACGTTCCACATAAGCCAGACATTACACCAGTACCACAGCGTCTAAATATTATGTTGTGGAGATACTGGCCGGGGTGGGCACAGTAAGAAGTCTCATAACACCAGGTTAGTCCAACAGGTTTATTTGGTATCACGAGTTAACGGAGCACTGTTCCTTCATCAGGTGAGAGTACACTCACCTGATGAAGCAGCAGCGCTCTAAAAGCCTGTGATACCAAATAAACCTGTTGGGTTTTAACCCTGGTGATATGAGACTTCTTATTATGTCTAAATATCAGATAGGTATTGCAAGTAACATTACTTATGTTGGGCATGGCAGGTACTATCATAAAGTGTTACTGAAACCATATGCTATATACACCAAGTGCACTCTGTAACATGTTAACTCAGATGTGCATTATGAGACATCTGCTTGTAGCAGCAATTTCCACACAGCAATCTGGAGGTAAAGACAAGTTTTTCTGAATCAGTGTACGCCATAATACATTAACCCAACTGACTGCATGTTTCTCACTCTGGATTCTTTCTGTAACATCTTTGAGGAAAATCAATAAAGGAATTTATTATTTATAGAAAATGCTAATGACCAAAAAGGTTAAAGTTATAAATACTTGAAATTTTAGCCTGGAATTCCAGATTTTGCTCTTTCTGTTTCTGTCCATCGTTGGACATGCATCAGCTTCACATCCTAGCATCCTGGATGTAAGTTTTCACCTATGATTCCCCATTCAGCCACTCTGCTTCGCTCCAGAGAAAAGAATAAAACTGAGGATCCTGTGTCTTCGCTCTAGAGAGAAGAATAAAACTGAGGATCCTGTGTCAGCACCATTTTGTTTCACTTCTTGGGTTGTACTGGAAACCAATGTTGGAGTTATATCCTCTTCCTGCACTCCAATGACCTAAAGAAAAAAAAATCAGTGTAATATGCAGTAATAAAAAGATTGGAAAAAATTTCTATGCATTGAATCGAGAGTTCTCTCTTCAATTTGACCCATGGTGCTCCTGAATCAAACTGTTGTGCGGCACAGTGGTTAGCACTGCTGCCTTACAGCGCCAGGGACCCACATTCGATTCCCAGCTTGGATCACTGTCTGTGTAGAGTTTGCACATTCTCCCTGTGTCTAGGTAGGTTTCCTCCAGGTGCTCCAGTTTCCTCCCAAACTCCAAAAATGTGCAGGTTAGGTTGATTGGCCATATTAAATTACCCCTTAGTGTCAGGAGTGAATAAGATAAAGAAGTAGGGTTATGGGGATAGGGGCCTGGATGGGATTGTGGTCAGTGCAGACTTGATGAGCTGAATGATCGTCTTCTGCACTGTAGGGATTCAATGATTAAATCACAGCTTTACCATTTTAGCTGGAATAAGTTTTACCCTCAGAAGGACAAGCTCAAAATGAATGTTGCCTAAGTCAAAAGGAAAGTATGTTCTTTTCTCAATTAGCCAAAGAAATAGAGTCATAAAATGCAGAAGACTTTGGTCTGACAACAGGTTAGGTTAAAAAAAGTATTACTTTTGATTTCAAGAATGCCTTTCACGTCAGGATGTTGCTGAAGGCACAAAGCATGACTTCTTTATGAAACTCTGCTTGAGCATTCACCATATTGTACATGTTGTATGTTACAGCTTCGTCTTCATCAAGGCCACCTGTAACACAAACAGCACAACAACAAATTAACCATTATCAGGTTAGCAAGTTTAATCACAGTTTTAATCACAGTATCATAGTACTATTATTACAGTAATATTGAAAGAATTACTTTTAGTAATTTAGGAAGGATGTAGAAGCTATTGAAAGAGTGCAGAGGAGATTTACAAGGATGCTGCCTGGATTGGGAGGCAGGCCTTATGAAGATAGGTTGAGGGAGCTGGGACTCTTCTCACTGGAGAGACGTAGGTTGAGAGGCGACCTGATAGAGGTTTATAAAATGTTGAGAGGAATAGATAGGGTGGATTCTCAGAGGCTATTTCCCCGAGCTGAAATGGTCACTACGAGAGGACACAGATTTAAGGTGCAGGGAAGTAAATACAGAGGGGATGTTAGGGGTAAGTTTTTCACTCAGAGGGTGGTGAGTGAATGGAATCAGCTGCCGTCGGAGGTGGTAGAGGCAAACTTGCTGGAGTCTTTTAAAAGACTTCTGGATGAGTATATGGGAACGAATGGGATAGGGGGTTATAGATAGGTCTGTGGATTGGTAGGTATAGATGTGATCAGCACAATTTGTGGGCCGAAGGGCCTGTTTGTGTTGTAGTGTTCTATGTTCTATGTCCTAGTATCAGAAACGCATATATAGAAACAAAAAATTAGAACACAGCTTCAAAGTCCATTTGTTGATTTCTACAGGAGTAAAATTTGACTTGGAATGCAAAACCACTGGTAATGCATCTATCAGTTTAGAACTCCCTCACAATACTCAGACCCATTGAAATAAATAGAACTTAAGACACAATCAGGAATAAGAACAGTTTTTTTTTGTTTTCAAGACATTTTTGCTGACTTAATGGGAGGAATTTCTTGATATTGTTACTTAATAGAATCCATAAAATCCCTACAGTGCAGCAAGAGGCCATTCAGCCCATCGAGTCTGCATTAACAGCAATCCCATCCAGGTCCTATTCTCATAACCCCTGTGTATTTATCCTGCTAGTCCCCTTGACATTGGGAGGCAATTTAGCATGGCCAATCCACCTAACCTACGCACTTTTGGACATTAAGAGGCAATTTAGCACGGTCATCAATCTAATCTGCACATCCTTGGATTGTGCAAGGAAACCGGAGCATGCAAAGGAAGCACATGCAGACACGGGGAGCATGTGTGAACTCCACACAGACAGAATTCACCCGGGTCCCTTGTTCTGTGAGGCAACAGTGCTAACCACTGTGCCACAACTCAGGGAGTGATTTCAAGTTTGATATTCCGTTCCGTTGATATTGCTGCAGTTGTAGATGTGCCAAATTTGGGGGCATTTAAGTGGTCAGTGGATAGGTTTATGGATGAAAAGGGAATGGTTTAGGTTAGAGGGTCATTACTTTTTCTCAATTCGTTGGTGCAACATCGAGGGCCGAAAGGCCTGTTCTGCGCTGTAATGTTCTATGTTCTACGTTCCAGAATAATGAATCCTATGCAGCTGCAGTTATCTGTTTGGTTCTACTTCTCATTATCGTTGTAGTTTTATTTATCGTTTAGGGTGGCATGGTGGCACAGTGGTTACCTCACAGCACCAGAGACCTGAGCTCGATTCCAACTTGGGTCACTGTCTGTAAGGAGTTTGCATGTTCTCCCGATGTCTATGTGTGTTTCCTCCAGGTGCTCCAGTTTCCTCCCACAATCCAAAGATGAGCAAGTTAGATGGACTGGCTGTGCTAAATTGTCTGTCAGTGTCAGGTGGATTAGTACAGTAAATATGGAGGCTAGGTCATTGAGTGTCTTTAAGACAGAGATAGATGGGTTCCTGATTTGGTTCCTCTTTAGCTCCCTCCTGGATAGCTATAGATTAGCCAGGAGGGAGCTAAAGAGAGAGTTGAGAAGAGCTAAAAGAGGACACGAGAAGACTTTGGCTGATAGGATCAAGGAGAATCCTAAAGTTTTCTTTAGATATGTTAAGAATAGAAGATTGGTTAGGGCAAGATTAGGGCCAGTCAGAGACAGCAGTGGGAAGTTGTGCGTGGAGCCTGAAGAGATTGGAGAGGCACTGAACAAATATTTCTCTTCGGTATTCATGCAGGGAGATGTAAATGTAGTTGTGGAGAACACTGGGATACAGGGTTGCAAACTGGAAAGTATTGAAGTAGATAAGGAGGATGTGCTAGATATTCTTGAGGGTTTGAAGTTAGATAAGTCCCCTGGGCCGGACGGGATTTACCCTAGGATTCTCTGGGAGGCAAGAGAGGAGATTGCAGAGCCTCTGGCTCTGATCTTCAGGTCGTCGTTGGTTACGGGTGTGGTTCCGGAGGACTGGAGGATAGCGAATGTGGTACCATTGTTCAAGAAGGGGAAGAGAGACCTTCCTGGGAATTATAGGCCAGTGAGTCTTACTTCTGTTGTGGGCAAAGTATTGGAGAGAATTATTAGGGATAGGATTTATAGTTATTTAGAGAGAAATGAATTGATTGGGGATAGTCAGTATGGTTTTGTGAAGGGTAGGTCGTGCCTTACTAACCTTATTGAGTTTTTGAAAAAGTGACCAAAGAGGTGGATGGGGGTAAGGCAGTTGATGTAGTATATATGGACTTTAGTAAGGTGTTCGATAAAGTGCCCCATGGAAGGCTTCTGCAGAAATTGCAGATGTATGGGATAGAGGCTGATTTAGCTAATTGGATTAGGAATTGGCTAGCTGATAGAAGACAGAGGGTGGTGGTTGAGGGAAATTTTTCATCATGGAGTTCGGTTACTAGTGGTGTACCTCAGGGATCTGTTTTGGGGCCCCTGCTGTTTGTAATTTTTATAAATGATCTGGATGAGGGTATTGAAGGATGGATTAGTAAATTTGCAGATGACGCTAAAGTCGGTGGAGTGGTAGATAGTGAATAGGGGTGTTATAGTTTGCAGAGAGACTTGGACAAGTTGCAGAGCTGGGCCGAGAGGTGGCAAATGGAGTTTAATGTGGAAAAGTGTGAGGTAATTCACTTTGGCAGGAATAACAAATGTGTAGAGTATAGGGCTAATGGTAGGACTCTTAATAGTGTTGATGAACAGAGGGATCCTGGTGTATATGTGCATAGATCCCTGAAAGTAGGCAATCAAGTCGATAAGGTTGTTAAGAAGGCATATGGAGTCTTAGCTTTTTTTGGTAGGGGGATTGAATTTCGGAGCCGCAACGTCATGTTGCAACTGTACAAAACTCTAGTGCGGCCGCCCTTGGAGTATTGTGTACAGTTCTGGTCCCCGCATTATAAGAAAGATGTGGAGGCATTGGAGAGGGTACAGAGGAGGTTTACCAGGATGTTGCCTGGTATGGAGGGCAGGTCTTATGAAGAGAGGCTGAGGGATTTGAGGTTGTTTTCGTTAGAAAGAAGGCGGCTAAGAGGAGACCTTATTGAAACATATAAGATGATTAGAGGTTTAGATAGGGTGGACAGTGATAGCCTTTTTCCTAGGATGGAGAACGCTAGCACGAGGGGACATAGCTTTAAATTAAGGGGTGGTAGTTATAGGACGGATGTCAGAGGTAGGTTCTTTACCCAGAGGGTGGTAAGGATATGGAATGCCCTGCCTGCTGCAGTTGTAGATGCGCCAAGTTTGGTGGCGCTTAAGAGGTTCGTAGATAAGTTTATGGATGAAAAGGGAATGGTTTAGGTTAGAGGGTCATTGCTTTTTCTTAATTGGTCGGCGCAACATCGAAGGCCAAAGGGCCTGTTCTGCGCTGTAATGTTCTATGTTCTATGATTAATAAGAGGATTGGGGTTATGGGGAAAAGGCAGGAGAATGGGGATAAGAAAAATATCAGCCATGATTAGGTAGCAGAGCAGACTCGAAGAGCTGACTGGCCTAATTCTGCTTCTATGTCTTATAGTCTTATGTGGGGTTGCGGAAATAGGGACTGGATGGAATTGTTGTCGGTGCAGGCTTGATGGGCCAAACGGCCTCCTTCTGCACTGTAGGGATTACTTAATTCTATGGATTCTATGAAATCATGAAGCTTTTGGAAAGCCACCATTTGACACTCAAGGCATACTCTCTTCCACCTCTTTCTTCAGGAAAAAGATACAAAAGTCTGAAAATACATATCAACAGATTCAAGAACAGCTTCTTCTCTTTTGAATGGTCTTATCGTATATTAAGCTGGTTTTTCTCTTCACCTTACCTGTAATTGCAACATTTTATTCTGTACCCTCTCCTTTCCTTCTCCCATATATAGTCTATGAATGGTAAGTATTGTCTGTATATGTGCGTAAGAAACAATATTTTTCACTGTATCCCAGTACATGTGACAATAATAAATCAAATCGAGTCAGGTCTCCCCATGGAAGGATATGCAAAATCTGGCTATAATTGTTTTCACGTGAACTGTATTTGTAGGCACATCAGGTTATACAGAAATGCATTCATATGGGAATGGGATCTCCTCGGTTACCACAAAGCTCAGCTTAACACAAGTTTGCGGGCAGATCTCCTGGGATTTGACTCATCAGATATTGACTATATACAAGTAAAACCAGTGGTCAAGAAAAGGTGAATATTTTTCTTTCAGTAATATCATTGTCACATTCCTTTAAGATCAGCTGTTGGGGTGGTAAATGTGGTAACTGGAGTAGGAGGCTGCAAGAATCTAAACCAACAATAAGAAATGTTTTGGTATGAACCAAGAGGAACTCTACGTAAAGCAACAGCAGGATAAAAGCAAAATGCTGCAGATGCTGGAAATCTGAAATAAAGGCAGAAAATGCTTGATAAACTGGTCTAGCAGCATCTGCGAAGGGAGAAATACTTAATGTTTCAAGCCCATATGATCCCTCTACGATAGTTTTAGTGTGTGTTGTTTTAGTTCAAAGGGGCATATATGTAGGCTGTAAAAGGTGTAAGTAAATAAGGTAAAGGCAGGGTAAGTTTATTTTTCTAAATAATCACAATGAATCACAAGGAGTTGGTTTGCAAGTGCAGCAGTAATTATGAAGGCAAATGGAATTTTGACCTTCATTGCTAGAGGGATGGAGTTTAAAAATACTGAGATTATGTTGTAGCTGTATAGGGTACTGTTGAGACCATACCTGGAGTACTGTGTACAATTTTGGTCTCCTTACTTGAGAAAGGATATACTGACACTGGAGAGGGTGCAGAGGAGATTCACTAGGTTGATTCCGGAGTTGAGAGGGTTGGCTTATGAGGAGAGACTGAGTAGACTGGGACTATACTCATTGGAATTCAGAGATCTTATACAAACATTTAAGATTACGAAGAGAATAGATAAGTTCGAAGCAGGGAAGTTGTTTCCGCTGGCGGATGAAACTAGAACTGGAGGACATGACCTCAAAGTAAGGAGGAACAAATTTAGGATGGAGTTGCGAAGGAACTTCTTCACCCAAAGAGTTGTGAATCTGTGGAATTCTATGTCCAGTGAAACAGTGAGGCTACCTCATTGAATGTTGTTGAGGCAAGCTTAGATAAATTTTGAATAGTAAAGAAATTAAGGGTTATGCTGAGTGGGTGGGTTAGTGGAGCTGAGTCCACGAAAAGTTGTGATGATCTTAATGAATGACGGGATAGGTTTGAAGGGCAAAATGGCCTATTTTTGTTCCTAGATCTTATGTTCTTAAAAGCTGAAGAGCTAAAGTAAAGAAATAAATCTAATCAACTCTGGGAAGAAGATATTTCTGAATAGTGGCTAAAACAAGACAGGGATAGAGGGAAAAAGACACATTTAAGGAACTATTGACACCAAGATGAGGGGATAGCTGCGTACATCTCCCAGAATACAGTAGGATAGCTGGTCAGAACTTCCAGAAGACAGTGTGAACAAAGCCAGACATGGAGAACCAATTGCTACCAGCCTCATCGGGCACCCTCCATCACGCCTAAAAATCTGCCAGCAAGGGAAGGTGAAATTGAGGCCTAGCCTTCAATCTCAGATTTTCTTAATAATTATATTTAAATTCCACCAGCTGTGATTGTGGGGTGTGAATTCATGCGCCAAATTTGGGGGCGTTTAAGAGGTCTGTGGATAGGTTTATGGATGAAAAGGGAATGGTTTAGGTTAGAGGATCATTGCTTTTTCTTAATTGGTCAGCACAATATCGAGGGCCGAAGGGCCTGTTCTGCGCTGTAATGTTCTGTGTTCTATGTTCTAAATCTGGGCGTCTGGATTGCTAATACAGAGACATTACCAGAACACCACTGTCTCTCACTGATTTACTGTGAAGGAGTTTCTCTTCTAATATTAAGCCAATGAAAAAGGCATTGGAGTCTGAGAGACATTGTGGAATGCTGATTAGTATATATTAATAAGGCTCCCATCCGAGCCAGGCAGCTCTAACACCTAATAAAAGGGACCTAGTTAGGATCTCAGTGGGTAGGAATCAAGTGGCACAGGTCAGGAAGGTTCCCTAACTGCACACCAATCCCAAAAGGCGGGATGGGTTAAAATTCTTGTTAATGGGTATAGCTGATAAATAACAGAAGCATTTTTGAATAAGGGGGTGGGATAAACTGTACTTCCATAAATTCTGGTACAAATATACTCCATTTGCATGTAATTATTCAAAGAATCTTGCCATTTCTCGTCGCACACAGTTTATTAAGCCGATTGTCATAATTGCTATCATATTTTTCTGTCGTTTGTTTTAGGTAAGGGAAAGCTGCGAGGCTGCATTGAAGGGAGCAGGAACTGTCAGGATGAATTACTGTAATGGACAGAACTGGCTTTTTTTATTCCGCATTTGTTAGAGGGCGCAGGATGACATGGACTCAAAAATGGAACAAGCTTTCTGAAACAATGCACAAGGGAACAGGATTTATTATAATGCAAAATCAATAATCAGTTTACCCGTAGTGTTTACTCATTTTCTCATCTAACGCTTCAACTTCTGGAAGAAAGATTGGTGGTAAAATTCAACCCGGGGTGGGCTGGAATCGTATAAATGGATGATAGCAAATCCACAGCTCATTTTAGACTCAGCCGAATATACTTTGCCATTGACGTTGAAAAGAAAATCACGCGCGAGTGTAAAATATGCTGATTTGTTTACGCCATTTTGCACAAGTGCCTTGGATGAATTTTAGCTCCACTAGGTTTGAGGAACACAGGCTAAATCATTGTGTAGGAGCAACAGCAAGGGAACAAAAACAAAACAAACTCAAATTACAAATTGATAGAATTAGCACAGCAAAATTCAGGCTTGTGCATCCGTATTGCAAAACTACAAGATAGTCCAAAAATGTTTGTGTTAGGTTGATAGGCTGTGATCAATTTATTGCCCCTTAGTGTCAAGGGAATTCAGAGAATAGAATCCCTACAGTGCAGAAGAAGGCCATTCAGCCCATCGAATCTGCACTGACTGCAATCCCACCCTGGCCTATTTCCGTAACCCACATATTTACTCTGCTAATCTCCCTGACACTAGGGTCAATTTAACACGGTCAATCCACCTAACCTGCATGTCTTTGGACAGGTAAACATGAAGGGTTATGGGGATAGGGTCTGGGTGGGATTGTTGCCAGTGCAGGTTTGCCAAGCCAAATGACCTCCTTCTACACTTGTAGGCATGCTATGATAAATTTTATTGATTCAGTGGATGGCCTGAAGTATGTCAGCATCCATTTTATGCGTGGCAGCCAATCAGAAGGCTGCATTCAGCATCACCAATAAGAAACATGCAGCCTGTAGAGGATAGGCAAAAAGTATCTTTTAAAAATACTGGGCTGAGTGCAGGAGGGGAAACTGCTCACTGAGGCCAGGGTGCTGCCTTCTCTCTCAATTATACAACCCCCCAGAATTGCCAATAGGAGCCATCTTTATTGAACTGATTGCCTCCTTATGTACCATAGGGTCTGATGCCAATGGCAAGTTACCAATGGCACCATTAAATGGCTCTTAATTGGGCCTTAATTCATAAAAGCTGACTGCCCAACTCCACGAGTCTGGAAGCCTCCCCTACCCCACTCCCACCATTGATAAAATTCATAAAATCCCTACAGTGCAGAAGGAGGCCATTTGGCCCATCGAATCTGCACCTAGACTTACCCAGACTTACTCCAAAACCAGACGCATTTAGCCTACTAATCCCCCTAACCTACATACTTTGGGACACTAAGGTATAATTTAGCATGGCCAATTCACTTAACCTGCATATCTTTGGAGTGTGGGAGGAAATTGGAGCACCCAGAGGAAACCCACTCAGACTCCAGCAGAACACGCAAGCTTCATACAGACACTCACCCAAGGCTGGAATTAACCCAGGTAACTGGTACTGTCGGACAGCAATGCTAACCATTGCACAACCATGGTCATGGAGCTATATTTTTCTGCTGCCCTTCCCTCCTTGCCTTCTGGAGGTCAATAAAATTCAGCACTTTGAATCATGTCTATCAAATTTTACCAGCTAACTTTTCTGATTCAATTGGCATTATTTTCCAAACACTGATTGCCAGTCTGAAAGAGTTTTGAATTAGAAGTCTTCTGTCGGGCAGATGATAGTGTTTTGGTAATGTCACTAGACTAGTATTCCAATGGCCAAGTTATGCCTTGGGCGACATAAGTTCAAATCTCACCAAGGCAGTTGGTGGCATTTAAACTCAATTAATAAAATCTGGAACCGACAACTAACCTCAGTAATTGTGACCGTGAAACACAAAAAATAGGAGCAAGAGGAGGCTCTTCAGCCTTATCAATTTTATAGTTTTCAATGAGATCATCCCTTATTCTTCCAAACTCAGGTGAATACAATCCCAACTGACTCAATCTCTCCTCAAACATCATCCTAGGAATCAGTTTGATAAACTTTCTCCATGCTCCCTCTAGAGCAAGAACATCCTTCCTCAATAAAGGAAACCAATATTCCTCACCAAGGCCCTGTATAATTGTAACACGTCTTATCCCCTGTCTATGAAAGGCAACATACCATGTGCCATTTCTACTGCCTGCTGCACACCTGCATGTTTATCTTCAGTGAATGGTGTACAAGGAAAATCCAGATTTCATTGTACATTCCTGTCTCCTAATTTATGGCCATTCAGATAGTAATCTGCTTCCTGTTTTTGCTACTAATGTGTAACCACACTTTCCAAATCATACTGCAACTGCCAATCATTTACCCATTCACTCAACTTGTCCAAATTACACACAAGGATCTCTGCATCCTCCTCACAGCTCACCCTCCCACCATCAAACTATACCATAAGAACTTTCCTCGTTTACTAATGCCACATTAGGGAAAGAAATCTGCTATCATTACTTGTTTTTACTTGTTCTGACTTGCATAACCCTTAGCAATATCGTTGCCATCTGAAGTGGCCTAGCAAGCCACAAATGTTGGCTTTGTCAGTGACACCCAGAAATAATAAATAAACCTGTTTTAATGCAGTGAAATGCAAAAAAATTAAATATTGAGAAGACTATTTTCAGTCTCTACTCCAACATCTGTTACCAGCTCTATACCTCTCCCTGGCAAATGTCTGAGACCAAATCAGACTGTTAGTAATTTTAGTGTCATACTTTACCCAAAGATGAGCTTTTGACTACATATTCATGCCATCATACAGGCTGTCTTTTTCTATCTCTGTAATATTGCCCAATTTCACTCCTTTCCCAGCCCATTTCTTTGTTACGGCTGCACTCAACTATTCCAGTGCATTACTGACTGGTTTGCTACATTCCATCCTCCATCAATATGTGGTCATTTGAGGTGATCTGTTCATCTACCACCTATCGTCTATCAGCCATGTGCTTGCTGACCTACACTGGCCTCCAGACAAGAAGCACCTTGAATTTTTAAAATTCTTTTTCTTCCTTTCTGAATCCATCTAGGGCTTCACCCCCTTCTTTTCTCTGTTAATCTCCTGCAACCCTCGAGACGTCTTGTGCTCATATTAGTCACTCCACTATTGGTGGCTATGCCTTCAATGACCTAGTCTCTATAAAATGCTTGGAATTCCCTCCCTACACCTCTCTACGTCACTTTCCTCCTTAATGACACTCCTTAAAATCTAACTCTCTCACCAAGCTTTTGATTATCTTGCCTAATATGTGGTTTGGTGTGGTATTTTGTTTTATAATGCTCCAGTGAAGAGATTTGGGAAGTTTGATTATCCTAAAGGCACTAAATAAATATAAGTTGCTGTTTTGGTTTGATTTGATTTGATGTATTATTGTCACATGTATTGGTATACAGTGAAAAGTACTGTTTATTGTGCGTTATATAGACAAAGCATTTTGTTCATAAAGGAAAGGAGAGAGTGCAGTATGTAGTGTTAAGTCATAGCTAGGAATGTAGAGAAGATTAACTTAACGCGAGATAGGTCCATTCAAAACTCTGATGGCAGCAGAGAAAAAGCAGTTCTTGAGTCAGTTGTGATGTGGCCTCAGACTTTTCTATCTTCTTCCCAATGGAAGAGACAATGTCCAGGGTGCATGAGGTCCTTGATTATGCTGATGTTTTACTGAGGCAGCAAAAAGTTAGACGAGTCAAGAGATGGGAGGTTGGTTTACATGATAGACTGCACTACATTGCTTTCTCCTTCTCAGCTTCCCCCACAGATCCAACCAACATGATCATAATCTTCAAATTGTTTAGATGAAAGATAACCGAGTGGTCCTTAAAAACATTTGATTTGAATTTTGTTTTTAGTATTTGCTAGAGATTAGCAGCCTATACATGCGGCATAGCTTATGATATCATTTGGTGCCATTCATTGCAATCTGATTAATGCTATCGTGAAATGATACAAAGGGACAAACAGTTGGCATAGGTGTGCTGGATTGTACGGCCTTTTCTTCTGTCATATGAATCTAAAATAGTTCTGCATTAACAGACAAATCGCTTGCTCAGTGAGGTTAAAGAGAAATCAGATGGTGATGAGGTAATTCAGCAGATTTAAGTTATACAATCCCAGCTATCATCTCAGCCATTTGGAAAGAGAGTGAATATCCCCTGAACTTGTGCACGAATTAATCTTTGAAAGTCACGATTGCTGAAAGAATAGAACACGTGAGCAAGAAGAAACCATTAAGTAGTTGTTGAATCCAGTAGAATCCCTACAGTATAGAAGGAGGCCATTTGGCTTATTGAGTCTGCACCAACCATATTCCCATCTGGGCCCTATTCTCTGTAACCCCACATATTTACCTTGCTAATCCCCCCACATTACGGTCAATTTAGCATGGCCAATCAACCTAACCCGCACATCTTTGGACTGGGGGAGGAAACCAGAGCACCAGGAGGAAACCCACAGAGACACAGGGAGAATGTGCAAACACCGCACTGACAGTGTCCCAAAGTCAAAATCAAACCCGGGTCCTTGGCGCCGTAAGGCAGCAGTGCTAACCACTGCGCCATCCACCGCCCAAGAGGAGACCAGTGAGTAATTGAGCGGAATAGATGGGTGAGTGAATGGATCCAGAGTGATGTATGATTATATTATCACCCATATAAAAGAGTTTACATTTCAGCATTAGATTTTCAAAATTGGTTGTTTCATTCTTCATTGGCAAAATATGAATGAGGGGGAGAGTTCTATGTTCAGAAGGTTGCTGAGAACTTTACCTCAAGTTATTTGTTAACTTACCCATTTTTTGCTTGGGAAGCCTCTGTTGGAATGTTTTATTTTGTAAAAGGTATTGTAAAAATATGAATTGCTGTTTTTCTTGTTATGATATGGAGATGCTAGCATTGGACTGGAATAGGCAGAGTAAGAAGTCTCACAACACCAGGTTAAAGTCCAAAAGGCTTATTTGGTATCATGGGCTTTCGGAACGCTGCCCTTTCATCAGCTAAGTCAGGACACTCATCTAATACTGACATCAGGCATCTCTGACAGAATTCAACTGTCGTTGGGATTCAGACAGGAACCATGAAAGTTTTAGCAAAAAATGTGGGTCTCCTTCCCAAAGGCCCTTGCAGGTTAAGTTTATTTATTAGTCACAAGGAGGCTTACATTAACACTGCAATGAAGTTACAGTAACATTCCCCTAGTTGCCACACTCCAGCACCTGTTCGGGTCAATGCATCTAATTAGTGTGTCTTTCAGTCTGTGGGAGGAAACTGGAGCACCTGAGCAAACCCATGCAGACACAGGAAAACATGCAACCTCCACATAGTGACTCAAGCTGGGAATCGAACCTGGGTCCCTGACGCTGTAAGGCAGCAGTGCTAACAATTCTGCCACCGTGCAGCCCCACTACAACCATCTGTACCAAAAATATTGCTTTATTTACTCTGATCTATGAAAGAATATATAAATTAAAAGTACTCACTAAACATTAAGGATTCAATCATATCCATGGTAACCTGTGCAAAGACCTTCTCAATAGCTTGTAGAAAGTTCCATCTGCTTTCACTGTTCGGGATCACCTTGCAGATTCTATGAACCATTTTCACGGTCCAGTCCATGCAGTATCCATCCTTTACACACACCTGCACACAAAAGTCAAGATGTTGATATTCAGAGGAAATGGGGAATTTCACACTAACTTCATTGCAATGTTAATGTAAACCTTACTTGCGACTAATAAATAAACTTTAACTTAACTTCACTACAAGCACAAACATTATGCTAGGGATCATCGGTAAATTCAAGAAAAGTAAGATCTCTGCTTTCAATTTGAAAGAGAAAATCCTGGAAATGATCTCCAGGGCCACTCAGCATCAGACAGAGAAAGATAGGGTTAATATTTCAAATGCGACCTTTCATTGGAATCAGCAGAGATCAGAGATCAGGTGCAAACTAAGGCTGCCTCCACTCTGCCCCAACAATATGCCATAAACCCAGCCTCTGAAGAATACCACCTGGGGCGGAAGTTAACATTTCCATTCCCCATCTCCAATCAGCCAACCTTGCAGTCTCTCTCGGTACATTTGCCAATTTAATGCCAGTTCTGTTGATTCAGGGACATTTTGTGTTACGCCCTTAATAGGAATTGTTCAATGGGGGGCCTTACAATCAGCAGCAAAAGATAATTTTTGTCCTATTAATCTCAGCTATAGCCAAAATCAAATTTTGCCTAAGAAGGAAAAGAATTGTTCTTAACACACTGGGCTTGACTTTTTTTTATTTTTTAAATGCTGGCAGGTATCCATGCCACAATTTGGAATGTGAGGCTTTGAGGTTACTTTTCAGTCCCCACTTCTAATTTTAAGAATCTTCCTTACTAACATTTCCTTTCTCTGCATTTAGCCAAACTTTATTCTCTTACCACAGCACTTTACAAAAACAGATAGATTTCACTTAGTTTCACTCTTAACTGTAATAGACTGAGACCACCAGAAAGTAACAAATAGTTTCTTTCATATCTAATAAAATCTGATTCAATTATTTTCATTTTACTTACCAAAGACAGGAATACAATAAGTGTGGCGAGTTCATTCAGTCTCCCGTTTACAGCTTTATTGGCCAGAAATGTAAAGCACATGTTATTCCCGCAACAAATCAAAAAACGAGCACTGTTCTCCAGGAGCCACTCCTGAGGGAAACCTAGAATAGATACAACCTCTATCATCAGCCTCTTGTAAAATTTTCCAAATTTCTTCTCTTTTCAGGCCTCTATTTCTCATGGCATAGCTCCTTTTGGGATACATTTTCATGGGTATCAGCATCTGCCTAGTACATTGCTCAAGTGATCATTTCTCATGAGGAGGCCTGGGTGGCACAGTGACACAGTGGTTAGCACTGCTGCCTACAGCACCAGGGACCCAGGTTCAATTCTGGCCTCAGGTCACTGTCTTTCCAGAACCTGCATGTTCTCCCTGTGTCTGCGTTCATATATCGGGTGTTCCCACTTCCACAATTCAAAAGATGTGCTGGTCAGGTGCATTGGCCATGCTAAATTCTCCCTCGATGTACTCGAACAGGCACCGAAGTCTGGCGACTTGGAGATTTTCCTAATAATTTCATTGCAGTGTGAACGTCAGCCTACTTGGTATCAGTAATAATTAAACTTAAACTTAAATAGAGAACGTGAGCAATTTATTCAATTCTTGAGGCATCACATTCAAGCTCCATCCTTCCATTGCTTGAAGTGCACTCAGGCACTTTTTAGCAGCAATCACTCAGGATCCAAAACAAGTTTTTTTTCTCTTTTTTCATCCAAGTCTGTCTAAGATCGACTATAAGTGATATTCTCATTACAGACCCAAACAAGATCAACTAAGTTAGCAAATACAATTAATCAAACCTGGGATCTACTCAGTATCATTACGTACAGTACTTTTATGTACTGAAATAAGACTGGTACACAGATAATTCATCTAATGACCAGAGAGTAACACTGAAAGCTGATGTCCCAAATAAAACTAGAGACTATGCAGAGTAGTAAATGCATTGTCTAAGCTTCCATCAACAACAACAACATTCTATGTTTGTTTGGCCAACACATAGCTGCTGGTTATCAACAAAATGACAATTACAAAGAGAGTTATAGAAATGGATGATCAAATCCTTTCCGGGATATTACAGTCCCTGTGCTGCTGGGAATATAGAAATGTCAACCATAAACTTCATCTTCAGATGCCTTCAAGCTCAGTTTCTTCAATTCACTTAATTTACTTTCCCTTCAGTAATTCTCAACCCTCTATCACAACATTTCATACCTCTTATCTCTATTTTACTTATACCAATCAGTGCTTTTCCGAAATATACATTTCTTGCTTCTTCTAAACTTGGAATTATCCTTCTGTTTTTACACTTTTCTTCCTTTAGAGTAGAAGAACTGGCAAATCATATGGCTGCTTTATAAAACCTTAATTGGGCCTCCTTCAGAGAATTGCGTGCAGTTCTGGATGCCACACTACTCAAAGGCCATGAAAGCTTTGGAGAGAGTGCAAAGAAGGTTCACCAGGATGTTTCCTGTTTTTCTCAAGGATGTTGGCTGTGGGGAGAGGTTGAATAAACCAGGATTGTTTTCACTGGAAAGCTGGAGGCTGAGAGGAGACCTGATAGAGATCTGCAAAATAATGAGAGGCATATACAGGGAGAGGCTTTTTCTAAAGGGGGAAGTATCAATTGCAAAGGGGCACAGGCTCAAGGTGAGAGGTAGATGCACAAAGGAATTTTTTTTACACAGAGAGTAGTGGGTACCTGGAACATGCTGCCAGAGAAAGTGATGGAAGCAGGCACATTAGCAACATTTAAGAGCTTTAAATTAAGGGGTGATAGTTATAGGACGGATGTCAGAGGTAGGTTCTTTACCCAGAGGGTGGTAAGGGTATGGAATGCCCTGCCTGCAGCATTGTGGATGTGCCAAGTTTGGGGGCGTTTAAGTGGTCAGTGGATAGGTTTATGGATGAAAAGAGAATGGTTTAGGTTAGAGGGTCATTGCTTTTTCTTAATTGGTCAGTGCAACATCGAGGGCCAAAGGGCCTGTTCTGCGCTGTAATGTTCTATGTTCTATCTGGATGGGTACATGAAGAGGGAGGAATAGAGGGATACGGATCGAGTAAGGGCAGAAGATTATTTTTAGCTTAGTCAGGGCATCATGATTGGCACGAGCTTGGAGGGACAAAGGGCCTGTTCTTATGCTGCAGTTTTCTTTGTTCTTTGAAAGCCATGTTTCAGCCTTTTCTTAAAAACAAAACTGAGAGTCATCACATCATGGATACGACTTATTCAGACTTCCTCAGAGCTTCAAAACAGCAAACTCTTTATCTTTCACAATTTTCCCAGTTTTCTGTTATGCTTTCAGGGTTTTTAATGAAAAACAATTACCTGCTAATTCTTCTAACAAGGTGAAAATGTCATCAGCTGTCCATTCCTTGGCATTTTCATGTAGTAATCTAACCGCTGCTGCAATGCCCCTAATACTGTCCTCGCTCGCAGGTAACTGGGTCATTTGATGCCAGTGGATCTGACCTGAGGATGGGACATACGTAAACAACAACATTCTGTATTTATAAAGCACCTTTAAAGTAATTGATACCGTAAGACTCAACATACAGGAGAAAGAATATTGAGTGTGCAGCTTTTTTCCAAGTGGGGATCGCAACCCACAGGTAGGTAGCGGGTGGGCGGAAAAAGAATTGCAGTGTTTATTTATTAACAGTGCAATTAGTTTACTGTGAAAATCCCTCAGCGTCGTACTCCGGCACCTGTTCAAGTACATTGAGAGAGAATTTAGCATGGCCAATGCACCTAACCAGATTGTGGATTGTGGGTGGAAACTGGAGCACCCGGAGGAAACACACACAGACACAGAGAGAACATGCTGACTCCACACAGACAATGGCCCAAGCCAGGAACTGAACCCGGGTCCCTTAAACTGTGAGGCAGCAGTGCTAACCACTGTGCACCCGAGTTTGTCGAAATAATTTCATGGATCATAGATCACAGAACTCTACAGTGCAGGAAGTGATTCAGCCCATCAAGTCTGCACCAACCACATTCTCACCCAGGCCCTACCTCCATAACTATGCACATTTACCCTGGGTAGTCTCCCTGACATTAAGGGGCAATTTAGCATGGCCAGTCCACCTAACTCGCACCTCTTTGGACTGACATTAGATCACCTGACATTAATTGTTTCTTGCTGCATCCATTAACAAACACAGGCATTCAGCTTGAGAACCACATCACCTTGAAATTAACATTCTGGGGGCACATTATATGTGATTTTGTAAATTGCAATCTTACGTTAGATGAGTCTATTATAAGGTCACACACTAACTTGAATATATACAAGGCACATGGAGCATAGCCAAGGCCAGATGATTCTATGGCGTGGGCTTTCAGTACAGACAATGGCTTAAGCCTGAGGTTGTGAGCCCAACTCAGAAAGCAGTGCATTTACCAAGTGAGGAGATCTGCAAAATCAAGGCCACAATCTTGCTCTCCATTATTTTTTCCTTTTGCCTAGGCCAACACATAAATTTAAAATAAATAAACATCGACTAGTATTCATATGTCTGACTGGGAGTCCAGAGTTTCACCATGCATGTATGTTAATGCAGTTCATAGGGAGAGAATCTGCCACTGAACGGAGGAAAAGCAATCTGGAAGTCACCATTCACCGAAGAGAGATGAGTGAAAACTTGCTCTGTCCTCAGCAGCCGCTTGAGGTCACGATTACAAAAGGTACTCATGCTTCAGCTTCCTCAAGGCAAAACTTTTTTACACTAAGTGCAGGAGCAGACTGGGAGGGAATAAACACCTGCAAGTTCACTCAGAGACAGTGCAACCACCTTTATGCTTTGTGTGTGCTTGGTGTGTTCTGAGCCAATAACTAAATATTATGAGGTGAGTATGTTTTCACTCATTTATGGGGGGTTATAAATTGAATTTTTATTTGAGTTTTTTATGAGATGAAAAGTTGAAAGTCACACGATTAACAGTACAGGCTCCGATCATAAGAGGCAACAGTGAACAGGTCAGCACGCCCTGCGCATACACTTGGTGCCAAGCGCCCTATAAGGACATGCTTTTGGCACAAATTCACTTGGAGACGAGCTTCTGTCACTTACGAACAAGAGGTCTGTGGACATGAATCACTTCATTACTAAAAGGAAATGGCCATAGACCTTAACAGGCAATGTACCTATTAGATGTCACATTTTTGATTTGATTTGACTTATTATTGTCATATGTATTAGCATACAGTGAAAAGTATTGTTTCTTACACGCAATACAAAACATACCATTCACAGAGAAGAAAAGGAGAGAGTGCAGAACATAATGTATAGACATAGCTAAGGTATAGAGAAAGATCAACTTAGTGTGAAGTAGGCCTATTAAAAAGTCTAATGGCAGCACAGAAGAAGCTGTTTTTGAGTTGGTTGGTATGTCGGAATCTGCTGGAGAGAACTCTGTGCAGTTCATAACAGGACACAGCAATGCTACTGTTAGTGCCAGGGCCTCACAAAGAATAAACAAAAATCAGGAACAAAGTAGTATAAAGATGATTTCTTGAGGCATGGTTTTATTACCTGTGCCAGTGGAAATGGGCAGCACAGTGGCAAAGTGGTTAGCACTGTTGCCTCACAGTGCCAGGGACCTAGGCTCAGATCACTGTCTGTGTGGAGTCTGCACATTCTCTCCATGTCTGTGTGGGTTTCCCTCCACAGTCCAAAGATAGAATAGAATAAAATAGAAGGCCTACAGTGCAGAAGGAGACTACTCAGCCCATCGAGTCAATCCCACTCAGGGCCTATTCCCATAAAGCCCATCTACTTACCTTGCTAATCCCCCAGCACTAGGGTCAATTTAGTACAACCAATCAACTTAACCCACACATCTTTGGAGTGTGTGAGGAAACCCATGCAAACAACATGGAGAATTTGCAAACTCTACACAAACAGTGACCCAAAACTGGAATCAAACCTTGGTCCCTGGCGCTGGGAAGCAGTAGTGCTAACCACTGTGCCATCGTGCCATCCCATCAACATGTGTGGGTTAAGTGGATCAGCCATGCTAAATTGATCCTAATGTCAGGGGTTAGCAGAATAAATGTATGAGGTTACAGGAATAAGGCCTGGGTGAGATTGTTGTCAGTGCAGACTAAATGGATCGAATGGCCTCCTTCTACACTGTAGGGATTCTATGACTTTAAATCAGGAAACAAAACCCACGTATGTTATATACTGGCAAATACAGGCGAATGAGAGTTTAAAACTCTCAAAACTGCAAGGTCATCTGAAGACTAACCATGGTGACCTCGAGAACAAACCCAGTGATTTTTTTTTCAAAGGATACAGCAAGAACTGTAATCATAAGCTTAAGTTCATACCAGAAATTAAACCTTGAATGATAAAGCACAATTAGCCTCTTATATGGTAGCTTATCACATAGCTAAAGGGAAAATGCCCATGCTGTTGCAGAGAGACAAGTTCTCTCTGCAGCATTAGACATAGCTCGCGTGTATTCTAGATGAGAGGTCAGCTGAAAAACCGAAATGCATCCCACTTAGTGATAATACAGTGACCCTCCAAATTCACAATATTACTAACAATCCTTATTTAAAGTTAGAGCAGGCGTTCTGAACACAACTGGATAAAAGTATATATGTTACAGATCCTGCTGGTTTACATTAAAGAGAAAATGCTGACAAAGGATCATTTGGATTCGAAACATAGAACATTACAGCGCAGTACAGCCCTTCAGCCCTCAATGTTGCGCTGACAGTGCAATCAATCTAATGACCCTCTAACCTGAACTATTCCAATGTTATCCATATGATGAGATCTGCTTATGAGGAGATCAGCCTCTCCTCATAAGCAGATCTTATGAGGAAAGGCTGAGGGATTTGAGGTTGTTTTCGTTAGAAAGAAGGCGGCTAAGAGGAGACCTTATTGAAACATATATGATGATTAGAGGTTTAGATCGGGTGGACAGTGATAGCCTTTTTCCGAGGATGGAGAAAGCTAGCACGAGGGGACATAGCTTTAAATTAAGGGGTGGTAGTTATAGGACGGATGTCAGAGGTAGGTTCTTTACCCAGAGGGTGGTAAGTGTATGGAATGCCCTGCCTGCTGCAGTTGTAGATGCGCCAAGTTTGGTGGCGTTTAAGAGGTTAGTAGATAAGTTTATGGATGAAAAGGGAATGGTTTAGGTTAGAGGGTCATTGCTTTTTCCTAATTGGTCAGCGCAACATCGAAGGCCGAAGGGCCTGTTCTGCACTGTAATGTTCTATGTTCTAATGTTCTATGTTCTATATGCCTATCCACTGACTATTTGAACACCTTTAAAGTTGGCATCAGCTCTTTTCTCTCCTTACAGATGCTGCCAGATCTGATGAGATTTTCCACACTTTCTCTTTTAGTTTTCAGATTCCAGCATTCTAGTAATTTGTTTTTATACAGTGTAAGTTTACATTGTAAGGTATGTTAGGCTCAACTAATTTGTTGAGGATTTCCTGTGCTGCTTGACATCAGTAAGAATTTAGCAACACCAATTATTAATCCAACCGATTTATTTGATAGTAAAATAGCGAGCTTTCAACACTCCCGTGTCTTCATCAGGCAAGTTGCCTGATGAAGACACGGGAGTGTTGAAAGCTCGCTATTTTACTATCAAATAAATCGGTTGGATTAATAATTGGTGTTGCTAAATTCTTACTGAGTTCTTACCACTCCAATCCAACGCCGGCATCTTTACATCATGACTGCTTGACATTACCAGCAATCACGACTAGCACACATGCTAAATTGCCCTTTATTGTCCAAAGAGGTGCAGGTTAGGGGGATTGGCCACACTAAATTGCCCCTTAGTATCCAAAGATGTGCAAGTTACTTAGATTAGCTATGATAAATTGCCCTTTATTGTCCAAAGATGTACCGATTAGGGGGATTGGCCACACTAAATTGCTCCTTAGTATCCAAAGATGTGCAGGTTAGTTGGATTGGCCACGCTAAATTGCCCTTTAATGTCCAAAGATGTGAAGGTTAGGGGCACTGGCCACACTAAACTGCTCCTTAGTGTCCAAAGATGTGCAGCATAAGTGGATTGACTATGCTAGATTGCACTTTAGTGTGCAAGAACATGCAGCTTAGGTGGATTGACCATGCTAAATTGCCCCTTAGTGTCCATTGATGTTAGGTTAAATGGATTAGCCATGATATATGTGCAGGGACACACTTATTGATAAGATTCACACAAGAAGAATGATCATTTGGGTGAGGTTAGAGACTTGTCTGCACCCACTCAGCAGCTTCAGAAGGAGTTCAGGAAACTTCAAAAAAAGGAGGGAAAATTGTTTTTTAAACATCAAATTGCATAGATGTCCTATGCCCCTCCTTACCATCACTGAGGGACATAGGCCCATACAGTAAGTACAGCAGTCTTGCTTGGTTCACTATTGGCCATGGCTTCAGGATGCGAGTCAACCAGAAGGCTATATCGCACTGGTGCTCCCAATGATCTAAGAGAACGTGTCGGTAAAACAGGCGGATCTGTAGCTCCAGCTTTCTAGTCGCACCTATATCAAGCACAGCACAAAAAAAAGTTGTAAAAATTCTATAAATCCCAAGATTATAATGCATTATTTATGCATTTCAGATTGCCAGAATAAACATTTATGTCCTATGGATTTCTAGTCCTTCAGACTAAATAGCACTGTCTGGGTCTACTAGGGGTGAAGGTATAGCAGGTAAGGTAATAGAGGGCAGGTTAAGTAAAAGTTAACATTCTGCGGGGAATTCTTCTAACTCACCAAAGGAGTTCAGAGGGTGGGGAGGGAGGTAGACCATGCAAAGGTCTGTTGACCATGGGTGGGTTTTTCCAGTTTTGGGGCAAGTCAGAAATTCCCATCCTCTAAATATAACTGACACAACCAGGAGTCTTTAATATGCCATTGAATAGAAAATTCTTGCAATTTGCTCTGTAAAGTAACACCTCATCCTGATTTAACCCTCGTCACCACCATTCCTCACAATAAAGCAGGGAACCAGATGGTCAGACCAATAAATTTGATGACAATAATAGCTATGAATAAAAATGTTATCTGATAGTCTGAGCCGGATTTTCAGAACCCAATACCCGGACAAATTTAGGATTTGGAGTTTAATAGAGGCAGATAATTTTTAAAAAGAAATTCAGTTAATAGTTGAAAGAATGACACAAGATTTCATGCTTTATGACTTTTACTGTAACAAAAGACTAAAATCAAGAATGACTAAACATTATCTTTGCAACTAATGGGGTTATTCACAAAACAGAATGTTCCCATTTTTCTATTAGCATGACTGAAAACATACTTCACAGATATACTTTATATCAGCCTTTAAGTAGACATTCAGTTCTCCTCGAATCAGTCCAGAACTGTGTATAATTCTGATCGCCACACTACCAGAAGTGTGTGAATGCTTTGGAGAAGGTACAGAAGAGATTTACCAGGATGTTGCCTGATCTGGAAGGTATTAGCATGAGGAGAGGTTGGATAAATTTAGTTTGTTCTCACTGGAACGACGGAGGTTGAGGGGTGACCTAATAGAGGTAAAATAGAGTAGATTGTCAGATGTTCTTTCCTAGAAAAGTCAAGTACTAGGGGACATAGGTTTAAGTGCATGGGGAAAAGTTTAGAGGAGATGTGTGAGACAAGTTTTTTTAAACAGAAGGTGGTGAATATCTGGAATGTGCGATCTGGGGAGATGGTAGGAGCAGGTACAATTGCAGCATTTAAGGGGCAACTAGACAAATACATGAATAGGATGGGACTGGAAGGATATGGATTCCATAGGTACACAGTTTTAGTTTAGGCAGGCACCAAGATCAGCGCAGGATTGGGCAGCCGAAAGGCTTGTTTCTGTGTTGTACTTTTCTTTGTTCTTTGATTTTTAACTCCTGAGGCTTTACTTTTATTTGTTTCCTTTTTCAACCTGAAAATATTTCATCTCAGAACTGTCTTTTGCAACAAATTTTTTCCGTCCCCCAGAAATTCTTCTTCTACTGCAAATGAGGCAAGTGTGTCAGCCTCCTTTTAAGTCATCCTGGATTCAGTCTTTTTAATCTGAGCATGAGCTCCGAGGGGGTTATAATCTTTTATAACCCCCTCACCCAAGCCTGTTGTCAAGTAGGCTACAGAACAGACAATATGACCTCCTTTATGCTAAAGGCACAGTCCCAAAACATTAACCTCATAATTGCACAACCCTGTTTCTCAACAATATCAGATTTGCAATGCTATTCTTTAAAATTTGAAAGGCTGATATAGCCAGGAGCTGAACTCAGCATAAATAGTGGGGGCTGCCAGTCAGGCATCCGTGGTAAATGCAGGTGGCATCATTCTAGGTCCTGTCAAAGAGAGCAGGCAGTTCTCACTTGGCCAACAGAATTAATGAGGCTGAAAGAGGCCTCTAAATGACTTGGAAGAGGGAGTAAGTGGAGTGATCTGCAAGTTTGCAGATGATACAAAGATGGCTGGACTTGCGGATAGTGAGGAGCATTGTCAGGCGATGCAGCAGGACATAGATAGGCTGGTAGCTTGGGCAGACAGATGGCAGATGGAATTCAATCCTGATAAATGTGAGGTGATGCATTTCGGGAGAAAGAATGTAGGGGGAGGTATATGATAAAGGGTAGACCTATTAAGAGTATAGAAACGCAGAGGGACCTGGGGGTGCAGGTGAACAAGTCTCTGAAGGTGGCAGAGCAAGTGGAGAAGGTTGTGAAGAAAGCATATAGTATGCTAGCCTTTATAGGAAGGGGTATAGAGTACAAGAGCTGGCCTTTAATGTTGCAGTTGTATAAAACGTTGGTTAGACCTCATTTGGAATACTGCGTCCAGTTCTGGTCGCCTTACTACCGGAAGGACGTGGAGACTCTGGAGAGAGTGCAGAGGAGGTTTACCAGAATGCTGCTTGGTATGGAAGGTCTGAGTTATGAGGAGAGGTTAGGTAAATTGGGATTGTTTTCCTTAGAAAGACGTAGACTTAGAGGAAATCTAATAGAGGTGTACAAGATTATGATGGGTATAGATAGAGTAAACACAGTTAAGCTTTTTCCTAGGATGGACTCAAATAGCACAAGGGGTCACGGGCTTAGGGTGAGTGGGGTAAGGTATAATTTGGATGCTAGAGGAAGTTTTTTCACAGAGGGTGGTGGAGGTATGGAATGCGCTGCAAAGTGGTGGAGGCAGGTACTCTGGAGTTCTTTAAGAAATACTTAGATGGGCACATGAACAGAATGGGAATGGAGGGGTATAGAAAACTGATTTAAAATAGGGATCAGGAGGCTTGGGAGTCCCTAGGAAGTGTGTAAATAGATGATGATATTGATGTACTTGTTTTTATCCTACAGGTGCTTTGGTCCACCTTGTTGTCTAACAAGGGGCATACACGCGATGGGTCGTGAGACGGCTGCTCTTGGATTTTTTTTTGAGAGTATCCTAGTGCTTCATGTCGTTAGTGTACGCTTGACCTGGACGTTTGATGGGCAACATGACAGCTCAGTGACTATCGTTGTGCTGCGCAGATACATGGATTTGGGCCTGTGTCAAGGGCAGGTCATGCCTTACGAGCCTAGCTGAGTTCTTCGAAAATGTGACTGAACACATTGACAAAGGAAGGGCGGTGGACGTAGTGTACATGGACTTTAGTAAGGCGTTTGATAAGGTCCCACATGCAAGGCTTCTGGAGAAGGTGAGAGGGCATGGGATCCAAGGGGCTCTGGCCTCGTGGATCCAGAACTGGCTTGCCGGCAGAAGGCAGAGAGTGGTTGTGGATGGGTCTTGTTCTGCATGGAGGTCAGTGGAGTACCCCAGGGATCTGTTCTGGGACCCCTGCTGTTTGTCATTTTCATAAATGACCTGGATGAGGAAGTGGAGGGATGGGTTAGCAATTTCGCCGACGATACAAAGATCGGTGGTGTTGTGGATGGTCTGGAGGGATGCCAAAAGTTGCAGCGGGACATAGACAGGATGCAAGACTGGGCGGAGAAGTGGCAGATGGACTTCAATGCAGATAAATGTGTAGTGGTCCATTTTGGCGGGAATAATGGATGAAGGAGTACAATATAAGGGGTAGGAGTCTTAGCTGTGTTGTAGAGCAGAAGGATCTCGGGGTCCGTGTCCATAGGACTCTTAAATCGGCCTCGCAGGTGGAGGAAGTGGTCAAGAAGGCGTACGGTGTACTGGCCTTCATTAATCGAGGAATAGAGTTTAGGAGTCAGGAGGTAATGATGCAGCTCTATATGACTCTTGTCAGACCCCAGTTGGAGTATTGTGCGCAGTTCTGGTCGCTTCATTATAGGAAGGATGTAGAGGCTATTGAGAGAGTTCAGAGGAGATTTACAAGGATGCTGTCTGGATTGGGAGGCAGGCCTTATGAAGATAGGTTGAGGGAGCTGGGACTCTTCTCACTGGAGAGACGTAGGTTGAGAGGCGACCTGATAGAGGTTTATAAAATGGTGAGAGGAATAGATAGGGTGGACTCTCAGAGACTATTTCCCCGAGCTGAAATGGTCACTACGAGATGACACAGATTTAAGGTGCAGGGAAGCAAATACAAAGGAGATGTCAGGGGTAGGTTTTTCACTCAGAGGGTGGTGAGTGAATGGAACTGACTGCCGTCGGAGGTTGTTGAGGCAAATTCACTGGGGTCTTTTAAAAGACTTCTGGATGAGTATATGGAAAAGAATAGGATAGGGGGTTATAGATAGGTCTGTGGATTGTTAGATGTGATCGGCACAACTCGTGGGCTGAAGGGCCTGTTTGTGCTGTATTGTTCTATGTTCTATGTCTGTGGGAGTTTGCGCATTCTCCCCATGCTTGCATGGGTTTTCTCCGGGTGCTCCGGTTTCCTCCCACATCCCAAAGATGTACTCTTAGGGTAATTGGCAAAACAAATTCTCCCTAAATTGTCTCAAATTTGGTTTTTAATCCATAGATCTATAAACATGGACAGGGACCGCAGGTTGAGGTGGGAACATCGGTGTGGCAGTACGGGCTCGTTGGGCCGAAGGGCCTGTTTCCCGTGCTGTTTTATTCTTTGCAGTTCTCATATTTGCATAAGCAGGTGTCAGAAAAAACAGGTAAAAGCAAGGATAGATAAACTTTAATTGGATCTGTGGCCAACATTTAAGTTTTTACTTATTTATTGTCACATTAACATTGCAGTGAAGTTACTGTGAAAATCCCCTAATCGCCACACTCCAGTGTCTGTTTGGATACACTGAGGGAGAATTTTTTAGTACGGCCAATACATTTAAGCAGCATATCTTTTAGACTATGGGAGGAAACTGGAATACCTCATGGAAACCCATGCAGACACAGAGAGAATGTGCAGATTCTGCACACACAGTGACCCAAGCTGGGAATCGAAGTCAGGTCCCTGATGCTGTGAGGTAATCATTGTGCCATCATGCCACCCAGATTCAGTGAAATAATGTTTCATGTTCAATTTTGCACCAAACAAAACACTTATCAAGTTCCTTATCGTTGAATAGAGTCATTATAGAATCCTTACAGTGCATAAGGGAGCCATTCAGTCTATCAAGACTGCACCGACTTTCTGACAAACTATCTTTCCCAGACACACCACCTTGCACTATCCCTATAATCCTACACATTTACCATTGCTCACCAATCTAACCTAACATGAATATCTTGAGAAATTAAGGGGCAATTTGCCAGGGCCAATCCACCTAACCTGCACCTCCTTAAGGAGCTATTCATTTGCAGCTCTGGGTTTCTGTTCCCTCCCCTTGCCAGCCCTTGCATTGGGATCCCAAGATGTCTTCCAGGAAAGTGATTTTCATGTCAGGTCCAAAACTATAGCCCTTGGAAATGACAAAGCAGCAGTGCTGGAATGTGATTTTTAAATGCTAATCAAGCACTGGGAGTCCTGGTGCTGGAGAAATTGCTGGTAAATCTTTTTTTGCAATTGAAAATGGTGATCAAAAGAATACAATAATGTCATATCCAAGTGTCAATAAGCAGACAAAATAATGCTATAGAATACCAGCACAGATTATTTCAAGTTAACAAGGGATGACCTTTCCTTAACCTTGACTGAGAAGTTTTTGCTCCATAACACTGCAAAATTTATGTTGCTGTTAAAACTTCATCAACAAAAGCACACAACACAGTGTTAGATCGCTTTAATGTGCTTTGTGACAGATTGGTAGGCTGAAAGTAAATAACTGTCTTTCCTTACATTTGTCAGTTGCTATTGCAGGGATATGTTGGTGGCCAAGATAGAGAGCAGACACGAGGCACTCCCACCTCTACCCCAGGAGAAAAACCAGAAGCTGGTTGCTTTGTCCTTGTCTTTCAACAATCAGCTCAAGAACAGCATTGACAAAAGCCTGCGAGCAGGTTGCCTGGCAGATTAAATACCTTCTCGGCAAGGAAAGAGATATTGCACAGGCAGATCCAAAATACAGTGAGGACATCTTAAGAACACATTTAAATTGCTGCTTATCTTTGGAGCTTCTAGAACACACAAAAGAATTTCTGTGTGGACAGAGTGCTTTGTAATCTTCCAGGAATAAACTCCCTTTCCCATCCAAGGCCACATCAGTCTTATTTTCACTGGGCACAATTAGAAAATTGGATTGCACTCAGTCGAGAAGATGGTGGACAGGTTAAAAAAAGACTTGCATTTATATAACACCTTTCACAACCTCAAGACAATCGAGTATCATTCAGTTGTGCAATGATGCTTCATCTGACGAAGGAGCAGCACTCTGAAAGCTTGTGACTATATCCTGGTGTCGTGTGCCCTCTCACCTTCAATTAGAGAATGGTTACAGCATAGAAGGTGGTCACTTGACCCATCCTGTCTGGGCAAGACCTCCGCAAAAGCAACTCAGCTAGTCCCTTCTCCACCTTTCCTCCTCCAAGTATTTTCTATCAAATTTTTTTTTAAAAGCACAATAAAATTTGCATCGCCACATTCTCAGGGAGTGCATTTCAAATTCTAACCACTTGTTGCACGAATTTTAGGACGTGCAGCTGCTGTTGGAATGCAGAAAATGTTAGAGCCAATTTGCACACAGCAAATTCCTACAAACAACAGTATAATCATGACCAAGTTGTCTGTTTTTAGGTGTTGGTTGAGGGATAAATATTGATCAGAGTACAGAAGAGCCCCCCAGGGTTTTTATTTTGAAACTGTGCCACTGGATCTTTTGTGTCCGCCAGCTTGGTGCTTGGAGAAAAATCTAAACTCCACTCTAAATGACAACCTACTGGTGTCCCATCAGTAGTGGGATAGAGATGAGAACGCACCATGTGAGAACTCAGGGGAATGCAAACTCCAGTCCTATCAGATCATTGTATAGCACATCAATTCTCTAAGGAATCCCACAGCTTCGGCTCTTCCATGCAGTTGTATGATCAGGGCTGATGTGTTATACCCTCAAAAAGGAGACAGCGCTAAGAATTTCAACTTTTAAGTCACTTGACAAACTAAAAAATTTTATATTATACTGCAGCAGCCTCTGGTGGCAAAAATTAAGTGCTGCAACTGAGAGAACTTATTTGAAGTTTTAAAAGTTTTATTTATTGATCAGTGTCACAAGTAGTCTTATATTAACACTAGAATGAAGTTATTGTGAAAATCCCCCAGTTGCCACTCTCCAGCACCTTTTTGGGTACACTGAGAGAGAATTTAGTATGGAGGGCATTTTGAAGTGTGAGGGGACCCAGGCAGATGTGATTATTCACTTAGGAGAGAAGGATGTAGGAAGGAAGTGCAGGGAGGATATACGAAAGCAGTTCAGGGAGTTGGGGGGTAGGCTGAAGAGCAGGGCCTCCAGGGTGGCGATCTCAGGGCTGCTACCAGAGCCGGGTAATAGCGGAGCCAGGAGAAATGAGATCCTATAGCTGAATGTGTGGCTGAAGGACTGGTGTAGGGTAGAGGGTTTCATATATGTGGATAACTGGGAAGTCTTTGTGAAAGAAGGGCACCTGTACAGAAGGGACGGGGAACACTTAAATGGGAAGGGCGTGAATATCTTAGCTGGGAGGTTAGCTGGAGGGTTTCGGTAGAATTTAAACTAATATAGAGGGAGGAGGGGCTGAGACCGATAGCTTGGTAGAGAGCGAGATGGGAGATAGAGTAAGCTTGGAGGAGAAGAAATACACCAGGGAGAAGGAGGTTCCGAGTGGGCTTGGAGGTCTGGAGTGTGTCTGTTTCAATGCGAGGAGCGTAACAGGAAAAACGGATGAACTTAGGGCCTTAATGTTTGCGAGGAACTTGGATGTGGATGAGGTGATGAAGATGTGGTTAAAGAAAGGGGAGCAGTGGCAACTGAACATTCCTGGGTATAAGTATTTCAGGTGTAACAGAGGAGGGTCCAGAAGAGGTGGAGGAGTAGCGTTGTTAGTTAAGGAGAGCATCACGGTGGTGCAGAGGGAGGACAATACAGAGGAGTTAGGAGCGGAGTCGCTGTGGGTGGAGTTGAGGAATAGAAAGGGGGCGATTACTATGCTAGGGGTGTATTATAGGCCACCCAACAGCCCGCAGGTAGTTGAAGAAGGCAAATGTAAAGACATTTTGGATAGGTGCAGAAAGAAGAGTTGTTATAGTGGGAAATTTTAATCTCCCCAGGGTGGATTGGAAAGTACCTAGAGCTGGGAGTTTGGACAGGCAGGAATTTGTAAAATGTGTACTGGAAGGATCGTTGGAGCAGTATGTGACTAGCCCGACTAGAGAAGGGGCTATATTGGATTTAGTTCTGAGTAATGAGTCAGGGCAGGTGGTTGATGTTGTAGTAGGGGAACATGTGGCTAACAATGACCACAATTCTGTCTACTTTAGGGTACAGATGGAAAAGGATGCTTGTTGCCCTAGGGGCAGGGTGCTGAATTGGGGGAAGGCTAACTACAGTCGGATTAGGCAGGAACTTATGGAAATTGATTGGGAACGGTTGTTCGAAGGTAAGTCCACGCTAGGCATGTGGGACTCTTTCAAGGGAATACTGAAAATGTTGCAAGATAGATATGTGCCAGCTAAGAAGAAAGATGGGAAAGGTAGGATTAGAGAGCCATGGATTACTAGGGATATTGAGGACTTGGCTAGGAAGAAAAGAGAGGCGTATGATAGGTCAAAGCAGCTGGGAACAGAGACAGCATTGGAGAATATAGAGAGAATAGGAGGGAGCTCAAACGGGAGTTAGAAGGGCGAAAAGGGAGCATGAAATGATTTTGGCAGACAGGATAAGGAAAATCCAAGGTTTTTTACTCCTATGTTAGGAATAAAAGGGTGGTTAGAGGAAAAATCAGTCCTCTTAGGGACAGAGGAGGGGAACTGCACTTAGAGGCTGAGGGAATGGCGGAGATCCTGAATGAATACTTTGCGTCGGTATTCACGAAGGAGAGGGGCTTGCTGACAGCTCCTGTCTCTGAGCGAGCTGTGGACCAGTTGAGGGAAATATCCATGCCGAGGGAGGAAGTGTTCAAGCTACTAGGTAGCATTAAAACTGATAAATCTCCAGGGCCTGATGGCATTTATCCCAGGCTGCTTAAGGAGGTGCGAGACGAAATTGCTGGGCCTCTGACGCAAATCTTTGTCTCTTCTTTGGACACTGGTGAGGTCCCAGAGGACTGAAGAATAGCTAATGTTGTACCGTTGTTTAAAAAGGGTAGTAGGGATAACCCTGGGAATTATAGGCCTGTGAGTTTGACGTCAGTGGTAGGGAAGCTGTTGGAGGGGGTTCTTAGAGATAGGACGTATAGGCAGTTAGAGCGTTGCGATCTGATTAGGGATATGCAGCATGGATTTGTTAAGGGGAGGTCGTGCCTTACAAATTTGGTAGAATTTTTTGAGGAGGTGACGAAAACGGTGGACGAAGGGTGAGCCGTTGATGTCGTCTATATGGATTTTAGTAAGGCGTTTGACGAAGTCCCTCATGGGAGGTTAGTTGAGAAGGTCAAGGCTAATGGGATACAAGGACAGGTAGCTAGATGGATGAGTAACTGGCTTGGTAATAGGAGACAGAGAGTAATAGTGGAAGGGTGTTTTTCTAGCTGGAGGTCGATCACTAGTGGTGTGCCACAGGGCTCGGTACTGGGACCTCTTCTATTTGTAATATATATAAATGACTTGGAAGAGGGAGTAAGTGAAGTGATCAGCAAGTTTGCAGATGATACAAAGATGGCTGGACTTGCGGATAGTGAGGAGCATTGTCAGGCGATGCAGCAGGACATAGGCTGGTAGCTTGGGCAGACAGATGGCAGATGGAATTTAATCCTGATAAATGTGAGGTGATGCATTTTGGGAGAAAGAATGTAGAGGGGAGGTATATGATAAAGGGTAGACCTATTAAGAGTATAGAAACGCAGAGGGACTTGGGGGTGCAAGTGCACAAGTCTCTGAAGTGGCAGAGCAAGTGGAGAACGTTGTGAAGAAAGCATATAGTATGCTAGCCTTTATAGGAAGGGGTATAGAGTACAAGAGCTGGCCTTTAATGTTGCAGTTGTATAAAACGTTGGTTAGACCTCATTTGGAATACTGCGTCCAGTTCTGGTCGCCTTATTACCGGAAGGACGTGGTGACTCTGGAGAGAGTGCAGAGGAGGTTTACCAGGATGCTGCCTGGTATGGAAGGTCTGAGTTACGAGGAGAGGTTAGGCAAATTGGGACTGTTTTCCTTATAAAGACGTAGACTTAGAGGAGATCTAATAGAGGTGTACAAGATTATGAGGGGCATAGATAGAGTAAACAGGGTTAAGCTTTTTCCTAGGATGGACTCAAATAGCACGAGGGGTCACGGGCTTAGGGTGAGGGGGGTAAGGTATAATTTGGATGCTAGAGGGAGTTTTTTCACACAGAGGGTGGTGGGGTTATGGAATGCGCTGCCAAGTAAAGTGGTGGAGGCAGGCACTCTGGAGTTATTTAAGAAATACTTAGATGGGCACATGAACAGAATGGGAATGGAGGGGTATAGAAAACTGATTTAAAATAGGGGTCATGAGCCTTGGGAGTCCCTGGAAGTGTGTAAATAGACGATGATATTGATGTACTTGTTTTTATCCTACAGGTGCTTTGGTCCACCTTGTTGTCTAACAAGGGGCATACACGCGATGGGTCGTGAGACGGCTGCTCTTGGATTTTTTTCGAGAGTATCCTAGTGCTTCACGTCGTTAGTGTACGCTTGACCTGGACCATTTGATGGGCAACACGACAGCTCAGTGACTATCGCTGTGCTGTGCAGATACATGATTTGGGCCTGTGTCTGTGGGAGTTTGCGCATTCTCCCTGTGCTTGCGTGGGTTTTCTCCGGGAGCTCCGGTTTCCTCCCACATCCCAAAGATGTGCTCTTAGGCTAATTGGCAAAACATTCTCCCTAAATTGTCTCAAATTTGGTTTTTAATCCATAGATCTATAAACATGGACAGGGATCATGGGTAAAGGTGGGAACATCGGGGTGGCGGCATGGGCTCGTTGGGCCGAAGGGCCTGTTTCCCGTACTGTTTTGTTCTTTGTCAATGCACGTCTTTTGGACTGTGGGAGAAAACCAGATTACCCGGAGGAAACCCACACAGGCATGGGGAGAACGTGCATACTTCGCACAGACTGTGACCCAAACCGGGAATCGAACCCAGTGTCTGGCGATGTGTGGCAGCAGTGCTAATGCCCACATAGTGGTACATCCTTATAGTGGCATGCAATTCAATGATCAGCCATGAAAGTTTAAAGTTTTTTAAAATGTTTTAAGATGTTAAGCCTAGGTTTGCTACTAATTTATTTTATCACTGACAATAACTTGTTTATTTTCAGACCTTATAGAGCCATTTGTTTTAACTCAATGACCACGATCATTAAGCTGTTGCGATTGGAAAATCTAGAGCTTTCTATTGTTAGTATTTTAGGAACTAGACTATGAGTCCCATTTGATTGTGCATCCTTCTTAAAAAGAAGTCAACCACCAGTTTCCTTACTACAAATCAAATAGTTATAGAAGTTGCGTATGGAATGTTTCCTCCTGTTCACTTTGTATACATGCATATATTCTTTTCTTGAAGTGTATTCCTCTCATTAGTGCTGGCCGCACTCTGAAATTTTGCCCAAGTGTCAATTCTTCGTGTATCAGTCTTGCATGAAAGTGTTGCCAGGCTATTTAACATATAGGGAACCTCAGGTCACTGGAAAATGATCGGGAGGAGGAGAAATGGCAGATTTTCTTCCTCCGCAACCCGGGGGATGATGAAGTCAACTGCCAGCCCAGCTAGAGGCCAACTCTTCAGCCATACAGCAGAAATCAATCTGAGACTTTGTTGGTTTGTACGGCTTAATACCATATCAAGAGTGCATTTATTCACTGAGTCATCAAATGTCTGCACATGTTATTTTTATTTAAACAGTGATTGCTTTTGATAACTTCACTGGGGCTTCTGGCCTCAAAGAATTGCTGATCCCAGCATTGCATGGGTGCTGAATTAACAGACAGAGCTGGAATGACATGTTCACTGAAGCAAATTGCTGCTAATGGTTGAATCTCTCATATTTTCTCTCAACTCCAGAACACTGTCAGGCTTAGTAATTTTACAAAGGCATTTCTCTTAAACATAAATTGCTCTTAGTTAAGATTTCACTTCTATCAATTTCCATGTTTTGCAATATGTTTACACTCAATGGCCTTGTCTGCTGCATTGTAATTTACCTGGTCTACTGCATTGTAATTTACCTGGTCTACTGCATACCACGCTTTGCATTTTCCGTGGTAGATTTGCAGTTTCATTCAGAAAGTTAAACACACGATGGCACTCCAGCTCATCCCAGCCTGCTATAAGAGTCTGCAGGAAGACCGAAAAAATATACATTACAAGACAAAGCAAATGTAGAATCTTTTTTCCCCCTCCTTTAACTCACTTGATTGCATTCTTCCCATCAGAAATCTCACAATTCCACAATATAAGTGAAGGATTGTGAGCAGGATTTTACTTCATCCGAGATTGTAAAATTTCACCTGAGATCAACAAATCTTTCCATGGTGTGCCCTCGCCCGCTCCAATTCCCATGGCAGATGGGACAGTAAAATCCTGGTTTACTTCTCCAAAAATATCCCTCCATAAGCATTCTGGAGAATGAACAGGTTAAGTCCCCCTCATTCACTTCTGCTCAAGTTATACCCTCACATATAGGTGGGAAATGGAAAATAATGGCTCAGACCTTTGGTCCCCAAATGGTCATAACCCAAAAGTACTCCAGACAATGTGCTAGGGATCACTCAGAAGTCCCACTGCAAGTAAATTATAGAAATTACTCTGAAGGAAAGGAAAGGAAACCTGACTATATGACCTTACTCTGGTTTCACACCAGAACAACTAATTTTTAAACAGCTCTGAAAGAGGTTTATCAGGACACTCAGTTATATCAAACCAATATCAATGGTACAAGAAGGCAGGTCACCACCATCATCTCAGGGCGCTAGGAATGAGTAATAATTGCTAGTCTTTCCAATACCATCCACATCCAAGAATGAATGAGTTGTGCTGTGACCATAGGCATCCTGTTATAGTTCAAATCAGAAAGTCCAAAATGTTTTATGGAGCCTGCTTGGATTGTACATTTTGCACCTTAAATTTGGCTAGGGTAAGCATGTTTCAGGTATGATTGAAATGACCCACTAGGGAGCTTTTATCAAACAAAGTTTATTTAAGAAAATTAGCAAGAACTTTTATCAATTACAAACAAGAGATAAAATAACCACTATAATGTATAACACTGAATAACTATATCTTATATGTTCTGATCAAAAACCAAAGTCTTCCACGGACAAAACCCTTTAAACAGGTTCAATACAGCAAAGACTATTGCTCATGTGACACTGGAAACTGAATCTTTTAGCTGAAGTTTGCAGTCCTCTGGATTCATTCAGAACAAGTTAAAGTCAAAACAGTTTCTCAGAATCAAAGGGAGAGATTCTCTGGTCAAGCCACCAACTGCAGACTTTTTACTACAGGAAGGTACAACCTTTCTTTCAGATAACCAACAAAATTTCCAAAACATCAGGAAGAGAGAGAAGACATGTCTTTTTAGCTTGCTGTCCCTTCTAAAACTAACCCCGAACTGAAAATGAAAGATCTTCTATCACCTGACCTGCCAACCAGTATGTTTTCCTCCTAATAGTGCAAAATTATAAAAAAAATCCCAAAGTAAAAACAAACAACTCCCATCCAAGCTATTAAGATTCAATGAAAAGACATCTCATTGTCTGCCCAGCAACAACAATGACATCTGCTGAGACTGCTCTGCAGAAATCATGATTTTAAAAAAAACTTTCTTAAGGGTACACTTATGCCACAATCCTTTCAAAGTTATTCAAGAGTACGGCAAAAACATAAAAACCATTTGGCCCATTACACAGTCCACACACGACCATCTAACCATAGCCTCCTCAACCCAAATTTCATAACCTCAATGTACTGATGCGAATGTACAAATTTATTATTATTTCTATTACCTATAACATTTATTTTAAAACAGGTATTGATTTAAAAAGAGGGAAATAAGCAATTGACAATAATTTGGGAAAATATAGTTAGATCACAAGATGTAGGCATACATATAGGCCACTTGGTCCATCAAATCTGTTCTGTCATCCAAAGAGATCATGACTGACCTGATACGATACTTCAAATTTCCACTTTCCCACCTTATCCCATAATTCTTTCTTATTAAAAATCTGTCTATCTCAGCCTTGAACATACTTAATGGCCAGCCTCTGCAGCCCTCTAGGGTGAAGAACTCTATTCCACAATAATCATTACAATTTCTTAAAATATTACTAGTATGTTACACGACTATTAACAGAATCATTGATCTGTCCCTGCTCAGAAGGACATTTGGCACATTGTACCTGTGCCAGCTCTCCAAATGAGCATTTCACCTATCATTATTCCCCTGCTTTTTCCCCTTTCAAGTAATAATCCAATTCCTTCTTGAATATCTTAAAAACCTTAATATAACATCGCTACTTATAATTGGACTTCCTGAGCCTTACCTGCAATAATATCCCAAAACAAGCAAATCCTGAACACTGTACGAGCATAGTACAGCCACCTATCCTAAAGCATGGATTCTGACAAAGTAAAAGAAGAAGTCATCTTTAAGAGCAATATTAACAGACAAGCAGAAAATATTGGAACAGAAAAATCTTGGATAACTTCTCGTGAGGGCCCATTTGGGGTTGCTTTGATCTGATAAGAATCACATTGAAACATCAGCCTATTGCTTCCCTTTCAGGTACTGATTGACCTGCGATGAATTTCCAGAACTTTTCTTTTTTTTATTTCAGATGTTCAGGATTGGTCATTTTTCTTTTGATTATGATCTCAGCAAACATGTTGGAATGGAATGATGTAGCCAAAAGTGTAGACTAAGAGGCAGAGGAATCAATGAGCAGTTTGAATAGTGCTCTGGCCAAGCAAATTGCACCTTGAGTCTTACATCCAGCTCTTGATGCAAAAACACATCCAATTGTTGGAGGTATTGTAGAGAAGAGCCTTTAAAGTCAAAGAACTGAAAATCTGCAGAAATTTGGCCTTTTCAGCCAGGAAACAACTGAGAAGTGATCATACATGGAATTATAAATTACATAGAAACATGCCATTTAGCCCAACAAATCTATGCCTATGTTTATTCCACATAGGCATGAAAGCACAGCAGTTAGCACTGCTATCTTGCAGCGCCAGAGACCCAAGTTTAGTTCCCGGCTTGGGTCACTATATATGCAGACTCTGCACATTCTCCACATGTCTGTGTGGGTTTCTTCCAGGTGTTCCTATTTCCTTCCATCAGCCAAAGATGGGCTGGTAAGATACCTTGGCCATGCTAAATTCTGCCTCAGTGTGCTCGAACAGACACCAGAGTGTGGCAACTAGGAGATTTTCACACTAACTTAATTGCAGTATTCATGTAAGCCAACTTATGATACTAATAACTAAACTAAAAAACTGATTCAACCCTATTGGCACATTTTTCTATTCCTTTCTCCCACATGTATTTATTTTAGCCTCTCCTTCAATGCATCTATGCTACTCCACAAATTACTCCGTGTTATAGCAAGTTCTCTAAGTAACTCCCAATCTATAGGTAAGGAAGTTTCACCCGAATTTCTTGTTGGAATACAAGGGCAAGTAGGGATAGGCAACAAGTGCTGTTCAGCCAGCAACGCCTACATCCTGTGAATAAATGAATACATATAAATAAATAAAAGTTAAAATAATTGAAAATATAAATTTGGAATATCACTCTAACTTGCGAGGCTAAGTCAAAGGGAATAAGTTCAAACTATCAAAATGTAGTTTCAGGACTAATAGCAAGATATTCTTCACATAAAGACTAATTAATTTTGGGGTTTTACATCCAATTCAAGTCATAAAAGCAAATCCATGAATCATTTAAAAAATATTGAGATCTCAGAATGGATGAAAGTGAGAGTGCTGGTCACTCACAGCCCTTCATTTTCCATCTATCTAAGGTAATGGTTTGGATTCTCGCCCATCAGGTTTGTAATGGTGAGACAAAAAAGTGGGATTCTAAAAAAGGTCAGCTCTGGGACTGCCAAGGAGATAGACAAAAGATGAAAGGAGCGGGAATGGTGTGAAAATGACCTGGACAGAGAAAAGTCTGATTCAAGTATCAAGCAGGCCTAACAGCATAAGTAAAGGTTAAACAGTCTGCCAGGTTCAAGGCAGCAAGTGGAAAAATGACAGAACAGAATAATTTTATGTTGTTTCTTGCAGTTTGGACAGAGCAGGAGCTATACCAAGCTGTGATACAACTAGAAAGAATACTTTCTATGATGCATCTATAAAAGTTGATGAGAATCAAAGCTGACATGCCAAATTTCCTTAGTCTTCTGAGAAAGTAGAGATGTCACTGGACATCACTGGCTGAACCAGCACTTATTGCCCAATCCTGAGGACTTTTAAGAATTAACTACATTTATGTGGATTTGGAGTTACTTGTAGGCCAGACCAGATAAGGATGATAGATTTGGGCGTCCAGGTGGCACAGTGGTTAGCACTGCTGTCTTACAACACCAGGCACCCAGGTTCCATTCCAGACTCTGGTGACTGTCTATGTGGAATTTGCATTTTCTTCATGTCTGACTGGGTTTCCTCCGGGCGTTCCTGTTTCCTCCCAAATTCCAAAGATGTACAGGTTAGGTTGATTGGTCATGCTAAATTAACCCTTAGTGTCAGAGAGAATAGCAGGGTAAATACTAGGGTTACAGGGATAGGACCTGGGTGACAATGTTGTCAGTGCAGGCTCACTGGGCCAAATGTACAATAGTGATTCCATGATTTCCTGCCGTAAAGGACTAGTGAACCAGATGGGTTTTTACCACGATCAACAATGGTTTCATAGTCATAATTAGACTTCTAATTCCAGATTTCATAGAACATAGAACATAGAACATTACAGCGCAGAACAGGCCCTTCGGCCTTCGATGTTGCACCGACCAATTATGAAAAAAGCAATCACCCTCCAAACTAAACCATTCCCTTCTCCTCCATAAACTTATCAACTAACCTCTTAAACGCCACCAAACTTGGCGCATCTACAACTGCGCAGGCAGGGCATTCCACTCCCTAACCATCCTCTGGGTAAAGAACCTACCTCTGATATCCGTCCTATAACTATCACCCCTTAATTTAAAGCTGTGTCCCCTCATGCTAGCTTTCTCCATCCTAGAAAAAAGGCTATCACTGTCCACCCTATCTAAACCTCTAATCATCTTATATGTTTCGATAAGGTCCCCTCTTAGCCGCCTCCTTTCTACTGAAAACAACCTCAAATCCCTCAGCCTCTCTTCATAAGATCTGCCCTCCATACCAGCCAACATCCTGGTAAACCTCCTCTGTACCCTCTCCAATGCCTCCACATCTTTCTTATAATGCGGGGACCAGAATTGCACACAATACTCCAAGTGCGGCTGCACTAGAGTTTTGTACAGTTGCAACACGACGTTGCGGCTCTGAAATTCAATCCCCCTACCAATAAAAGCTAAGACTCCGTATGCCTTCTTAACAACCTTATCGACTTGACTGCCTAATTTCGACTTGACTGATTTCGACTGAGTCAAATATCACCATCTCATAGAATCTGTACTGTGCAGAAGGAGGCCATTTAGTCTGTCATGATGGGATTTCCAGTCCACAAAGCATTATCCTGGGTCTCTGGATTATTGGTCCAGTCACAGTATCACCACACCACTGCATAGTCTAAGTGTCACGTACTAATGAATTGCCAATAACTCCCCACCCAACATTTCAAACATTAACAGCTGTAGTTAAAGTTAGAGTTTATCTTATTAATCACAAGTAAGGCTGACATTAACATTGCAATGAAGTTAGTGTGGAATTCCCTGGTTGCCACACTACAGTGCCTGTTTAAGTCAATGCACCTAACCAACACGTCTTTCAGACTATGGGAGGAAACTCACGCAGACACAGGGAGAATGTGCCAACTCCACACAGTTAATAACCCAAGCTGGGAATTGAACCTGAAAACCTGGTGATATGAGGCAGCAGTGCCACGTTGCCTCAAATGGATAGGGATCTGCTGGACATTAGCGACTTGCTACGATCTCTTAGCCACTCAGATCCCACAGCAGTCACCCCACAGGCTGTCAGTGTTGCGGTTCCCAGGATTTGGACATCCATCCCTTCTTGGAATAGGGCCTCAGGATCGCCATGACCTAGCTGCACAGAACGAAATGAAATCACATCCTGCTGGCAAAGCTCTAAAATCTGGTTAAGGTGAAAAATAAGATATGCCAGAGGAAGCTCAGCAGTCACAGATATGTGGCTTATCCAGTTTACTTAACACACCAATTACCACCTTGAAAATAAGGACACCTGTGCAAGACTCTGGTAACCCAAACGTATTGGTTTACTGCAGTTGGTTTTATTGAACCTAAGATCTGCTGGTCTATATGAATCAGGCACACCATGCAGATGCATTTATCCAGGAATCATTTTTGGATGTTCTTGACCCATTCAGGGTTGTTTGGCAAAAAGCAACATGGTCAGCAAGGGCATAAATTTGGCGCAACAATGCCATCCATCCCAAGCTGCAGTATTTCGTGACCTAAAACAACTATACTGGAACACTTTAGATTTTGCCATGGCTGAACAGACTTGACATCAATTATGTATAAACACATGACTGAGGATGCTGGAATCTGAAACCATAATGAGAAAACGCTGGAAAATCTCAGTGGTCTAGCTTTGTCAAAGCTTTGAAAAAGGGTCATCTGGACTCAAAATGTCAGCTCTTTTCTCTCCCTACAGATGTTGTCAGCCCTGCTGAGATTTTCCTGTGTTTTCTCTTTTGAAATCAACTATCATTTATACTGACTTTATCCTATAAAATGCATTTTTAAAATCTTTATAATCATGCTATCTTACCTTTAACAATTGGTTTTGCACAAATCTTAGTCTCTCTTTAGTGGGCAACAAAAGGGTACATCTTTTAAACAGCAAACCTATGGGAGAAATCAAACATTACGACTGTGATAACGTGTTGTACACGTTGATGAAGTCCATGACTGCAAAATGCAAAACGCTAATTCTAATCCACTTTCACTCTTTGATGAATTAATGATCTCAGCCAAAGAAGCAACTGAGTGCTAGATTAGGTCCCTTTTGCTTCAGTACATGGGGGAAATTCAGGAAGGCCAACACTAAACAGAGGAATCAGGGGAGGGCAGCAGTATATAGCGGGAGGAACTGGAAGGAGTGGTGGGGAATGGTGGGGGCAGGGGGCATACTAGCAAATGGAGAATTGAGAATGGGCCTGACCTCTTTTAAGGGAAATAAAGTTCAAAGTTTATTTTATTAGTGTAACAAGCCGGCCCCATTAACACTGCATTGAAGCTACTGTGAAAATCCCCTAGTCGCCACATTCTAGCAACTGTTCAGGTAGACTGAGGAAGAATTTAGCATGGCCATTGCACCACACCAGCATGTCTTTCTGACAGCGAAAGGAAACCGGAGCACCGAAGAACCTGTGCAGACTCCCGCACAGACAATGACCTAAGCCACAAATTGAGCCCAGGTCCCTGGTGCTGTGAGGCAGTAGTGCTAACCACTGTGCACTGTGCCACCCCTAACCAATGGACAGCAGCAATAATTCAAGGAACTGAGAGCACCAGAATTCAGGGAGGGCTCCAGTTATGAGGGAACCGGGGAAGAGACATACAGATTGAAGATCTAGTGCTGTTCTCCTCAAAGAAGTTTGACAGGAGGTCTGATTGAGGGGTTCAAAATCATTTGGCATTTATACAGAGTTGATAAAGAGAAGCCATTCCTTTTGCCACAACGAGTGAGAAACTAAGGACACAGATTTGAAGAACTTGGCAAAATAACACAAGAAAACATTTTTTCTACGCAGGGTGTGGTTAGGATGTAGAATGCATTGCCTGGACTTGTAGTGAAAACAAATTAAATTGTTGCTTTCAAAAGGGAATTGAATAAGTTCCTGAAGATTAAAAATGAAGATTAAAATTGAGGGTTTGAAGTTGGATAAGTCCCCTGGGCCGGACGGGATTTACCCTAGGATTCTCTGGGAGGCAAGAGAGGAGATTGCAGAGCCTCTGGCTCTGATCTTCAGGTCCTCGTTGGTTACGGGTGTGGTTCCGGAGGACTGGCGGATAGCGAATGTGGTCCCATTGTTTAAGAAGGGGAAGAGAGACCTTCCAGGGAATTATAGGCCAGTGAGTCTTACTTCTGTTGTGGGCAAGGTATTGGAGAGAATTATTAAGGATAGGATTTATAGTTATTTAGAGAGAAATGAATTGATTGGGGATAGTCAGCATGGTTTCGTGAAGGGTAGGTCATGCCTTACTAACCTCATTGAGTTTTTTGAGAAAGTGACCAAAGAGGTGGATGGGGGTAAGGCGGTTGATGTAGTAATATATGGACTTTAGTAAGGCGTTTGATAAGGTGGCCCATGGAAGACTTCTACAGAAAATGCAGATGTGTGGAATAGAGGGTGATTTAGCTAATTGGATTTGGAATTGGCTGGCAGATAGAAGACAGAGGGTGGTGGTTGATGGGAGATATTCATCGTGGAGTTCGGTGACAAGTGGTGTACCTCAGGGGTCTGTTTTGGGGGCCCCTGCTGTTTGTAATTTTTATAAATGATCTGGATGAGGGTATTGAGGGATGGATCAGTCAATTTGCAGATGACACTAAAGTCGGTGGAGTGGTAGATAGTGAAGAGGGGTGTTATAGTTTACAGAGTGACTTGGACAAGTTGCAGAGCGGGGCCGAGAGGTGGCAAATGGAGTTTAATGTGGAAAAGTGTGAGGTAATGCACTTTGGCAGGAACAATAAATGTGTAGAGTATAGGGCTAATGGTAGGGCTCTTAATAGTGTTGAGGAACAGAAGGATCTGGTGTATGTGTCAATAGATCCCTGAAAGTAGGCAGTCAAGTGGATAAAGTTGTTAAGAAGGCATATGGAGTCTTAGCTTTTTTTGGTAGGGGGATTGAATTTAGGAGCCGCAGCATCATGTTGCAACTGTACAAAACTCTAGTGCGTCCGCACTTGGAGTATTGTGTGCAGTTCTGGTCCCCACATTATAAGAAAGATGTGGAGGCATTGGAGAGGGTACAGAGGAGTTTTACCAGGATGTTGCCTGGTATGGAGGGCAGGTCTTATGAAGAGAGGCTGAGGAATTTGAGGTTGTTTTCATTAGAAAGGAAGCGGCTAAGAGGGGACCTAATCGAAACATATAAGATGATTAGAGGTTTAGATAGGGTGGACATGATAGCCTTTTTCCTAGGATGGAGAAAGCTAGCACGAGGGGACACAGCGTTAAATTAAGGGGTATGAGTTATAGGACGGATATCAGAGGTAGGTTCTTTACTCAAAGAGTGATTAGGGAGTGGAATGCCCTGCCCGCAGCTGTTGTAGATGCGCCAAGTTTGGTGGCGTTTAAGAGGTTAATTGATAAGTATATGGAAGAGAAGGGAATGGTTTAGTTTGGAGGGGCATTGCTTTTTATTTTGGTCGGCACAACATCGAAGGCCGAAGGGCCTGTTCTGTGCTGTAATGTTCTATGTTCTAAATAAAGAGTTATGGGGAAAGGTCAGGGAAGTGGGACCACTGAATAGTTGTTGCAGACAGCCACTGCAAACTTGATGGGCTGAATAGTCTCCTTCTGTGTTATAACCATTCTGTGATTATATGACACCAGTAATAGGCTCCTTGCTCCAGGAAAAAAGCTGAAATGCCTGACAGAGGTCTTTTAAATTGTGACAGGCTTTGATAGAGTAAGCAAAAAATCTTTCCAGTTATGATTCTATGATAATTATGAGGAGTCCAAAGCCAGGGATCAAACCATTAAATAGTCACTAATAAATCCAGTAAGAAATTCAAGAGGAACTTCATTACATACACTGGTGAGAATTTGAAACTTGCTATTATACCAGTAACTAAGATAAATAATATACATTGATTTAAGGAAAGTGGGGAGAACGTGAAAGAAAAAGGATTAAAATGTTATGTAGCTACGATGGGATGAAGTATTATGAAGAAGCATGCATGGAATATGAACACCAACATATACCTGATGAGCCAAATGGCTTGTGTTTGTGTTGTAAATTCTATGCAATCTACATATGACCCTCCTTAAAACTCAGCGTCACTGGATGATGTTTCCACTTCTAACTGATATTCAGTGGCCTTCCTGAAGTTTCAAAGTTTTTTAAAGTTTATTTATTAGTATCACAAGTAGGCTTACATCAATGCTGATATGGAGTTACTGTGAATATCCCCTAGACAGCACGTGTTTTGGTACACTGAGGGAGAATTTAGCATGGCCAATGTATCCTAACCAGCACATCTTTCAGACTGTAAGAGGAAACCTGGCACCTGGAGGAAGCCCGCGCAGACAGCGGGAGAACATGCAAACTCCACACAGATAGTGATTGAAGCTAGGAATCGAACCTAGGTTTCTGGTGCTGTGAGGCAGCAGTGTTAACTATGTTCCATCACACTAACCCGGTTATATTATGTAATTCGTTTTTCTGCTAACTGCATACAAGAAAGGCAGAGATGGAAAGAAAGCCAGGAATTCTGCTTGATATTGGCATAGTGTGGCCCCTGCTAATTGTCTACACGCGAGAGTGGAATTGGTCTTGGATCTAAGCCCCCTGCACTAACCACGAAATAACTTGCCGATGTAACTAGGTGCACTTGTATATCAGAGTTAAACACAGGAGGCATTTCTGTCCATTGTGTCTGTGCCTTGGCTAATTCCAGACTGGAGCTACACATGACAGTGCCATTTTACTGCTCCCTTCTGATTTTTTTATATTTTTTTTTGTTAATGGTCTATAAATATTGTGACTGGGTCAGCTTCAATAACCATTTGTGTGTAAAAGAAATTCCCCTAAGCTTTTCCTTCATACTTTCGGCAAAAATTGAATCTCTGCTTCATATAAAGAATTCCATTTTCACAGAGGGCCTCTTGTACCTGTGGATCTGTACCTTACCCTGCATTCAAGTGTTACCTAAGGATCTGTAGTGCTCCATCGCAATTGATTTCTTGGAAATATCAGTAGAATGGAATCCTTCCAATAAAAGTCGTCTGATTCCAGATGAAGTGGCGATATAGCCCACAATCTGAGTGCCAACCACTTTTGATGCCATGCTCAGAACACTGATGTCTGTTACTGAGAAAACAAGGTAAAAAAAAGTAAGGCACCATGTTTGATTATTATACAATAATTATTTGATTATTATACAAATAATTATACATTATTTTTAAGGAGGGCATAAAGACTCTTCACTCTTTTCTCTCCACACCAGGTGCACAGATCTATCCATGTCCTGCAACAAAGGGCAGAGGACAATTTACTTCAGTCTCTGACAAATTCAAGTGTTAGAAAGACTGTGGTTGCTAATGCTACCGTTATCTGTCATCTACATATTAGCATATTTTAAGACACTTAGAGGTGTGATGATTACTGTGCTTTTAAGAAATAAACGTACATCATGTTTCTTGCAAGGGGTATGTTTAAAATTCAGATCTGTTTTGCAAGGTTCCAATTTGTCTAAGAAACCTTTTAAATTGGTAGCAGGGATTACCAATGCTTGAGGTGCTTGTCTTATGCTCAGTTAATGCATTTGTGTTTAATTCAGTTTCCATGGAGTTTCACAGTAGAGTTTTAATTAAGTTGATTGACAGGGACAGAGTCATGTGCTTCATAGAAGGAGCTAAGCTTGCAGGGAAAAACATAGGGCCCGATTCTCCCATCCCAACACCCACGCTTTTTGGTGCGTCAGGGTGGGAGAATCGCATTGGCCACTTCGCCAGATTTGTGCATGTGTTTTTGATGCATGCATGACTCCCAAAGCTGAAGAGCAGGCGCAGTCAGGGCCATGCTGAAAACCAGCAGGAAGATAGGTGAGTCATTTAAATCTGTTTTTTAATGTATTTAAATGTCATTATCAGTCTAGCACAGAATTCTCCGGGCCTAATAGCATCTCCAATACTGCCAGAGGAAACAATCGGCCCCTCCCCCCCCACAGAAGGTCAGGCAGTGGACGAGTGGTGCCCCTTGGGAATGTCATCTTATGCTCCATGGCACTTTGCCTAGATGAGGGGTCCGGGGGGCAAAAGGATAGGGAAAGGAATGAGGCCTATTGTGGACAGGGCCAGGAGTGGGGCTTATTGTGGACAGGGCCAAGGGGCGATCGGTGGAGGTGAGGGATCCCATTGCCATTCTGCATTGGGATTGGCGAGCGAAGGCAGTGTTGGTAGTTGTCTGTCAGGGAATGGAGGGGTCTCTGCCTTCCGGGGGAGAGATCTGCCTCCCATCAGGCATGGTCTGCCTCCCACTGGGAGGGGGAGGGACCATCACTGCTAGGGATTGGGGTGGGGTGGGGTTGAGTGAGCTGGAGATGGTGGCGCTCCAGGACGGGGTAGAGGGGATGTCGGGGCTGCCCCGGGAATGCTTGTGTGGGCTGTGATTGATCCTGGGGGGTGTGTGTGTGTGTGGGTGTGTGTGTGTTGAAGGGTCCTGCGCTGGCCAGTGATCGAGGTAGCCAGCAAACTGCAGGCTGACAGATCAGAGCCACGCATATGCGCAGTGTTCCAGAACTGTCAGACTCTGGTGTGAGTAGGCCCCTCCCCCTGAGCTTTTAATGATATTCATGATTGTGACCTCTAAATTGCACAGAGTGTAGGAGATTCTGAACACCCACTGAAATAACAATCAAGAATTACACCAGTTTTCTTGTCAATTCAGAATTATTTTGGGAGATTTTGTCATAGTTTCTCTTTCAATTTTGAAACGAGCAGTTATTGCCTGGTTCTGAAAGAAACAAGTTGTGTCTCTGTCTTTCTCTCTCTCTCCCCCTCCCTCTTTCCAGAGCTCTATGATATATTTATTGACACAGGGCTTATTGAAAAATGATCAGAAATGGGAATTTGCCTTGCAACCTGAGGATAGATAAATAATGAAATGTGGGCCTTCTGATCTGTATGATATCATATTACACAAGACAGTGACTTTACAATGTCATGGGGTAACTCATAATGGTGCTTCAATGCTTAGCTTTTGTTTTTAGGAGCATACTGCAAAGAAAACCAGTGATGGAACAGCTTAATCGTACCAGTTATTACTGTTAACAAACCCAAACATTACTTGCAAATTATTTTAGCAGGGATGGCTTGTTAAAATATAATACTGACACTTAATCTACATTACAGTAATTTTCAATAATGAATCGCCTAATGTGGTACTGAACTTAAAGAACATAAAAATCCCAGATTTGATTCCCACAGTCTGGACTTAAATTAGAATTGCATTCAAGGCTCCTAGGTTAGGCGATAATGAAAAGGAATTTAGGTTTCCCTGCTCTTGATTAATATTTAGTGGGCCAAGGTTAAACATTTGTACGTATATGGACTTTGAGTGAGAACACGAGAAAGTTCAGCTGAAAATCAAATTAACTGTTGACCGTCACCACCCAGACTGCAATACACAGCTACTAGGATGAGGTAACTGGAGGGTTGCCTCTGGAACTTCATTGCAGTATTACAAGAGATAGGAAGAAAGTTAAGGCAATTGGGAGATCAGCAAAAGGGAGGTCGGGGGTGGGGGGGAGCACAGGGGTTGCAATGATTTTCTTAAGATCATGTATTGTGATAATTATACCTGAAAGATAACACAACACCTTGTGAAAGATTTCAACTGGTATTATCTGGAAGTAGCCACAGTTATACTGTATGTGAACATTTTCCAGCCTGCTGCCATCCTTCTTGGATTGCAGATGTCTGCAACTTCTTCTGTATTTCTGGTTTGGAATCAGAGTGAAAGCATTGATCCCGAAAGGAACCTCATCTCCCTCCACGGCTTTCATCTGTTATTCGCAAAGTAAATGGACAAGTAAGTATTCAAAGCCAAGCAAATCCTGTTCTGCTCACTTTATTTTCCTTTCCTTGCATCTTATAGTTTTCTTTCCTTTGCTCCTGAAGGTGGCAACTCAAAAGATATACGATTTAATAGTCAATGGTCTTACTGGCTTTCACCCAAGTTACATTTGCACCTGTACACAATTTCAGCTAGAAATTTTACAGAAATTTCACAATACAAAGTTTGACTGGCGTACTACATTCAACTGATCATGAAAAACAAAATAATGATGTCTTGAAATCTTAAGAGTCCAAAGATGTGCGGGTTAAGTTGATTCACCTTGCTAAATTGACCTTGATGTCAGGTAGGTTAGCAGGGGAAATGTGTGGGGTTACAGCAATAGGACCTGGGTGGGATTGCGGTTGGTGCAGACTCAATAGGACAAATGGCATCCTCTGCACTGTAGGGATTCTATCCTATTTCCAACTCTTTTCAGACAGCCTTTGAAATATATAACATGGGCATACTTCTGCCCGTCTCACGGCTTTTTTTAAAATAATGGTGACCCATGGGTATCGCTAGCCATGGCAGACTGCTCAGCATTGCTGCTTCACAGCGCCCGGGATTTTGGGTTCAATTCCCAGCCTCGTGTCACTGTCTGTATGGAGTCTGCATGTTCTTCCCATGTCTGTGTGGGTTTTCTCAATTGTCCCTTAGTGTCCCAAGTTGCATAGGTTAGGGGGATTAGCAAGGTAAGTAGGTGAGACTATGGGAATAGAATCTGGGTAGTGTACTATGTTTAGACTTGATGGCTGTATGGCCCCTTTCTGCACTGTGGGGATTCTATGACTCAATGATGGAGCATCTGCAATCCTCTGCGGCAGAGAATTCCAAAGATTCACAACAACTTTGACTGAATAAATTTACCCTCATCTCAATCCTAAAAGATTGGCCCCTCATTTTGAAACCATGTCCCTGTGTTGTAGATTCCCCAACCTGGAGAAACAATTTCACTTTCTACACTATCAAGCCCTTCATAATCTTGTATATTTCAATGAGATGATCTCTCATTCTGCTAAATTTCAGAGAATAAAAACCAACTGAAATTTCACCTGGCTGTCTTAACACCTACTTGTTTAATGATTGTGGCAATAACACAGAGGTTCCCTCTTTCTGTTGTGACAATGTCAAATCTGTAAACATTGCCATTTCAACTATCAACGCATCCAGTCACACAAAATGAATGGTTCCAAGTAGTCCTGTTAACAGAGGTAGACTACCTATCTTTGACACTAACTGTCTTCGGTCCAGAAGAGCTACGGAATGTCAATTACCATTGGATTACCATTCTAGTCCTTTTTTAAACTTACCTAGACTGGTATCTGTACACTTCTTGCCCAATCTTCCCTGGTGAACGATATGTAGGCAGCAGCTTCAGACTCACTTCAGTGTAAAGCTGCAAAATTGGGGGCAAGTAAAGCCACACCACCTTTTCATAGCACCCTCTGTCACAAAACAGGTAGGTTTAAAAGATGTCAGCAACTTTGAGAACAAAGAAAGAAGGTAAGTGTCCATGGTAAGGTGGGGGAAGTCAGGTGGTCAGGGGGATAAATTGGTCAGGGAGAGATTGGACGGTGTAGGGGGAGGGTTGGGGATAGTCTGAGGGTAGTCATTGTGGTGGGTGCAGTTAGGGGAAGGAATGGATGTAGTCAGAGGGTAATTGGGGTGAGGGAGAGAGAGGCCAGGGGAGCACTTGGAGTCGTTGGAACTGTGTTGTAGTCAGGAGGGGTGGAAAAGGGTAATCTTTGAAGAGGATAGTCAGTGAGGATAGGGGTATAGACTGAGTGGTGGGTGTTAAGTGGGTAGTCAAGATATGGGGGTTAGTCAGGGTAACCTGGAGTTAAAAGTGATTTTGGTCCTTCGAACATTTGCTGGGCAACTATTCTGCTAAGAACATCCAAAGTCTCTGACTTAACTTGAAGTTTAGAATGGTCCCAGGTGCAGGCTAATTGCTTCTTGGAACTTCCCAGGCAATTCCCATGCGGTCCTTATTGGGGGACTTCTAGGATTCCCCAGCACATCTTCTAGGTACCTCTGGGAAAAGACCCTCTTTTCCTTCCCAAGGAATAGAAGTTCTCACCTTTTGTGTATCTGTCTCCTTTCTCATGCACAAAACCAAGAGTGTTCTTTTCAAAGGGAAACTTTCAAGGCAGTCTCATTTTAAATTCACATTATATTCTTCTATTTGAAATTAATGAGGAACATAGAAGTTTAAGCATGCTCGAACTCTACTTCAATCACAACATTTTGTTACAAGTAGTTTTACTGAAATAGGAAAATCTCTTTATCACTGGGCTGTAACACTCCTGCAAGGCTTTGAAAGCCATGTTTAAAACCGATTAGATGATAGCTCAAACTTCATTTTTGCCCCCCAAAGTTGTATAAAGAATCCCAAAATTTAAACAACGGTCCGTGTCTGTGTGGGTTTCGTCCTGGTGCTCTGGTTTCGTCCCACAGTCCAAGATGTGTGGGTTAGGTTGATTGGCCACACTAAATTCCCCTTAGTGTCAGGGGCATTAACAGGATAAATACATGGGGTTATGGGGATAGGTCCTGGGTGGGATTATTGTAAGTGTAAACTCAATGGGCCGAATGGCCTCCTTCTGCGCTGTGGTGATTTTATGATTCTATTCTATGCCTTTCACACTTGGACAGTGTCATTCACAATGAGTTGTGATTTGTGGAAGGTGGGGGTTATCTACAGGAAACAAGCCTAAAAGTGATGAAGGCATTAAAAACAGTTTCGGAAGAGATTAGAACCAGTTAAATACAAAAAAATGTTGCAAAAGTGGAAGAAAGTGATGATGGATGTGAAAAAGGACACTCAGTTGAGATCACTTCCACACTTTTTGGCAATACAAGATTATCCTGATGTTAGATGTTCAACTAGGTTTGGCTAAAGTCTCTGTCACTATCTTACCATCTAAAATCAGCACAGTAAAACCCACATTAAAACCTCTTAGACCAATATACTTGGTTTACAGGCGAGATTTTGCAGCCGTGCTCACCCCAAGGCTGGAAAATCCTGTCTGATGTCAACGGAGTTTTGCAAGGCCTGTGTCTCGCCCGCAACAATTCTTGTGGTGGGCGACATGGGAAAATTCCAATTTATTTGCCTTAAACTGCCCTTAAATAAGGACAGAAAATACTGGAAATAGTATTGTGGCATCCGCGAAGAGATGGAAAAACAGGGTTAACAAGGAAGCACATAAACAGACTGGGAATAGAGAGATACAAACGGATGGTCTAGTTAGGAACATGATTGCTTGAAGAGCCGAAGGATCTGTTCCTGTGCTGTATTGTTTTTTGTTCAGTGGTTGGCACTGCTGCCTCACAGCACCAGGAATCGGAGTTCGATTTCCTGCATTGGGTCACTGTCTGTATGGAGTTTGCACGTTCTCCCCCTCTCTTCATGGGTTTCCTCCAGGTGTACCGGTTTCTTCACACAGTCCAAAGATGTTCAGGTTAGGTGAATTGGCCATGCTAAATTGTTCCTTAATGTCTGAAGATGTACTGGTTAAGGTGAGTTGGCCATCCTAAATTGCCCCTTAATGTTCAAAGATATACAGATTAAGGCGGATTGGCCATCCTAAATTGCTCCTTAGCGTCCAAAGATGTACGGGTTAAGGTAGATTGGCCATGCTCAATTGCCCCTCAGTGTCCTACGATGTATATGTTAGAGGGAAAAAGATGGCAGAGAGGGCCTGGGTAAGATACTCCATCAGAGAGTCAGTACAGATTCAATGGGTGGTATTTCATAGCATTGCTTGTACTGAAATTTGACAACACCAATTTTAAATCCAACCAATTTATTTGATAGTAAATCCACGAGCTTTCGGCCTTTGTGGCCTTCGTCAGGCGAATGAGGTGTTCTGCATCTAACCAGCACATCTTTTAGACTGTGAGAAGAAACCAGAGCACCCAGATGAAACCACGTAGACACAGAGAGAACATACAGCCTCCACACAGATAGTGACCCAAGCCAGGAATCGAACCTAGGTCTCTGACACTGAGGGACAGCAGTGCTAACCACTGTGCCACCGTACCACCTACATCATGCAATAAAAATGTTACAGGAAATGTTTAGGTACTAGATTTCCATTTTAAATATTTATACGTGCAGTTTTTAGTTAACATAAATTCAAGGCCAAATATTATGACAAGTTAAACAAGACAGGTACACACAGGTAAGAAATGCTATTGGAGTAATAACTTGCATTTATATTACATCTTTAACATTATAACTGGCCTAAGGCGCTTCACACAAGCATCACATAAATTTGGTCTAAGGAGATATTAAACAAAAGAAAAATGCCAGTGATGTCGGTAATCTAAAATGGAAACAGAAAATATTGAAAATAATGCAAATGAGGCAACATCTCTGGAAGAGGAAACAGAATAAAGATTTTTTGTTCAATTTTCATCAGGACTGGAAATGATGAGGAAAGCTAACAAATTTTAAATAAATACTGAGGCAGGAAAAGCAGGAAAGGGTGTGACATATCTGTCTCCAGTTTTGAATGAAGCTTAAGGGAAGTTGGGAGGATAACACAGCATCTTTCAATTAAGCTTTACAATGAGCTTTCCAGATTCAATACCGAGTTCAACAATTTCAGATCAAAACCTCTTTCCTCCATTTCCTCAGTCAGGTAGTGATGCTCTTAGAATCATATAATCTACAGTGCAAGAGAAAGCCATTTGACCCATCAAGTCTGCACCAACTACAATCCCACCAAAGTCCTGTCCTATCCTCATAACCCCTCATATTTACCCTCCTAATCCCCCATCATTAAAGGGCCATTTATCATGGCCAATCAACCTATCCCGCATGTCTCTGGACTGCAGGAGGAAACACATGCCATGGGGAGAATGCGCAAACTCCACACAGACAGTGACCCAAAGCTGTGAATTGAACCCAGATTCCTGGCGCTGTGGGGAGCAGTGCTAACCACTGTGCCACCTAAATTATCCTTTTTTTTATTTACACCATCTTTAGACTTATCTGTTTCTTTATTTGTAGCGTTACCATTGCCATTTGCCAGCACTATTTATCCCTACACTCGTTTAGTTTCTCCTGCAGTCCACTTTCACAGACATTGCCCTGTATTCTTTTCTCCCATCTCCACTATCTGTCACAATACTTTCTTAAAACCTGGCAAGATCCCCAACTTTTCCCAGATCTGATGAAATTAGTCACTGATTGAAACGTTAACCCTGTTCTTCCCTCCCTTTGCGGATGCACACAATACTATTTCTATCCTTATTTAAGGGTGGTTTAAGACATACAAACTGGAATTTTCCCATCTCGCCCGCCATGAGAATTGTAGCGGGCAAGACGCAGGCCATGCAAAGGTCCATTGACATTAGGCGGGATTTTCCAGCCTCGGAGCAAGCATGTGAACTGGAAATGATGAGGAAAGCTAACAAATTTTAAATAAATACTGAGGCAGGAAAAGCAGGAAAGGGTGTGACATATCTGTCTCCAGTTTTGAATGAAGCTTAAGGGAAGTTGGGAGGATAACACAGCATCTTTCAATTAAGCAGTTTACAATGAGCTTTCCAGATTCAATACCGAGTTCAACAATTTCAGATCAAAACCTCTTTCCTCCATTTCCTCAGTCAGGTAGTGACTTGAAGGCAAACCTTGGACAGTGATAGCCTTTTTCCTAGGATAGAGAAAGCTAGCACGAGGGGACACAGCTTTAAATTAAGGGGTATGAGTTATAGGACGGATATCAGAGGTAGGTTCTTTACTCAAAGAGTGATTAGGGAGTGGAATGCCCTGCCTGCAGCTGTTGTAGATGCGCCAAGTTTGGTGGCGTTTAAGAGGTTAATTGATAAGTATATGGAAGAGAAGGGAATGGTTTAGTTTGGAGGGGCATTGCTTTTTATTTTGGTCGGCACAACATCGAAGGCCGAAGGGCCTGTTCTGTGCTGTAATGTTCTATGTTCTATGAACTGCAGGAATACGAAGATCCCAGGACTGGAGGAGTTCAAGACAGGAGATTGGAGAATGAAAGCCAGGATGAGAATCTTAAAAATTGAGATGTTACCAGACAAGGAACAAATTTAGATCAGCGAGTATAGGGAGTGACAGACAAATGAGATTTGGGGGGTAAATTTTTCCGTTATAGAATGTCACAGAATCCCTGCAGTGCAGGAAGCCATTCGGTCCATCGAGTCTGCACTGACCAACAATCCCACACTGGCGTTTCCCCCAATCCCATATATTTACCCCGCTATTCCCTCTAACCAATGCATCCCAGGATACAAAGGGGCAATTTAGCATGGTTGGCCAATGCACCTAACCAGCACATCTTTGTGGAGTGTGGGAGGAAACTGGGCACCTGGGGGAAACCCATGCAGACACAGGGAGAACATGCAAACTCCACACAGACAGCGATCCAAGGCCGGGAATCAAACCTGGGTCCCTGGTGCTGTGAGGCAGCAGTGCTAACCACTGTGCCCCAGTGGCACCACTGTGCCATCCACCACAGGGATCGTAACAGGCAACACGGCAGACCATTGCAAAGGTCTTTTGATCTCTAGTGGGATTTTCCAATTTGAGGAAAATCCCATCCGTTAATGTGAGTTCGGTTCAAGGGCAGCAAAAATTTTTAGCTAAGCTAAATTCAAGGATGGTTCAGTTGGTACCGGCAGGGGATGGGGGGGTGCGGATTATCACTGCAAATCATCAACTGTGTGGGTTAAGCATTCGGATATGTTCATAGGAAGGCAAACGAAGGGAAGAGAGGGGGCAAAAAAGTGGGTGTGACTTCAAAAAATAGGACTTTGCTGCAAATAATTGCCTGGACTTTCAATTGAATGAAATTTAATTGAAAACTATGGCTGTCATCCCAATGCAAATCTTCAAATAATTCCTGTTCTCTCTCCCTGCAGCACAAATCTTGACAGAAACAATTTCCTTTTTTATCTCTTCACGAAATTTGGGTATTTAAAAAGAATTGCTTGTCCTCAAATTTTTTCCTTTTTTTCATTCCTCACCTCTTTTTTTCTCTGGTAAAAGCTGTCTCTTAACCTGAGGGGATGGGCTTTTTTATATCTGAGGTCACTTATTTTTGTAAATATTGTCATTAATTATGATTGTTTGATGTGGGGCAACGGAACTGGCTGCTTTTCTCTGGCGCCTCCGCCACCGCACCAGCCTCGCGCCTGTGGACAACTGCCCTCGCGCCAGGTTCCCGCCCAAACCCCAATTCGGCCCATCAACGCCGGCCTCCCAACCAGGTCCCGCCCCCCTCCGGATCCGATTGGCCTTGTGTCTCCCCACCCGCCCCTCCCTTCCTCTCCTTACCATTTGCCCACAGGATGTCAATCGAATCTGAATGTCGACGCTGATTAGACTTTCCAGCTATCGGTCAATCATAGCACTCAATTTCACAAGCTGACTGGTTAGGTGACACATCGATCATAATCCGGACCGCCCTTATTCCCGGTCAACCCAGTTCTGATTGCCTGAAGGCATCCATCACACAGCAACTCGCGATCGAATTGGTCGTTACCCATCGAATGAGGCGGGATTAGCGATAAAAAAAGGATTGGAGTCCCGCCCTCCGCCCGACGGGAATCAGCGAATCAGGCTGCGAGTTGATGAATGACATGTGAAATTAGCCAATCGGAAGTGGTCACAAGGAAAGAGTGGCGCTCCCTACTATGATTGACGTTAACATTAACCAATGATCTTATGAAGCCGGAGAAAATCGGTCATTTGGGTAGTAGATCCGTCCCCTCGTTTGACACCGAGCGGGCATTCTTAATTTTTTATTAAAAACTATGTTTTCTTTTCGTTTTACTCCGCTTATTAATTGGTTCTTATTTGTTTTGGGACCGCTAATAGCAATTTTTTGTTTTGTCGCTGAGGCGGGGGTTTTCTCGACAATGAAATCCTGATGGAAGAACAACAAGTACCAGAAGGCCTTGAAGTCGTTGCGCAGGCGCAGACACTCGGTCCTGTCAACGTGGCGATTCCTTACCAATCAGAAACCCCGTAAGTGTCGTGACATCAGCCTGGAGGAATCCACCAATCAGAAGGTCCGTAACAGATGGGCAAGCGCAGAGGGCTGGATGAAAGCGCAGCGCTGATTGGGTAATACTCTCAGCACGCCTCCCTGTGGTCCCAGTGTAACGTTTTTTACCCAGGCAGTGATTTCAGCATCTTATCGCAGTCCCTGATAACTGGTAAGATCTATTAGCTCATGTCAATAAGATAGCAGCAGATTTTAACTTATTGCAAAATAACACTTTTTTTATTATGTTTTATTAATGCAATTGTATAATAGATTTTTTTATTAATGCAATCGTGTGTTTTGCCACTTTTTAAAAAAGTTTTAAGAAATGTTGGCAAATAGTTCATGTTAACTTTTGCTCTGGTCTCAAAATTTTTGCTCCTTTGAAATTTGAGCATTTTTGCTTAGAAGATGTCAAACCTGATTCCTTTTCAAAGGGGGAAAAAAAGTTGTCTAAACCTTTTATCAAGTGGTTTCAAGTGTCAAATTACTGGAAAGTTAAGGCTGCTTCTGTGATATGGTAGGACAATGTTCTGAGAAAGAGGGGCAGTACTGTTTTTGGAAAAGCTTGGTGCACGTTTGTTTATGGCTCAGAGCTCGAGGGAAGAATTTTGCAAAAACCCATTCATAGCCAGAAACAAGAAATGTTCTAAGTCTGCACACTTTTTTAACTTGTGTTTTGCATAGCTTCAAGTTTTATTTCAGGAGGGGTGGGGGGTAAAGCCATCAAGTGCTTAGTAAAAAAAGGACTGCATTGCAGACATGGTCTTTAATAAGAAAGCAATCCGTTGTATGAAGCTAATTACAAACTCCCATTTGATTTGAGTGATAAATTTCGACATGCCTTTCTGATTCAGACTTTGAAGCCAAAATTAATTTTTGATTTGGACCGCTATATTTAACGAGCTTGGAATGTGTGGCGGGGGCAATGCTGAGTGTTTACTTTTAAATGGGCTGGAAATAATTAACAGATTAAATAAATCTGTTATTTGGTATATCCAACATTTAAGAACCGTTCTGTCTACTTGTCTCCCAATTTTATCTACACTATCTGACAATGGTGATGTGTCCATTTATCTGCTGGACGAGGTGGAGGAAGGAAAAAACTTGGCTTTCTCTCTGGGTATTGGAACATGTTCTGTGCTACGTGAAGCAAAGAAACATGCCAATTCTTCGACAACCTAGCATGCTGTGGAACTACGTTTGCAGGGAGGGCTATGTGAATCCTTTCCAAATTCCGCTCTGGTTGTTCCTGTTCTTTTATAACGATTGCTGAATGAGCTGGTTCCACTAGCAAAAAGGGACGATAGCCAAAGGACACTGTTATAACGTAACTGGAAAAGAGAGATGGGGGAAATATGAGATGTACTTTTCAAATTAACCCCACAAATTTTACGATTTTTGATGTGCGTCCTCAGAAAGGACAGGGTAGTCAATCTAATGCTAATAACTACATGTATGTATTGCACCCTGGCATTTGTATAGAACCTTTTTTTTTAACAAAGTGACCCACTGGTGCTAACAGAACACACTTTCAGTAAAGTTTATTTATTAGTAAGGCTTACATTAACACTCCAATGAAGTTGCTGTGACATTTGTTCCTTTGATCCCAATTCTGTCGCCCCCAACTCACCCTTCACACGTTTCCCTGGGTAACATCTCAGCCTCATTAGCGACAAGTTTGGAGTGTTACTCTTTGGCAGAGTCGGATAGCTTTTCCAAAGGAACAGCATGGGGATGGAGTGGGCTGAATAGCCTCTCCCTTTGTGCTGTATCATGGTGTGATCTTGGTAATTTGCAAAATTTACTAGTTCATTAAGACCACGTCTGCAATGCGGTCTGTTTTCTCTACTTCCCTTGAAACAAAGCTTGAAGCCGTGCAATGCACATTTCAAATAATTCACCAGCCACACCTTTTTTTCCTGCAAAAGGATCATTTGGATCCAAAACTCCCTCTACAGATGCCGTTGAGTTTATCCAGCATTTTCTATCTCAAACTTCCCACAGCCCCCGTGTTCTGTTTTTAGACTGTATTGTGTGTTTAACTTGTTACAACTCACATTTCCTCTTTCTCTGTGTTCTCTCTCTCCTGCAGTGAGAATGAAATCGCTAGTTCTGCCTTGCCTACTGGCTGTGTGGGCTTCCATGGCCTTTTCCAAACCCACCTCCGAGAAGAAGGACAGGGTCCATCACTCAATCGACCTGGGCGAACGGGACCCCAATGACCAGAAAGGCTTCCAGTTCGACCATGAGGCTTTCTTGGGCAAGGAAACAGCTAAGACTTTTGACCAACTCACACCGGAGGAGAGCAAAGAAAGATTGGGGTAATGCAGAATAATATTTCTAATCAGTTCCCCTCTATCCTTCTAAATCCCTTCCCCCCCACCCCCAATGCATTTCTTCCAACCTCTAACTCAACCCTTCACATGTCCTGTTGGGTAACCTCTACGTTCTGCACCTGTTCCTTCCAAAGTAAAGTTTCTGTATTAGTCACAAGTTGCCTTACATTAACACAGCAATGAAGTTACTGTGAAAATCCCCTAGCCGACGCAGGGCAGCAGAACGGCTAGCACTGCTGCCTGATAGCGGCAGGGACCTGGGTTCTATTCCTGGCTCAGGTCACTGCGGAGTTTGCACATTCACCCGTGTCTGCGTGGGTTTTCTCCCGCAGTCCGGAAGACGTGCTGGTTAGGTGTGTTGACCATGCTAAATTCTCCCTCAGTGTACCAGAACAGGCATCACACTATGGCAACTGGGGGATTTTCACAATAATTTCATTGCAGTATTAATGTAAGCCTTTGGCTAATAAATAAACTCCTAGTTACTGTGAAAATCGCCACACTTCAGCACCTATTTGGGAGAAATTAGCATGGCCAATGCATCTAACCTGCATGTCTCTATGAATGGTATGTTTTGTCTGTATAGCACGCAAGAAACACTACTTTTCACTGTAGCCCAATACATGTGGCAATAATAAATCAAATCGGATGTTTTAGTATTACTCTTGGTGATTTAATTGTTGCTGATAACATCCATTAGCTGTTGCAGTTGAATGAGTTGGATTCGCAGAGATTGTCACTTTGGATAAGCTTGTTTCTAGCACAATTTGTTCCTAATAATTTAGTTGCACCTGGCTGGCAGCAAACTAATATTTTGCACCCCTCTCTATTGTAACACGTGAAACAGTTTGCTGGAGGCAATATCTCTCTTGCTTTTGGGGTGAGGTGGGATTGGGAAGCTTGGAGGAAGAATCAAGGATTGAGGACTGCTTTTGATTTGGTGCAAGTTGTTAACTCTTTGAACGTCTTGAGTTACTTCTGCGTTCTGCCCTCCCTGTAAACCAATGTGGATTATTTTTTTTAATATAACCTCCCCTTCTCACTTTGTAATCGACTTGTAGTCTGTCCCTTTCATCTGGGCTGCTGCTTTCCGCACTTCCTTGTCTGTAAGTTGCTGAGCTGAGTTGGCAGTGCAGGACCCATTCCCTCACCCAGCCCCAGCCCCCACTCCTCCTGTGCAAGAACCAAATGTTGAATGAGACGTGGCAGAGGAATGAACTGCAGCCCACGTGGCCCCTCTCGTGCAAGTCCAAACCCATCATTATTTCTCAAGCACACCAGCTATTAAATGCTCAAAGCAGAAGCTGCAGCAAACTGGGGAAATCAGTTAGAATCACAGAACCCCTGCTGCATAGGAACAGGCCATTCAGCCCATTGAGTCTGCATCAACTCTCCAACAGAGCAGCCCACTCATGGATTTTTCACAGTAACTTCATTGCAGTGTTAATGTGAGCCTACTTCTGACACTAATAAATACACTTAAACTGTATTGACCCCACTAACTTGCACATTTTGGACACTATGGGATGATTTAACATGGATAATCCACCTAACCTGCACATCTTTAGACACTAAGGCGCAATTTAATGGTTATCAGTTTAAAAATTAAATTGGGTTTGTAATGATGCCAAGGGTGAATCCTAATCATAGAATCACTACAATGCAGAAAAGGACATTCGACCTGTTGGTCAGAATTTTATCGCACTGCAAGAATTGGAGTGGGTGAGGGGCGGAACGTGGAGAGGTCTTTGAACCTCAGGCCGGATTTTATGGTTTCGGTATGAGCAAGACTGATTCTCTGACAGAGCACCTTCTCCAGGTGCTCTCTCCCGCTATATCCATGTAATCCTACACACCTTTGGTCACTAAGGGCTAACTTAGCATGGCCAGTCCACCTAACCTGCATATCTTTGGACTGTGGGAGGAAACCAGAGCACTTGGAGGAAATTTTTTAGTTTGTCTATTTGTGTCACAATAGACTTACATCAACATGGCAATGAAGTTGCTGTGAAGAAACCTATGTAGACACAGGGAGAAGGTACAGACTCTGCACAGACAATGACCTGAGGCCGCAATTGAATCCAGGTCCCTGATGCTAGGAGGCAGCAGTGCTAACCACCATGCTGCTGGGTATTGAGGGGGTGGGGGGGCACACTTAGCGGTGGGATTTCAAAACCTATCCCCTGCCGGTGAATGGAGGTTGGATGTTCAGCAGCAGCAGCGACTGATATTGGCATCCAGGCTGAGATAGGGAACTCTCACTGGGTAAATGAGGCGTGGCCACTATCTCAATGGGCATAGTGGCCAGTATGTCTCACGTTAGCATAGGGGAGTAGGCAGGGGGAAGCATTGTCATACACGTGGCCGGTTGCTCAACCATGGGAAGAGTTTCGAGACTCGAATAGTGAAGCTAAATACTGCCCTAAGCTGGTAGTGACTTTGCTAACCTCTTTCCTTGCATCTGTCATCATTCAGTCATGGCCCCAGCTTTGCAACATCTGCATCCCTTAGTCAACCCCCATTAGTTGCATCAGTCTATCATGGGATGTGGACATCATAGAGGTTTACAGCATTCCGCCCTTCTTTTAAATCCTGAAGCTGGTCCAACTTCCTGCATTTAGCCCGCATCCCTCTAAACCCATTGTACTCACGTAACTGTCTAAATGCTTTTTAAAAGATAAAATTTTACACACTTCTGTTACTACCTTTGTCATCTTGTTCCAGACACTCATCATCCTCTGTGTGGAAAAAATTGCCCCTCTGGACCCTTTTGTATCTCCCTCTTTCACCTTAAACCTATGCCCTTTAGTTTTAAACTCTCTTACCTTTGGGGAAAGATATTGACTATCTAGCCAATCTATGTCCCTCATTATTTTATAGACCTCTATAAGATCACCTCTCAGTTTTGTACGCTCCAGAGAAAGAAAGTCTCAGTCTATCCAGCCTCTCCTTATAACTCAATCCATCAAGTCCCAATAGCATCCTAGTGAGTCTTTTCTGCACTCTTTCTAGTTTAATAATATCTTTCTTATAATAGGGTGACCAGAACTGTACACAGTATTCCATGTGTGGCCTTAGCAATGTCTTGTACAAATTCATCATTGGCAATGCTGATATTTGTTGCCTGTTCCCCCATTCCCCTTGAACTGAGTGGCTTGCTGTTCAGAGTCAACCAGGATTGCTGTGAGTCTGGAAAGACATAGACCAGATGGGGTAAGGATGGAAAATTTTCTTCCCTAAAAGACTATTGGCGAAACCAATTGGGTTTTTAACAATACCATTATCATGGTCATCATTACTGAGGCTAGCTTCTGTTCTCAGATTTTTATTAGGTTGATTGGCCGTGCCTGCTTAGTGTCGATAGGGGGTTTTCAGAATACGTGGGATTACAGGGAAAGGGAGCCTGGGTGGGATTGTTGTCAGTGCAGACTCGAAGGGCCGAACAGCCTCCTTTGGCACTGTAGGGATTCTATCAACCGGATATAAATTTCACCAGCTGCCCCAGAGCATTATTCCAGGCCTCAGGATTGCTGATACTCTCTCCCTGTGTGTAGAGATGCCGGCGTTGGACTGGAGTAAACTCAATAAGAGGTCTGACAACACCAATTTTAAATTCAACCGATTTATTTGAGTTTACTATCGAATAAATCCGTTGGATTTAAAATTGGTGTTGTCAGACCTCTTACTGACTCTCTCTCAGTGCCACCCTCTTTCCCCCAATTGGTTTTTCCCATTAATGTACGTCTGTCTTGTGGCACAGTGGGTGAATTTACTGTCTGCTGTGGGCAGTTATCAGCCAGAAGGTCCAGCTTCAAACTCCAGGGCCCACCATTGCAACTGCCTGGCTAGATCAAGGAGACAGCATTAGACAGGTTTGCAGTTACTGCTGAGCGTTCGCACTCATCGCTGACATTGTCAATGTTGGGGTAGCGGCAGGGTGCTAGATTGTGGCTGGCTCTCATAGAATCCCTACAGTGCAGAAGGAGGCCATTCGGCCCATTGAGTCTGCTCCAACTCTCTGACAGTAGGTTATCCAGATCCTCTCTCTCTTCCCATAACCCCACAAATTTACCCCACTAATCCATCTGATCTACACATCTGTTGACACTAAGCAGCAATTTAGCATGGCCAATCCAACTAACCTGCACGTCTTTGGAGGGTGGGAGGTAAGCAGAGCACCCACAAACACTGAGAGAATGCATTTATATAGCATCTGATGACATTCTAAAATGTGTTTAAACCAGTTGTGCTTTTTGAGATGCAGTTACTGGTGGATTGTTCGTAGGAGTAGCATTTGTTTAGTTGCGAGTGTGGTGCAGTTGTGATGAATTAGCTGTGATATTTCTGTTAATTGTTGTGATGAAGGGAATGCAGTAGCCATTTTGTGCACAGCAAACTCCCACAAAACAGCAATGCATTGATGATCTGTTCTGGGCATGGTTGAGAGAGAAATATTTGCCCAGGGCTTTGAGGATACCTCACACGGCATAGGGTGGAAGGGTTGTGGGGAGGGGGGGAGGGTTAATATGTCATTTGAAAGGCAACATTTGAGGATAAATCAGAATCATTACAGCACTGCAGAAGGCCATTCAGCCCATCATATCAGCACCAGCTCTCCATATGAACAATTTACGTCGTGTTGTTCTCCCACCATGCTTCCTTTTCAGATAGTCTTAGTATCCTTCAGATCAGAAGGAGGCCATTCGGGCCATTGAATCTGCATCAACAACAATCCCACTCAAGGCTCTATCCTCATAAACCCACATATTTACCCTACTTATGCCCCTGACACGAAGGGGCAATTCAGCATGACCAATCCATCTAATCTAATCTCTCCTCCACTCTAAACATTGAGCTCATCCAAAACTCTGTTGCTCCATGTCTGAACTTGTGTCAAGTCTTGTTGGCCCCTCACACTTATGCTGACAGACCTGTTTAAGTAGGCGTACGTTAACACTGCAATGAAGTTACTGTGAAAAATCCCTTAGTCGCCATAGTCCTGTTCAGGTACACTGAAGGAGAACTGAGCATGGTCAATGTACCCTAACCAGCATGTCTTTCAGACTGTGGGAGGAAACCCATGCAGACTCCTCACAGTGACCCAAGGCTGGGAATCAAACCTGGGTCCCTGGCGATGTGAGGCAGTACTGCTAACCACTGTGTCATGCAATTCATTGAATGCTTTGATCATACCTCCCTTCACCACAACCCCACCATCCCTCTCCCTTGAGTACCACACTGGTAGCCTTGGTCTGGGTCATGTGCTTGGGTCACTGGAGTGGAATAATCTCCTAACTTTAGGAGGAAAAGTTTCAAGTTTTTTTGTTAGTGTCACAAGTAAGGCTTACATTAACACTGCAATGAAAGTCATTGTGAAAATTCCCTAGTTGACACAGTCCCACACCTGTTCGGGTACTCTGAGAGAGAAATTAGCATGGCCAATGTACCCTAACCTGCATGTCTTTCGGAGGAAACCGGAGCAGCCACAGGGGAGAATTACAGACTCTGCACAGACAATGACCCGAGTCGGGAATCGAACCTGGGTCTCTGGTGCCATGAGGCAGCCGTGCTAACCACTGTGCCATTCATGAGAATGGTATGGTTGGGCTGAAGCTGATGTCTACGTAGTCAGCGTCATTTGGGAGCGAGGAGGGGTGTGGGGGGGGGGGAGGAGGAGAAGAGGAGGAGTGGATGGTGGAGGGAGTTGGGTCTGGGGTGGGGTTAAAGGAACAATTTTGGCTGAAGTGCAGAGGGTTTTTTTGATCAGCTCCGTAACTTGCTTGCAGAAAAATTGTAGATAAAGTGGACAGCGACTCGGATGGACTGGTTACCAGCTCCGAGCTGCGCGAGTGGATGAAGCGGGTTCGGAAGCGCTGGTTGACTGAGAGCATGGGCAGACAGATGGACATTTACGATACCAACAAGGACGGCAGAGTGGGCTGGGAGGAATACCACCAGCGACTCTACGGCCACCTCTTAGGTAGGACCCATTCTCCCCACCTCTCGGCTCTGACTTTCTGCTCGTCTTGTGTCTTCTCTTCTGCTGTGTTCTTCCAGGAAAATCGTTGACCGGATCGACCAGGACCAGGATGGGCTGGTCACAGCGGAGGAGCTGACTTCCTGGATCAAACGCGCACAGAACCGCTACATCGACGAGAATGTCAATAGGAACTGGAAGGATTATGACAGTAATCAGGATGGGAAGGTGTCATGGGATGAGTACAAGAATGCTACGTATGGGTACTACCTGGGTAAGCTATCAGAAAGTGGCAGCTCCCCCCAGCAAACCCGCTTTACAATGTGCACACGAGCCTCCGTGATGGATGTACCATCACCACCACCACCACATCCCCCACCCCCTCTCCGCCCCTCTCCGCCCCCCCCCCCCCCCCCCCCCCCCCTCCCCCAGCTCTTCCCTCCTCATCCACTTTGCCAGACGTGGCATCCCAGACACTGGCTTGTCCTCCAGGACTTCACACCCAACCTTGCCTGTGACAGTCTTAGCGACCCTGGCACCCATATCTTTACCCAGCAGGGACGATGCAGAAATGTTCAAGACATTTCACAACTATTAGCAACCCAGGATTGGGAGCAGGCCATTCAATCAATTGTAGGATCACTGCAGTGCAAGAGGAGGCCATTCAGCCCATCGAGAGTGCACCAACTCTCCGACAGAACTTCCTAGTAAGAAGTCTCATAACACCAGGTTAAAGTCCAACAGGTTGATTTGGTAGCAATGCCACTAGCTTTTGGAACGCTGCTCCTTCATCAGGTGAGTTCTTTTTAACTTGTTGAAAGATTTCTTACTGTGTTTACTTCCAGTCAAAAGCTGGCATCTCCACATCAGAACTTCTTACCTAGGCTCTATCCTTGTAGCCTCACATTCTGCTGCTAATCCCCCTAACTTGTACATGGCTGGGCATTCGGGATTAACTTGACATGACACTTAACCTGCACAACTTTGAATACTAAGCAACAGTTTACCATGGACAATCCACCTAACCAATGCATATTGGAATTTAGCATGGCTGGTACACGTAATCCACACATCTTTGGAGTGTGGAAGGAAACCAAAACATCCGGAGGAAACACACGCAGACAAAGGGAAGAGCATGGAAACTCCACAGTGACCCAAGTTGGGAATCGAACCAGGGTCCCTGGCACTGTAAGACAGCAATGCTAACCACTGTGCCACCATTCCACCCTTAAATGAAATTGGATGAGATCGTGGCTGATATATGAACCAAGTCCATTTCCTGATCATTGCCTTAACACCTTTTGGCTACAAAAAAACTGCATCAATCTTGGTTTTAAAATTAACAATTGACCTTGCATCAGTTATTATGGTGCAGAATTCCAAACATTCTCCATCCTTGGTGTGTTTTCCTATGCATGTTAAAGATCTGGCCCTAATTTTCCAATTCTACCCCTGCCTCACCCCCTTTCCCAATTCTAGAGTCCCCACCCAGCAGAAATAATTTTTCTCCATCTACCCCTTCCCTTAACTTCAGTTAAGTTGTAGTATTTTTATTTTTTTTGATGGGATGTGAGTGTAATAAGTCCTCGGGGACAGAAGTTCCTTCACCAAAATCTCTTCATTTATAAGTCTGACAGCAACATATAGAGCGCTTTCAGTTTGCAGTCCACACTAGGAGTGCCAGAGGAACTGACACACCTGGTTTAGTACAAAGCAAGAGGCTCCTTAATTAGTCCATCAATTTGACCCTTTATCACATTCTAACAGACCCACTTTAATTGCTGAGTGAAGTTACACTGGGCTGACATTTATTGCTCATCTGAGGGCAGGTGAAAGTCAGCCACATTGCTATGGGTCTGGAGTTGCATGTAGGCCAGACCAGGTAAGGACAGCAGATTTCCTTCCCTAAAAGACATTAGTGAACCAGATGGATTTTTTTGACAATCAATGATTGTTTCATGGTCACCATTACTGACACTAACTTTGATTTCAGTTCAATAATTTAAATTCCTCCAGTTGCCATGATGGGATTTGAACCCTGTCCCAAGAGTATTAGGTTAGGCCTCTGGATTACTAGTTAAAGTGACAATACCATAATGCCACATTTTTCACCACCCCCCTTCAATCTTTCTAAATTCCAGGGAATTAGTTGGTCTCCCACATTCTGTCCATCGTAAACGTTGAGATAATCCAAAACTCAGTGCTCTATCTCTGAACTTGTGTCAAGTTTTGTTTGATTCCTCACACTTATGCTCACTGACCTGTTTAAAGTTTATTTACTTACTGTCACAAGTAAGGCTTACATTAACACTGCAATGAAGTTATTGTGAAAAACCTCTAGTTGCCACACTCAAGCGCCTGTTCGGGTACACTGAGTGAGAATTTAGCACAGCCAATACTCCTAACCAATATGTCTTCCAGATGTTGGAGGAAACCCATGTAGACATGGGGAGAATATGCAAACGGCAGTGACCCAAACTGAAAATTGAACTCTGATCGCTGTGAGGCAGTAGTGCTAACCACTGTGCCATCATGCCAAGTCGAGTAATATCTTGATTTTATAAAGCTCAGTCCTATTTCCAGTTCCTCCAGTATCTATATTCCACTAATTCTGGCCTCCTGCGAGTGTCCAATTAGAATTGGTGGCCTTGCCTTCAATTACTGACAAATCAAGCTGTGGAAACTCCTCCTTATACCTCTCCCCACTAGCATTACATCTCACTGTCCTTCTTTTAAAATGCAACTTAAAACCTATCGTTTTGACCAAGCCTTTGGTTACCTGTACACATCTCCTTGTGCCTCTCACTGTCATGTTTTGTTTCATTATGCTCATGTGAAGGGCCTTCTTATTTCATTAAAGGGGCTATTTAAATACAAAATGTTGTCATACAGGACAGGAGGAATAAAGTGAAGTACAGTACAGGAACAGGTCCTTCAGCCCTCCAAGCCTGCACTGATCATGATGCCCCTCTAACTAAACTTTAAAAAAAATCTTTGCCCTTACTCCGTATCCCTCTATTCCCTCCCTATTCCTGTATTCATCCAGATACCTCTTAAATGTTGCTAACGTGCCTGCTTCCATCACCTCCCTCTGGTAGCGCATTCCAGGCACCCTCCCACTCTCCGCATGAAAAGTTTCTCCTGCACATGTCCCTTAAACTTTCCCCCTCTCTCCATGAACCTGTGCACCTTGTAATTGACGCTTCCGCTCTGGGGGAAAAAGCCTCCTGTCCACCCTGTCTGTGCCTCTTATAATTTTGTAAACCGGATCTCCCTTCAGCCTCTGTCTTTCCAGTGAAAACAATCCTACATTTATTCAACACCTACTCATGGCCAACATCCTTCTTTTCACTCTCTCCAAAGCTTCCATGTCCTTCTGGTAGTGTGGTCTATTGTATCTGCTGGCTGGCACCTGACTATTGTTGTCCCATAGCATCCCCCACCTATGGTTTATTCACAATCTGGTTTTCAAGCTCCATTGGATTGGAGAGCCACTGGATCTACAGATCCCTCGCTCCTTGAAGATCCGGTTTGCTGCTCGATCCTCAAGCTCATTGTGACATTTTGCTTTCCTCCCAAACCGCGATGGAAACGCCGGAAGAACATCCGCATAGGCAGCGACTGAAGCCCAGAATCAGACCTGGGTCCCTGACACTGTGAAGTTACTGCCTGTGTGCAGTTTGCACATTCTCCCCATGTCTGTGTGTGGGGCAGGGGGGGGTTTCTCTGGGTGCTCCAGTTTCCTCCCACGCTCCAAAAGATATGTCGATCGGATGGATTGGTCATGCTAAATTACCTCTTGGTGTTCAAAGATGTGTAGGTTAAGGGAAGGTAAATGTGAGGTCCTAGCTAAAATGCTGTGAGTCATCGCTGGCTCGATGGGCTGAATAACCATTAAGGATTCTGAGTCTTCCCGCTGCAGGGAAATGTTTTGGAGATGGGTGAGACTGTGGGCATGCAGGAAGAATCTCCCTGAGCAGCCACTCTGTGACCTGGTGCCTGTTTAAAAGGTCTGATGGTGACAATGACTCGAGAGGCAAATTTACACAGTGCACAACTTCCCTCCAGTGGACACCATTCAGTACTGCAAGCATTCAGGAACAAAATTAAACATAATTTTTTTTAAAAGATGGGAGGTTTATGCTTGTTTCATTAGCAGCTTTTAGCTCTTCAGCCTGAGGGGGAGGGGCGCATATTGATTTTCCTTTCTGCTCGTAACCTAGAAGCACTCATGATGTTTTATTTAACTAAAAACTTTCTGCAAACTCTTTAACAGACCTCCAACCGTGTCCCAGAGACCAACGTGGGGGGTGGGGAGAGGAGAAAAAGGACAGCAACAGGTGACTCTGCTGCTTTTTCCTTAAGTTTGAAATCTCCAAAAAATTAGAGGGTCTCGGGGACATCACTTGCCCTCTAATCACTCACCCGTGTTGGTTTGTAAACCTCAGCAGGCTGTTTGATCACGTGGACGTCACTGTAGTGATCTAGTCTCCCTTGGCTGTTATCGCCAAATCCTCCCCACCCTCCACAAACCCGAAGATAGTGGGGAGCCAACACTGAACTGTCCTGATCTGTGATTGAACGTAGAATCCCTACAGTGCAGAAGGAGACCATTTGGCCTATCAAACCTCCACCAATCACAATCCCACCAAGGCTCCTGTCCCCGTAACCTCAAGTTTATTTATTTGTGTCATGCGTACATTAACATTGCAATGAAGTTAACTATGAAAATCCTCCTAGTCGCCACACTCTGGCACCTGCTCGGATAAAATGAGGGAGAATTGACCATGGCCAATGAAGTGTACTGATCTTATACTTGCCCTGACACTAAGGAGCAGTGAGGGGATCCAGTCTGAAATTCTTAGTTCAAAGGGCTATTGTACCCTAATTTTATTTTTTTTTTTGTGTGGGGGGGAAGAAGTGAAGCATTCGGGTATACCTGCAAGTCATATCCAAAATGAGTGAAATAAAAAGTTACCAGTTACCCAATCCTAATGATCTTTGATTTGAGAAGCACAGAATTTACACAAGTTTTTCTTGAATAAGGAACTGATCTCCTGTCAGTAAATGGGCTTCTTTTTTCCTAATGAATGTTCTTAACATTCAATCATCGCTGATTTTTTTTTTTTCTCTCATCCTCATTCTCCTGCCTTTTCTCCATAATCTCTAATCCCCTTATTAATCAAGAACCCAAGTATCTCTGTCTTAAAGACACTCAATGACCTGCGCTCCACAGACCTCTGCGGCAAAGAGTTCCACAGATTCACCACTCTCTGGCTGAAGAAATTCCTCCTCGTCTCTGTTTTAAAGGATCGTCCCTTTAACTGAGGTTGTGCCCTCTGATTCTGGTTTTTCTTACTACTGAAACATCCTCCCCAAGTCCACTCTATTCAGGCCTCGCAATATCATGTAAGACTCAGTAAGATCCCACCCTCATCCTTCTAAACCTCAACCATTTCTAATGTGACAAGCTCTTCATTCCAGGGATCATTCTTGTGAACCTCCTCTGGACCCTTCCCAGGGCCAGCACATCTTTGCTTAGATATGGGGCCCAAAACTGTTCACATTACTCCAAATGGGGTCTGACCAGAGCCTTATACAGCTACAGAAGTACATCCCTGTTCTTGTATTCTAGCCCTCTCGACATGAATGCTAACATTGCATTTGCCTTCCTACCTGCCGACTGAACCTGCACGTTAACCTTAGGAGAATCTTGAACAATGACTTCCAAGTCCCTTTGAGTTTCTGATTTCCTAAGCACTTTCCCATTTAGAAAACAGTCTATACTTCCATTCTTCCTACCAAAGTGCATAACCTCACACTTATCCACATCTTTGCACACTTTCCTAACCTATCCAAGTCCTTCTGCAGCCCCCTGCATCCTTGATACTACACACCCCTCTACACATCTTTGTATCATCTGCAAACTTAGCAACAGTGTCTTCAGTCCCTTCCTCCAAATCAAAAATCTGTCTTGGAGTTATTCAATGTCTGAGCCTCCACTGCTCTCTGGGTGGGGTATTGCAGGGGAGATTCAAAAGTTTGTGGTACCAAATGAACCTACTGGACTTTAACCTAGTGTTGTGAAACTTCTTACTGTACCCACCCCAGTCCAATGCCAGCATCTCCACATTCTAGCGATAATCCCACTAGGCCTTGGCCGTGAATCCGTTTTGAAAACGACTGGATCCACTTCCACCACTCTTCCAGGCAGCCGCCTTTCAGATGGTCACTTGCTGTGTTGGTGGTGTTTCGTTTTTAAAAAAAAATCTCCATCTCCCCTTGTTCTTCTGCCAGTCATTCTCAGACCGCGTTACTGACTCTCTCGCCTACCTTCTTGCTCCTGCCTGCAGATGAGGCGTTCAGTGACGTTGCAGAAAAGGACAAGGAGGCCTACAAGAAGATGTACAAGCGGGATGAGCGCAGATTCAAGATGGCGGACAGAGATGGTGACCTCATCGCCACACGAGAAGAGTTCACCGCGTTTCTTCATCCAGAGGAGTTTGATTACATGAAGAGCATTGTCATCACGGTAGGCAGGGAGACAAATTCAATTTGGCTTCTTAGTTTTCCCTCAGCTTTTTGATCTGGTGTTAATCTTTCCCGGGTCCAACTGCTCTCCATTCCTCTCTGTCAAATTTAGACTTTTTTTGAAAAGGCTTGCATTTCTATTGTGTCTTTCCATACCATCTCCAAGCACCTTACAGCGAATGAGATGCTTTTGCAGTGTTATTATGTAGTGGACGCAGCAAGATCCCACTAACATTAATGTGATCTGTATTTTTCTAATGATTGAGTAAGGGATAAATATTGGTCAGGCCACACGGGAGAATTCAATAAGCTTGGGCCTCTTGGAGTATGGAATTGCTTTGACACAGACAACCAGTAGATAGGGCCATACAGCACCCATTGGGCACATGCCAGCCCTATGAAAAAGCCATCCAACTCATTGTACCACCCCACTCTTTTAACCAGAGCTCTGCCAAGTGTTCCTGCTTCAAGTATTTGGCTGGTTCCCTTCTTTACGTTACAATTGAATCTTGTTCCAAAGGGTCAGTTAGCTCAGTTGACCAGAATGTGGTGCAGAACGAAATTAACAGTGCAGCTTTGATTCCCGGCCTGGGTCAATGTCTGTGTGGAATCTACACATTCTCCCCATGTGTGCGTGGGTTTCCTTTGGGTGCTTCGGTTTCGTCCCACAGCCTGAAAGACATGCTGGTTAGAGTGGATTAGCCATGCAAAATTCTCCCTCAGTGTACCCGAACAGGCGCCGGATTGTGGCAACTAGAGCATTTTCACAGTATCTTCACTGCGGTATTAATGTAAGCCTACTTGTGATACTCATAAATAAACTTCACCTTTTTAAACCCTGCCACAACAGCCTCCTCTGGTCTGAAGGGAACAATCCTAGTTTCTCCACATAACTAAGCTCTCCTTCCCAGGTCATGCGCCCTCGGGTCACTGTCTGTGCGGAGTTGGCACGTTCTCACCGTGTCTGTGTGGGTTTCCTCTGGGTGCTCCAGTTTCCTCCCACAGTCCAAAAGATGTGCTGGTTAGATGCATTGGCCATTGCTAAATTGCTCCTTAGTGTCAAAAGATGAGCAGGTTAGGTAGATTGGCCATGATAAATTGCCCCTTACCGTCCAATGATAAGGTGGGGGAGGGGACCTGGGTAAGATGCTCTGTCAGAGGGTCACTGCAGACTCAAAAAACCAAGATTACTTCCTCCCGCCCTGTAGGGAACTTACAATTTCACAGGGCAGTTGACAGGATCTGTAGACCAGACCAGATAAGGACAGCAGATTTCCTTCACTAAAGAGCATTTGTGAAGCAAGTGGGTTATGACGTTACCTTTTTTAACCTCTTGTATTTAAATTCCACCAGATACCATGACAGGATTTGAACCCTTGTGCCCAGAGTATTAGCCTAGATTACTAGTTCAGTGACGTTACTGCTTCGACACAAGAACAGTCCTGTCAGAGCTATTGGTTTTTGTAGGCTTCTCAAAAGGCCAAACATCTGCACCCATGAACAATAGATTAAGAACCCCAACCATAAAACTGCTATCTGTTGATGCTGGCACAAAGTGGTTGGGCTGAATGGCCTCACTCTGTTATATAGTCTATGACTGAATCTGTGAAAGGTGCTAACATCTTTTTCCTTCTCCAGGAAACCATTGAAGACATTGACAAAGATGGCGATGGAATGGTTGATGTGAAAGAATACATCAGTAAGATTCTTACCTTTCAGTTAGAATCCCAGTTAGTTTCAACTTTAGGTGACTATAATGCTGGGTTAATTTTTTAAGTATGGGTTTCCTTCCACAGTACAAAGATGCACTGGTTAGGTTGATTGGCCATGCTAAATTGTCCCTTAGTGTCAGGGGGACGAGCAGGTTAAGTGTGTGGGGCTATGGGAATAGGGTCTGGGTTAGATTGGAGTCAGTACAGACTCAGTGGGCCAAAAGGCTGCCTTCTGTACTGTGGGGATTACATGGTGCCACAGCACAGATCTCCTACAGTCTGCAAAAATGGAATGGCATCTTCAGCTGGAAACTTTAGGGTGACACAGTGGTTAGCACTGCTGCCCCATAGTGCCAGGGACCCGGGTTCAATTCTGGATCCTTGGCGCTGTGTGGAGTTTGCACATTCCTTCCTCCCCACCCTGTGTCTGTGTGGGTTTCCTCCGGGTGCTCCAGTTTCCTCCCACAGTCCAAAGATATGCAGGTTAGGTTGATTGGTTGTGCTAAATTAACCCAAGCGTCAGAGGGATTAGCAGGGTAAAAATGAGGGGTTACGGGAATAGGACCTGGGTGGGATTATGGTTGGTGCAGACTTGATGGGCTGAGTGACCTCCTGCACACTGGGGATTCTATGATTCTAGCCATCCCGAATGAGTGGCTAGACTTGTTCAAAGTTTGTTCATCTGCCGTAGTGGGATTTGAACCTGAGTCCCCCAATCGTTAGCTGAGTTTCTGGATTTATTAACCATCATTCCATCACCTCATCTTGAATACAAAGGAGTGTTTCTATTTTAAATAGATTATGTAGAACTGTTTGGTTCAATGCACTTTTTAAGTGATTGTAGATTATTATGGAATACTTAAATAGACTCTGTAGATTGTTTGCTGTGGAATGATGCTTAAATAGACTGTTCTGATGAATCCTTCAAGGAAGTCTTGCTGCTTCACAGTGCCAGGGACCCAGGTTCAGCTCTGGTCTTGGGTAACTATCTGTTTGTGCAGGGTCAGCGCATTCTCCCTGTGTCTATGTGGGCTTCCTCCAGGCGCTCCAGTTTCCTCCCACAGTCTGAAAAACATGCTGGTTAGGGTGCATTGACTATGCTAAATTCTCCCTCAATGTACTCAAACAGGCTTTGGAGTGTGACAACTGTGGTCAATCTGTGTGGAATTTACACATTCTCCCCATGTCTGTGTGGGTTTCCTCTCACAATCCGAAAAACGTGCTGGTCAGGTACACTGACCTGAACAGGTGCCAAAGTGTGGCAGCTAGCGATTTTTCAGTTTCATTAGAGCATTAACATAGGCCTACTTAAGACACTAATAATAAACTTTAAGGACTTCTAATTCATTGGCTGACACAATTGTGTCGGTAGATACTCTAGCTAATTAAATTGAGTTGACTCTTGTCAACGTTTATAGAATAGTTAGTTAAATATTCTTCATTGTTAACCTGCGTCCCTGGTTTCAGTCCTTTGTGATGGCTTGGCTTTAGATGGGTGCTGACGTTCCCCAGACACAACTGTAACACTGTGTTTAACACCTTGCCAACAGGTGATATGTACACGCCTGAAGATGGTGAACCAGAACCCGACTGGGTGAGGAGTGAGAAGGAGCAGTTCCGAGATTTCCGTGATGCGAACAAGGATGGGAAGCTGGACCGCACTGAGATTGAACATTGGATTCTCCCAGCGGATTATGATCACGCAGAGTCAGAGGCCAAACATCTTATCCATGAGTCAGACAAAAACCAGGTCAGAGTTGATGGGTTTTTTTTATTCACAAATCGAGACTTCACCTTGCCCGGTCATTCCTCTCTCATACCCCCAATTTTTGTCTTTGTTCCTGCCTTCAGAACCTCCTGTTCTACCATCCTCTGTCTCGTGCTCTTTCTCACCACTATCTATCTCTGTCCTCTCACACTGAGACATGTTTCCCTTCTATGCGTACTTTGCGCACTCTCACTTTTTTATCTGTCGTGTTGTATTGTTCACATTTGTTGCCCGTTCACTTGTGCTGTCGTTTCCTTTCCTGCTGTGCCTTTCACTTCACTTGAAGTTCCCTTTTAAAGTTTGTTTATTTGTGTCACAAGTAGGCTTACATTAATACTACAGTGAAGTTACTGTGAAAATCCCCTCTCTCCTATCCTGTTGTGTGGACTTTGTATGTGGTGTTTAAGTGTAAGATCTTGCCATGGATAGGGGATGACTGGCAGAAGGCAGAGAGTAAGGATAACGGGGCCTTTTTCAGGGTAGCAGCCAGTTACTAGTAGTGTGCCTCAGGGGTCAGTGCTGGGACCACAACTTTCCACGTTAACAATTTGGAAGCAGGAACTCAAGGCACTAATGCTAAGTTTGCAGATGATACAAAGATATGTAAACAGACAGGAGTATTGAGGCAGCAGGGGAACTGCAGAAGGACTTGAACAGATTAGGAGAATGGGCAAAGAAGTGGCAGATGTAATACAATGTAGAAAAGTGTGAAGTTATTCACTTTGGAAGGAGGAACGGAGGCATAGATATTTTCTAAAAATGCTTCGGAAATCAAATGCAAAGGGACTTAAGATTCAAGATTCCCTTACGGTTAACATGCAGTTTAGGAAGGCAAGTGTGATGTTAGCATTCATGTATTCTAGCCCTCTCTACAAGAGCAGGAATGTACTTCTGAGGTTGTATAAGGCTCTGGTCAGAACCCATTTGGAGTATTTGAGCAGTTTTGGGCCCCATATCGAAGGAAGAATGTGCTGGCTTTGGAAAGGGTCCAGAGGAGATTCACAAGAATGATCCCTGGAATGAAGAGCTTGTCATATGAGGAATAGCTAAGGACTCTGGCTTGTTGGAGTTGAAACTTACAGGATACTGCGAGGCCTGGATAGAGTGGATATGGAGAGGATGTTCCCACTAGTAGGAAAAACTGAAACCAGGGGCACAACCTCAGGCTAAAGGGACGATTGAAAACAGATGAAGAGAAATTTCTTCACCCAGAGAGTGGTGAATCTGTGGAACTCTTTGCTGCAGAAGGCTGTGGAGGCCAGATCATTGAGTGTCTTTAAGGTAGAGATAGATTAAGTTCTTGATTAATAAGGGGATCGGGCTTGGGGAAAAGACAGGAGAATGGGGATGAGAAAAATATCAGACATGATTGAATGGTGGGGCAGACTTGATGGACCGAGTGGCTTAATTCTGCTTCTACGTCTTATGATTTTGTGTGCTGCCTTGCTACCTTATCCTATAAGCCGCTCTCCTTTCCTGTCCCTCCTCACATCACCAACAATGAATGTCAGCTTTAAAATTTGCAGGGATCAACAGGTACTAATTGTGTTTTCTTTAAAAGTTTATTATTGTCATAAGTAGGCTTACATTAACACTGCAATGGAGTTACTGTGAAAATCTCCGGCCCCTGTTCGGGTACATTGAGGGAGCATTTACCACGGCCAATGCACCTAACCTGCACACCTTTTAGACTGTGGGAGGAAACTCACACAGACATGGGGAGAACATACAGACTCCATACAGTGTCCCATGTGGGGAACAGAACCTGTGTTCCCTGGTACTCTGACACAGCAGTGCTAACCACTGTGCTGTCCCTACCAGCTCTTTGCAAGAGGTTAGCCTCTCAGCACCAGGGATCCCCCAGATTTGATTCCCGATTTGGGTCACTGCTTGTGCAGAGTCTGCATGTTCTCCCTGTATCTGCATGGGTTTCCTCTTGCGGTCCAAAAGATATGCAGGTTAGGTACATTGGTTGTGGTAAATTCCCCCTCCAGTGTATCCCAATAGGCACCAGAGACTGGCAACTAGGGGATTTTCACAGTAACTTCATTGCAGTGTTAATGTAAGCCTACTTGTGACACTAATAAACGAACTTTGAGATGAACAGCCTCTCTTATTTTCCAAGTTGAGCTTAAGATTTTCACAGCCCAGGTGAGATTCCTGGAAGAGAGTCGGATTCTCCTGTTCCAATTGAACCCCCACCCCCCTTTCTCCACTCCCGTATTAACCCTCTGTTGTCTTTTCTTTCTGTGCTGTCTACCTGCAGGATGATAAACTGACCAAACAGGAGATTTTGGACAACTGGAATATGTTTGTTGGCAGCCAAGTGACCAATTACGGGGAGGACCTGACACGAAAACATGACGAGCTCTGATCTTTGGTTCAATATTTTCCCCACCAATGAACCCAATCTGAATCAGCCAATCGTAACCGAATTGCAGCATTTCACGTGTAGCTAACCCAGGACTCGGAAAATTTGAATAATCATCAAAAACCATTAGTTGTATTTATTTAATTGATTTGCTTTTTGATTTTAGCCCTCCTGAATTTCCATCAAGTTGCTCCTGCAACCCAGCTCTGCGCATCCCCCCCCCCCCCCCCCCCCCCAACCAAAAAAAAACTAAGGGTTGGAAAAGTAGTTCTGGCACAGAAAAATCGACTCTTCCCAATGAATGGGGGAACGTTGTGACGTCCCAGAAATGAATCAAATCTGTGCCATCAATTTTTATTGGTGGGATTGTAATTGGAATAACTTATCCTTGGAAGGGTTTGGGATTCTTAGTTCTGTTTTTTGAGTTCCTCCCACCCCACCCCAATAATCTCTGATTTCGGCTGGACAGCTCAAATCAGAGGGCATTCTGGGCGGGATACTCCGTATATCCTCAAAGGAGAACTTGATGGAAAGCTCATTTCTCGCCATGCCAGGTCTGCTAACCTCCGTACTGGAGCAGGCAAAGTCTGGAAATGTCCAACTGATGCCAAGTGCATTTTTTCCACTACCCCCTGCCCCCCCAATACCTCGAGGACATGCAGGTCAATACCTCACTTGTTGGCAGAATCCAAAGAAGTAGTGGTCTCTGGGTGAGCAGTCCCAGTGAAGGAGACATTGGAGAGCATGGCCAAGACATAGTTTTACAGTACAGACAAAGAGGGCCTTTCTGTGCTGACCATCAATCACCCATCTATTCTCATACCCATTTCCCATATCACCAGGGGTGATTCTTGCAGTGTTTACAAAATTGGCCAAGGCAAGTTCCTCTAACTTCTTCCCCCAGCAATGTCAGAGCTGTGGACAACCATGACCTTCAGTGTTGGTCAGTTCACCATACTCTTGATGTATTATTGTCACATGCATTAGTATTCAGTGCCTACTCCTAGACGTGACCCAGTTTGTGAGCAGAGTGCATAATTTCTACGGTGCTCAAACGGATACAAACCACAGGATTTAAGCATTCCCAGTGCCCGCACTGTTCCTTGCCACGCTAACTTCCTTGAGCCAAATTAATTCCCAGGGTCTGATACTGTGAACATACAGCTTCCTGAGCCTCCAGCGAGCTAAACTTTACACCACTAACTCCTCAGCACTGCTGATCTTTGTACAGTTTGGGGGTAGTTGTGCTGAATTTAGCCTCATTTGGAAAGGGTATGGACAGAACTGCCCAGTGGAAAAGACTCAAATTGGTATCAGGAGGGATGGTACAATGGCCTGTCCAGTCTTAATGCTCTGCTATGATTGGTAACCACTCGGGTCCCTCCTAAACCATGACTGGGAATCAGAGAATCCCTACGGTACAGAAAGAGGCCATTCAGCCCATCGAGTCTGCATTGGCTGTCAGACAGAGGACCTAGTGCAGGGCCTATCCCCATAACCGCACACATTTACATAGCCAATCCATCTAACCTACAGATCTTTGGACACGAAGGAGCAATTTAGCATGGCCAATCCACCCTAACCTGCACAGCTTTGGAATGTGGGAGGAAACCCATGCAAACACGGGAGAATCTGCAAATTCCACGCAGACAAGCCACCCAGGCCGGAATTGAATCTGGTCTGTGGTGCTATGAGGCAGTCGCCATTGTTGGATACTTGGCATCAGTTGGATATTTCCAAAGTCCTCATCAACCTGAATGAAGTCAAAATGCTGCTAACAGCCAGTGAGTGAGACATCTCGCAACTAATTCTGTGCTTTTGTTTTGGTTTCTTGATGGGATGATTAATTTTCCTTGTGTTGGGGGGGGGGGGGGAGGTGGAGGAATGTACCTTGATTTTAAAAGACACCAATCTGTAATGTTGTCCTGTGTACAGCAAGCAAGCTACTGACTAGAGACTGGGTGGTGTGTTTGTCCTCTGTGGGGACCAGTGCCATATCATAATACACCATATCCAGTTTCAGTTTCAGCAGCTGAACGAGCAGAGGAGAAGAGGGTCTTTAAACGGTGAGATGAGCTCCTCTGAGAAAAGCTCTCTACCAATTTGCAGCGCACAGATACCTTAATTTAGGGACTTTTTTTTTAATATTTTGCCTGTGCTGTTTTTGGGGGAAATGCTGACCCCTTTCTCTTACCCCCATTCCAGTGAATGTCATTTGTTTAATCTAACAGCAGGGCCAGATATTGTAGTCAGCAGACAAAATGCTTGTAGCCATGTTTTCGACTTCTGTAGTCTGTCTTGCCCATTAGGCGGACAGACAATGAAAATGGAAGGTTGGCCTTTTTTTTGGGGGGGGGGGGGGGTGTGCAGTGAGCCAAAGATAACTGCGGGTTACCCAATTTCTCTTCAGGTTTTCAAGGGTTATGATATTATGAGGACCAGCCTATAAGACAACCCACCTGTTGAGAATAGAGGGATATTCTCCCTGGAAGGGTAAGGGTTTTAGTTCAGTCGGGCAGTATGGTCAGTGCAGGCTTGGAGGGCCAAAGGGCCTGTTCTGTACTGTAATGTTTCATGGTTGTTTTGAACGTGGGTGGGTTCCCATGTTGCCCTGGGATAATGGCCACCAAAATGTATCGAAAGGCTCCAGCACTTACAATTCCCTGACCCTGATGAGAAGAACTGTCCCGTTTACTTGATTTTCTGGAGACATTTAGGATATTGAATGCATGTCTTATTAGTGCCACTCTCTTTAATCTGAGCTCAATAATATGTAGCTTGTGACAAACACTAATTCGCTTTGACAATTGAAAAAAAAACTCTTGAACCTCACTGTATGATACAGAGCTGATATTCCCAGCAATGGGTACTGCCCCTGGGTTTAGCTGATCTCTGCAATTGAGAGAGCTTTCCAATGCTGATCACTGTTGCACCAGCTTTAGATACAGCTCGGTCTGGGTTCCCATTCCCATACGCAGTGGATTAAATAATTGTTCTGATGAGCACAGCCTTGCACCATGGCAATTAACTACTCCATTAATTTCACCTCCATCCCCACCCCCTGCAAACTCTTCTGCAGTATGTACAGATAGAGAATAGCCCAAGAATGGTCTCTGGTGCAATGACGCGCTACCAAGTTTGAGAAACCATTTCCCAGACAACAGGTCTTAGTGTTAGTTGGGAGTTGGCTGGGGGTGGAGCTGGGAGTAAACTGAATTGAACTTAAAACAATCCAAGCCAAAACTTTAATTCACACCATATGGACCTCACAAAGACTAGTTGCAATATATTAGAGAATCGATTGTATTTTTACCTTCTGTTAAGTATTAAAGCGGTTGGAGTTCTGACTGCTCCTTTTTCTAACACAAAGTCTTGCTTCTGTATGTCAGGATGGCAAACTTTCAAAAGAAGAATTCTTGGAGAAGTACCACCGATTCGTAGGGAGTGCCATGACAGATTACGGAGAGATGATGGTCGAGCATGATGAACTGTAGTCTACGCGCGATCTCGGAGTTATATTGCTCTTGGTCCCATCTTCCCACTAAAAGGCACAGTGACAAGTCTCACAACACCAGGTCAAAGTCCAAAAGGTTTGTTTGGAATCAGAGCTTTCAAAATAAACCTGTTGGACTCTAACTTGGTGTTGAGAGACCTCTTACTGTGTCCAATGCCACCATCACCACTAAGATGCAGTAGAGTCAAATCCCACCAACTGGTGAAATATTACATTCTAAGATCCACAGGGGAAAGTTAATTTCAGTAAAGTGTGAAATTATTGATTGTATCGTCAATTAAGTAAGTCTCCTTTCCTTCCTTCTCTCTATAACTCTTAATTCCCCTACTGATTAAAAACCTCTTGACAATTTGGCCTTCACTACTTCCTATGGGTAAAGAATGCCAAAGTTACATTGCTCAGAGGAGAAACTCTCCCTCAAATCCATCTTAAATGAGCATCCCCCTCATTCTGTCACTTTGCCACTCTGGTCCTACATTCTCCCATGAGTTACATCTCTCAACCCCATTTACCCATCTTTGCCTCGAGTCCCTTATTTACACAAATCAATGGATCCAGCAGCCATAGTCTTACTAGAGGAATAGATCCTAATTTTGCTCCTGTTAATATTACATTAAATGTACTAAAATATTACTAAGCTGGGAGGTTAACTTCCCATTACTCAGGGTTTTAATGTAGTTGAGAAGAACATTCCCAATGGCAGGAATCACCCTCAGGATCTGTGCAGACAAGACTAGCAACCTGTTTATAACATGCAAGATACTTGTGCCACACAGTGCCACTGGTCTTTCCCAACCTCTCATTGATCACTATGGCCTGTAAGGCAGCCTCCTCAAACCAGGACCCATCAAAGTCCAATTCACATCAGTATACCAATCTCACTCAGTAAATTTACCTGGCATACAGCACAGTAAGGCATTTGAGCCACTGCATCTGTGCTAGCTCTGTAGAGCAGTCCAGTCACCCCCACACCCTTCCCCCAATCTTTCCCCATAGCCCAGCAAGTGCCATCTTTTTGAAATCATATTGTCTCAACTTGAGGGCAGAGCGTTGTAGATCATTACTGCTCCATGTAAAACATCCCACCTCTCCTCCACATCCCCACTCCCATCCCAATCAAGTCCTTAATGGGACTACTTTCTCTATCTTACCAAAATATAATCAGACTTGTACATGTCTATTAAATCTCCCCTCAATCCCATCGTCTACTCAGTTTCCAACTTTAGAATCCCTATAGTGCAAAAGGAGGCCATTTAGCCCATTGAGTCTGCACCAACCACATATCCCTGTAGCTCCACCTATTTACCCTGTTAATTCCTTTAAGTTGCACTAGCCCAGGACACTGAAGGGGCAATTTAGCATAGCCAATCCACTTAACCCACATATGTTTGAAGTAAGAGAGGAAACATATGCAAACATGGGGAGAACTCATAGTTAAAAAGATTACCACAGTCTCCTCTCTGCCAAGAGGGAAGGTGGTGGCATTGTGGAATTGTCACTGGATTAACAATACAAATACCTGGGATAATGCTCTGATTGCTAAATAGTGACTCCAGGGGGAGGGAGACTGCAATTGGGTTGTTAACTTGAGTTATTGCCAACAAAAGTTTGCCAGTAAATTAACTTCAGTCTGCACCTTTGGACCAGTAGCCTAGTAAGAATTAGCATCAAAGAGTCAGGAGAAGGGGAAATTTTGTGGGGACAGAGAGAGAGGCTGGAAGAACATCAAACAGGTTTGAACATCATGATTTTGGTTGGAATTGCTTGATCCTCTTGGATACAAAATGAACATGTGGGAATGGCACCTTGCCGAGTTCATGGACCAACCTCTGTATCTATGAAAGAAACTCAGTTTGTCATTAAATCTTTTATTAAAATAAGAACTTTTGTGTATTCTTTGCAAAATAATGGTTATACTATTTCCCCTCCCTGTAGATGTCATGAAATAATTGCATTGATGAGAAGAGGGTGTTGGCAATTTGATTGAAATGCCTTTCGGGAGTCACCACAGTCACTAACTGAACTGCGGCAACTTGACTAAGATTATTTTGTTTGCTTTTCCTGCCCCAGGGAGTGACTGGACTAGAAAAGCTCTGAACATTCACTGTTACCTTCCAAAAGCTTCTTCCACAACCACAGGACGTTCCACAGTCAATGAAGTCCTTGTGCAGTGTAATCACTGTCGCAATGTAGTAACTACGTTTGTGCACAGCAAGCTCCCACAATCTACAGTGTGATATCATCAAATCCCTACAGAACATTCATCCAATCCAGCCTTCACCTTATACAATCCCACTCAGGCGCTAAAGTCCCAAAACACCATATATTGATCCTGCTAATCCCCTGACACAAAGGGCAATCAACCTAACTCACACGTATTCGAACTGGGGGAGGAAATCCATGCAGACAGTCCCAGAAATTGCAAACTCCGCACAGGCAGTGACCTGATGCTGGAATCGAACCTGGGTCCCTGGCACTGTGAGGCAGCTGTGCTAACCAGCATGCTGTCCAAGTGACCAGGTCATATTTTACTGATGGTTGTTGAGGCTCATAAATGCTCCCCTGGTAAAATAGGTTTCCAGTCCACACCTGGAAAGCAACAAGGCCAGTTAGTCTTATAACTCTGGACTCCAATAGTACGCAAACATCAGCCTTGGAGCATGCTGCACTTCCTCTAGGGTGAGAGGGATTCAATTATTACCTAGGATAAGACACAAAAAAACATATTTTGCCAATTTCTTCCTCCTTTCCAGGAGGTGCTGACAATTTGAGAATACAGCTTCATGCCCTCAGATTTGACACAAATAAAAATCAGACCAGACAGTGAATAGTAGAAAATCAGCACGTTGGGACAGCTTCACTGTCTTCCCCTGTGCAATTAAGATGTGCAGTCATTGCTAGCAATCATAGAACATTACAGCGCAGTACAGGCCCTTCGGCCCTCGATGTTGTGCCGGCCAGTGGACCCTCTAACCTAAACTATTCCAGTATCATCCATATGCCTATCCACCGAACATTTGAATGCCCCCAAAGTAGGCGAGTCCACCACTGCTCCAGGCAGGGCATTCCACGCCCTCACCACCCTCTGTGTGAAGAACCTGCCTCTGACATCCGTCCTATAACTACCACCTCTTAATTTAAAGTTATGTCCCCTTGTGTTGGTCATCACCATCTGAGGAAAAAGGCTCTCACTATCCACCTTATCCAGTCCTTTGATCATCTTACACGCCTCAATTAGGTCACCGCGTAACCTTCTTCTCTCTAATGAAAATAACCTCAGGTCCCTCAGCCTTTTCTCATAAGGCCTTCCCACCATACCAGGCAACATCCTGGTAAACCTCCTCTGCACCCTTTCCAATGCTTCCACATCTTTCTTATAATGCGGCGACCAGAACTGTACGCAATACTCCAAGTGCGGCCGCACCAGAGTTTTGTACGGTTGTAACATAACCTCACGGCTCCTAAATTCAGTCCCTCTACCAATAAAAGCTAACACACTGTACGCCTTCTTAACAACTTTATCAACCTGGGTGCCAACTTTCAAAGAGCTATGTACTTGTACCCCAAGATCCCTCTGCTCGACAACACTATTAAGGGTCCTTCCATTATCCCTATATTTCATATGCCTGTTATTCCTACCAAAGTGAATCACCTCACACTTATCTGTATTGAATTCCATTTGCCACCTCACGGCCCAGCTCTGCAACCTATCTATGTCCCTCTGCAAACTGTAACATCCATCCTCGCTGTCTACAACTCCCCCCACTTCGGTATCGTCAGCAAATTTACTAATCCAACCCTCTACACCCTCATCTAGGTCATTTATAAAAATGACAAACAGCAGTGGCCCTAAAACAGATCCTTGAGGTACACCACTTGTAACTGCACTCCAGGTTGAAAATTTCCCATCAACCACCACCCTCTGTCTTCTATCAGCTAGCCAATTCCTAATCCAAACTGCTAAATCACCTTCAATCCCATGCATCTGCACTTTCTGCAGTAGCCTACCATGGGGAACCTTATCAAACGTTTTGCTAAAATCCATATACACTACATCAACTGCCTTACCCCTATCTACCTCTTTGGTCACCTCCTCAAAAAACTCAATAAGGTTTGTGAGGCACGACCTACCCTTCACAAAACCGTGCTGACTGTCCCTAATCAATTTATTTCTCTCTAGATGCTTATAAATCCTATCCCTTATAATTCTTTCCAAGACTTTGCCCACAACAGAAGTCAGGCTCACCGGTCTATAATTTCCAGGATGGTCCCTACTCCCCTTTTTGAACAAAGGACAACATTTGCCATCCTCCAGTCTTCCGGCACTATACCTGTAGCTAACGACGACATGAAGATCAAAGCCAAAGGCTCTGCAATCTCCTCTCTAGCCTCCCAGAGAATCCTGGGGTAATCCCATCTGGCCCAGGGGACTTATCAATTTTCATACCCTCAAGATTCGCTAACACCTTCTCCTTATGAACCTCAATCCTGCCCAGTCTACAACCTAGTATCGCAGTATCCTCCCCGACAACATTGTCTTTCTCCTGCGTGAATACTGACGAAAAATACTCATTCAGTATCTCTCCTATCTCCTCAGGCTCCACGCACAACTTCCCACTGCTATCTCTGACTGGCCCTAATCTTGCCCTAACCAATCTTTTATTATTTATATACCTGTAAAAAGCTTTAGGATTCTCCTTAATCCTATCTGCCAAAGTCTTCTCGTGTCCTCTTCTAGCTCTTCTCAACTCCCTCTTTAGCCCCTTCCTGGCTGATTTATAGCTCTCCATTGCCCTAACTGAGCCTTCACGTCTCATCATTATATAAGCCTCCTTCTTCCTCTTCACCAGAGATTCAACTTCCCTAGTACACCATGGTTTCCTCACTTGACGACTTCCTCCCTGCCTGGCAGGTACATATTCATTAAGGACATGCAGAAGCTGTTCCTTAAATATGCTCCACATTTCAGATGTCCCCAGCCCCTGCAATATCCTGCTCCACCCTATGCATCCTAAATCTCTCCTAATAGCCTCATAATTACCTTTCCCCAGCTATAACTACTGTTATTCGGTATGTGCCCATCCCTTTCCATCACTAAGGTAAACGTAACCGAATTGTGGTCACTATCACCAACGTGCTCACCCACCTCCAAGTCTAACACCTGGTCTGGTTCATTACCCAGTACCAAATCCAATATAGCCTCACCTCTTGTTGGCCTATCTACAAACTGAGTCATGAAACCTTCCTGCACACATTGAACAAAAACTGACCCCTCTAATTTACTTGAACTATAGCTTTTCCAATCGATATTAGAAAAGTTAAAGTCCCCCATTACAACTACCCTGTTACTTTCACACCTATCCATGATCAACTTTGCAATCCCTTCCTCTACTTCTCTGGAACTTTTTGGAGGCCTATAAAAAACTCCCAACATTGTGACCTCTCCTTTCTTGTTTCTAATCTCAGCCCACACTACCTCAGCAGACAAGTCCACATCAAACGTCTTTTCTGCCACCGTAATGCTGTCCTTAGCTAACAATGCCACTCCTCCCCCTCTTCTACCACCACCTCTGCTCTGACTGAAACATCTGAACCCCGGAACCTGCAACAACCATTCCTGCCCCTACTCTGTCCACGTCTCTGAAATGGCCACAACATCGAAGTCCCAAGCACCAGTCCAGGCTGCAAGTTTATCCACCTTACTGCGTATGCTCCTCGCATTAAAGTATACACATTTCAAACCACCCTCCCGTTTGCCACTATACTGCTGCAACCTAGAAACCTTATCCGTGACCTCCCTATTCACATCCTCCTGTATACTGGCACAACAATTCAGGTTCCCATCCCCCCCCGAATCAGTTTACATGTTTATAACTTTCGCCGACTTCTTTCAAACCTGCTTCCCCCCGCCCCAAACCAACCTTTTCCCAAAGGTAGGGGAGTCTAAAACTAGAGGGCACAGGTTTAAGATACAAAAGGATCCAGAGGGGTATTTGTTTCACTTACAGGATGGTGAGTGGAACAAGCTGCCAGATGCAGTAGTAGAGGCAGGTACAATTTTGTCTTTTAAAAAGTGTTTAGGCAGTTACGTACTAAGATGGGTATAGAGGGATATGGGCTAAAAGCAGGCAATTGGGACTACCTCAGTCATTAAAAAAAAGGACAGCATGGATGAGTTGGGCCGAAGAGCCTGTTTCCGTGCTCTAAACCTCTAACTCAGAGACTGAGGGTAACAAGGGCTCACGTGCTCCACACAATGGGTCTGCTTATCCTCTTGATATACAGAACACATGCTTTTGTGAGAGAGAGCAGCTTGATTCTAATGGAAGCAGAGAATGGCATAGAGGATGATTTTATTAAATACAAGATACTGACAAAGCAAGAAGGAATCTGGGAACAAAAAGGGACCCAAAGGACAAAAAAATTCCAACTCCACTGAAGTTCTAATGACAGGAAATGTCCACTTCTTTAAGCCTATCTCAGTGTCTGACCATTGGGATCTGATAGCCACCTTGTTACGCCTGCATCACTGGCCTGGATTCCTTTGCTTCCAGCTTCACTCCTGATCCTGCGAATCCAGTCCCACCCTGTATCCAACAAAGAAAAAATGGCAGAGTCAAAACTACAGTCAGAACAAGATCCCCCAATCTCTTTGTCCCCTTGCATTATCTGAAAGAGATAATTATAATAATTATAATAAGAATTCTCTCAATGAGAGGCAAAAATTACATTCATGTAGCTCCTTTCACATCCTCAAGACATCCCAGAGTGCTTTGCACAAAAGCAAAATACTGAATCTGAGCTAAAAACAAAGGTGCCAGAAGAAAAAGCCAGGCACCTTCTGCAGAGAGAGAGAAACCGAGATAACGTTCTGAGTTCAAGATGACTTCTTCGGAACAGGGAACAAGATCAAACTCCAAAGAAACGACATTTTGGACTCACTGGCCGGAATTTTACCATCCCGCCCGTCACGGAATCAGAGTAGGCGAGGGACGGACTATGGATAGGTCTGTTAACCTCAGGTGGGATTTTACGGTTTCAGGATGAGCGAGGCTGTAAAGTCCCACCTCGTTAACTCTGTTTCTCTAAGGGCGCTGACAGAACCGCTGAGTTTTTTTTTTAGCACCTTCTGTTTTTATTTTCCATCTGCAACCGGTCTGAGGACAATTCATCTGTGATTAAGCAAGGCAACCTAGTTACTCAAGTTCCCACAACCAACAGGACATGCACACAAAAATGTGGTACAAAAGCAGCTGCTCCATCTAACCTGCGCTATACAACAATGGGTTCACTTGTTTTAGGATGTTGACTGATGGGGTGGGGAGACTTTTTGGTCCAGATCACAAGTGAATTCGTGGTTCTTCAAACAAAGATACCGGATCTTTTGTGGACACTTTGCAGTGCCTGGGTTTAATGTTTGATGGAAAGGTGGCACTTCCAACAATGCAGCACTCCTTTAGTATTACACTGCTTGGGTTTATTTATTAGTGTCATAGATAGGCTTACATTAACACTGCAATGAAGTTACTGTGGAAATCTCATACTCTGGCACCTGTTTGGGTACATTGAGGGAGAATTTAGCACAGCCATTGTACCCTAACCAGCACATCTTTCAGACTGTAGGAGGAAACCGGAGCATTCAGAGAAAGCCCACGCAGACACAGGGAGAAAGTGCTGATTCCGCACAGACAGTGACTCAAGCTGGGAATCGAACCCGGGTCCCTGATGCTGTGAGGCAGCAGCGCTAACCACCGTGCTGTGAGACGTGCTGAAATACTGATGCAGTTGCCCGAACGTGAGAGGCTTTTGCTCACCCTCTGAATGCGGATGATGTCCTTCTCTGTCAGTTTCTCCCCGTTAATCGGATCCACCATATCGTGTTTAATCAGCTTCTCCACGCACTCCATGGTGACCACGGCTCCTCTGCAAACCAGTTTGAACAAACACGAGCATGATAAATCGAGACAGCCATAGGAATAGCAAAGGATCCCTGATGCCTATCACTGATACGCCCAGGGGTGACTGACCCTCTTATTAATATGGAGTAGCCCTCTGAAAGAGGGAAGTGGTGGCACACTGGTAATATCACTGGACTAGCACTCCAGAGACATTCCCCCCACAGCATAATGCTGCAGCAAAGCAGCTTCTAATCCCAACAAGCACCTGCTGAAACTTCAATTAAATGAATAAAATGAACTTAAATATGTAAGTTTTTAAGTAAATTTTAATTAAATTATAAGTAAATAAATCTACAATTCAACACTAGTCCCAGTAACAATCACCATTAAACTATCATTGAACTATTATCAACACCCATCTAATGCCCCTATAGGGAAAGAAATCTTCTTCGGTCTGGTCACACGTGATTCCAGAGCCAGAGTCAATGTGATTGACTGACTCTTAACTGCTTTCAAGGGCAATTAGGGAGGGGTAACATGTTGATTTTGCCAGTGATGGCCACATTGCAGGAAAGAACGTCATAAATCTGCAGCCTGAGTGTCAGGAAGCATTTCTTAATGGGTCACAGAGAACTGTGGGAAAGAAAGAAAGAACAAAAAATGGGCCAAATGGCCTCCTTTGCGCAATAACAAGTCTGTGATTCTGTAATAAGAGGCGAATCATTTTGGGGTCACAGGTAAAGGAGAGATTGGAGCAAGCATGGTTCTGGATCACATCACAGACTGATGAACTCACAACCCCAATGTTAAGAAACTTGAGGCTTATGGCCTGTTAACTCAATAGTTAAAAAGAATACTACAGTCTCCCCTCTGCCAGAAGGCGAGGTGATGGCATAGTGGCATTATACTGGATTAACAAACCAGATACCCAGGATAATGCTCTGGGGACCTGGGTTCAAACCCTGCCACATCAGATGGTGAAGTACAAATTCAATTTTTAAAATCTGGAATCAGGATGATAACCATGGAATGGCTGTTGGAAAACCCATGTGATTCACTAATGTCCCTTTAGGGAAGGAAATCTGCTGTCTTTACCCAGTCTAGCCCACATATAACTCCAGAGCCATAGCAACGTAGTTGACTTTTAACAGCCCTCAGAGATGAGCAATGAATGCTGGCCCAGCCAGCGATGCCGTGAATAAAAGAAAAGCAATATAATTCAACAAGTTGCATTTAGAAACCACTTTTGGTGTAGTCTCCATGCTTCACCAGTGAGATCGCCAAACATCATTTGACATGTTACATTAGGAGATATTAAGATAAGAGGCCACAAGAAGTAGAGTTTAAGGAATGACTCAAAAGAGGAATGAGCTTCACGGAGGGAATTGTAGATTCCAGGCAGCAAGGCTCATTAGCAATGAGTTAACAGATTTTCCACTTAATTTTTTTTTTGTTTATTCGTGGGACATGGGTGTCACTGGGCTAAGCCAGCATTTGTTGCTCTTTGACACGATGATGGTGAATTGTCTTCTTGAATCACTGCAGTCCCCGTGCTGTGGGTTGACCCACAATGCTGTTAGGGAGGGAATTCTAGGATTTTGACCTAGTGACTGAAAAGGAACCGCCGATATATTTCCAAATCAGGACGGTAAGTGGCTTGTTTTTTTTTATTTATTAGCATCACAAGTTGGTTTATATTAACGCTGCAATGAAGTTACTGTGAAAATCTCCTAGTCGCCACACTCCAGCATCCGTTTGGGTACTCTGAGGGAGAATTTAGTATGGCCAATGCACCTAACCAGCACGTCTTTCAGACTGAGGGAGGAAACTGGAGCATTCAGAGGAAACCCACACAGACACAGGAGAGCATGCAAACTCCACACAGTCACCCAGGGCTGAAATCAAACCTGGGTCCCTGGTGCTGTGAGGTAGCAATGGTAACCACTGTGCCACCATGCCAATATGGCTTGGAGGGGAACTTGCAGGGGGTGATGTTCCCATGTGTTTGCTGCCCTTGTCCTTCTAGATGGAAAGGGTCATGGATTTGGAAGGTGTTGTCTAAGGATCTTTGGTGCATTGCTGCAGTGATTCTTATAGATAGTACATACTGCTGCTACTAAGCGTCAGTGGTTGGTTATTCAATAGCAATCACATATATGTTATAAAATGTATATATGGAGGCTACAGGTGGCATTGGGTGTTGGAGAGGATTGTATTTGGAGTTGAATCAAAGAAATAAAGGTAGTTTATGAAGAAACAGGACTCGTGTCTCCTTCACAGAGATTCTCACAAGCTTGAGGCAATGAAATCATGGATGCACCAAAGGCCAGATTCAGCAGAGCACAGGATTACAGATGGTCACAGACAGAAAAGTCAGGGGAGGGAGTTCTAGCCAGGGGTCAGAAACGAGGGGCAGGAATTCACACTTCACTTACGAGGGTCGGAGCACGGCACACGGCACGGAGTTTCCCAGCACATCCCGTGTCACGGCACAGACATAGCGTTCCTGCTTTGTGATCAGCTGCACACGGTCCAGCTTACTGTCCACTGGGAAGAATTTCACAGGAATCAAGTCTTTCATCTTCAGGGCCTTCCCGCTCATCGGGCAGTACACAGTCTTATCCTGCGAGAGGCAGGGGGAAAGAAGGCAGCTTTACACTTAATAAGGGCGGCACGGTGGTTAGCACTCATGGCGCCAGTGACCCGGGTTCGATTCTTGGCTGTGTGGCGTCTGCACATTCTCCCCATGTCTGCATGGGTTTCCTCCTGGGTACGCCGGTTTCCTCCCACAGTCCGACAGACGTGCAGCTTAGGTGGAGTGGCCATGCTAAATTCTCCCTCAGTGCACCCGAACAGGTGCTGGAGCGTGGCGACTAGGGGAGTTTTACAATATTACTTGAATGGGTGCAAACAGAGAGATGGACACTCAGCGAGACCTTGGTGCATCAGTCACAGAATCCCTACACTACAGGAAGCCACCGGCCCATCGAGCCTGACCACAATCCCACCCGGGCCTATTCCCATAGCCCCACACATTTACCCCACTAACCCCCTGACACTAGGTTCAATTTAGCATGGCCCATCAACCTGACCCTCACATCTGTGGACAGTGGGAGGAAACTGGAGCACCCAGAGAAAATCCACTCAGACTTGGGGAGAAGATGCAACTTCACACTGACCCAAAACCAGGGATTGAACCGGGCTCCCTGGCACTGTGAGGCAGCAGTGCCAACCACCATGCTACCGTATCATCCAGTCACTGAAAGTAAGTGCCCAGGTACAGCAGGCAGTAAAGAAGGCAAATGGTATGTTGGACTTTGACAGTGAGAGGATTTGAGTACAGGAATAGGAATGTTTTGCTGCAAATGTACAGGGCATTGGTGAGGTCACACCAGGAACAGTGTGTGCAGTTTTGGTGTCTTTATCTGAGGAAGGATGTCCTTGCCACAGAGGGAATTCAGTGAAGGTTTACCAGGCTGATTCCTGAGATGGCAGGTCTGTCATATGAGGAGACTGAGTCAGTTGGAATTATATTCAGTAGAGTTTAGAAGAGTGAGAGGGGATCTCATAGAAACTTATAAAATTCTAACAGGATTAAAAGGAGTATACTCGGAAAGAATATTCCCAATGGTGGGAGTGTCCAGACTAAGGGTCATAGTTTGACCTACCGCTTATACCTTCTGGACTGAGGTGAGGAGAAATGTCTTCACTCAGACAGTGGTGAATGTATGGAATTCACTACCACAGAAAAGTTAAAGTTTATTTATTAATCAAAAGTAAGGCTTACATTAACACTGCAATGAAGTTACTGTGAAATTCCCCTAGTCACTACACTCTGGCACCTATTCACGTCAATGCACCCAACTAGCAGGTCTTTCAGACTGTGGGAGGAAACTGGAGCACCCAGAGGAAACCCACATAGACATGGGGAGAACATGCAAACTTCACACAGTGACCCAAACCGGAGATCAAACCCAGGTCCCTGGCACTGTGAGGGAGCAGTGCAGCATGGTACCACAGTGATTGGTATTGCTGCCTCAAAGTGCCAGGGACCCAGGTTCGACTCCCACCATGCGTTACTATCTGTGTGGAGTCTACATGTTCTCCCTGTGTCTGCATGGGTTTTCTTCGGGTGCTCCGGTTTCCTCCCACAGTCTGAAAGACGTGCTGGTTAGGTGCAGTGCCCGCATTAAATTCTCCCTTAGGTGTACCCCAGTGGCGCCGGAGTGTGGTGATTAGGGGATTTTCACAATAACCTCATTACAGTGTCAATGTAAGCCTACTTATGACACTTAAACTTAATTTTTCTTTAAAATAACTTTCCGCACTTGCAATAAAAATCCACAGTTCAAAGATGTGTGGGTTAGGTTGATTGGCCATGATAAAATCGCCCCTTAGTGTCCTGAGATGCATAGGTTAGAGGGATTAGCAGGTAACTGTGTAGGGATATGGAGATAGGGCCTGAGTGGGATTGTAGTCCGTGCAGACTCGATGGGCCGAATGGCCTCTTTTTGCACTGTAGGGTTTCTATGATTTCCGTGAAAAATTTCTTCTGTAAACATCACACTGTAATGATGGCCTCTCACCACTGGGAGCACTATAATGCAGAGAAACTGCTCCGTTCCAACAACTCACTATTTTTCCTCTAACAGTGAAGATTAAATCACCTTACATAAAAGGGCAGTTTTCTTCTACACACAGCTCCCTCTTCCTCCCCTTCTTCCTTCATGGAGCTACAGATATGATTTAGTTTCAGGGGAGGTTAGGGACAGGGGAAGGAGAGGCAGGAAGACAGGAACAACAACCAGACTGGAATCAATTGCCACGAATCTTACCGGTTTTTTCATGGTGGATGCTTTGGCCTCAGGAGTGAGGGAGGGGATCCAAAAGCTGGGCAAGTGCTTTTCGTTCTCCTGCTGAGCTGGTTCTGCGCTTGTACCAGCCTTGTCCTGCCCTGGGAAAACAAAAAGGGCAAATTCAAAAGGGGGAAGATCAAAAATGGTGCAGCTTATTAAACTAAAATTAACTTATTAGTTTTAGTTAGCTTATGTTAACACCACAATGAAGTTACTATGAAAATTCCCCTAGTCGCCACACTCCAGCGCCTGTTCGGGTACACAGAGAAAGAATTTAGCACGGCCAATGCACGTGACCAGCACATTGTTCAAACTGTAGGAGGACACTGGAGCAGCCGGAGGAAACTTATGCAAACACAAGGGAGTCTCCATGCAGACAAAGAAAATGTCCATCTTGCTGTGACTGTTCAGGTACTTATAAACTACAATCAATTCGCCTCTCACTCTTCTAAAGTCTAGTGGAAACAATCCCAGTCTAAACACCCTTTCCTCCTCAGACAAGTCACTCATTCCAGGTATCAATTTAAACTTCAAAGTTTTTTTAAAGTTATTTATTATTGTCACGAATATGGTTACATTGACACTGCAATGAAGTTACTGTGAAAATCCCCAAGTCGCCACACTCCATCTCCTGTTCAGATACATGGAGGAAGAATTTAGCATGGCCAATGCACCATAACCAGCATGTCTTTCAGACTGTGGGAGGAAATCAGGGCAGCCGGAGGAAACCCACGCAGACACGGGGAGAACGCACTCCGTACAGAAATCACTTGGAATTGAACCTGGGTCCCTGACGCTGTGAGACAGCAGTACTAACCACTATACCGCCCTGTGGGTGGCTCATTGATCATACTACTGTGTGGGGGAGCTTGCTGTGCGTAAACCGGCTGCTGTATGTAAACCGGCTGCTGTGTTTGCTACTTTAGCTTAATTGAAATGCTTCACTGAAGGTGAAGTGCTTTGAGACAATCCAAATGCTTGAAAGTCATGGTGTGAAATGCAACTCTTTGTTCCTACATCAAATTGACACGACAGCTGAGCTTCCCAGCAAGAAAAATCCCACTTTTCCCTACTGCCAGAGGACACTGTACCCTCGTTGGAGCTGAAGGGATTCAGGGGCTTGCTCACGATGGTTGACTCTTTTTCCAGGAATGCTTTGACTTTGGTCTCTTTCTCTGCCTTCGCCAACTCAGCCAGTTCCGCGTTCCTAACATTCTTCTGCTTCTCGTAAGCCTGGGAAGTTGAACAAAGAGGACAAGAGTTTCCAAACAAAGGACAGTGCAAATGACACCTAAGGCGAGCAAAGGAGCACTAGGAACAGATTAGCAGAATAAAGTGCAGGAGGGCTGGCATTCCTGTGCAGCATCAACCCAAACATTGTCTCTTCGGGAAGGGAAGAGAATGAACATCCTCCAACTCCTCTTAATTGGCAGAGGGGAGGAGACAGGGTGCCAACGCTGGGAACAGCTATAGAGTGGGCTCTTTCCGCTATCAAATCTGCGACACATGCCATGATGGACAGACCAATTTCACTCCAGGTTAAGGGACAGGAGGAAGAGTTTTTCTTTGTTAGTGTCATAAGTAGACTTACATTAACACTGCAATGAAGTTACTGTGAAAATTCCCCAGTCGCCACACACAATAATGCCTGTTCAGGTACACCAAGGAAAAGTTTAGCAACGGCCAACGCACCCTAACCGGCACATCTTTCAGACTGAGGAACGAGGAAAGCCTGGAGGAAACCCACGCAGATACAGGGAGAACATACAGACTTTGCACAGATAGCGACTCAAGCCGGGAATCGAAACTGGGTCCCTGGCGCTGTGAGGCAGCAGTGCCACCCATGAGAAAGAGGATTTCTACCTTTATTTTCTTGGCAATTTCGGTTTTCTGATGCAGGATGTACTCCAGAATTGCTTCCTTTTCATATATATAACCGTCAGGTCTGTATAATGAAAAAAAAAAGAAATATTTATTAATGTAACAGCTCGTTAACCTCTTCAGTTTAAACACGGCAGTGTTTACATTTAATAATGTTCTGACCAGGCCCACTAAATGGGTCAAATTGCACAATATCTACTGAGCAATAGGGGTTAAAAAGTCATAGGTTTCATAGTGCAGAAAGGGGCCATTTGGCCCATCAAGTCTGCACCAACTACAGCCCCCATCCCCATCTTAAATTGGCTGTTGATGCAAGTATTACCAACTCAGGATTGTCAAATATAGCAATCTTCAAGGATTTGGTTCATTCAGTCACCATGAGGCTGTTTGTGAGCCACAGAGACTAGTCCTGCCTCCAGGAGACGCAGGGAGGGGGTCCGTGCCCACAAGCCACAGGCCCAGAGTCAAGGTTTGAGTTTAGATCCCAGGAATCTGTAGCTGCCAGGACAGGAGGGAGAAATATCAGTGGATGGGGATTTAAAAAAAGGAAGGACTCACGTTATGACGGGATCTTTGCACGGCTGTAAGGACAGGCAGCAGCAGTCAAAATCCTTGATGGCATCCTTGCTGAGGCGGAGGGACTGGGTCCCATACCCTGAAACAGCTGAGTGAGAAGAGAGAATCATTCAGAAACTCTGACCGTAATCGAGTCTGACAACATAACCAGCAACAACTCAATGCTGAACAACTGGCAGGAGCAAAGAAAGATTTGTATTTAGATAGCACCATTCATGGGGTGGCACGGTGGCTAGCATAGCTGCCTCACAGCTCCAGGGACCCCGGTTCAATTCGATAACTGCAAAGTTTGTACATTCTCCCCACGTCTGTGAGAGTTTCCTCCAGGTGCTCCGGTTTCCTCCCACAGTCCGAAAGATGTGCGGGTAAGGTGGCTTGGCCATACTAAATTGCCTCAGCATCAGGAGAACTAACTAGGGTAAATACATGGGATTCTAAAGTCCCTCTGGCAGCGCGGCGCTCCCTCGGCACCGACCCTCTGGCAGCGCGGCGCTCCCTCGGCACCGACCCTCTGGCAGCGCGGCGCTCCCTCGGCACCGACCCTCTGGCAGCGCGGCGCTCCCTCGGCACCACACTGCAGCGTCGGCGTAGATTTTTGCTATCAAGTCCTGGAGTGGGACTTGAACCCAAAAGCTTGGCACGTGTGGGCAACCACTACCTGGTGATATTGCCTTGACGAGGGCCAACTTGCCGACGAGCACCCTTTACTCATGCAGAACATATAAGTCATAGAGATTTACAACATAGAAAAAGGCCCTTCGGCCCAACTCGTCCATGCTGCCCAGTTTTTAACCACTAAGCTGATCCTGACTGCCCAAATTTAAGACCATAAGACATAGAAGCAGAATCGAACCCATCGAGCCTGCTCCACCATTCAATCATGGCTGATATGTTTCTCATTCCCATTCTCTTGTCTTTTACCCATAACCCCTGATCCCCTTATTACTCAAGAACCTATTTTTGTCTTAAAGACACTCAATGACCTGACCCTCAGAGACTTTCGTGGCAAAGAGTTCCACAGATTCACCACTCTCAGGCTGAAGAAATTCCTCCCCATCTTTGTTTTAAAGGATCATCCCTTTAGCCTGGAGGTTGTGCCCTCTGGTTCTAGTTTTTTCTACTAATGGGAACATCCTTTCCATGTCCACTCTATCCAGGTCTTGCATTATCCTGTGAGTTTCAATAAGATCCCCTCTCTTTCTTCTAAACTCCAATGAGTACAGACCCAGCATCCTCAACTGTTCCTCATAATGACAAGCTCCTCATTCCAGGGGTCAGTCTTGTAAACCTCCTCTGGATCCTTTCCAGGGCCAGCACATCCTTCCATAGATACGGGGCCCAAAACTGCCCACAATATTCAAAATGAGGTCAGATCAGAATCTTCTACAGCCTCAGAAATACATCCCTGCTCTTGAGTTCTGACCCCCTCAACATAAATGCTAACACTGCTTTTGCCTTCCTCACTGCCAACTGAACCTGCACATTAACCTTCAGAAAATCTTGAACATTGACTTCCAAGTTTGATTTCCTGAGCATTTCCATTTAGAAAATAGTCTATGCCTCCATTCCTCCTTCCAAAGTGCAAAACCTCACACTTTTCCACACTCATTCATCCATCTGCCACTTCTTTGCCCACTCTCCTAAGTCCTTTTGCAGCACCACCTCCACCCGCTTCCTGTCCCTCTACATATCTTCGTATCATCTGCAAACTTAGCAACAGTGCCTTCAATTTCTTTTTCCATATTGTTAATGTATATTGTGAAAGTCATGGTCCCAGCACTGGTCTCTGAGGCACACCACTAGTCACCAGCTGCCATCTTGAAAAAGACCCCTTTATCCCCAGTCTCTGCCTTCTGCCAGTCAGCCAATCCTCTATCCACGCCAGGATCTTACCCTTAACACTATGGGCACTTAACTTATTTAACAGTCTCCTATGCCTTGTCAAAGGCCTTCTGGAAATCTAACTAAATCGTATCACTGGTTCTCCTTTATCTAACTTCCTTGTTACCTCCCCAAAGAACTCTAACAGATTTATTAGACGTGACTTCAGCTTGACAAAGCCGTGCTGACTCAGTCCTATTTTGTCGTGCACTTCCAAGTACTCTGCGACCTCATTTTTAATAATGGACTCTAAAATCCTGCCGATGACCAAAGTCAGGTTAACCGACCTATAATTTCCTGTATACTAATGCATGTGACAATAATAAATCAATTATCTGTTACCGCATTTCCTTACTCCCACCCACCATTCTGCATCACTCCCCTCCCAGCCCACCCCGTTGTCGTCTGTCAGCCACAGGTTACCATCTATTTAAGCCAATTATAATAGAACATAACAGTGCAGTACAGGCCCTTCGGCCCTCGATGTTGCGCCAACCAACATAACCAATTTTATGACCCTCTATCCTAAACTATTCCAATACTATCTGTATGCCTGTCCACTGCCATTTGTACGCCCTAAACTTGATGAGTCCACAACTGCTGCAGGCAGGGCATTCCACGCCCTTACTACCCTCTGAGTAAAGAGCACACCTCTAACATCCATCCTATAACTACCACCCCTTAATTTAAAGCTATGTCCCCTCGTGTTATCCATCTCCATCCAAGGAAAAAGGCTCCCACTATCCACCCTATCTAACCCTCTGATCATCTTATATGTTTCAATTAAGTCACCTCTTACCCTTCTTCTCTCTAATGAAAATAACTTCAAGTCCCTTAGCCTTTCCTCATAAGACCTACCCATCATACCAGGCAACATCCTGGTAAACCTCCTCTGCATCCTTTCCAATGCCTCCACATCTTTCTTATAATGTGGTGACCAAAACTGTACATAATACTCCAAGTGAGGCCACACCAGAGTTTTGTACAATTGCAACAGAATATTCCACTCTCCCTCCCACCTGCAGCCCCTTACCTGTGTCCTTCTTCTTCTCGTAATAGGTGTACACGGCCCCCGCCGTGCAGTTCTTTCCGTGTCTTGTCATCTCTCACACACCAGCCACACGCCTCGCTCCTGCAGGAACAGACACAGAAAGACGTTAACAAACACAATTATGGATCAATGGGTCCAGTGTCTCTGAGCTCATCCAGCTAGCAGAGTCTTAAAGTTCTACCAGTGCAACATCCAAATGCTTCTGAAATATTTAATCATTGAATGCCTATAGACCATTTGGCCCATCGAATCTGCATCGATTACAATCCCACCCACGTCCTTTCCTTGTAAACCCATGTATTTATCGTAACTCATCCTCCTGACACTAAGGGGCAATTTAGCACGATCAATTAACCTAACTTGCATATGTTTGGATTGCGGGAGGAAACTGGAGCAGCCAGAGAAAACCCACAGACACAGGGAGAATGTGCTACCTCCTGCACAGACAGTCACCCAAGCTGGGAATCAAACACAGGTCCCTGACGCTGTGAGGCAGCAGTGCTAACCACTGTGCCACCACGCTGCCCCCAGCCTGCACCTGCCACAATCCCACCATCATCCTATCCCATACATTTATCCTGCTAGTCCCCCGACAGTAAGGGACAATTTAGCACAGCCAGTCCACCTAACCTACATGTCTTTCAGACTGTGGGAGGAAACCAGAACACGCAGAAGAAACTCACCCACACATGGAGAGAACGTGCAAACTCCCGGATCCCTGGCACCGTGAGGTAGCGGTGCTAACCACTACGCCGCCATGTCGTCCACTGTTGTCGAGTTTAGTTTTGAGAAACTCTTTTGAAATTACACTTTCCAGGGACTAGTTCCTCATTGAGATCAAGATCACACTGTGCGGAAGGGAACCGTCTTTAATGAGATGCATTCGATTTCCTGAACAGGTTTCACAATCTTCCAGCTGGAATGTGGAATTCCTATTCTAGGAATAGGAATAGAATTCCTATTTGAGGAGTAGATAGGGTGGACTCTCAGAGACTATTTCCCAGGGCTGAAATGGTCACGACGAGAGGGCACAGATTTAAGGTGCAGGGAAGCAAATACAGAGGAGATGCTAGGGGAAAGTTTTTCACTCAGAGGGTGGTGAGTGAATGGAATCGGCTGCCGTCGGTGGTGGTCGAGGCGAACTCGCTGGGGTCTTTTAAAAGACTTCTGGATGAGTATATGGGATCCAATGGGATTGGGGGTTATAGATAGGTCTATGGCTGGGTAGGTTTTGATGTGTTCGGCACAACTTGTGGGCCGAAGGGCCTGTTTGTGCTGTAGTGTTCTATGTTCTATGAATCGAACCCAGGTCACTGGCACTGTGATGCAGCAGTGCTAATCGCTGTGCCACCAGGCTATCCATAAGGACAAGAGTTTTAAATCTGGGGGATTAGGGACCAGAAAATGCAAGTTCTTTCCTTCTTCTAGAAGCCTAGTGAAAATAGCAAACAACACTTACCAGTGAAGCTGCGACGTGTTCCTGTAGAATAGGCAAAGGAGGTCTCCCGGCTGTTGAACAATGAGTTGCCTATTCCACTGCAGTTTCAAAACAGCTCTGGTGAAACTAATTAAATTCACAACTCTCCTGCAACAAGAGAAGATCCTTCTTAAAATGGGACATTTAAAAACCTTTACATATCAGTCCCAGAATATAAATTTGGAGACATTCTCTTAACTATCAGTGCCAGATAAATAGGAGGAAAAGACCGACATTGGTGGCATACAGTTTGCTTGCAGAAACTAAGAACTGCACATTCACACACAAAGAAACATTCCCATAAGAACTCTTTACTTAGTAGAAATGTTCAAAGCATTTCATGTACAATGAACTTCAGAATAACTCACTTACATTGGCAAAAGTACAGCAACTATTTGCAAAAAGCAGGGTCCAAGGAACCCCAAATGACCAGTTAAACTTTTTTTTGAAAGTCAACTGTGTTAGTGGGATAAACATTGGCCCAGATGACATGTTTTAACGGGTGACAAAGCAGATAGAGGCTATTCGGCCCATAATATCCGTACTATCCCTTTGATAATCATGTAACTCCCTTGCGAATTTTCCCCTTCAAGCAGATATCTAATTCCTTTTTTGACAGTGATTACTGAATCTACTACCTGTAAGACGGCGAGAAGCTGTATTTAAAAGGCCTCTTGTATTACTTACTGAATAATTTTTAACCCAGAAGGTGCGCCTTTAATTCAAGCTCCGGATTCACCAGGCCCAGCTGGCCGGAAATGCATCAGATTTGACCCGGCCGGAAGTGGAAAGTCCCCCCCGCCGGAAGTGAAGTCCGGGCTGCTGAGCTTGCGCACCAGCCGTGTTTTTCCCCCGCTCCCGCCTGGGTTTAATATAAATCCGCCGCTGTCTGACCGGAATGGAGGTGCTTTGATAGTAAACCGGGGAGCTTGGGGTCGGGTGTTTAAAAACAAAACTCAAACGGCTCGTATCCTTGGCCCCGGATGAGCTACCGGAGTGTGACGGTCAGTCACCTGTCCGCTGGGCTATCTGCCAGCTAGTGCGCCCCCCACTGCCCGGGAGGACCAGTGACTGCCAGCAGCTCCACCTGGTCCCCAGCCCCAGTCTCACCACCTCTATATACACACACTGGGACATTACACACACACACCCCCACACTGGGACATTACACACACACACCCCCACACTGGGACATTACACACACACACCCCCACACTGGGACATTACACACACACACCCCCACACTGGGACATTACACACACACACCCCCACACTGGGACATTACACACACACACCCCCACACTGGGCATTACACACCACAACAACCCACTAGACATTAAACACACACCCACACACCCACACTGGACATTACACACACACACCCACACTGGGACATTACACACAGCCACACCCACACTGGGACATTACACCCACACCCACACACACTGGGACATTACAAACACACACCCACACCCACACTGGGACATTACACACAGCCACACCCACACTGGGACATTACACACACACCCACACACACTGGGACATTAGACACAGCCGCACTGGGACATTAGACACACCCACACACCCACACTGGGACATTACACACACACCCACACTGGGACATTACACAGCCCCACACTGGGACATTACACACACCGGGACATTACACACACACCCACACTAGGACATTACACACCCACACTGGGACATTACACACACCGGGACATTACACACACCCACCCACACTGGAACATTACACACACCCGCACTGGGACATTACACCCACCCACACTGGGACGTTACACACCCCCACGCTGGGACATTACACATCCACCCACACTGGGACATTACACACCCACACTGGGACATTACACACACACACACAGGGACATTACACACACGCTGGGATATTACCCAGACACAAACACACACTGGGATATTACCCAGACACAAACACACACTGGGATATTACCCACACACATACACACACTGGAGCATTACTCACCCATACTGGGGCATTAAACAATCCAGCATATTTTAACGTGTGATGAAGAACAGATAGATACAATGTGGCCCATTAGTACCTATTACTAGCCCTTTGATTTCATGGAAACCCTACAGTACAGAAAGAAGCCATTTGGCCCATTCAGTCTGCACCCAGGCCCTAGCCCTATATCCCTACATATTTGCTCACTAATCTCTCTAACTTATGCATCTCAGGCCACTAAGGGGCAATTTTAGCATGACCAATCAATCTAACCTGCACATCTTTGGACTGTGGGAGGAAACCAGAGCACCCAGAGGAAACCCATGCAGACATGAGGAGAATGAGCAAACACCACACAGACCACAGCAAACACCCAAGCTGGGAATTGAACCCAGGTCCTTAGAGCTGTGAAGCAGCAGTGTTAACCATTGCCATCCTATTGATTTATTATTTGATTTGTTGTTGTTGTATGCATTGAGATACAGTGAAAAGCATTGTTTCTTTTGTGCTGTAATGACCATTCAAGGAAGGAGAGAGGGCAGAATGATTTTGTTTTTGGTACTTCTGGTACTGCACTTCTTTTGAAAAAGCCAATCAGAGTCCCCACATAAGGGACAAACCAGATCCATTTGATTTTGATTCTTTGATTTGATTTATTATTTTCACATGTATTAACGTAGTGAAAAGTATTGTTTCTTGCACGCTATACTGACAAAGCATACTATCCATAGAGAAGGAAAGGAGAGACTGCAGAATGTAGTGTTACAGTCATGGCTAGGCTGTAGAGAAAGATCAATTTAGTGCAAGTTCGGTCCATTCAAAAGTCTGATGGCAGCAGGGAAGAAGCTGTTCTTGAATCAGTTGGCACTTGACCTTAGACTTTTGTATCTTTTTCCTGGTGGAAGAGAGAATGTCTGGTGTGTGTGATGTCCTTCATTATGCTGGCTGGAATTGTAGTCAGAATCAATGGATGGAAGGCCCTTTGATAGTGATCTAAGTCCCTTGCAAATTTTCCCCTTCAAGCAGATATTTAATTTCTTTTTTGGCTGTGATTATTGATTTCTGCCTAAACAGACCTCTGGGTGGAGCACATACCCACTATCTATCCCTTGATAAAAGTAAATTACTATGGATGCCGGAATCTGAGATAAAATCAGAAAATGCCAGAGAACCTCAGCAGGTCTGACAGCATCTTTGATCTGATTTGATTTATTATTGTCACATGTATTAACATGCAGTGATATGTGTTGTTTCCAGCACACTACACAGACAAAACATACCATTCATAGAGAAGGAAAGGAGAGAGTGCAGAATGTAGAGTTACATTCACAGTGGGGATGGCAATGTGGCACAGTGGTTAGCACTGCTGCTTCACGGTGCTAGAGATCTATGTTCGATTACCAGCTTGAGTCACTGTCTGGAGTTTGCATGTTCTCCCCATGTCTGTATGGGTTTCCTCTGCGTGCTCTGGTTTCTTCTTACAGTTTGAAAGACGTACTGGTTAGCGTACATTGACCTGAAGAGATGCTGGACTGTGGAATTTCACAATAACTTCATTGTAGTGTTAATGTAAGTCTGACTTGTGACAAATAAATAAACTCTAAGCATCGTTAGTTTGTGTTAAAATGAAGTTTCAGAAGCATGGAACGAGATAGAATTAAAGGTATGCTGGGCACAGCTTGCAGGAAGTTGCCTCGCTCCAGGGCCATTGTGCATTGTTTTAAAGTCTCACAACACCAGTTTAAGTCCAACAGGTTTATTTGTTATCACGAGCTTTTGGAGCACTGCTTCTTCATCAGGTGAGTGTATCTGTTAGACTTTGACCTGGTGTTGTGAAATTTCTAACTGTGCTCATCCCCGTCCAACACCGGCATCTCCAAATTAAAGTTTATTTATCAATGTAACAAGTTGGCTTACATTAACACTGCAATGAAGCTACTGTGAAAATCCCCTTGTCACCACATTCCAGACTCTGTTCAGGTACACTAAGGAAGAATTTAGCACGGCCAATGCACCCTAACCAGCACATCTTTCAGACTGTGGGAGGAAACTGGAGCACCCAGAAGGAAACACAAGCAGACACTGGGAGAACGTGCAGACTACATACAGACAGTGACCCAAGTCGGGAACCAAACACGGATCTCTGGAGTTGTAAGACATCAGTGCTAACCACTGTGCCACCATGCTGCCCATTCTCACTGACTTTACATACGCGCACACACACACATTACAAGCATCTACCCAAAAAAAAGAGGTCCAGCTATTCCGACACCCTCCCCCACCCTCCGCCCCGCTTCAGATTTCCAGCAATGGCACTGTCCCTCCATCTCCAAATTCAACATGTACAAAAATATGTACAAAGTCTGAGGTCACATACCAACCCACCCATAATCAACTTCTTCCCTGGGCCCCATATCTAAGGAAGGACATACTGGCCTCGGAAAGGGTCCAGAGGAAGTTCACAAGAATGATCCCTGGAATGAAGAGCTTGTCGTATGAGGAATGGTTGAGGACTCTGGGTCTGTATTCATTGGAGTATAGAAGGATGAGGGGGATCTTATTGAAACTTACAGGATACTGCGAGACCTGGATAGAGTGGACGTGGAGAGGATGTTCCCACTAGTAGGGAAAACTGGAACCAGAGGGCATAACCTCAGGCTAAAGGGGATGATCCTTTAAAACAGATGAGGAGGAATTTCTTCAGCCCGAGAGTGGTGAATCTGTGGAACTTTTTGCCGTAGAAGGCTATGGAGGCCATTGAATGCCTTTCAAACAGAGGTAAATTAATTCTTCTTAGATTAGATCTTGATTAATAAAGAGAACAGAGATTATGGGGAAAAAGCAGGAGAATGGGAATGAGAAAAATATCACCATAACTGAATGGTGAGCAGGTTAGATGGACCGATTGGCCCAATTCTGTTCCTATGTCTTATGGGGTTCACTGAGAGAGAATTTAGCATGGCCAACCTGCATATCTTTGGATGTGGGAGGGAACCAGAATACCCGGAGGAAACCCATGCAGACACAGAGAGAGAGAATGTACAAACTCCACACGGTGACCCAAGCCAACAGTCAAAGCCGGGTCCCTGCAGCTGTGAGGCAGCAGTGCTAACCGCCGTGCTGCAGAGCAAGGTAGCAAAACAGCAGCTGTCAGTCTAATGGCAGGAGGGTGGTGGTGGGGAACTGGGGGAAGGATACCACAATAACAGTGAGCAAATTCTCTCCGAAGAACTAATTGTTGTCAAATGGAAGTGTAGAATCTATGGCATGAGAGTAAGAGAGATCTAAGATTGGCCTGTGGTTAGTCTGGTGACTGGAATAAGATGGTGCGGTGAGAGTAATTCACACACACATACTCATCTGAAAAGTACGATTCACTCACTATCATCACAGGCTGACACTTAGTTAAAGATAGGTTGCCACCACTTCCACTTTTCACCCACTATAGATAAACAGCCTGCCCCCCACAAGAAAAAGACAATTTTGTAATAGTTCATGACAAGTTTTTTAAATCATTTATTAGTGTCACAAGCAGGCGTACATTAACACCACAATGAAGTTACTGTGAAAATCCTCGAGTTGCCATAATCCAGCACTTATTTGGGTACACTGAGGGAAAATTTAGCATGGCCAATGCACCATTATTCATGAGAAAGGCTAAGTACTAAGGGTTGGTCAGCATTTCATTAGGGGTTGAAAAGGAAAGAGAGGAAAATGCTCAATAAACATGTCTTGTGTCCTCCCCCTTCACTAAACTCTTTGGTCCAGACTATCTTGTAACCAACAATCCATGAAGAGAATGGAGTCTCCAGAAATTCAGGGTCAATCTCCAGAACACTGCTACGTGTGAACCTGGAGAAAAATCATCAGGATGTCAAAGGAAAATCAATTTGATTTTGGTCACCTCTTTGAATTTTTTCCATGCCAATGCGGATGCTTCAGTTAAGAAAGCCTACCAACGCTTCGACTTCACCAGAAGTCTGAGGAAATTTGACATGTCAGCTACGACTCTCTTACAGATGCACCATAGAAAGCATCCTTTCCAGATGTCTCACAACACCAGGTTAAAATCCAACAGGTTTATTTGATAGTGTGAACTTTCAGAGCCCTACTCCAAAAGCTTGTGCTACCAAATAAACCTGTTGGACTTTATCCTAGTGTTGTGAAACTTCTTACTGTGCCTATCCCAGTCCAGCAACAGTATCTCCAATCATGGTTTCCAGATGTAACAAGCATGGTAAGGTTCCTGCTCTGACCAAGACTGCAAGAAACCACAAAGGGTCGTGAATGAAGCCCAGTTCATCATGCAAACCAGCCTCCCATCCACTGACTCTGTCTACACTTCCCGCTGCCTTGGGAAAGCAGCATAATCAAGGACCCCTCACACCCCAGACATTCCCTCTTCCACCTTCTTCCATCGGGAAAAAGATACAAAAGTCTGAGGTCACGTAGCAACTGACTCAAGAGCAGCTTCTTCCTTGCTGCCATCAGATTTTTGAATGAACCTATCTTGCAGTAAGTTGATCTTTCGCTGCACCCTAGCTAGAACTGTAATTTTTGTAACTGTAACTGTAACAAACTGTAACTGTTTGTAATTTTTATAAATGATCTGGATGAGGGTATTGAAGGATGGATTAGTAAATTTGCAGATGACACTAAAGTCGGTGGAGTGGTAGATAGTGAAGAGGGGTGTTATAGGTTGCAGAGGGACTTGGACAAGTTGCAGAGCTGGGCCGAGAGGTGGCAAATGGAGTTTAATGTGGAAAAGTGTGAGGTAATGCACTATGGCAGAAATAATAAATGTGTAGAATATAGGGCAAATGGTAGGATTCTTAGTAGTCTAGATGAACAGAGGGATCTTTGTGTGTATGTGCATAGATCCCTGAAAGTAGGCAGTCAGGTCGAGAAGGTTGTTAGGAAGGCATATGGAGTCTTGGCTTTTATTGGTAGAGGGATTGAATTTCGGAGCCGCAAAGTCATGTTGCAACTGTACAAAACTCTAGTGCGGCCGCACTTGGAGTATTGTGTGCAGTTCTGGTCCCCACATTATAAGAAAGATGTGGAGGCATTGGAGAGGGTACATAGGAGGTTTACCAGGATGTTGCCTGGTATGGAGGGCAGGTCCTATGAAGAGAGGTTGAAGGATTTGAGGTTGTTTTCGTTAGAAAGGAGGCGGCTAAGAGGGGATCTTATTGAAGCATATAAGATGATTAGAGGTTAGATAGGGTGGACAGTGATAGCCTTTTTCCTAGGATGGAGAAAGCTAGCACGAGGGGACACAGCTTTAAATTAAGGGGTGATAGTTATAGGACGGATATCAGAGGCAGGGTCTTTACCCAAAGGGTGGTTCGGGAGTGGAATGCCCTGCCTGCAGTGGTTGTAGATGTGCCAAGTTTGGTGGCGTTTAAGAGGTTAGTTGATAAGTATATGGAAGAGAAGGGAATGGTTTAGTTTGGAGGGGCATTGCTTTTTATATTGGTTGGCGCACCATCGAGGGCCGAAGGGCCTGTTCTGTGCTGTAATGTTCTATGTTCTATGTAACACTATATTCTGTACCCTCTCCTTTCCTCCTCTGGTGTGCTTTGTCTGTGTGGAGCGCAAGAAACAATACTTTTCACTGTATGTAATACACATGACAATAATAAATCAAATCAAATCTCTTTACCTAAGAAGAGATTATTGAAAATGGGGGGAATCAGGCTGATAATCAAGCATTATCCAATTGGGTAATAAGTTTTATTGTTTTCCAATTAAGGGCAACAAGTTTATTTATTAGTGTCAGAACTTACTGTGAAAATCCCCAAGTTGCCACACTCTGGCACCTGTTCGGGTACACTGAGGAAGAATTAGCATGACCTAACTAGCACATCTTTACAACTTGTTGGAAGAAACCCATGCAGACATGGGGAGAACATGCAACATCCACACAGACCGTGACCCAAAGCCAGGAATTGAAGCCAGGTCTCTGGCACCGTGAGACAACAGTGCTAATCATTGTGCCACCGAAGGTAGTAAATCACAAGATGGTGTGTTGGTCAACTAATGGCAGAAGCATGGTGGGGAAGGGGGGATGGCATGTGTGGGGGAGGCAAGGCTAGTGAGGAACCCTCTAGAAATACACTGATTCATGGCTGGCAACACTCAGTATCAATGTAGACAAAATTAGTGTACCACAGATTAGGAAGGCAAGCGCAAGGCAGTAACTTCATGCCTTATATTTTTATTTCAGCCCACAGAGGTTTTTTTTATGTTGCTCGCAAGCGATCATAAAAGTAAATTGTATCACCATGGTGACAAACAACTTCTGATGTCATAAGTGTGCACAACACAACCTGCATAACTTTCTCTTTCCTTTCCCACCAAAAACCTGAAAAGGAAGGATTTCATTTTTGTGGCATCCTTCTCATCCCAGGGATACCTCAAACCACTTGACTGCCAATGAATTAGTTTTGGAGTCCTCCCACTGTTGTCATGGAAGAAATTTGGCAATTTACACAAAGCAGGAATCCCCCTGTTTCTATGTGAAATCTGCACCTTCTCCCCATGTCTGCGTGGATTTCCTCTGAGAGCTCCAGTCTCCTCCCACAGTCCAAAGATAGAGTCATAGCAAAGAGTCATAGAGGTTTACAGCATGGAAACAGGCTCTTTGGTCCACCTTGTCCATGTCACCTTTTTTTAAAACTCCTAAGCTTGTCCTAGTTGTCCGCATTTTGCCCGTATCCCTCTATATCCATCTCACCCACGTAACTGTCTAAATGCTTTTTAAAAGACAAAATTATACCCTCCTCTTCTACTACCTCTAGCAGCTCATTCCAGACACTCACCATCCTGTGTGTGAAAAATATTGGCCTTCTGGACCCTTTCCTATCTCTCCTCTCTCACCTTAAACCTATGCCCTCTAGTTTTAGACTACCCTATCTTTGGGAAAAGATATAGTCTATCTAACTGATCTATGCCCCTCATTATTTTATAGAGCTCTATAAGGTCACCCCTCAGTTTGCTATGCTCCAGAGGAAAAAGTCTCAGTCTATCCAGCCTCTCCTAATTTATCAAACCACCAAGTCCCGGTAGCATCTAGTAAGTCTTTTTTGCAAATTAGGATGATTGGCCATGCTAAATTAGCCCTAGTGACAGGGGGATTAGCAGGGTAGATATGAGAGTTAAGGGAATAGGACCTGGGTGGGATTGATGCAGACTCGATGGGCTGAATGGCCTCCTTCAGCACAGTAGGGATTCTTTGAGACAATGTTCTATCAGCCAGATCATTTGTCTTTGTGACATTGGGTTCAAGGATAAATATTGACCAGGACGAACTCATCATCTCTGGTACTGTACCATCGGGACTTGATTTAAGAACTTGTTTGAGACCCAGGACCTTCGACAATGCAGCCCTTCCTTGGTGTAGCACTCAAGGGACAACCTGGATTATGTCTTCAGTTCTTCAGTGTGTAATTTGAACTCACAACCTTCTGACCCAGACAGGTCTTGGAGCCCTGACACAAAGGACAGGATTTTCCCGGCACGGTGGCCCAAGACCAGAAATTCTTACCTGAGACCAATGGACCTTTGCATGGCCCACGATTCCCACGGCGAGCGGGATAGGAAAATTCCGTCCAAAGCATTGATTGCGCATCATCCTCCTCCCATCTCATCAGGGAAGACAAGTTTAAGAATTAGGAGCAAGAATAAGTATTCAACCCTTTAAGCCTGGCTCTCGAATCAATCTACCCTCATTATGAATATAAGAAATAGGAGCAGGTGTAGTCCTTTTGGCCCATTGAATCTGTTCCACCAGACTCAAGCAGCTGAATCCTATCTGCTTTACAAACAAGGATCTGAATTTTAAAATCAGGATTTGGTTTAATTTGATTTGATTTATTACTGTCACACGTATTCACATGCAGTGAAAAGTATTGTTTCTGTGCACTACAGAGACAAAGCATATCATTCATAGAGAAGGAAATGAGAGAGTGCAGAATGTGGTGTTACAGTCATAGCGAGGGTGTAGAGAAAGATCAATTAAATTTGAGGTAGGTCCTTTCAAAAGGGAAGAAGCTGTTCTTGAGTTGGTTGGTACGCAACTTCAGACTTTTGTATCATTTTCCTGATGGAAGAAAGTGGAAGAGAGAATGTCCGGGATGCGAGTGGTCCTTAATTATGCTGCTGCTTTGCTAAGGTAGCGGGAAGTGGAGACAGACACTTTACCTTCCACCTGCTCCTTTGATTCCCTGAGAGATCTAAGATCAGTGGATCCCAGCCTGAAGTGGATTCAACGATGGAGCATCCACAACTCTTTGGTGTAGAAAATTTCAAAGGTTCACCACCCTCTGAATAAAGAGATTTGCCCTCACCCCAGTTCAAAATGATCAGTCCTTTATCCTGAAACTATGCCAGAAATAACCTTTTCACGCAGCGAGTGATTGGGATCTGGAATTTGGTGGAGGCAGGTTCAGTCGAGGCATGCAAAAGGGAATTGGATCATTATCTGAAGAGGAGGAACGTACAGCGTTACTATGTGGGTTGGTCCTTTAGACAACCAGTACAGACACGAGGGACCAAATGGCCTTTTCTATCCTTTAACCATTCCATGATTCTATACCTGGGTCTGTCATTGATAGAGACTAATCACTCTGAAATATCCGGGATTAAGAATCTACTGATGACAATGAAACCATTGCCGATTTATGGAAAAATCCATCTGGTTCACCGATGCCCCTTTAGGGAAGGAAATCTGCTGTCCTTATCCGGTCTGGTCTACATGTGACTCCAGAGCCACAGTAATGTGGTTGACTCTCAACTGTCCTTGGACAACTAGGGATGGGCAATAAATGCTGGCTCGGCCAGCAACACCCATGTCCCACAAATAAATAAAAAGAAGTGTATGGGGCAGTAATAGATCTACATCTGGAAATTCAAGTGTAGAGAACATCAGCCCCTCCCCACCAGGAATCATGGCTTCTGGTTTTGTAATTCATCAATGGATGTAGGCAAGACCAGTGATTTTTGCCCATCCCTAATTGCCTTTCGAGAGATAGTGAGCTGCCATTTTGAATCTCTGTAATCTGTGTTTATATATTTGATGGGAATTTGGGATGCGTACTGTCCCTTTAAGGGTGTAGGTCATGTGACCCCCTGAGGTGGTGTTAGTTCATTCCAGGGTGAGGCATACAGGTCCTGACTGTGGGACATTGCATTCCCTCAGTGGTCACTTTGTGTTCCTGAATCTTATCTTGGTGGCACCGTGGTTAGCACTGCTGCCTTACAGTGCCAGGGACCTGGGTTCGAATCCCAGCTTGGGCTGTGTGGAGTTTGTACATTTCGCCCTGTGTCTGCACAGGTTTCCTCCGGATGCTCTGGTTTCCCCTCACAGTCCAAAGGTGTGCAGGTTAGGGGGATTGCTTAAGGGGATAGGGCTTGGGGATGGGATTGTGGTCAGTGCATACTCAATAGGCCAAATGGCCTCATTCTCTACTGCAGGGATTCTACGGTCTTTGTTTATTTCCCTCAGAATTCCAGTGTCCCTGTGTTGATGGGGGAATTATTACAACATGGAAGTGGTAAAAGGTGACGTTTAGAGGAATTGTATGGGATGATACGGTGTAACCAGTTGCTGAATTCAGGGTGAGTTGATGCAGTCCATCAGATAGATCTCCAAGATAGGCTGGCAGGGGCAAACACCAGCCCTTCTGGATGGCATTGGGATTCTTGAATGCTTTTACAACTCTACCCACCTGCCTTCAGTTACCTAGATAATGAAGAAGAAATAGAAAGAAGGTCTTGCATTTACATAGCACCAGCGGATGTCTCAAAACACTTTACAACCCATGAGGTACTTTTGAAATGTTCTAAAGAAAACACAGAATCATAGAAACCCTTACAGTGCAGAAAGAGGCCATTTGGCTCATTGAGTCTGCACTGACCACAATCTCACGCAGGCCCTATCCCCATATACCTGTACATTTACCCTCTATTCCTTCCAACCTACGCATCTCAGGACACTAAGGGGCAATTTTAACACAGCCAGTTAACCTAACCTGCACGTCTTTGGACATGACTCTCTTTGCACGTAGCAAGTTACAAACAGTAGTGTTATAATAACCAGATAATCTATATAAAAAAACTTTGCATCTCTTAATTCATGGAGAAGTTGTGGTATAATCACTTCTGGCCTTGTTTGTGTGGAGTCTGCACATTCTCCCCATGTCTGTGTGGGTCTCCTCTGGGTGCTCTCATTTCCTTTCACAGTCCCAAGACGTCCTGATTAGGGTGCATTGGCCGTGCTAAATCCTCCCTCAGTGTTAGCCGAACAGGCGCCGGAATGTGAGCGACTAGCGGGTTTTACACAGTCACTTTGTTGCGATGTTAATGTAAGCCTACTTGTGGCTTTAATGGGTAAACTAGATGGCAGTGTGTTTAGAAGGTGCTGCCTGAGGAGTGTCCCTAACCACACTGCCAAGTTTCTGCTGCTCCTGTCCTTCCACAGGCTGCTGGGTTTGGAAAGTGCTGCCTAAGGAAGGGGCTTTGGTGAGTTCTTCCCTGGTAGATGTGACCCTACCCACTTCTGAAAGGAATCAGGGCGCTCTCCTTTTTAATTTTCTCACTATTTTTTAAACTGCAATCGCAACTTTTCTCACGTACCTGCGAGTATGTGATTGGCGGATGAGTAATCCAGTCACATTCCCGTCCTGTATTTCTCTCTCTCTCTCTCTGGGTTTGTTTGCCACACTCTGGACTACACCTGACTATTAGGGAGTGGAGGAACCGAAAGGAAGATGGTGATTTGCAGAAACGTACGAGGAGAGAGATTCTGCTGAGGATCTGGGATTCTTCACCAGCGCGTCTGAAATTGACCTGAAACTGAGCAAAGGGGTTTGTAAGTTCCAAACGTGTTTTAGTTTGTGAATCGGGTTAGTTTGGGGAGGGAAGACTACCGTGTCGAAATAGCTCTCCTCTTCCTCCTCCCCTTGTTGAAAAGAAAACAGATTTTGATTTCTAAAGCTGTGAGCTTCCTTAAAAGTTTTATTTTTTTTAAATAGGAGAAAGAGGGGTGTTTTATAGTCAGATAAACTCTCCAGTGTTAAAACAGTGTCTAGGTTTTTAATGCTCTCATTAACATTAAATTTGCTCCTTTTATTATATACTCACTCCAGCTCTGAGGAAATTGGACATAATTCCTCCTCTATAAATAGTCAACACCCCGTTTCGACCAGATTCTCCCCAGGCGGAAGTTATTGTGTGTTGGGAATAGCCTGAAATGTTGAATTTCGGTACAATTTGGAAGGGCGGATTTAACTGGACTTGTCCTTAGAGAGAAAATTCTGCTATTTTTTCCCCCCTCCACGGGCTGGGACACCTCCTCTTCCGTGTACTCTTTCAGCACACCCACACACCCACCCTCCCCCACCACCCCAGTTGTTATGTAAATAGTTTTTGTAAGCATTTGAGGCGGGAGGCGAAGTTTGAGTAGGTAATGATTAAAGGAAGACTCATTTTTTTTCCTTCCATTCGCAAATCATTTAACACAAAGGGTGGCACGCAGTGGTTGGCACTGATGCGTCAGTGCCAGGGACCCGGGTTCAATCCTTGGCTTGGGTCACTGTCTGTGTGGAGTTTACACGTTCTCCCCGTGTCTGCGTGGGTTTTGTAGATTCCTATGATGCAGAAGGAAGCCATTCGGCCCGTTGAATCTCTACCGACTACAATCCCATCCAGGCCCTATCCCTGTAACCCAATGCATTTACCCTTGCTAGCTCCCCTTGATGTGTCAGCATCTTTATTGAAGTAGATAAGGAGGATGTGCTAGATACTCTTGAGGGTTTGAAGTTAGGTAAGTCCCCTGGGCCGGACGGGATTTACCCTAGGATTCTCTGGGAGGCGAGAGAGGAGATTGCAGAGCCTCTGGCTCTGATCTTCAGGTCGTCATTGGTTACGGGTATAGTGCCAGAAGACTGGAGGGTAGCGAATGTGGTCCCATTGTTCAAGAAGGGGAAGAGAGACTTTCCGGGGAATTATAGGCCAGTGAGTCTTACTTCTGTTGTGGGCAAAGTATTGGAGAGAATTATTAGGGATAGGATTTATAGTTATTTAGAGATAAATGAATTGATTGGGGATAGTCAGCATGGTTTTGTGAAGGGTAGGTCGTGCCTTACTAACCTCATTGAGTTTTTTGAAAAAGTGACCAAAGAGGTGGATGGGGGTAAGGCGGTTGATGTGGTATATATGGACTTTAGTAAGGCGTTCGATAAGGTGGCCCATAGAAGGCTTCTGCAGAAAATGCAGATGTATGGGATAGAGGGTGATTTAGCTAATTGGATTAGGAATTGGCTAGCAGATAGAAGACAGAGGGTGGTGGTTGATGGGAGATATTCATCGTGGAGTTCGGTTACAAGTGGTGTACCTCAGGGATCTGTTTTGGGGCCCCTGCTGTTTGTAATTTTTATAAATGATCTGGATGAGGGTATTGAAGGATGGATTAGTAAATTTGCGGATGACACCAAAGTCGGTGGAGTGGTAGATAGTGAAGAGGGGTGTTATAGTTTGCAGAGAGACTTGGACAAGTTGCAGAGCTGGGCCGAGAGGTGGCAAATGGAGTTTAATGTGGAAAAGTGTGAGGTAATTCACTTTGGCAGGAATAACAAATGTGTAGAGTATAGGGCTAATGGTAGGACTCTTAATAGTGTTGATGAACAGAGGGATCTTGGTGTATATGTGCATAGATCCCTGAAAGTTGGCAATCAAGTCGATAAGGTTGTTAAGAAGGCATATGGAGTCTTAGCTTTTATTGGTAGGGGGATTGAATTTCGGAGCCGCAACGTCATGTTGCAACTGTACAAAACTCTAGTGCGGCCGCACTTGGAGTATTGTGTGCAGTTCTGGTCCCCGCATTATAAGAAAGATGTGGAGGCATTGGAGAGGGTACAGAGGAGGTTTACCAGGATGTTGCCTGGTATGGAGGGCAGGTCTTATGAAGAGAGGCTGAGGGATTTGAGGTTGTTTTCGTTAGAAAGAAGGCGGCTACGAGGAGACCTTATTGAAACATATAAGATGATTAGAGGTTTAGATAGGGTGGACAGTGATAGCCTTTTTCCTAGGATGGAGAAAGCTAGCACGAGGGGACATAGCTTTAAATTAAGGGGTGGTAGTTATAGGACGGATGTCAGAGGTAGGTTCTTTACCCAGAGGGTGGTAAGGGTATGGAATGCCCTGCCTGCTGCAGTTGTAGATGCGCCAAGTTTGGTGGCGTTTAAGAGGTTAGTAGATAAGTTTATGGATGAAAAGGGAATGGTTTATGTTAGAGGGTCACTGCTTGTTCCTAATTGGTCGGCGCAACATCGAAGGCCGAAGGGCCTGTTCTGCGCTGTAATGTTCTATGTTCTATGGATTTCCTCCAAAGATGTACAGAATTAAGTGGATTGGCCATGCTAAATTGCCCCTTAGCGTCCTGGGATGCGTAGGTTAGAGGGATAAGCAGGGTAAGTCCGTGATGTTTCGGGAATAAGGTTTGGGTGGCATTATTGTCGGTGCAGAATTGGTGGGCCACATGGCCTCCTTCTGTCCTGTAGGGTTTCCGTGAGGAGGAGGTGATTTTGTGCCCCTCTGTGTCTCTTTCTGAAAAGGTAGTGAAAGCAGAGAATCTTTGAGAAGGATTATTCTTCATGTGGGAGAGGTCTCGACGGTCGCCAGTGGCAAGATCTTCCAGTCCTGCCAACGTCACTGATGTTTTGCCTTGTTTGACAGCGGTACCACTGGGGAACCTGTCACTGGGGAGGGGAACAGGAAAATCCTACTAACTGGAATTGTTGGAAAATTTAATCCATTGAATATCTTTAAGATAGAATTAGACCAGTTCTTGATTAACGAGGAGGTGAAAGGTTATTGGGGTTAGGCAGGAATGTGGGGTTGAGGTTGCAGAGAAACTGAAAGCAGGAGTGGGCCATTCGGCCCTTTGAGCCTGCTCTGCCATTCATTTTGATCAGGGCTGATCATCGAATTCAACCAGGTCAGTCATGATCTTGTTGAATGTTGGAGCAGGCTCGATGGGCTGAGTGGCCTAGCCTGCCCCTAATTCAGATTTTTGTATCAGAGGAAAATATTTGAAAGGTTTTTTTTAACACTGATATGGGAAAGAGCAGGGGTGTAATTAATTGGTTATGCCTTTCAAAGGAGCTGGCATTGACACAATGGGCTGAATGGCCTCTTGTGCTGTCTCTTTTCATGGAGCTCTTATTGACACAATGTCTAATGTCCTTTAGGGAAGGAAATCTGCTATCCTTACCTGGTCTGGCCTACATGTGACTCCAGGCTAGTACAGCCTGCACAGTGGTTAACAATTCTGCTTCACGACGCCAGGGACCCAAGTTTGATTCCCAGCTCGGGTCAATGACTGTGTGGAGTTTGCATGTTCTCCCCATGTCTGCGTGGGTTTCCTCCGGGTGCTCTGGTTTTCTCCCGCAGTCTGAAAGATGTGCTGGTTAGGGTGCATTGGCCATGATAAATTGACCCTCAGTGTACCCGAATAGGCACCAGAGTGTGGCAACTTGAGGATTTTCACAGTAACTTCATCACAGTGATAATGTAAGCCTTATTTGTAACACGAATGAATAAATAAACTTGAAACGGAGCGAAGTTACTTTGTTTTTTTCTCCTAAAGTTAAAATTTATTTATAAACCACAAGTAAGGCTTACATTAATACTGCAGTGAAGTTACTTTAAAATTCTGCTAGTTGGCACATTCTGACACCTGCTTGAGTCTAACCAGCATGTCTTACAGACTGTGGGGGGGGAAACTGAAGCACGTGGAGGAAACCCACGCAGACACGGGGAGAACGTGCAAACTCCACAGACAGTGACCCAAGCCGGGAATCGAACCCGGGTCCCAGGTGCAGTGAGGCAGCAGTGCTAACCACTGTGCCAACTCATGTACGCTCGCTTATGGCATTAATAAATAAACTTAAATCATAGAATCCCTACAGTGTAGAAGGAGGCCACTCTGCCCATCTAGTCTGCACCGACTGTAAATTCACAGGGAGCAGAATTAAGTTGCGTGCCTCTTCCCTAGCTTGCAGTAATTGGGGTACTGAGGCCAACACACAATGTAGACCTGGTGTAATCGGAGAACTGAGTACAGTTGGTGTGAACTCAAACACAACACGTTCTTGCTAGGTTAGATCCAGCACCATCCACGCTCAGTTTTAATATCGGTAGTTGAATGACGGGGTGAAGTCTGTTAGCACCACACGTGGCTTTGGCTGAATTCAGAGCTGAGGATTAATGATGGACGTACAAGTGGGCCAGAACAAAATGTCCAATTAGATAGTGATTGGCATGGTGCACCATAGGGATATTCTCGCTGGATTAGTTATCCAGCCTAACGATCTGGAAGACCAAGGTCCACAGCAGATAGTAATGTTTGAATTCAATAAAAATCTGGAACTATGAAATATGGAACCATTGTTGTACAAACCCATTTAGTTCACTGTAGTCCTTTAAGGATAGGGAACCTGCCATCATAGGGACAAGAGAAGACCATTCAGCCCCCCAAGTCCACTCTGTCATTCAGTCATATAATTAAGGACCCCACGCACCCCAGACATTCCCTTCCATCATCTTCCATTGGGGAAAAAGATACAAAAGTCTGAGGACACGTATCAACCAACTCAGGAACAGCTTCTTCCCTGCTGCTGTCAGATGTTTGAATGGACCTGCATTGCATTAAGATGATCTTTCTCTACACCGTGGCTATAACTGTAACACTACATCCTGCACTCGCTCCTTTCCTTCTCTATGAATAGTATGCCCTGTTTGTATAGCACACAAGAAACAACACTTTTCAACGTATGTTAATACATGTGACAATAACAAATCAAATCAAATCCTGATTTTAAAATTGAGATCCTTGTTTACAAAGCCCTTTAACAGAATCAGAGTAGACCATTCAGCCCCTGAGTCTGCTCTGCCACTCAATAAGGTCCATGTCTGATCTGTGGCCTATCTCCAGGTACCTGCTCTCTGGACCCACATCCCGTGACACTCTTGCTTAAAAGTGTGTTTATCTCAGACTTAAACCTAACAATTGAACCAACATCTACCACTGTTTGAGGAAGAAAATTGCAAACCTCTCTCTGTGTGTAGAAGTGTTTTTTAACATCACTGCTAAATGACTTGGCCCTAATTTTTGTATTATAACCCCAGTTTTTGAGCATTGCTGCCTCACAGCGCCATGGATCCAGATTCGATTCCCGGCTTGTCACTCTCTGTGTGGGGTTTGCATGTTCTCTCTGTGTATCTGTGTGTGTTTTCTCTGGGTGCTCTGAATTCCTCCGACACTCCAAAGATGTGCAGATTAAATGCATTGGCTGTGCAAAGTTCTCCCTCAGTGTACCCAACCAGGCGGCAGAGTAGGCAACTAGAGGATTTTCACAACAACTTCATTGTAGCGTAAACTTTAAACTTTGGAAACCGTTTATCCTTCTCCACACTGACTTTCCCGGAAATATTTTGTGGACTTCTGTCATATCCCCCCACCTCAACCTCCTGAATTTGAGACAATAAAAGCCTAATAAGACATAAAGTGTCTAAATCACCAGAAATCTGTCCTGGTCTCCCAACACTGACACTATAGTTAAGAAAGTCCACCACTCCTCTACTTTCTCAGACAGCCAAGGAAATTTGGCTACAGCTCTCACCAATTTTTACAGATGCAGCGTAGACAGCATTCTTTATGAATGTATCACAGCTTGGGATGGACTCCTGCTCTGCCCAAGACTGCAAGAAATTACAAAAGATCGTGAACGTAGCCCAATCCATCACACAAATCAGTCTTCCATCCGTTGACTCTGTCTACACTTCCTGCTGCCTTGACAAAACAGCCAGTATAATTAAGGACCCCGTGCACCTTAGACATTCTCTCTTCCAATGTCTCCGTCAAGAAAACAGTCTGAGGTTATGTATCATTGACTCAAAAAGTTTCTTTCCTGCTGCCTTCAGACTTTAGAATGGACCTACCTTACATTAAGTTGATCTTTCTCAACGTCCTAGCTATGAATGTAACACTACATTCTGCACTTTCTCCTTTCCTTGTCTATGAAAGGTATGCTTTATCTGTATAGCAGGCAAGAAACAGTACTTTTCGTTGTATGCTAATACCATGTGACAATAATAAATCAAATAATTTATCTAATCTCTCCTTATCGTTTAACCCATAAAGTCCGGGTATCATTCTTGTAAATCTGCTTTAAACTCCTTCCAGAGCTAAAACATCCTTCCTAAGATATGGTGCTGTTCCTGCTCACAGTGGGGTCTAACTCAGATTTTGTACAACTGAAACGGCAGTTGGGTGGCTCGGTGGCACAGTGGTTAGCACTGCTGCTTCACAGCTCCAGGGACCTGGGTTCGATTCCCGGCTCAGGTCACCATCTGTATGGAGTTTGCACATCCTCCTCGTGTCTGTGTGGGTTTCCTCTAAGTGCTCCGGTTTCCTCCCACAGTCCAAAGACGTGTGGGTTAGGTTGATTGGTTATGCTAAAATTGCCCCTTAGTGCCCTAAGATACGTAGGTTAGACAGATTAGTGGGTAAATATGTAGAAATGTGGGGGTAGGGTCGGGGTGGGATTGTGGTCGTTGCAGACTCGATGGGCCGAATGGCCTCTTTCTGTACTTGGGGATTTCTATGAAATGTAACATCCTTACCCAGTCTGGACTGCGTGTGACTCCAGACCCATAGCAATGTGGTTGATTCTCTCTGAAGCAAGCTGGTCAGTCAGAGGGCAGTTAGGGATGGGATTAAATGCTGGTCCAGCCAGCAATGCCTACATCCCATGAATGAACAGTCTGTTCAGTCTGTCTGGGAACACCGATGACAATAATGGAGTATTTTGTCACAGGCTAATTATAGACAACCATTAGACACAATTTAGTCCATTTATCCTGATGGGACTCGACATTCAGTAGCAAGCTGTGTTGAAAGTATTCCGTGGTTTTTCACTTCCGCCTTTGTGGATGTGATTGCGTACACTGATCTCTCTGTGGCCAGTAGCGTTTACCATCCTCAGCTCAGACTTCACCTTGTAACGTTCGACTTATTGTGTTGTTTAAAAAAAAAAGCAGATTACTGCGGATGCTGGAATCTGAAACCAAAAGAGAAAACCCTGGAAAATCTCAGTAGGTCCAGCAGCATCTGTAAGGGGAGAAAAGAGCTGATGTTTCAAGTCCACCCTTTGTCAGTTTGTTGTGTGTTGCGAATACACTCGTTAGGAGCAGGTAGGCCATTCGGCCCTTCTGCTCTGCCATTCAATAAGATTGACACTGGTCTGTTTGTAGAGTGATAGAGGTTTCCAGCATGGAACCAGGCCCTTTGGCCCAACTTGTCCATGCTGCTCTCTTTTTTTTCCTTGCGTTACGAACTCCACTTTCCTAAGCTACCCCTCATAACTTCCGACTTCCACAATTTGCCAAGGAGAAACTAATATTCAGATGAATTTTTTTTGCTTTATTTTTAATAATCTTCGACACCTCTTTAAGACTGGCTGTGATATAGGAAAAGACTTGCATTTACATAGCGTCCTTCACATCCTCAATGCCCTTTTCCAGCTGATAAGGCACTTTGTGCAAATTATTGCTGTAATATAGGGGCATGCGGCAAGCTAATGTGTGCACGGCAGGATCCCACAAGCCGCAGTGTGAGATCAGTGACCCCCTCCCCCCACTCTTCATGAAGTCCCTACAATGCAAAAGGAGGCCATTCGCAGTCCCGTGAAGTAGTTGAGGCTACCTCCCTGAATGTTTTTAAGGCAAAGATAGAAAACAGTTTTGAACAGTAAAGGAATTAAGGGTTATGGTGAATAAGTGGGAAGTGGAGCTGAGTCCGTGAAAAGATTAGCCATGATCTTACTGAATGATGGAGCAGACTCGAGGGGCCAAATGGCCTACTCCTGCTCGTAGTTCTTATGTTCATTTGCTCCATCGAGTCTGCACCGACTCTTTCCCAGACCCGCCCCATCCCTGTAATCCCATGCATTTACCCTTACATACTTTTGTATACTGAGGATTGACAATGCTAATTTGCCCCTTAGTGTCCAAAGATGTACAGATTAGGTGGATTGGCCATGCTAAATTGCCCCTGTCAACGGGATCGGCAGGGTAAATACATCTGATTACAGGGATAGGGACTGGGGTGGGATTGTTCTCAACACAGGTTCAATGGGCTGAATGGCCTCTTCCTGCACTGTAGATATTTTATGATTCCAACAGCCACTTAAAATAAAACCTCTGAATTCCCATGACTGTGAAAGGTGTGACAGAAATTCAATTAATTGTCTCTCTTGACATTGAGGAAAAAAAGCAGTGATCTAAGTGACGCAACTTGGGGTTAGCTCCCCATTGACACGGCTGCTTCGAGCAGTCAGAGTTGAGTGTTGTCCTGAGCAGTGCAGTTACCAGCACTCACTGTGCAAACAGACAGATATTCCCAAGTCAAACAGGGAGAGGGGCTGTGAGGCCAACTCTGAAAACCCAACAGGCCGCTACAGTAACTATCCAGAGGCAGTTACAGAGGGCGAACATCTCCCCAACTCTCAGTCAGTATCATGCCAAGCTAATTTGAATCACTTTAAAATGAATGGTGGACAAATTAATTGGAAAGATAACATGTCAAACAAACAAACGCAAGATCATTTTCTCACCCCTAGCACCTAGAAAATAGAATCCCTACAGTGCAGATAGAGGCCATGTGGCCCATCGAGCCTGCACCAACCACAATCTCATCCATAACCCCATGTATTTACCCTCGCTAGACCCCTAACACTAAGGGGCAATTTACCATGACCAATCCACCTAACTGCCACATCTTTAGACACTAAAGGACAATTTAGCATAGTCAATCCACCTAACTGCCACATGTTTGGACTATGAGAAGAAAGCGGAACATCCAGAGGAAACCCAAATGGACATGGGAAGATCATGCAATCTGACCACATAAAATCCCTATCATACAGAAAAAGGCCATTCATCTAATTCTCTGAAACAGCATCCTACTAAGGCCCTCCCCTCACCCTATCTCTGTAATCCCAGCCCCACCTAGAATCATGGAATCCCTACAGTGTAGAAGGACCCATTTGGCCCATTGAGTCTACACCAATTTTCCGACAAAATATCTTATTCAGACCCTATCCTTGTAACCTCACTAATCCCCCTAACCTACGCTCCTTGGAACACTAAGGAGTAATTAGCAAAGCCAGTCCACCTAATCTGCTTCTGCTCTGCACTGGAGGAAACCAGAGCACCCAGGGGAAACTCCCGCAGACATGGGAAGACTGTGCAGACTCTGCACAGACAGTGACCCAAGCTGGGAATCGAACCCAGGTCCCTAAAGCTGGGAGGCAGCAGTGCTAACCACTGGGCCATCATGCCACCCGTTGTATTACAGCCAATGCTGGGCTCAGGTTTCCATCCCAGACACCAGAACAAGGAGCAAAAACAAAAAATGCTGGAAAATCTCAGCTAGCCTTACAGCATCTGTTAGGCAGAGAATAAAGTCAATGTTTTGAGTCTAGATGATCCTTCATCAGAGCTAGAACAAGGAATGCAAAAAGGACACCCCAAAGATGTGCTCTTAGGCTGATTGGCAAAACAAATTGTCCCTAAATTGTCTCCCCAATTTGGTTCCAATGCAGATTTCCATAACCATAGACAAGGGTTATGGGTGGAAGTGGGAACTTCAAAATGGCAGCGCGGGCTCGTTGGGCTGAAGGGCCTGTTTCCCGTGCTGGGTTGTTCTTTGTTCTTTGAAAAGGAGGTATCGTTACGTCCTGTAATGTTCAGTTCTGCTGCACCACAGGATCTGACTGCAGCTGGGGTTAAAAAAACGAACCAATATCCCATCCATTGATTATTGGCAAGCCCATTTCTGTTTCAAAGGATCATGCCTTTAGCCTGAGGTTGTGCCCGCTGGTTCTAGTTTTTCCTACTAGTAGAACTATCCAGGTCTCGCAGTATCCTGTAAGTTTCAATAAGATCCCCTCTCATCGTTCTAAATTCCAACGAGTACAGACCCAGAGTCCTCAACCATTCCTCATACGACAAGCTCTTCACTCCAGGGATCATTCTTGTGAACCTCCTTTGGACCCTTTCTAAGGCCAGCACATCCTTCCTTAGATGTAGGGTCCAAAACTGCTCACAATATTCCAAATGAAGTCTCATCAGATTCCAACTCTTTCAACAACAACTTGCATTTATGTAGCATCATTAGCATAACAAAACACCCTCCAGACAATTCACAGGATTATATTACACTGAGCCCCCATCAGTGGGACCAAACCCCTTGCACATGGTAATGTACAGGTAGGATGAGTGGGGCTTATATGGATGAGGTGGGGGCATGGTGGTACAGTGGTTAGCACTGCTGCCTCACAGCACCAGGGACCCGGTCTTGATTCCCGGCTTGGGGGTCACTGTCTGTGTGGAATTTGTACATTTTCCCTGTGTCTGCATGAGTTTTCTCTGGGTGCTCCGGTCCACCACTCCCCCTTCCCTACTCCCTCTCGCGTGCACACACACACACACACCAAAGCTTATAGGATCATAGAATCCTACAGTGCAGAAGGAGGCCATTCAGCCCATCAAGTCTGTACCAAACCACAATCCCACCCAGGCCCTATCCCCATAACCCCATGCATTTACCCTAGCTAATGCCCCTGATACTAAGGGGTAATTTAGCATGGCCAGTCCACTTAACCTGCGTATCTTTGGACTGTGGGAGGAAACCGGAGTGCCCAGAAGAAACCCAGGCAGACATGGGGAGAATGTGCAGACTGCACCCAAGCTGGGAATGGATGAGCTGGTTAGGGTGCATTGGCTGTGCTAAATTCTCCCTCAGCGTACCCAGAGTGTGGCGACTAGAGGATTTTCACAGTAACTTTGTTGCAGTGTTAATGTAAGCCTATTTGTGACTCTAATAAATAAACTTTACCGTATAATAGCATGGCATACTGACAGGCTGTTGCTGAGTTACGTTTCAGAAGTTGGTTTAGTTGAACAACTCCATTTGACGTGCTGTAACTTGCTCAGTACGTGGAATGGACTGATTCAGACTGTGGTTAATTTAGGGGCGTAAACCGAAAGAATGAGTCATGTGTTGTCTGCAGCATTTCAAAGCTTGCTCACTATGACAGAAAGAAAACTGGGAAGGATGTTTCAGTTTTGCTTTCAGACCTGTGCTGTCAGTATTGTGCTAGGACCCAGAGTGATGATAAGAGTTAAAATGCAAAGTCCTGCATGTTTGTATGTAGGTTCCCCTCTCTCCTGAAGGTGGATGGAGACCTATTGGTGTTTACTGTCATACAGGTGTGTATTATTTCCATCCCCCCCGCCCCCCTTTCAATATGATGTCGTGAGGCCGGAAACTTCAAGGTATTTTGTGAAATTATAACCCCAGGTGTGAATTGAACTCATGCTGTTGGCATCTCTCCATCTCACAAACCAGCCGTCCAACCAGCTGAACTAAACCCACCCTGTTCCACCTTGGGAAATCTGAAATAATTCCAGATTTATTAACCAACTTACAATTCCACTAGCTGCCTTGGTGAGATTTGAACCTGTGTCACCAGAGACTGGGCCTCTGGATTACTTGTCCAGCAATATTACCAGCATCTCTGGAGACATCCATAAGACATAGGAGCAGAATTAGGCCACTCGGCCCATCGAGTCTGCTCCACCATTCAATCATGGCTGATATTTTTCTCATCCCAATTCTCCTGCCTTTTCCCCATAACCCCTGATCCCGTTATTAATCAAGAACTTATCTATCTCTGTATTAAAGACACTGAATGACCCAGCCTTCACAATCTTTTGCGGCAAAGAGTTCCACAGATTCCCCACTCTCTGGCTGAAGAAATTCCTCCTCATCTCTGTTTTAAAGGATCGTCCCTTTAGCCTGAGGTTGTGCCTCTGGTTCTAGATTTTCCTACTAGTGGACACATCCTCTCCGTATCCACTCTATTCAGGCCTTGCAGTATCTTTTAAGTTTGAATAAGATCTCCCCTCATTGTTCTAAACTCCAATGAGTGCAGACCAGAGTCTTCAACTGTTCCTCATACGACAAGCTCTTCATTCCAGGGATCGTTCTTGTGAACCTCCTCTGGACTCTTTCCACGGCCAGCACATCCTTCCTTAGATTATGGTGTTCAAAACTGCTCACAATACTCCAAATGGGATCTAATCAGATTCCAATTCTTTCAACAACAACTTGCATTTGTGTAGCTTCTTTAGCATAACAAAACATCCTCTAGACAATTCACAGCATGTTACAAAATGAAATATGTCACTGAGCCCTCATCAGATAATGTCAGGAGGACCAAACCTCAGTGCGAGAGTTTTTCAAGCGTATCTTAAAGGAGGGAAAGTCTGGGAGTCTAAAACTAGAGGGCATAAGTTGAAGAGGGGAAAGATATAAAAGGTTCCAGATGGGTAACTTTTTCACACAGAGATGATGAGTGTATGAAACGAGTTGTCAGTGTTAGTAATACAGGCAGGTACCGTTTTGTCTTTTAAAAAGCAGTGGTTCACTCCAGTGAGGTTTACAACAGCCCCCCGCTAACAGAGAGCTCGTGGGCTGACCACGCTGGAGTGAAGGGAGGGTGTAAAGGGCCCCCCACCCCCACCTCCACCCCAAGAGATCGGGGGGGTTAAATTGGGGTGCTTTCTGGCCATTGCCAGGTTAGCACTGCTGTCTCACAGAGCCGGGGTCCCAGGTTCAATTCCGGCCTTGGTCACTGTCTGTGTGGAGTTTGTACATTCTCCCTGTGTTTGATCTTTTTGTTTTGAGACACTCTGCGATGCATAGAGGGTGGGAGATTCATTTTGAAAACCCCACTAAAAAACGCAGCAAGATTTACTCCAATTTCCATGTGAATTCTCCACTTTGAATATTGTAGGGAGGATCCCGGCCTAGAGTCTTTCAAAGAATGACCCAATCTTCCTGATGTAGAGATGCTGGCGTTGGACTGGGGTAAACTCAGTAAAGTATCAGTAAAGTAAACTCAGTAAAGTTTACTATCAAATAAATTGGTTGGATTTAAAATTGGTGTTGTGAAACTTTACCAATTTTCCTCACCAGAAGTAACTTTGCGTAAATGTGTGCCTTCTCTCTCCATTCCAGGATTAGGGCTTCCAGCATGGTTAGAAATCGGTCGCTATCCTTTGTCCTTCTGATCTGCGCCCTCATCAACGCCCGTTTTGTGGATACACGGACACTGACACAGCAAGGTGATGGTATGTTTCTTTTCTCCTTCCCTTCTCTTTTTGCACATGTTTTCGAAATAATATTTTTCAAAAAGCAAAGCTCAGGCGTGCGCTGACGCCAGGACATGGAAGATGTTTGAAAGCACAGATGTGATGAAGAATCTTCTAAAAGTACAGCTCGGAGCCTTATAGATAACATTCACTCATCAATCCAGCAGAAAATGCAGGAGAACCTTCTTTACCCAGAGAGTGATGTGAACGTGGAATGCATTCCCACATGGAGACAAATAGACTATAAAACCATAGGACATAGGAGCAGAGATAGGCCATTTGGCCATCACCATTCAACGAGGTCATACTGCCATACTAGTCTGAAAATGCCTGACTTCTGACTCAGACTAAGGCCTGGTTAGTACTTGGCACGGCGGCACAGTGGTTAGCACAGCTGTCTCATAGTGCCAGGGACCCTGGGTTCAATTCCGAACTTGGGTTACTGTCTGTGTGGAGTCTGCACGTTCTCTCCGTGTCTGCGTGGGTTTCCTTCAGGTGCTCTGGTTTCCTCCCACAGTCTGAATGATGTGCTGGTTAGATGCATTGGCTAAATTCTCCCTCAGTGCACCGGAACAGGTGCTGGAATGTAACGACTAGGGAATTTTCACAGTAACTTTATTGCAGTGTTATTGGAAGCCTACGTGTGACACAAATAAACAAACTTTAAACTACTTGGATGGGGGATAACTGGATTTCCCAGGCTGCAGTGGACTTTATAGGCAGCACAGTGGTTAGCACTACTGCCTCACTGCACCAGGGACCTGAGTTCGATTCAGGCGACTGTTTGTGTGGAGATTGCACATTCTCCCCATTCTGCATGGGTTTCCTCCAGATGCTCCGATTTCTTCCCACAATCTAAAGATGTGTAAGTTAGGTGGATTTGTCGTGCTAATTGTCCCTTAGTGTCCAAAGATGTGTAGGTTCAATGGATTGGTCATGCTAAATGTGTGAGGTTACATGGATGGGACAGAGGGAAGGGTCTGATTGGGGTGTTCTTTTGGAGAATCTGTGCAGACCTGATGGGCCAAATGGCCTCTTTCTGTTCTGCAAGGATTCCATGGTTCTATGACTGATCTGATATAATAATCCTCAACTTCATTTATCCTCATAACTCTTTATTAAAAATCTGTCCATCTCAGCTGTGAACATACTTAGCAACGCAGGATAGAAGCATTTTAAGTGGAAGCTGGATACACCCAGGAGGGAAACGAGGGTAAACAAAGGGGAAATGAGAGGAGCTACATCTCCAGCACAAACACCAGCATAGTCTGAATGGGCAGAATGGTCTGTTTCGGTGTTGCAAATTCTGTGAAATTATTCAACTCTTTCAACCTGCGACTCAACAAATGGCACAGACCTCAGCAAAACTCTGCAGAAAGCATTGATCTTGAAATAGGTATTTTTCTCTACTTACCTTCAGTGTTCCTGGATGAAAGTCAAGCGTCTGTCTTCCTGAGCCGGAAGCTGATGTACAATAGCTGGGATTTTGAGCTCATCACCCCTGGAAACCTGGAACGGGAATGCTATGAGGAAGTGTGCAACTACGAGGAAGCCCATGAGATCTTCGAGAGTGACGAGAAGACGGTGGGTATCGTTCTGGGGAGGAGGGATAATAAGGGCTCTGAAAGGCCAGTGTGTGGTATTTTATAGAGAGGGTGGCTTGTAGCACAACAAGCCCCACGGTCAAGTCGATATCATGGACGATAGAGTCCACCTGCAATATCTTTGCCAATCTTTACGACTTCACAAAGATATGTAGATTAAATGGATTGGCCATGCTAAATTGCCCTTTGGTGTCCCAGGATACATGGGTTGGATTGATTAACCATGGGTGGGGTTATGGGGAAAGAATGGGGGAAAAGTACAGTACAGAGAGTCAGTGCAGATTTGATGGGCTGAATGGCCTTCTTTTGCACTGTATGGATTCTATTTCTCTGATACTTTAAAAATGATTTTCAAAAGTGATAGTATCCCAATGGTGTTTCTCCTGCGATGCGTACACAGCAGTGTCCCAGAGTTTGACCTTTGATGCCTGGAGGATTGGAAACCTTCCTCATGACGTGGCTCCCATTTGCCGGTTTAAGGAAGGAAGGGGAATACTAGGCAAGAGACCAGAGTTGGAGGAATTCAGAGTGACCAGTCAGCTGGGCGGAAAATTCATTGAAACTGAAGCCCAGAGACGAGTGAACAGAGTTAGATCACAGGGCCTCTGTCGATTCCAAACATTGAAGGAATAAGGAGGTAGAACTCTCCAACGTTGCTCATGGCTGGGATTGTCCAGTCCCGCTTCTGTGACTGGAGATTGGGTTGCGTTCCAAATTCTCCATCCTTGCTGGCAGCAGTAGCAAGGCTGGAAAATCCCTGTCTAAGTCTGAAGTCTTTTACTTTCAGCCGGTTTATTCTCTGAACAGCTCAGCAGAGAACAAAGAACAGTAAGCATAGGAACAGGCCCTTTGGCCCATCAAGCCTGTACCGATCACATTATCCAATCTAGACTAACTGCCTGTATCTCTCTATTCCCCACCTGCCCATCTGTTTATCCAGTTAGGCCATGTCTGCCTCAATCACTTCATTACATTCCAGGTTCCCACCACCCTCTGTGTAAAAACCTTTCCTTGCTCATCTCCACTCAACCTTTCCCCCTGCCTTACCTTGAACTTGTGCCCCCTTGTAATTGTCATTTCTGCCCTGGGAAAAAGCTTCCAACTATTCCCCGCTCATAATTTTATAAACTTCTATCGGGTCATCTCCCCCTCAGCCTCCATCTTTCCAATCCCAGTTTATTCAATCTCTCCCTTAGCTAATGCCCTCCATACCAGCCAACATCCTGATAAATCTTTTCTGCACTTTCTCCAAAGCTTCCACATCCTTCTTGTAGTGTGGCGAGCGGAATTGGGCACAGTATCCCAAATGTGGCCAAACTAATGTTTTATATAACTGGTGTCAGTCTCCTTCTGTTCCAGGATACCCAAATGTTCCATTTAAAATTGAACTAATAATCGTTATCTATCTTTAACAATGCAATTGCCAAAGGGTGGAACTTACTGATAATTTGACACACCAATACAGAAAGTGTTAAAGTTTATTTATTAGCCACAAGTAAGGCTTACATTAACACTGCAATGAAATCACTGAGATTCCCCTTTCCGCACTCTGCTGCCTGTTCAGATCAATGCATCTAACCAGCACGTCTTTCAGACTTGTTCTAGCTCTAGAACAAATCTGACATGATTCCGTGACAAAATATATGTCGCTTCTAAGCCTTTTGCTATGATTAAGTGTCTGATCAAGCACAATGCCTTATCTTGGTCAGAATATTGAATTCAGGAGTTGGGACGTCTTGCTGAAGTTGTTTAAGACATTAGTAAGGTCACGCTTGGAATATTGTGTGCAGTTCTGGTCACCCTATCATAGAAAGGATATTATTAAACTAGAAAAAGCACAGCAAAGATTTGCTAGAATGCTATCAGGACTTGATGGTTTGAGTTATAAGGAGAGGCTGGATAGACTGGGACTTTTTTCTATGGAACTTAGGAGACTTTGGGATGATCTTGTAGAACATAGAACATAGAACACTACAGCACAAACAGGCCCTTCGGCCCACAAGTTGTGCCGAACACATCAAAACCTACGCAGCCATAGACCTATCTATAACCCCCAATCCCATTGGATCCCATATACTCATCCAGAATCTATAAGTCTATAAAAGAATCTATAAGTCTATTTATAAGTCTATAAAATAATGAGAGGCACAGATCAGCTAGATAGCCAATATCTTTCCTCAAAGGTAGAGGAATCTAAAGCAAGAGGACATTGGTTTAAGGTGATAGAGGAGAGATACAGAAGTGTCGAGAGGGGCAATTTTTTTCACATACAGGGTGGCGAGTGTCTGGAACGAGCTGCCAGAGGTAGTAATAGAAGTGGGTACAAATATGTTTTTTAAAAAGTATTTAGACAGTTACGTAGGTGAGATGGGTATAGAGGAATATGGGCTGAACGTGCGCAATTGGGATTAGCTTTGTTGTTTAAAGAAAAAAGTTGGGCTGAAGGGCCTGTTTCCATGCTGTATGACTGACTGTATCTTGCCAGCTTGGATCTTGTTTATTCCTGTCGAGGGGACCTTGAATTGGATTCAGTTGGATTTTGCATTTTGTTGTTGGAGCTTTAAAAGAAGATATTTGGATTATCAGATCTTGAGATATTCGGATTTCAAAAAAATGAGAGACCTGCATTTTAAAAAGCATCCTTCACGATCTCAAGACATCCAGCTGCGCTTGACAGCTCGTGAAGTACTTTTGAAGTTTTCTAACACAGGCAATGTGGCAGTTAGTTTACACACTGTTATTCTATGAAATATTTTTACATTCAGTTGAAAAGGTAGATGGTGTCTTGGTTTAATAGCACATTACTTTATTATGGGCAGGTATTATGCGGATGGCATAGTGGGATTATCACTATTAATCCAGAAATTCATCTAACGTTCTGGGGCACCCAGGTTTGAATCCCGCCATGGCAGATGGTGGAATTTGAATAAAATTCAAAAGGAAAATCTGGAATTAAGAATCTACTGATGACTGTGAAATCATTGTAGTTTGTTGGAAAAACCCAGCTGGTTCACTAATGTCCTTTAGGGAAAGAAATCTGTCAACAATACCCAGGTAGCATTTAGGGTGGCACAGTGGTTTGCACTGCTGCCTTACAGTTCCAGGCACTGAGTTTGATGCCCAGCTTGGGTCACTGTCTATGTAGAGTTTGCATATTCTCCACATGTTTGCATGGGTTTCTTCCGGGTGACCCCGTTTCCTTCCAGAGTCCAAAAATGTATGGGTTAGGTTGATTGGCTATCTAAAATTGACCCTTAGTGTTCTGTGATGCATAGGTTAGAGGGATTAGCGAGTTAAATATATGTGTCATGGGGATAGGGCTTGGGTGGGGTTGTTGTAGGTGCAGACTCAATGGGCTGAATGGTCTCCTTCTGCCAAGTAGGGTTTCTATAATTTTGACAAACAGATTTATATTAAAATTTTCTCCTTTTTTACAGCTTGCATTTTGGCAAAAATACATGCAAGATCAAGACCCAGGTAAGCAGTAAAACAATGTGTCTGGGTTCACCAAGTTTGCAGATGTTGCTGGATTTCAGCTAAATTTAGGCTGTTGGCTGATAACAATTTTAGGCCCCTTGAGGAAGCCTGTCAAAGCCTCCGAGGAGTACTGAAAAGACTTAACAAGGATGGTAATGCAGATCTTCAACAGAGTTCAGGAATGAGATGGAGAATCTGGTGAACTGGTGCAATGACAATAATCTTTCCCTTAATATCAGCAAAACAAAGGAGATTGGACTTGAGGAAGCGTAAAGGAGAATATGTCCTGTCTACATCAACAGGGATGAAGTAGAAAGGGTTGAGAGCTTAAAGTTTTTAGGTATCCGACAACCTGTCTTGGTCTTCCCCCAAGTCAATACTATCGTTAAGAAAGCCCACCAAAGTCACTACTTACTCAGAAGACTAAAGAAATTTAGCATGTCCGCTACAACTCTCACCAACTTTTACAGGTTTATTTGATTTGATTTATTATTGTCAAATGAATTAGTATACAGTGAAAAGTATTGTTTCTTGAGCACTATACAGACAAAGCATACTGTTCATAGAGAAGGAAAGGAGAAAGTAGAGTGTTACGGATATAGCTGAGGTGTAGAGAAAGATCAACCTAATGCAAAGTAGGTACATTCAAAAGTCTGATGGTATTAGGGAAGAATTTGTTCTTGAATTGGTTGGTACATGATGTTTGAAAACTTTCTGTCCGGAGGCAGTCAAGTCGATAAGGTTGTTAAGAAGGCATATGGAGTCTTAGCTTTTATTGGTAGGGGGATTGAATTTCGGAGCCGCAATGTCACGTTGCAACTGTACAAAACTCTAGTGCGGCTGCACTTGGAGTATTGTGTGCAGTTCTGGTCCCCGCATTATAAGAAAGATGTGGAGGCATTGGAGAGGGTACAGAGGAGGGTACCAGGATGTTGCCTGGTATGGAGGGCAGGTCCTATGAAGAGAGGTTGAAGGATTTGAGGTTGTTTTCGTTAGAAAGGAGGCGGCTAAGAGGGGATCTTATTGAAGCATATAAGATGATTAGAGGTTTAGATAGGGTGGACAGTGATAGCCTTTTTCCTAGGATGGAGAACGCTAGCACGAGGGGACACAGCTTTAAATTAAGGGGTGATAGTTATAGGACGGATATCAGAGGTAGGTTCTTTACCCAAAGGGTGGTTCGGGAGTGGAATGCCCTGCCTGCAGCAGTTGTAGATGCGCCAAGTTTGGTGGCGTTTAAGAGGTTAGTTGATAAGTATATGGAAGAGAAGGGAATGGTTTAGTTTGGAGGGGCATTGCTTTTTATATTGGTTGGCCCAACATCGAAGGCCAAAGGGCCTGTTCTGTGCTGTAATGTTCTATGTTCTATGGTTGTATCACAGCTTGATATGGCTCCTGCTCTGCCCAAGAATGCAAGAAACTATGAAAGGTCGTGAATCATGTGACAATAAATCAAATCAAAGATGTAATCCTTCATGTAGGTGGGGGAGCCTGGGATTGTTCTCCTTCGAAGAGAGGGGTTTGAGGGGAGATTGTTTGGAATTTTAAGAAGTTTGAGAGAGTAAGTGAGGAGAAACTGTTTTTACCAGCTGGACGGTTGTTAACCGTGGGACATCGATTTAAAAATTTGTAGGCAAACAGAAGCAGAGGCAACATGAGCAAAGCATTCTTTGCAGAGAAAGTTGTAATGGGCTGAAATGTAATAGTGTAGGAGAGGTGATGACCTAGTGGTATTATCGCTAGACTATTAACCCAGAAACTCAGCTAATGTTCTAAGGACCAGGGTTCAAATCCTGTCATGGCAGATGGTGGAATTTGAATTCAATAAAAAAAAAAAATCTGGAATTAAGAATCTACTGATGACCATGAAACTACTGTCGGAAAAATGCTGGAAAATCTCAGCAGGTCTGGCAGCATCTATAAGAAAAGAGCTGATGTTTCGAGTCCAGATGACCCTTTGTCCAACGGCAGTAATTTCCTTTTATCCAGTTGGAAAAATCCATCTGATTCGTTAACGTCCCTTTAGGGAAGGAAATCTGCCGTCCTTACCCAGTCTGGCCTAAGTGTGACTCCAGAGCCACAGCAATGTGGTTGACTCTCAACTGCCCTCCAAGGGCAACTAGGGATAGGCAATAAATGCTGGCCCAGCCAGCGACATCCATGTCTCACTATTGAATACAAAAAAAATGTGTTGCTTAATAACTTGCAGATGGTCATTTCCGGAAGGGAATTTTCATAAATAATTGGAAAGGGACGTTGGCAGGACAGCAGGAAAAGAGCAGCAGAGTGGAGGGACTTTGGATAGAACTGGCAAGGACACAATGGGCTGAACGGCCAGCTCTGTGTGTAGTCAGGCTGACCTACTACTGAAACCTTTGATTGAGATGAGGACATGGTTAAGGCAGAATTGACTGATAGGGCAGTAATTGAGGTTTGATGGCTAACCTCTGCACCCTGGGATCAGTGGAGTGAGGGGAGGGGAGACGTACTTTAGAAGTGTGGTCACCATTCCAATGAATGTGGCATCCAACTTCAGCACGATTCCACATCCAGCAGTGTGATACAGACCAGAGAATCTGTTTCAGGGATGTTGGTTTAAGGATAAGTATAGTAGCTTGGTAATTGCTGGGGAAAAAAGACACGTGCTGTTAAAATTTTTCATCTGTACTCATCAGGATAGTTGCAAGAATACCAAATTTCAAAGGGAGTGTTTTTTTTTTAACTGCATGAGCAAAGGATGCTAATTGGCAAGTTGATTCTGATTGGTGGAGGCATTGCCGTGGAGAATTCATGGGGAAGCTATTTGACCCCCCCATCCCGCCCCTGTACCTTTGTTTAATTCTAAAAAAGGCACATTGCCTAAACATGTTCCTTTTGCCTGCAGGGATAACTCCCTGTGCATGAATTTATGGAGCACTTACACATGAAAAGGTTGGACAACATGTCTCTAGATTTCAGCGATTAACTGTTGTCCACAATACCCAGGGAGACATCTCCCATCTCTTGGAGCATTTGAAGATTCTGCATCTGTACTTGATGGAGTTTAGAAGGGTGGGGGTGGGGAGAGGTCTCATTGAAACTTACAGAATATTGAAAGGCCTGGATAGAGTGGATGTAAAGTGCACAGATTTCCTCCCACAGTCCAAAGATGTGTGGATTAGGTGCATAAATTAGTGTCCTGGGATGTGTTGGTTAAAGGGACGTGTAAATTAGAGGGATCAGCGGGGTGAATATGTGAGATTACAGGGATAGGTAGGATTGTTGTCAGTGCGGACTCGATGGGCCAAATGGCCCCCTTCTGCACTGTAGGGTTTCTATGATCTCTATAAGATGTTTCCATTAGTGGAAGAGACTAGGATCTGATGGCACAGCCTCAGAGTAAAGGGGTGACCCTTTAGAACGGAGACAAGAGGAATTTCTCAGCCAGAGGGTGGTGAGGTGGCCAGGTCACTGAGTGTCTTTGAGACAGAGATTGATTGGTAAGGGGTTCAAAGGTTATGGGGAAAAGGCGGGAGAATGGGGTTGAGAAACGTCTCAGCCATGGAGGAGCAGATCGATGGGCTGAATGGCCTAATAGGCTGAATGCTACTATATCTTACAGTTTACGATCTGTTCCTCAGGGGGTCCTACTGCCCACAAGTTCGACGTGGCCGGGCTGGTGGCAGGTCTGATTGGTGCATTCATCTTCATTATCCTCATGGGATTGCTTGTCGTCTATTTCTGTAAACAGCGAGGAAAACGGACGGAAAGGTTAGTACGGGCTCTCGAAGCGTGGACGGTTTGGGCGGGGCGGGGGGGCTAGTATATTGCGACAGAGAAGGGGGTCGTGGTCATTTTCGGCCCAGAAGGAGACCATTCAGCCCGTCGTATCTATATTGACTCCCACCGAGCAACCCAGTCATTCCCACTCCCCCGCTCGGTCTCTGTAGTTCTCCCAAGTTCATTTTCTTCAATTCCCCATCCAATATTCTTTTGAGGTCAATCCAACCACTCTGACAAGGAGGTGAGTTCCAGATAATTGCTTGCTATGTTTAAAAAGAAACTCACCACCCCCCCCACCTTCTCCACCATGCCCGACATCCCTCTTCAATTCAATGGTAAGATTGTTGGCCTTACCTAAACCTGTCATAATCTTGTATCTCTCCTTCAAACCGCCCCTCGGTCTCCTTTGCCGCAGGGAGAACAACCCCCAAATCCTTGACCTTCGACTCTCTTCCTGGAACCACTCTCTGGTCAATCTCCTCTGTACCCTCTCAAGAGCCCGTGTTCCTGAAGTGCTGCAACCAAAACAGGATAGTGTTCTAGCCGGGGCCTAACCAGAGCTTAAAAGCTCATTGATTAGTGTCACAAGTCGGCTTATGTTAACACTGCAACAAAGTCACTGTGAAAATCCCCTAGTCGTCACACTCCACTCCAGTGCTAACCACTGTGCTGCCCCTTTGCAAAAAGGTCAGCATTACCTTCCCTGCTTTGTACTCAGTAAACCCAAGATCCTGCCCACTTTGCTAACCGTTCTTGCGGATGTGTCCTCTCTCGGTGGCACTGTGATCAGCCCTGCTGCCTCACAGCGCCAGGGACCTGGGTTCGATTCCCAGCTTGGGTGACTGTGGAGTCTACACATTCTCCCTGTGTCTGTGTGGGTTTCCTCTGGGTGCCCTAGTTTCCTCTCCAAGTGCAAAGATGTGTAGGCTAAGTGGATTGTCCATGCCAAATTGTTCTTTTGTGTCGGGGGATTAGCAGAGTTACGTGTGTGGGATTACAGTGTTAGAGCCTGGGCGGGATTGTGGGGTCGATGCAGTCTCAGTGGACTGCATGACCTCCTTCTGCACCACAGGGATTCGATGAACCTCCTTCCTAACATCTTTCATTTTCTTCCAGACCGCCGGAGTACCGAGGTAGGGGCCTAAGCTCAGTCAACCAACCAGTCAGCACGCGGAGTGAAGAGGTCCCCCTAACGAATCTGGAGACCAAGGCCCCGGGACTTCCCTCCTACGAAGAGGCATTGGCGCGATCTGGCCATTACGACGCCCCTCCCCCGCCATACGCTCGGTCTGTACATTGAACCTTTGCTCTTTCCTAAAGTTCTCACGCGTGGGCAGTACTTGTCTCTTTCAGTCAAATGAGGGAAATTCCCAGAGTCTCTGCTATGTGGGAACGGTGCTGGGGACCGATTGTATGGATCCCAGCTCTTTGGTGAGGACGTTCCTGGAAGTGATGTCAGATGACCTCCAGCCTCCCAGCACTCCATCTCCAGATCTGCACTGTTGATGGGCAGACATGCCTACCTCGTAACATCCCAATTTCCCACAGCAAATCAACAGAGCCTCATTTGAAGCTTTTTGGAACCCACCTTGGATATTTCTATTGATGATAACCACAGTGTCTGAGGAAAGGAATACAGAACACCTTTTGTTTCTTGATGTCCATTGCCCCTAAGTTCATGTCAACCAGCCCAAATGTTTCTGAAGAGAACCCCCTCTGTTTCCAGTCCCCACATTGCTGGTTAGCAGTACATTACCAAGGCAACTGGCCTGGAAAAGCCTGAGGCCTTGACTGTACCCCCCCCCCAACCTTTAGATATTTATAGATTTCCGATGAGGTCGGCTATGATGCACCCTGCTGGATACACTGGGGCATGACAAGGGGAATGAATGAAGGGGTTCAGTCGGGCAAGTGTCACTGGCCTCAGTCAGGGAGGGCGTGATGAGACCCGGACCCTAACGCCCAAGTTGAAACCTGGAACGATTTATTTTGACCGCTGAATCTAATCATTCGACAATCTTTGAGGGACCGCAAAGACATTTATTTCTGTAATTATTGAGGAGTGGCTGGTTCGCTGCTGTGTAATTATAGAATCATAAAGTCGTAGGATCCTTGCAGTGCAGCAGAGGCCATTTGGCCCATCGAGTCTGTGCTAACAGAGCTTTTTTAGCCAGGCCCTCTGTCCTGCCCTATTCCAGTAACCCCACACATTCACCATGGCTAATCCACCTAACCTAGACACTTTGGGACACAAAGAAACACTTTAGCATAGCCAATCCACCCAACCAGCATGTCTTCGGACTGTGGGGGGAAGCTGGAACACCCGGAGGAAATCCACGCAGACACAGGGAGAAAGTGTGGACCCCACACAGTCACCCAAGGCCGGAATCGAATCCGGGTCCCTGGAGCTGTGAGACAGCAAGTGTTAACCACTGTGCCACTCCAATTTATTCCCCAATCAACGGTAGATAATCTGATAGGACCTCGGTTCTGTTAATGGGATCTTGCTGTGTGCATATTGGTGGCTGTGTTCCTCCGTTGCAACAGCGACCACACTTCCAAAGTATCTCATTAGTTGTGAAGCCTCTGTGAACTGAGAGGTGCTGTACAAATGCTTTTCCTTTTCAATTCGACATTTGGGCGGCACAGTGACACTGTGGTTGGCACTGCTGCCTCATAGTGCCAGGGTCCTGGATTCGAATCCCGGCTTGAGTCATTGTCTGTGTGGAGTCTGCACGTTTTCCCCGTGCCTACATGGATTTCCTCTGGGTACTTCAGTTTCCTCCCATAGTCCGAAGATGTGTGGGTTAGGTGCATTGGCCGTACCGAATTGGCCCGTTAGGTGGATAGGGCCTGGGTGAGATTGTAGTCTGTGCAGACTCAATGGGCTGAATGGCCTCCTTCTGCACTGTACGGATTCGATGATTTGGGATTGGGTGCGTCTCAAATTTTTTTTTTGCAGGGGTGCCCTGGGGCAAAGTGTCGGAATTGAACGTATATTTATTAGTCACAAACAGTTTTACATTAACATTGTAATGAAGTTACTCAGAAAATCCCCTAGTTGCTGCACTCTGGTGCCTGTTCAGGTACACTGAGGGAGAATTTAGCATGGCCAGTGCACCCAACCAGCACATCTTTGGATTGTGAGAGAAAACCGGAGCACCGGGAAGAAACCCATGCAGATACAGGGGGAATGTGCAGATGCCACACAGACAGTGACCCGAGCCAGGAGTCGAACCAGGGTCCCTGGTGCTGTGAGGCAGCAGTGCCAACCACTGTGCCGCCCTTGGAGCGGGGAGGGAGATTTTTGGGGATTGGGGGGGGGGGGGTGTTGCAGCTGCATTCCCAGGAACCTGTTGACACTTGCAGGATGGGGTCTTGGGTGGGTTTCTTGGTTGGGGGAAGGAGGTGCATGGAGAGAAGGGAGGTGCTCGTAACAGACAAGCTGACAATCTCTCCGAACCCATCCCCTCTGTCTCTACAGCGCGTCGACACGCGAGCAACATCCAAGATGAAACCTGGGATGATTTCCTTGAGCACTGACATGTGGAGAAGGGGGAAGGAGAAACTGGACAGTATTTTGAGGATCGTAAAATAAGTGAAGACGATTCAAGAAGAAAAATCAAGCATTGGATGGTGTTGGTCCATGAGAATCTTTGTGAAACCAAGGGGCTTTTCTTCAGTCATCCTTTTAGATTGTAATTCACCTTTTTTTTTCACTTTTTGGTAAATAATTTGTCACTGTAGATCTGAAGGTATGGATTTTTTTTGTTTGCCGATTGAAATTTTCTGTTAAAGTATTTTCTGTCTGGGCTCAGACGCGAACCTGAGCTGGTTGTACAGTGAAACCATTCTGGTGACTGCATCTCCATCACCAGTGTCCGAAATTAGCCTCCTTTAGGATTGTGTGGCTGGTCTTGGGTCAAGGGGGAGGTAGGTTTGAGTTGGGTACACCCACCTTTTCTCTTTAATCCTCCCCACTGTTCAATCTCCCCCAACCTTTGGGCGGGGAGGGGCAAGATTTTGCTATTTTGATGACTCGCCAGCGATGGTTTGTTAGGATTTGGGTGGGAGGTGATGTTTTTGGGTCAACTATGATGCCCCGCTTGGCTGGCAACATACAATTAGGTAACTCACCCCACGGCATTAAGAGCTGCTGGATGAGTGGGGGATAGACAAACTCACCACTGTGTGAGTTCATCTCTTTCTTTCCTTTGTTGACAATCTTTTCCCTCTATGTGGAAGGTTCAATCCCTCCGGCTGCTGAATGATTAACGTGATGCCCAGGTTCATCTCCAGCCCCTCACATCCCTTTGTCAAAACTGCTCCCCCCAACCACCAGCTGGCATGTACACAGCAACCCATCCCAATGAAATCTTGACAATTAATAACGTGCCCCACCTACTACTGAAAAGGGAGGCATGTTGGTGACGCAAACCAAAATGCGTCCTGCCAGAGGTGATTCAGCGATCACTTGCAGAACACTCCTGAGTGTGCCAATAGCCACACTACCAGCCAACTTAAGATGAGAGTCACGCCCAGGACGTGGCTCATTCCCACTCGCTTGAAGTAACATACATTCGTACACCCATTCTCCACAAACAAAAGGTATATGTCCAAGCCTTGTATCTTTGAACAGGAAATTGGGGAACCTACAGTTCCCCATTGCTTTGTCTATCGCAATGCTGTACAAACTGCTAGTAAGCTTTTCTCCCCAGGGACCTGTTAGAAGGGGCCTGGTATAGGGTGATGGGCAGCGCTGTTGGCTTATCCGTGGGAATGGGTGGCAGGGTAGAGCAAGAATGGGCCTGGAATCTCTTATGAGAATGTCTAATGGAAGACTGCTTTCACTTGAAGCGAAGTTCTGCTTTCTATTGACACTGCCAAATCAACTAACCGGTTTCTGAAACACTCTATAAAAGATAGCAATAACCAATGAACAAAAATTCTAGTGTGCTTTCTCTCATGTCAGTGATTGGGGGAGAGGGGCAAAGTGGGATGCTGTGTATTGCGCAGGGCCCTGCTTGTCTCCAAGGTCCTCAATGTGAAGCCTGAAATGAAGGGCCTCTGGAGTGAGGCCTCCCCAAGCCACGTGGAAGTGTAGGCCCAGCAGGAGTTGACTGAAGGTCATGCAGCTCCAATTCCACATGGCAGCCTCATCCACACCAGGTGAGGAATCGGCAGGACTGCAGTGTCCACCGAGAGAAACACCGGTCTGCAGCCAGAACGTGAAACTGGCTGTGACGCTACAGTTAGGCCTACGCTGGAGCATTCACCTGACAGCCTCCTGAGTCCCCAAACTACTCCCCGCAGGAAAATATTTCTCCTTCACCTAGCCTTAAAACTTAAAAGATTTATGACAAATGATAGGCGGCACAGTGGTTAGCACTGCTGCTTTACAGCTCCAGGGTCCTGGGTTCGATTCCCGGCTCGGGTCACTGTCTGCGTGGAGTTTGCACATTCTTCTCGTGTCTGCATGGGTTTCCTCCGGGTACTCTGGTTTCCTTCCACAGTCCAAAGATGTGCTGGTTAGGTTGATTGGCCATGCTAAGAAATTGCTCCTTAGTGTCCAGGAATGTTAGAGGGATTAATGGGTATAATATGTAGGGATATGGGGGTAGGGCCTTGGTGGGATTGTGTTCGGTGGACCAAAGGGCCTCTTTCTGCATTGCAGGGGTCTATGATTCTATGATGACCACCAGCCTTTGTCATGTTTGGTAGTATTTAACAAGTTGACACTCAACCTGTTTGGTGTGTTATGAATGTACCATCCTTGGCCATCAACTCCTGGGGTGGGAATCGAAACCAGAATTTCTGATTCCAAGCAGGGGCGCTAACCCACTGTGCCACAAGGCCCTCAATCCCCTGAATGGTTAAGTACAATGGTGATACTTGCTGCATTAGCTCGTGAGTCAATAATGGCTCCCTGTTGTAGTATTAGAGGCTGGTGGTGCTTACGAAACAGCAGCTGGTGGGTGTTGATGCCTCTTAGACAAGAGAAGGTGGTAATTTTAGAAGAAGGGGTTGAATAGAGATTGCAAAGCACTCTGACCTAAACTTGCGCCAATCACAAAGCAAACTAACCATTCAATGCAAGCTGTCCCCGTTAGCAGAATGTAAATCATAAAATCCACATAGTGCAGAAGGAGGCCATTCAGCCCATCAAGCCTGTTCTGACTGCAATCCCACCCACACGCTATCTCCATAACTCCACATATTTTTCTTGCTAATCCCCCTGACAAGAGGCAATTTAGCATGGCCAATCCACCTAACCTGCTCATCTTTGGATGCTGAGGGGCAATTTAGTGTGGCCTTTCTACCTAACTTGCACATCCTGGATTGTGGGCTGAAGTTGTATGGATTTGAAATTTCAAGAATCTTTCAGAGAGCAATCTGCATGTTTACAGTGAACAAAGGGTGAACATTCTCCTCGCCAGCAAACCCCCCCCCCCCCCCCCCCCCGCCGCCGCCTCTGCCCCTGTCCCTGTCCCCACGCCACCCCAATACAAAAAGCCAGATTTGGACTTAATCCCAGAATCATTGTAAGAGGAAAACCATCAGACTCCTGTACCCATCTGAATAAAATTTGGAGGGTTGTGGCGGGGAGGTGTTGATGGGGTTGGGGGTGGCGGGGTGTGTTGGGAGGTGGGGGGGATGCTGAAGAAGAATGGTGCAAATGGAGGGACAAGGACAAGTCTTCATGTTTGGGGTAGCCATGGCAACCAGGCCTTGACTTCGAACAGCACCTGGCCTTGCCAATATATCCAAATAGAGTTACAGGAAAGGCCAAGTGAAGAAAGTGTACATACACCCTTAAATTAGATGGGGGGGGGGGGCGCGGGGGGTGATGGTGGGCAGTGGGAGGTAAGTTGAGGATAATCACGGCTTGTTTGTTATTGTTAAAATGGAAGGCTTGGGGGTTTTGTTAATTGCTGTAATTCTAATTCCTACCTACAGAGGGTGGGTTTGAGGACAGTGGCTGGGTCAAGGGCAGTAAGGGGCAGGACTGCAGCTTATTCAAACTTTAGTCAATCCTGCGAGATCTCTGGAAGATTGTGTTTGGTGTCCTCGGTTTCAACAGCGCAGTGAGTGATTCTCACGCATCCAGTGACTTGCTTTGACAAGTCAGAGGAGAGGGGAGAAACACTATTAGAAACCGATCACCTTGCATTTTTAAAGAATCCTAAAATGGCTCCAGTGGTTCCACTTTTTGTTTGGTTCAGAATGTGTCCTCTCGGAAAAAAGGTACCATAACCACAGCTACAAAGCAATAGGGCAGATCGCCCCACAGACAATTAAACGGTTAAAAATCTAGAAGATTGCAAAACCTGTTCAGGAGATCGAATGCATCTCATTAAAGATGCTTCCTTCTGCGCAATGAATCTCGATCTCAGTGAGGAACCAGTCCCTGGAAAGTGTAATTCCAAAAGAGTTTCTCAAAACAAAACTCGACGATTGTGGGCGGCACAGTGACACAGTGGTTAGCACCGCTGCCTCACAGGGCCAGGGAGATGGGTTCGATTCCTGGCCTTGGGTCTGTGTGGAGTCAGCATGTTCTCCTCGTGTCTGTGTGGGTTTCCTCCAGATGCTCTGGTTTCCTCCCATGCGCCAGAGATGTGCGGGTTAGATGGATTGGCCATGCTAAACTGCCCCTTAGTGTCAGGGGACTAACTGGGGTAAACGTATGGGAATAAGGCTTCCCATGTCTGCAAGAGTGTCCTTCAGTCCCTTCCACAGGCGTACTGCTTAGGTGCACTGGCCATGCTAAATTCTCCACCCAAACAGGCGCCAGAGTGTGGTGACTCGGGGATGTTCACAGTAACTCAATTGCAGCATTAATGTAAGCCTACTTGTGACACTAGTAAATAAATTTTAAAAAGAAATCACTGATAAATTAAACGATTCCAGGTTCAAAGCAATTTAACTGATCAGTTTGAGTAATTCTGATCTTCAGCTGAGTTCTCAGAGCTGTTGGGGTGCCTTAAGGTTGTGGCCAAGGTTTTAATTTGCAGCCTTGAGTGACGATGGTGGAACTAACTGTGTCTGATGACTGGATGAGTTTTGGGTGGTAAGGGGGGGGTGGAGAGAGAGAGAGAGAGAGAGGCCCTCTATGTTTCCCCCTCTGAGAATCATGTTAAACTGAACTGCTGTGTCCTTGGGAGAGACAGGTACAGAATTCTGGTGGGGCTGCAGGAACATGGAAACAAAAATGAAAGAAATTCTGAGTAAGGCTTTCCTGCAAAGGTAGGCCTTGACACAAGAACTGAACCACTTTGCCTTGTACCAGTTTGGTTATGTTAGTTTTATGTACTTTAATATCTTAAAGTTATAGTTCTGTGAGAGCTCCATAATAAAATGGCTATTAACTTTGCTTCTTCTGTTTAATGAACTCTTGAAACAATATTTCTATTTTTCCAGGGCAAGAATGATTCCCAACTTTTCCCATTTTCCCCCCAAGATGGGTCCACAATTTCTCTTTAATTATTCTGCCTGATTTGGTCCAAAGCTGCTTTAGTAATTGACTAAGGAATAACTAGGGTGTAGAGAAAGATCAGCTTAATGAAAGTTAGGTCCATTCAAAAGTCTACAGTTCCTGCTGCCTTGGAAAAGCAGCCAGCATAATCAAGGACCCTGCATATCCCAGACATTCTTTCTTCCACCTTCTTCCATCAGGATCCCTGCTGAAGGAACAGCTTCTTCCCTGCTGCCATCAAACTTTTGAATGGACCAACTTTACATTAAGCTGATCTTCCTTTAGTTATGACTGCAATACTCTGCACCCTCTCCTTTCCTTCTCTATGAACAGTATGCTTTGTCTGCATAGTGTGCAAGAAACAATACTTGCTGTATCCCAGTAATACAATAATAAATCAAAAGGAAGTCTCCCACTGTACTGATCAAACATTCTCAGGACATGTACAGCATAGGATTAGATACAGAATAAAGCTCTGTCTACACTGTCCCTATGAAACACTGCCAGGACAGGTACAGCACAGGATTAGATAGAGTAAAACTTCTTTGATACTGTCCCCATTAATCATTCTCAGGAGTGGACAGCACGGTGTTAGATACAGAGTAAAGCTTCCTCTATGCTGTCCCCATCAAACACTCCCAGGACAGGTACAGAGTAAGGCTCCCTCTACACTGTCCCCCATCAAACACTTCCAGGGCAGGTAGAGCACAAGGTTAGATATAGAATAAAGCTCCCTCTCTACTACCCTGTCAAACACTCCCAAGAATCATAGAATAGATACTAATATCTGAAGAATCCTAGTGAATGCAAAGTGACTTTGACACCAGTCTCCTCCTGCATTCAAAGTATTTCACCTGATGGCACCTGGTGTGTGTAAGGATTCTTCGCAAGTAGGCCTACATTAACTCTGCAATGAAGTTATTGTGAAAATCCCCCTTTTGCCACACAGGTGCCTATTTGGGTACGGAGGAGAATTTAGCACAACCGATGCACCTAACCAGCACATCTTTTGGACTGAGAGAGGAAACTGGAGCACCTGGAGGAAACCCACAGAGACATGGGGAGAATGTGCAGACAGTGACTCGAGAAATCGAATCTGGGTCCCTGGTGCTGTGAAGTGGTAGCTAACCACTGTCCATGCCCAGATTAGATACAGAATAAAGCTCCCTCTACATCAACCTTAATAACACAAAAGTTGCACCCTCAGAACTGTATGTCCATTTGTGCCAGCTTAACATTTTCTAACTGTCGCCCTCTGAGATTGCTGAGTTGGCACATACCAAGGAGGCACAGGAGACCCATTTCACACCGGCCCTTCCTTGACCACAGGGCAAAGGGGGCATTGGTGAGCGTAACATGCTGATCCTCCAGGGACAAAACCAAGATTGTGACCCTGACAGGGATCCTCACACACCAGGTGAAATCTATTGTCTGAGCCAAAGCATTGGCCCAGATGCCAGGAATAAAATTTGGCTTACAATGTTTCCCCAGCTCATCAATGCAATGGTTTTGTGTGTGGTGTGTGTGTTCCTTTCTAAAAGCAAATCTCTGGCTTGTTGGATCCCAACCTTCCTTTCTGATTTGAACGTCTTGTTTCTATTTTATCTGGTAGTTTTTAAGCTGTTGGTTTTGGGGGAATGCATGCATTTTAAAGGTTGTGGATTTTTTCTCTCTGTCTCCATTCTGCTGTATGTTTGGTACTGGATGAGTGAGTGTGTGTGCGTGTGTCCCCTTTTACAAGTGGGATAGCTCTGAGATATGTGATCCTCCTCCCCTCTCTCTGAAATGTATTCTGGGTATTGAGATCACAGACAGGCAAAGAGAGAGAGAGAGAGAGAGCCTGAAAGATGGCCGCACCGTGAGTTCCCCCCCCCTTGCAAGAATTCTTTTTTTTCTGTTTAAATATATATACACACATTGCATTAGTTTTTTTTCTATTCGCTTGGTAACCCGAGACAGAATAAAGATCTGGACCACACCAACATAAAGTAGCATTAGATACAATCAAGTCTGTTCCTGGGGGGGGGGGGGAGGTAGGAGAGAGAAAAGTACAGTCCAAGAACGTCTTGCAAAAAAAACCCCTCTCTGGTCTCAACAATTTTTTAAAAAAAGAAGCAGAGAGAAAAGGGAGACAACTCGAACTAAATTTAATGGATAGAAATTACCCAGCTTCCGGATTTGGAGACCCACTGGGGAGTGGACAAGGATGGACTTACGACAGATCACCCTCAGGAGTGAAAGCCAGGTAAAGATAAAATATATTTCTCAAATGTAACCATCGTTTAATTCTCAATCCAACTCCCTCCCTGCCTTTCCTCCCCCCAGGAAGGCCGCTGCATCTGGGCTTTGAGGCTCTCACACACACACACACAGGGAGGTTTGGCCACTCTCTCAATTTCAAGTCGGGTTGCGAATTACGGCTGCAATTTGAAGGGGGGGGGGGGGGGGGGGGGGGGTGGGGGCTGCAACACGCAAAGTTAAAGCGATACAGAAAGGGGGGGGGGGGGGGAATCCCTCCTCCCAAACACAACACACACAGGACACAAAGAGTCGAATAGAGGGCCTTTAATGTATCCAGTGGGAAATCATGGAGAGGAGGGAGGGAGGGAGGGGGGAGCATCGCCTGGGAAAAAAATTCCTCAGAGGAGGAGGGGGAGAAAAATGAAGGGGATTTGCAACAAATGTTGGATACATTGTCGCGCCTGGGAGCGACTGGAAACTGATCAAAGGCTGTAGAGAAATAAACATAAAATGAGATGGAGAAGGGAAAAGAATGGGATGTTATTGATAATAGCTTTGGGGCCCAGCTTTGCTTCCTTAGCCTCTCCAACCCTCCCCCCTTTTTTTTTACAATAACTGCAACCTTTTCTTTCCTCGATTGGTTTTTGTTTTGGGGGGAATGCAAGGCTTTTGTTTTTTTTTAAAAAAGCACATGCATCTGCAAACCCTCTTATGTGTGTGTTTTTTTTTCAAACACAAAACGTAGATATCTCTCTCTCTTCCCTCCCTCCCCTCTCTGTTTTACTCCATTGCTACAGGCCCCGTTGCAATGTCTGTGTCTGGGAAAGTCCAACCCACTTTTTCACCCTCCCGCTCGCTTTTTCCCCCAAATGAGGTTGAAATGGGAGTTCTTGCACACCGTTAACATTTCCAGTTGGAAAGGGCACAGAGGAAGGAGTATAAACACATTCTCCAAATTGCTAATATTATATGTTGCAGCCTTGTTAGTGTTGGGGTTAATCTGAATCAGGACTGGAATAAAACTGAGAAGTTTGTAAAGCTTCTATGCCGACTCCCTCCCCTTGTTTGTATGTGTTTTTTTTGTGTGTGGGGGTAGGAGTGAAAGCCAGGCCTCTTGTAAGCTTGTGTTAGACTTGGTTAATTTCAGGGAGTGGGGCTGGGGGGGGGTAACGGTATTTAAAAAGCCCATTGCAGTCAGGTTAGATCCCTTGTCAATGTTCAGATAGATGGAGTCCTTGTTTGTACCATTGACTGGGCTGTGGCAAAGGGAGGATGTACACCTTAATTAGGGGTCCACGCTTTGTGTGAGGGGGGGGGGGCTGCACATTAGGTAGGGATGGACATTCTGTACAGTACATAAATATATTTTTTATTGTATTCCAATTCAAATCAAATGAAATTAGGAGGGGCATTTTTTTGTATTTATTAATGTCACAAGTCGACTTATGTTAATACTGTAATGAAGTTACTGTGAAAATCCCTCTAGTCGGCACGCTCTGGTGTCAGTCTGCATAGGTTTCCTCCGGGTGCTCCAGTTTCCTCCCACAATCCAAAGACGTGTAGGTTAGATGTATTGGCCATAATAAATTCTCTCTTATTGTACCTGAACAGACACCGGAGTGTGGTGATTTTCACAGTAACTTCATTGTAGTGTGAATGTAAGCCTCCTTGTGACTAATAACTAAACTTTATTGTTTAGGTACACCGAGATAGAATTTAGCATGACAATCCACCTATCCTCTACATGTTTGGACGCCAAGGACAATTTAGAATGGCCAATCCACCTAACCCCCACATCTTTGGACTGTGGTGAGAAATTGGAGCCCCCAGAGAAAACCCTCGCAGACACGGGGAGAATGTGCAGCCTCCACACAGACAGTGACCCAGGCCACGGGTCCCAGGCACTGTGAGGCAGCAGTACTAGTCCTGTGTCATTGTGCCACCTGGTGCACATTAAGTGGGGTTTATATTTATCATGGCTGTTGGAATATGCTCTGAGGAGGGTGTCAGGGAGGACCACAATCACAGTGATGCTCCTCATGGCCAAATAGTCTGCCAGCGGTCACTGTCTGGACTCGGGGCAAGAGTAACCCAAGGGAATTGCAGTCCAGTGAGACGCTGTCTACTGGTGGACACTGGTCATTAACACTGACCACAACACCGGTGCATCGAATTGAAAATATCCTCAGAATGGGCAGGGAGAGGCAGGCTTTCTACTGAAGGTAATGAATAGGGTTCCTTAGAAAGTCCTGCTGTTAATGTCTCTTCCCAGTTCTTATTATGTCCTCTCAGGTGAACTGAAATTGAGGACATGAAATATTTTTTGTGCAGCAAGTTGTTGTTGATCTAGAATGTGCAACTTGAGAAGCAGGATGCAGAAGAACTTCCATAAAGGAATACCATAACTGCTTGTAAAGGAGCTGGAGGGCAAGCACTGAGGCAATGGCGAAAATTGGATCAAACTTGCAAAGAGCTGGCACTGGCACAGTGGGCTGAATGGTCACCTCTGCTTTAATCTATTACCCAAGTTCGATTTACTAATCCCGTTTATTAGTGGGCAGAGTCTTAATTATGGCATTACGTTAAAAAAAACCTAGTTTCTAACTATGTCTAAATATCGTCCACACTCGGGCTGGCCTATGGAGGGGGAGGGGAGCATTGCCTTAATGTCGAGGTTCAGTCGACAAAAGTGCAGTTGGATTCAGGGCGGCAAGTTGGCATAGTGGTTAGCACAGTGCCAGGGAGCCAGGTTCGATTCCCGGCTTGGGTCACTGACTCCATGGAGTTTGCACGTTCTCCTTGTGTCCGGGTGGATTTCTTCCAGGTGCTTCAGTTTCCACCTGCAGTCCAAAGATGTTTGGGGGGATTAGGTGGACTGGCCGTGTTAAATTGCTCCTTAGTGTCAGGGGGAATTAGGGAAGTTGCAGGCTTGGTGGGCCAAATGGCCTCCTTCTACACTGCCAGGATTCTACGATTTGCATTTTGGTGCCAGGAGCCATTCTGTCAAGTGTATAGTTATTCGACAACGTGGAGCTTCACATCTTATGCTACAGCCCAGAAGCCCCTGGTTTCTTCACCAAACTCGTGACCTCCACCAGCTAGGGGGACGAGGGCAGAGGCTGCCATGGAGAGGATTGGATTCTGAATTTGTTTTCCAGACAGAAACTGCCGGAATGGGCAATTAAAAATCACCTTAACTCGAATTATTCGTGTTTTGGGTCCAAAGCAAGATGGTATATGTAAAAGCAGCAATAATTATCCTGAATACGCTCTCTACCTTAGGAACCAGTTCTACCCAAGAAGGCTCAGTGTTATAAAGGCAAAATACTGCAGATGCTGGAATCTGAAACAGAAGAGTGCTGGAAAATCTCAGCAGGTCTGACAATGTCTGTGGAGAGAGACTAGAGTGAATGTTTCGAGCCTGGATAACCCTTTATTATTTGTGGCATATGTAGAGGGGAGATGACTGTTTCTTTATTATCCTCTGGGAGTGTCTTTATAAACGTTTACAGCACCAAAGAAGGCCACTTGACCCATCATGTCCATGCCAGTCAAAGATCGTAGTATATTAACCCCATTTTCTTGCCCTTTGCACTGGGGGGGTTACAGCAGCACAAGTGAATATCTGAATGCTCCTTAAGTGTTTACGAGAGTTTCTGACTTGACCAGCCTTTCAGGCAGTGAGTTCCAGACTCTCGCCAATTTCTGACGGAGAAAGCTTCTCTTCAATTCTCCTTAGCCTTAAATCTTACCCCCTTGTTATAGGCCCCCTCTACTGTTAGAAAAATGCCACCCTATCAGCACAGTGGTTAGCAGTGCTGCCTCACAGTGTCAGGGGCCCGGGTTCGATTCCAGCCTCGGCTGATTGTCTGAGTGGAAGTTGCAGTCTGTGTGAGTTTCCTCCGAGTGCTTCGGTTCCTCCCGCAGTTCAGGGATGTGTAGGTTAGGTGGATTGGCTATGCTAAATTGATCCTTCATGTCCAAAGATGTGCAGATTCGATGGATTGACCATGCTAAATTGTCCTTTAGTGTCCAAAGAAGTCTAGGTTTGGGAGATTAATAGTTGGGGTTATGGGGATCGGGGCTGGGTGGGATGCTGCTTGAGAGAATTAGTGCAGACTTGATGAACCAAATGGTGTTTCTGCACTGTCGAGATTCTATGTTTCTGCCACTCCACCTTATCCATGCCCCTCGTGATCTTGTACTTCTTTGAGACTACCAGGGTTTTGGGATGCAGGCATTTGTCCATTCCTTATTGTCTTTGGGAAGCTGGTGATGGAGTGCCAGTGCAGTCTGGGCTGGTGAAGGGTAGCTACAGAGTGACATGATTTTGACAATGAAGGAACAAATACATCTCCAGATTGACACAGGAGTGCGACTTGAGTCAGCGATGTTCCACCTGCCACCAGCTGCTCTTGTTTCTTCTCCGTGGTGGCTTTGGAAGGTGCTGTTGTAGGAGCCTTGGTGAGCACCAGCAGTGTGTCCTGCCAACAGCAGCCACTTCAGACACCTGGTGGTGGGAGGAGCGAATGTTTTCAGGTGGTGAATGGGGTGTCTACTTTGCCAGGGATGGCGTTGAGCAATTCGTAAACTACGTAGAGAGTATTCCATCAGACTCCTGGCGTGGGTCTTGTAGGTGGTGAAGAAGCCTTGGTTTTGCATGGAGTAGGAACGGGGCAAGACTTTCAACATTGAATGTCTGGCCTCTGAGCATTTTAATGTGGTTAGTCCAGTTGAGCTTTTGGGTCGATGTTGCCTTCCAGGAAGTGGTGAGGGGACTTGGTGATAAAATAACCAGATGAGATAGCTGTCTCTTGTTGGGGATGGTCTTTGCCTGGCATTAAACTTGCTTATTCCTTATTCCCCCAATGTTCATAGGATCTGACTGCATGAGGGAACTGTTCCAATAGCTGGAGAGTTGCAAATGATAATGAACATACTAAATTGCCCCTCAGTGTCAGGGAGATTAGCAGTATAAATACATGGGGTTTTGATAATAGGGCCTGGGTGGGATTGTTGTCAGTGCAGCCGCGATGGGCTGAATAACCTCCTTCTGCAAGTAGAAGGGATTCTATGACTCTGAACTGCCTTTGAAAGTTGTATGATCACTAGGTTATTAATCCAAAAACTCATCTAATGTTCTGGAGACCTGGGTTCGAATCCTGCCAAGGCCATTGGTGGAAGTTTTTATCAAATTCTAATATCTGGAATTAAGAATCTACCATTGCTGATTGTTTGAAAAACCCATCTGGTTCACTAATGTCCTTCAGGGAAGGAAATCTGCCAACCTTTCCCAGTTTGGGTGAATCCAGAACCACAGCAATGTGATTGACTCTCAACTGCCCTCTGAAATGGACCTTTAGTTTTGGTCACCTTGGCTAATCACAGAATAACATGCTAAATTTCCCCTTGGTGTCAGGGGGAATTAGCAGGGTAAATATGTGGGGTTATAGGGATAAGAGCCTGGATGGGATTGTTGGTGAAATGGCTCCTTCTGTGCTTCTCTGAATATTATCTTTGGATTCTATAGCCCAGAAGCAGACCCATTGAGACTACACTGACTCTCCAATGTTACTCAGACTCTACCGCCATAACCCCATATATTTATGCCATTAATCCTTCTAATCTACACATTTTGGGATACCAAGGGTCAATTTAACATAGCCAATCCCCTAACCTATCCATCTTGAGACACTAAGGGAGCAATTTAGCATGGCCAATCCACCTAAACTGCACGTTTTTTGGTTTGTGGGATGAAACTGGAGCAACTGGCGGAAACCCATGGAGAAAATGTGCAAACCCCACACAGACAGTCTCCCAAGGCTGGAATCAAACCCAGATCTCTGGCACTGTGAGGCAGCAGTGCTAACCGCTGTGCCGTCCGATCATAATTGGAATATCTGACCTTGTTTTGGAGGGAAGGCCGTGGAGGAAGTAGCTAAGGGCACGACCCTAAGGAACTTCTAAGAATGTGACTTCATCCAATCACAGCCACCTTCCCTGAGCTGGGTATGAGTGTAGCTGGTGCAGATTTTAACCCCTGACCCGTACTCACCAGGGGATTGCCGAGGCTCATTGATGCCAAGTATTGGCACATGACCACATGATGGTCAAATGCCCCTGATATAAAGGGCCGAGACTTGCTTCACCTGGGCCAAGGTTGCAAAATGGTATCAACTTGGAGATATGTTGTTCCTTCATTGTCAAAATCATGGTGAGGTGACTCTTCACCTTCACTGGGCAGGTTGTTGCTGTGTAAATGCCACTCGATTGCACCATCAATGACATCTTCCAACAATCCGATGTTGGAGAGGAGAGTGATGAGGCTAGTAATTGGCTAGGTTGTGTTTGCCCTGCTTTTTTGTGGACGTAACGTACCAGGACAATTTTTCCGCATGGTTGGGTAGATGCCAACCTTGCAACTGTTGTGGGACAGCCTGGCAAAGGGCACAACTCCTTCTGGGAGACACAGCAGCCGGGAACCTGCAGATGTTGCATTAACCAGTTTGCCCCGCTGTCACTTAGTGTTTCAGGTCAAGTGGATTGAGGTTGCTAAGTATTGACATCTGTAGCAGCAGAGAACTCTGGAGGAGACTGACGGGGACCAAAACACTACGTTCTTATAGCGCCATAATGGGTGTTGGGAGCATGTTCAATAGTAACTTTCAGAAAGGGAATTAGATTTGCAAAGCGGCGCGATGGGGGGAGCTGGGGAGTGGGATTCGTTTAGTGTTGCCAACTGCGCCAAGTATATTCCTGCAGGTTTCATCACATGACTCTCCCTGTCACATGACTTGTTCCCCTTCTCATTAGTCAGTCAACACGTCCTTCTTCGTGATGCGATGCCTTCCTACACCAATCAGAAAGCAGAAATACTTCTTCCCCTGTCTGATGATGCGTGCCTGTCAGCCAATCAGCCTTTCACTCTCCCATTCTCAATATTTTATATTTGGGAAAGAGGAATGTATAAAATATATTTTTAGAAAAAGTCTTTTTTAAGCCCCAGTGATTTTTCTCTGGAGTCCCTGCATCCTGGATATTGATCCTGAATTTCTGGAGACTCCAAGCACATCCTGGAGAAACTTAGTGTCCGGAGATGTGCAGGTTAGCTGGATTGGCCGTGCTAAATGCTTGGGACTTGGGTGTGGGTGATAAAATGCTCTTTAAGAGAGTCAGTATTGTCCCAATGGGCTGTACGGCCTCCTTCTGCACTGTGGGTAAGCTATGGCAGGTGTTATACAAGTTAAACTGTCGCATTTCCTTTCTTAAAGAGCATCAGACTAGCAATCGTTTTTTTTTTTGACGGTAATCCTGGCAGTTTTATGATCTCTCTGACTGCTTTTTAAAAATTGAACTTGAGTATTCAAAAATCTGTAACTGAGCTGGATTGCAAGCCACAATCTGGCTGTCTGTATATTATCATCACTGACGGACTGCGAGCTCATGAAAACGTGGAGGCAGACACAGTCCCAGTTCAGTTTTGATTACTTTACTCTGTGATTTTTAGCTGCTGGCTGTGTTTCGATGAACAACAGTTTTAGCATGGGTCAGGAGGTAGCCCTGTGGATTCGAGACAGGAGCACCAAACCCAACCTGAACAGCTATTTGCTGGTCTGAAGCTATTCACATTTTAACAGTGAATTCACTCTTCATTTTGCCATCTTGCTGCACGCTGCTGAGTTTGCCCAGATTTCATACCCAAGCGACAGCCATTCAATTGGCATGGTCAATCCACCTCACCACCACATCTTTGTACAGTGAGCAGTGGAAAGCTATTTAACCACAGGGTGCTTCACAGTTGTGCCTGAGATCCAGCATGCCCATTGGATACATATGGAGCAGGACATTGGTCAGTGGGTAAGAGTGGGAAATCTCACTGAATTGCTCCCATAGCAACAACAGTAGCCTATTCCTCTCCCCACCACTCCCCTGCCACAGCTCCATCCGCCCCGCTCCGTTCACCCCCCACCACCCCCCCCCCCCCCCCCCCCCCCCCCACCCCTCCATGGCACTGTCCCTCCTCAGTGCACCCCATCCGCATGGCCTCATTGTTACCATCCCCTGGTCCTGACCCCGCTCCCATGGCCCTGTCCCCTGCCCCACCCCTGCCCAACCCCCGCCCTGTTCCCTGCCACCCAAAACTCCCATTTCAACCCCCCTCGCGCCTAGACTCCCATCCGTCCTTGGTCTTCCTGCCTCCAGACTCTCTCTTCTTTCCCCGCCCCCCCGTCCTGTTTCCTTCTCCTCCCCTCTCCCCTTCCCACTGTGCCACCATTTTGCACATTCCCCAATCCCCTGGTTGAGAGATCCTGAATTAGCCATCTTCCTCCTCACGTTTGTATTGCATTTGGTGCAGAAGAGGCCCTTCAGCCCATTGAACCTGCTCTGATTTGTGTGAAACATCTGACCTCCTACCCAATCCCAATTACCAGCACTTGGTCCATAGCCTTGAATGCACCAAGTGCTCGTCCAGGTACTTTTTACTCACCTCCCCACCATCTGGGTAAAAAGCACTTTTTCTCACATTCCTCTTGCCTCTCATCTTGGATCCCTTCATGACTGACCTGTCAACTGTGCTCTGTCTAACTGGTCTCTCCCCCACCACCCCCCCCGGGGTTCCGCCTCCCAGTTAGCCCCTCCTTCACCATTCGATGGGCTGGTCCCCTCCCCCCCATCCGTGACCTTTGACATTTTAGCTGATCAAAAATCCCTCCAAATGGAGGGCTGTGACAATTGGCATTCCTTAGGGATCAGTGCTGGGACCTTTGCTGTTTGTAATACATATCAATGATTTGGAGGAAAATGTAACTGGATTGTTCTTATGTTCTTATTGATTAGTAAGTTTGCAGACGACACAAAAGTTGGTGGATTTGTGGATAGCGACGAGGACAATCAGAGGATACAGTAGGATGTAGATCAGCTGGAGACTTGGGCAGAGAGATGCCAGATGGAGTTTAATCTGGACAAATGTGAGGAAATGCATTTTGGAAAGTCTAATACAGAAAGTGAATATACAATAAATGGTAAAACCCTTAAGACTATTGATAGGCAGAGGGATCTGGATGTACAGGTACACAGGTCACTGGAAGTGGCAACGCAGGTGGAGAAGATAGTCAAGATGGCATACGGCATGCTTGCCTTCATCGGCTGGGGCATTGAGTTTAAAAATTGGCAAGTCATATTGGCGCTTTAGAGAACCTTAGGCCACACTTGGAATATAGTGTTCAATTCTGGTCACCACACTACCGGAAGGATGTGGAGAGTTTGGAGAGGGTACAGAAAAGATTTACCAGGATGTTGCCCCTGGTATGGAGGGCATTAACTATGAAGAGAGGTTGGAGAAACATTGTTTGTTTTCACTGGAGTGACAGAGGTTTGAGGGGTGACCTGATAGGAGTGTACAAGATTATGAGAGACATGGACAGAGCGGATAGTCAGAAGCTTTTTCCCAGGGTGGAAGAGTCAATTACTAAGGTGCATAGGTTTAAGGTGCGAGGGACAAGTTTTAAAAGAGATGTACAAGGCAGATTTCTTACACAGAGGGTGGTGGGTCCCTGGAACTTATTGCCGGGGTAGGTAGTGGAAGTGGATACAGTAGTGACTTTTAAGAGGCGTCTTGACAAGTACATAAATGAGATGGAAATAGAGGGATATAGTTCCTGGAACTGAAGGGAATTTTAGTTAAGTCAGGCAGCATGGTTGGTGAGGCTTGGAGGGCCAAAGGACTTTCTCTTGTGCTGTAATTTTCTTTGTTCTATGTAACTCGATCTCGGTAGCCTTGCCGCCGTTGCTCTCTGGGGAAAAGAATTCTGAATACTAAGGACCCTCTGATAGAAAAAAAGTTCCCGTTATTAAACGGGAGACATCTTATTTTTAAGCTGTGCATGCTGGACTCCCCCCTCAACAGCCAGCCAGTCAAATTCCCTTCAGGACCTGCCTTTCAATAAGGTCATCCTGTCATTCTTCAAAATTCCAATCAGTGGAGGCCCAACCCGCTCAACCTTTCCCCTGGACAGCACAGTTGGTTAGCACTGCTGTGTCAGAATGCCAGAGACCCGGGTTCGATTCCAGCTTCACGTTACTATCTGTCTGGAGTTTGTATGTTCTCCCCCCCTCCCCTTGTGTCTGTGTAGGTTTCCTCAGGGGCATTCTGGTTCCCTCCCACAATCCAAAGGTGTGCTGGTTAGGTGGATTGGCCATGCTTAATTGCCCCTTGGTGTCAGTGGGATTAGCTAGGGTAAATATGTGGGGTAAATATGTGGAATATACCTTGAGTGGAATTGTGATCAGTGCAGACTCGATGGGCCGAATGGCCGCCTTCTGCACTGTAGGGATTCTATGATACAAGGCAGCCCCTTCATCCCAGTTGAATGAACCTTCAGGATGAGGCCATTCAAGCCAGTCCCATCATGCCTGGATTCCATACCTCTCAATACTCTGTGGCTGACACACATCAATCAATCTTGTGGACCCAGCCTCAGCTGCTTTTTGTTTTTGGGCAGGGGAAGAAAGTTCCAAATTTCCAATAAAGGTAAAGTTGCCTTGGTCCCAGATGACATTGGCTCAGAAAGGGGAAAGCTGACTGGTGGTGATTTAACCTGAGGATTACCACACCTCAGGCAAGGTTGAGAAGGCGCACCCTTCATGAATAACCTCAGCCAGTACAGGAATTGAACCTACGCTGTTGCATCACAAACCAGCCGTCCAGCCAGTTGAGCTAAATCGGCCCCCAGGTTCCTAATAGCTTCCAAATGAAGAAGTGCTTCCTGTCATCTAGTTGTAATTTTAAGGATAATCTCTCCCCATCACTCCACACTGTTATCTCACCCTACCAAAGGATGTTAGTGTTTATTACAAAAGACCTGGAGTCTAACAGTAGAGAAGTGTTGTAACAATTGTATATTGAGAGTACATCTGGAGTATTGTGTCCAGTTTGCTCTCCTTATTTGAGGAAGGATGTGGTGGCATTAGAAGCTCCAGAGGAGGTTCACCAGATTGATTCAGGGGATGAAAAAGTTGACGTATGAGGAGAGATTAAACACTTTGGGCTTGTACTTGCTGGAGTTTAGAAGGACGAGAGGGGATCAGATTGAGGTATGTAAAAATTTTAAAAGAGATTAATAGAGTGAATATAAACCAAATATTTCCTCTTACAGGGCAATCTAGAACAAAAGGTCACAGGTATAGGTTGAGAGGCAGTAGATTTGACAGGGAAATGAGGAGGAACTACTTCTCATAGAGAGTGGTGAATTTGTGGAACTCACTGCCCCATTCCGCGGTGAATTCTGAATCATTGAATGGATTCAAGAAGCGATAGATATATTTCTAATTTAATAAACAGGTTAAAGGGGTATGGGGAAGAGGTGGGGAGATGGATTTCACACTAGGGAGAGGTCAGTGATGATCTGATTGAATGGTGGACATGCTCGAAGGGGCTGAATGGCCGACTTCTGCTCCTGTGTTCAAAATATTCAGACATGCGCACAGACACAGACACGCATGCACAGACACAGACACACGCATCTACAAAAAATAAGCCTTGGCTATCATTTCCAACCACCTCAGAAAAATAAAAGCATGGGATGCACCGAAAGCTCCCACGGAATTGTCCCATAACATTGATTGGAAACCAGATCCCTAAATTCCATGGAAATGTCCCTACCTGAAACTTTATCTGGGATTCAGTAACTGAGCGCGACACAAATTAAGGACTTTCTGGTCGAGGAGCAAATGGATCTGGCGGTGGCTTTGAGATGAGCCACAGTCTAACTGAATGGTGGAGCAGGCTTGAGGGGCTGAATGGCCCCCCTCCTGCTCCTTGTTCATATGTGCAGATTTGAAATCAACAGTGGGAAAAAGTTTTTTGAGTTTACTTCAGGAGAAGTGAGCAACGTGACAAAAGAAAGCTTTTAGCATGGCGAATGGTCAGGGTACAGCCTGGTTCAATTGAGGCATCCAAGAAGGAATCAGAAGAGAAAATGCTGGAAAACCTCAGTAGGTCTGGCAGCATCTGTAAGGAGAGGAAAGAGCTGACGTTTTGAATCCAGATGATCCTTTGTCAGAGCTAAAAGGCAAAGAAAGTGGGAGATGTTTATACTGCAGAGGAAGAGAATGGGAGATGATTAATAGCCACAGAAACCAGAAAAAAAGGCTGCTAATGGCAGTCCACGGAGAGAATAGGAGATGTGAATGGCCAAACGGCAGAGAAGCTGAAATCAGAGGGGAAACTGTGACAGATGAAGATGTGAGGGGAGCGGGGGAGATGGGTGGGAGAGAGGTAAAATTGAGAGAAAGGGAGAAAAAAGATGAGGAAAGTGAGGGTAAAATGTTTCCGGGTCGATGACCTTTCTTTGCCCCACAAACCCTCTGTTTCCTCCTTGTGGAGAGGCCTGCAAGGCTCTGCCCACCTTAATCCTCCAACCGCCTGAACTCCTTCCTAAATTGAACGCCGCCTCCTTCAACTTCACTCACTTCCACCAGGAGAAAGTTACAGAGTCCTGTATGAGTCCTGGCTGCTAATCCTTTGTGGGATGTCTGGAACATTCTTGGCCCCCAGTCCAATTCAGTGTCAGCTCTCTGAGCTATATATGGAGGGGAAATGAAGATGGCTACCTCTAGGGCAGCTCCAGGGAAGACAGTTATGTCACATGATTAGTCATCAGAAGGCCCAGCATAATCATTTTTTAGTGCACTTTATGGGATGTGGATGCCATTAGCAAGGTCAACATTTATTGTCCATCCCTAATTGTCCTTAAGAAGGTGGTGGCGAACCGCCTTCTTGAACTGTTGCAGACGGTGGTGTAAGTACACCCACAGTGCTGATAGGGAGGGAGTTCCAGGATTTTGATCCTGTGACAGTGAAGGAACGGCTGATATATTTCCAAATCAGACGGTGAGAGACTTGGAGGGGAACCTCCTCCTTTGTTGCCAGGTACCAGCTGTTCTTGTTCTTCTAGATGGTAGAGGTTGTGTGTTTGGAAGGTGCTGCCCATGGAACCTTGGTGAGTTGCTGCAATGCATCTTGTAGATGAGATACATGGCTGCCACTGTGCGTCAGTGGTGGAGGCAGAGAATGTTTGTGGATTGAATGCCGATCAAGTGTCGCTGCTTTGCCCTGGATGGTGATGAGCTTCTTGAGTGTTGTAGGAACTGCACCCATCCAGGCTCCTGACTTGTGCCTTGTAGGTGATGGACAGGCTTTGGGGAGTCAGGAGATGAGTTACTCTGCACAGAATTCCCAGCCTCTGACCTGCTCTGGTAGCCACAGTATTTCTGTGACTGGTCCAGTTCAGATTCTATTCCATGGTAACCCCCACGATGTGTGGGAATTCAACCATGAGAGCACTGTGGAATGTCAAGAGGAGAAGGTGAAATACCCTCATTGGAGGTGGTCACAGTCTGGGTGCTTGTGTTTAGGGCGAATGCAAACTGTCTGAAGATAGAAGAGAGACTATTTGGTCAAAGTGAGAAATAGGGAGTATGGTCTCAAAATAAGGGGGAGCAGATTTAGGATGAGTTGAGGAGGAACTTCTTCATCCAAAAGCTTGTGAATCTGCGCAGTTTCCTGCCCGTGAAGCAGTTGAGGCTACCTCATTGAATGCCTTTTAGGCAAGGATAGGTAAATTTTTGAACAGCAAAGGAATTAAGGGTTATGGTGAGCAGGCGGGTCAGTGGAGCTGAGTGCACATAAAGATCAGCCATGATCTTATTGAATGGTGGAGCAGGCTCGAGGGGCCCAATGGTCTACTCCTGCTCCTAGTTCTTATGTTCAAGTTTGTCAACTGTCCCTTGTTGTCTGCAAGTAAATAAGTAATAGATTTTTGAGGATTTATAAATTCCATGGCCAGAAAAGCAAAGCTGGATTAAGGGAGCTGGAATGTCTAAGGGCAAACACTAATTTCATAGTTTATCAAACCCACCAAAGCTGCCCAGTGACGCAGTCCCCTGTTATTACACGTTCCCACAGAAGCGACGGGATAAAAATCTACGGACAACTCTGGGAAGCTCTTCCAATTTAAAAAAAGATTGCGAATACTGGCCATTTGAAATGATAGCTAAAAATTGACAAAAATACTCAAGCAGATCAGGCAGTATCCCAGGAGAGAAACGTTTAGGGTCAACGACTGTCGAAGAAATGTAAATTGTTTTTATTCAATCGTGAGTCGTGGGTGAGGTTGGCAAGGCCAGTATTTATTCCCCATTCCTACTTGCCCCTTGAGAAGGTGGTGCTGAGCTGTCGTCTTGCTGCAGTCCTGTTAGGGAGAGAATTTCAGGATTTTGACACAGCAACTGCGAAGGAACGGCTGATGTATTTCCAAATCAGGATTGTGAGTGGCTTGGAGAGGAAATCGCAGGTGGTGTGTCTATTGCCCTTGTCCTTCTAGAAAGTGATTATGTGTTTGGAAGATGGCTAGAATCATAGAATCCTTATAGCGTAGAAGGAGACCATTCAGCCCATTGAGTCTACAACATCCACAATCCCCCCCCGCCCCCCACCCCACACATTTACCTTGCCATTCCCCTGAAACTAAGGGGAAATTTAGCATGGTCAATCCACCTAACCCGCGCATCTTTGGAGTGGGGGAGGAAGCTGGAGCACCCGGAGGAAACCTGTGCAGACATTGGGAGAACGTGCAGACTCTACATTAGATAGTGACCCAAGGATGGGATTGAACCTGGGTCCCTGGCGCTATGAGGTAACCATGCTAACTACTGTGCCATTGTGTTGGGAGGAAGGTGAGAGGAAAACAGCGAGAACAAAGGTCATAGACTGGAGGGCAGGAGAGATTCACTAACAAAAGATTTCTTGACACAATAACCAAGGAGGGTGCTCCTGGCCACAGAGCAAACCAGCAGTCACGTCCCAGGGGAAACTCTCTGACCTCCGAAGGAGATTGAGCAGGATTTGAGATGGAGAGGGGTGTGATTGGGACCCGGTGCCAGCAGGGTTATGGCGGATGCCCACCATCCCTCACAACTGGGGAGCTGGGTATCTGGAAATGGAATTGCCCCTTCAATCTGGATTGTGCCAACCTGCAGCTTGACAGATGGTGCCAGAGGAGGACGACTGGGCGAAAGAGTTGGAACATGTCAGAAACATTCATATTCAACATGTTATTTTAGGCATCAGTTACAATGTTGAATAATAAAATGTGCAGGCAATGTAATCATTTAGGGAGAATCTGGATAACCTCGAGAGTTATGAGGTTGTGCTAATAGGAGGCTTGGGCAGAGTTTGCATGAAAAATGGGAGAAGGAACAGGCCATTTGGCCCCTCCAACTTGCTCCATCATTTCATAATATAGTAATAAGTCTCACAACACCAGGATAAAGTCCAATGGATTTATTTGGATTCATGAGCTTTTGGAGCACTGTTCTTTCACCAGGTAAGTGGAGAAGTTGGTGTCACAAACATGGTATATATAGACAAAGACACAACTGCATGATAATGGTTGGAATGTGAATTGATTACATGAAAAGACTGGAATTCTAACCATTATCTTGCAGTTGTGTCTTTGCCTACATAGGCCGTGTTTGTGAAACCTATCTCTCCACTCACCTTCATAAAGTTTATTTATTAGTCACAAGTAAGGCTTACATTAACACTGCAATGAAGTTATTGTGAAAATCCCCTAGTCACTACACTCTGGCACCTGTTCGGATACACCGAAGGAGAATTTAACATGGCCACTGCACCCAAGTCTTTTGGACCGTGGGAGGAAACCCACACAGACACGGGGAGAATGTGCAAACTCCACACAGACAGCGACCCAAGCCGGGAATCGAGTCCGGGTCCCTGGTGCTGTGAGGCAGCAGTCTAACCACTGTGCAGCTCCAACATCAGCATTAGTGAGTTGGACTGAATGGTCTGTTTCTATACTCTGTGTTATAGATTGCTTTAGTCTGTCCCTGAATGGAAGAAAAATCAACTGTGCGCCATCAAAGCGGGCAGATTGGTGGCCTAGTGTTGAGCATTGCTGCCTCACAGTGCTAGGGACCCCAGTTTGATTCCCGGTTTGGGTCACTGTCTGTTAGCAGCTTGCACACACTCCCCATGTCTGCATGGGTTTCTTCCAGGTGCTCCAGTTTCCTCCCGCAATCCAAAGATGTGCAGCTTAGGTGGATTGGCGATGCTAAATTCCCCTTAGTGTCAGGGGGATCAGCAGGGTAAATATGTGGGGTTAGGGCATAGGACTTGGGTAGGATTGTTGTCAGTTGGTAGAATTGTTGGATAGGATTGAAGACACAGTGGGCTGAATGCTTTCTCCTGTATTGCAGAGATTTTATGATTTTAAGTGTCAGTAGATCTTCAGTTGTATCTCTGCACACCATGGTTTAGGCAGATTAAACTGTCTGATCTGTGGGTGGGTGGGCAGTTAGTTGCATTATTTGACTTTAAAACAAATCTACCCCACTTGACCGACAGCACAAACATTCAATCCCTTCACCACTGACGCTCAGGAGCAGCAGCGTGTACCATCTACAAGATGCATTGCCATGATTCACCAAAGATCCTCAGACAGCACCTTCCAAACCCACGACCACTTCCGTCTAGAAGGACAAGGACAGTAGACACATGGGAATACCACCACCTGCTAATTCCTCTCCAAGCCAATCACCGTGCCGACTTGGAAATATATCGGCCGTTCCTTCCCAATCGCTGGGTCAAAATCCTGGAATTCCCTCCCTAATGGTATTGAAGGTCGGGCAACAGCACATGGACTATAGCAATTCAAGAAGGCAGCTCACCACCACCTTCTCAAGGGGCAATTAGGGATGGGCAATAAATGCTGGCCAGCCAGCGATGCCCATGCATGAATAAAAGTAACCCTGGCAATGGGATGCACAGATGCAGTGGCTGTGAAGAAAGAAAAAGACAAAAAAAAAAGTAAATGAATAGTAAAGGCCCAATAATGTCATACGAAGGGTTGGTCGGCAATCAGTGTTTAATGGGGTTGAGTGGGGGTAAGGAGTTTGCAGAGAGTGAAAATAAATGTGGGGTATGTGGCATGTGTTCTTGTTATTGAAGGACTATGGCACAGGGTAACAATAAGTTCCTCATCCACAACCAAATGCAGTGTGTGGCAAGATTACAGCGCAGTATAATGTGGGCAGATAAGAAGCCCTCTTCAATTGGGTGATGTGTGGAGTGGACGGATAAAACTGTTCACAATCTGGACTGCAATGTCCTGATTCTTCCCCAGTGAAGGGGACCTGTGTGGGTGGGCTTTGGCTGCCAGGTACCCACTGCATTCCCATCTCTGCTAGGACCGCCGGGTGGAACGGTTCTGGGAGTCCTGGTACCAGGGGTGCCTTAGGGAGTGAGGTTTGCGGGTTCCCCTTCCTTTTCGTCAGGGTCCCCAGGCCAGGGTTTTAGTCCTGAAGCTCTGTAAATTGGGGCAGGGACCGTGGGTGCATGTCCTGGTCCTGGGATACTGGGTGGGGATTGTAGCAGCTTGTCGGGCTGGTCCTTCGAGGGGCATGGGTTAGGGTCCATTGTCAGGGAATTGCTGAGATGATCGTGTAGGGTGGTTTTCCTACAGTTCTGGACAAAATGGTTGGGTTGCCCGCAGGTATAACACTATAGGCGTGGGCCTCTGGACTTAGCTGTGTATCATTCTCGGTGTTGGGGGTTAGGCTTATGTTCTGTGTGGCCTTGTGGTTCCCTGTATTGGTGATCAGCAAGAGTGTGGGTGTGCAGGATTTGCTGCTCCCCTGAAACTTGGTGCCCTACAATCTCAGGCAAACTGATTGGGTTGTCCACAGTTATAACACTGTGCTTGTTGGGGAGAATATCTGTGGTTGGTTTTATCTTGTTCCCTGTGCTGGGGCTGGGAATGTATAGGGGTTCTGCATAGGGCTGTGGTCTTCTGTATTGATGATTGACAGGAGTATATGGGGGGAGTTTCCCTGTCCCCTGTTTCCATTGTCCTTTGTCCATCTTGCACATAAGAGCACCGGGGTAAAGCAAACTGGTCGAAAGCATCAGAGATTTTAAAATTACAACAGGATTCTTCCACCCTCTCCATGCCGTGTTTCCCAGTGGCACAAGGTGGGACGCCGCTGCCTGATGGCAGGAGCTTCAGGCCCTGCTTTTGTCCGTGGGGTTTCAGTTGAAAGCACCTCTAGCTTCTGGGGAGTCTGTGGCAAGAACCACCCCCACCGATGACAATATATCCCAGTGGCGTAAGCGGCAGCGAGGTTTCAGTGATTGGTTTCTCACTCTGGTTTATTTAGTGAATTGCATTTCAGCTGCTGAGGCTGTGATTTGAACTTGGTCGTCCAAATCATGAGGCCGGGCTATTAGGTTACCAGCTCAGTAACACGACTGCTGTGTGATCGTATCCTTATTTGACATCTGAGTTCACTTCTCAAAGAAGGTACAGATATTGTAGCCCCACTCACCAAACTGCGATCCGTTGTGGGAGCGTTGGCCACTCTCTTCCCACCATTCATAAAATCATAAAATCCCTACAGAGCAGAAGGAGGCCATTCAGCCCTTTGAATCTGAACTGATAACAATCCCACCCAGGCTCTATCCCCATAACCCCATGCATTTACCCTGCTAATCCCCCTGACACTAAGGGGCAATTTACCATGTTTAATCCACTTAACCTGCACATTTTTGAATACTAATTTGGCACTGCCAATCAACCTAATCCATGTGGGTGACACAATGTACAGCACTGCTGCCTCACAGCAGCAGGGATCCAGGTTCGATTCCCAGCTGGGACCATTGTCTGTGTTGTGTCTGCATCTTTTCCCTGGATCTGCGTGGGTTTCATCCAGGTGCTCCGACTTCTTCCCACAATCCAAAAATACACGGGTTAGGTGGATTGGCTATGCTAAGTTGCCCCATAGTATCAGGAGAACTAGCTAGGATGAACGTATGGGAATAGGACGTGGGTGGATTGTGATAGGTGCAGAGTTGATGGGCCAAATGGCTTCCTTCTGGGGATTCTATGATACATCTTTGGACTGTGGGAGGTAACCAGAGTACCTGGAGGAAGCCCACACACAATGGAGAGAACGTGTAGACTTCACACAGACATCCATCCAATGCTGGAATTGAACCCAGGTCCCTGGCTCTGTGAGGCAACATGGTGGTCTAGTGGCAAGGTAGCCACAATGATAAGTTAGAGGCTCCAGGCTTCTGCTCTGGGGCCGTTGGTTCAAATCCTACCATGGCAGCTTAATTTAATTAAGAAATCTGGAATTGAAAGCTAGACTCAGCAATGAGACTGTCGTCGATCACTGTAAGGGAGTCCTGTCTGGTTCACTCAATCCTGTAATCTGCCATCCTTACCTGGTCTGGCCTACATGTGACTCCAGACTCTCATTATTGCGGTTGACTCTTAATTGCCATCTGACCTGACTGAACGAGGCATTCAATTCAAGGGTAATTAGGGACGGATAACAAATGTTAATGTACGGGTTATTATTTGATCTGATTTATTATTGTCACATGTATTAACATAGTGATAAGTATTGTTTCTTGCGCGCTATACAGATGAAACATATCGTTCGTAGAGAAGGAAAGGAGGTAGCGCAGAATGTAGTGTTACAGGGTGTAGAGAAAGATCAACTTAATGCGAGGTAGGTTCATTCAAAAGTCTGACGGCAGCAGGGAAGAAGCTGTTCTTGGGTCAGTTGGGACGTGACCTCAGACTTTTGTATCTTTCTCCCGACAGAAGAAGGTGGAAGAGGAAATAGATACTAATTGACATTTGAATCAATTTACCTCGGTCAATCAATCTAATCCGCACGTCTCTGGGACTGAGAGGAAACTGGAGCACCCGGAGGAAACCCATGCAGACACAGGGAGAATGTGCAAACTCCACACAGCTGGTGACCTGAGGGCAGAATTCAACCCAGATCCCTGGCGCTGTGAGGCAGCAATGCCAACCACTGTGTCACCGTGCTGCTCCTTAAGAGGCCCCTCATGCATTTACTGCCCAGTTCACTTCACCACTGGGATTGTGTCTCAGCTACCAAGACTTTTAAGCTCTGGAATTCCCTCCTAAAACCTGTCTAGGTGTCTCCTTCGAGGTGCTCCCTTGTAATTTACCTCTGTGACCACAAGTTTCACCATCTCTATGTGGCTCAGTTCATCTAATCTTGTGACATTTTAACCACAAGAACACAAGTTTTGTTAAGTGAGTATTTTGAGTTCTGTAAAGCATTGCTAGTTTCAGGTTTTGAGGTAGAAGAATGGCAGCAATTTGAAATCCTGTAAAAATCTGGAATTAAAAGTTGAATGGTGACCGTGAAACCATTGCTGATTGTTGTAAAACCCCATCTGGTTCCCACTGTCCTTACCTGGTCTGGTCTACGTGTGACTCCAGAACCACAGCAACATGGTTAACTCTCAACTGCCCTCTGAAATGGCCAAGCAAGACACTCAATTCAAGAGTCAATTAGGGATAGACAACAAATGTTGGCCCAGCCAGTGACATCCACATCCCATGAATGAATAAATAAAGATCTCTCAAAGCACAATGCCTTCCATGTGACTTTATTCTAATATGAGATGATCTCCTGTGCTGATGTCAAGCTGGGAGCACATGTTTAGCAGCTGGCTTAATCTGGACATTCCCTTTTCAATTGCTGGTCAACGTACTCACTGATAATTGCTTGTAAACAAAGACTAGTTAAGAGCCAGACGTTGCTGTAGGTTGGCAATTGCTCGTGAATCCCCAGCTCCTGGTCTTGAACACAGGCCCAAAAGAAATAGGAAACGGCTTCCTTTTCTTCAATATACAACCGGTGTTAGATTATGGTATTTTTCATGGTGATCTGGTGGCTGTATCATTGGACTAATAATTCCACACACTCGCCATTCTCTGGATGAAGAAATTTCTCTTTACCTCAGTCCTAAAAGGTTTCCCCTTTGTCCTGAAATTATGACCCCTAATTCTGGACTCCCCCCACCATCGGGAACATTCTTTCTGAATCTACCCCATCTAACCCTGTTAGAATTTTATAAGTTTCTATGAGATCCCTCACTCTTCTAAATTCCAGTGAATATAATTCTAATCTTCTTGTATGACAGACCTGCCATTCCCAGGAATCACTCCCTCTCTAACAAGGACATCCTTCCTCAGATAAGAACATCAAAACTGCACACAATGCTCCAGGTGTGGTCTCAGCAACGCCCGATACATTTGCAGCAAAACGCCCCTATCCCTATATTCAAATCCTCTCGCTATATGAAGGCCAACATACCATTTCCTTTCTTTACTGACTACTGTACCTGTGTGCTTACTTTCAGCAACTGATGCATGAGAACTCCAAGATGTCCGGGTTAGATGCATTGTCCACCCTAAATTGTCCTTCTGTGTTCCAAGATGGGTGGATTGACCATGCTAAATTGCCCTTTAGTGTCCCAGGGTGTGCTGCTTAGGTCAATGGGCCACCCTAAATTGCCCCTTAGTATCCCAAGATGTATAGATTAGGTGCATTGTCCATCCTAAATTGCCCTTTTGTATTCCAAGATGGGTGGGTTAGGCAGACTGGCCATGCTAAATTGCCCTTTAGTATCCCAGGATATGCGGGTTAGTGAATTAACCATGGTAAATTGCCCCTTAGTGTCCCAAATGTGTAAGTTAGGGTGATTAGCGGAGTAAATATGAGAGGTTACAGGGCTGGGGCCTGGGTGAGATGCTCTGTCAGGGAGTAGTGCAGACCTGATAGGCCAAAAGGCCTCTTTTTGCACTGTAGGGATTTTATGATTCCACTTATTTCCTTTTCTCACTGGGTGCCACAGTGTTTTGCCAACAGGACGACAGTAGCTTGTTGAAGCGTCTTGTGGTGTTCCCACCTCTTGCTGTGCGAAAAGATCTCATTGTGGGTCTTTTCTTTTGTAGTCTATTTCCAAATAAAGAAAGAAAGCTCCTAGAACCATCCGCTGAGGGGTGCATTGTATTACTGCTGCCACCTCTCCCAAGTTGCTTACACTCACGGCAGGAAGAACCGGGGTCTGGACACTGGTCCGTGCTGGGTGAATCTCGGTGCACAACAACAGTTTACATCTGCACAGTGAGTTTACCTCTGCCCCAAGGCAAGGGATGAGAAAGGATAACTGGTGACTGACCTTTGCTGGGAAGGACTGGTACGTTGGCCATTTTGGGGCCTGCAAGAAATTGTAGTGGAAGTTGTGCATCTTAAAATCTTTGTGCTTTCGTTACAAGACTTGGTGACCCTAACTGACAGCCTTAGATACTCTAAAAGAACATTGGAGGAGGTTCTGGGTTATTGGCGACCTTACACTCTTGAGACAACATAAGCTCACAGGCCGATGTTCAAAAGCTTGGGGCTTAGCTGCAGCCTAGGGCAGAATGAAAGGGTTGGCAGGGAAATGTTATTCCCAGCCCAAGGTCACGAAGGGTGATAAGCAGTGTCAACTGTGGAGTCGCCAAGGTTTGAAGGTTACTTTAGTGTGAACGGTTCAGCAACAATATCTTTTTTTCAAAAGTTTATTTATTAGTCATAAGTAAGTTTTACATTAACACTGCAATGAAGTTAATGTTACAATTCCCTAGTTGCCGCATTCCGGCGCATGTTCAGGTCAATATACCTTATCAGCATATAGGGAACCTATGTAGACACGGGGAGAACGTGCGGACTCCGCACAGACAGTGAACCAAGCCAGGAATCAAACCCAGGTCCTTGGCACTGTGAGGTAGCAGTGTTAACCCCACTCTGCTACTGTGCCACCCCCGTCTCATGAATCACAAGAGAAAAATCTGTGTTTTGTTCTAAATAATACTAAATAAAAGAAATCTAACAATCATAGAATCTCTACAGTGCAGAAGGAGGCCATTTGGCCCATTGGGTCAGCACTGACCACAATCCCATTCAGGTCCTATTCCTATAACCCCACGTATTTATCTTGCTAATCCCTGGCACTAAGGGTCAAATTAGCATGGCCAATCCACCTAACCTGCACATCTTTGGACTGTGGGAGGAAATCGGAGCACCTGGAGAAAATCCACGCAGACATGGGGAGAACATGCAAACTCCACACAGTGACCCAAGCCGGATATCGAACCCAGGTCCCTGGCACTGTGAGGCAGCCATTCCAACCATTGTGCCACCATGCCGTGATTTACAATATGTGTCTGAGGAATGCTAAAGAAGATGCCTATTTCGACTGGTGCCTCACAGCACCAGGGACTCAGGTTTGACTTCTAGCTTTAGATCACTGCCTGTGCAGAGCCTGCATGTTCTCCTCTGTGGGGTTTGTGTGAGTTTCCTCCAGTTTCCTCCCACAGTCTGAAAGATGTGCTGGTTAGGGTGCATTGGTCGTGCTAAATTTTCCCTCAATGTACCCTAACAGGTGCCAGAGTGTGGCGACTAGGGGATTTTCACAGTAACTTCATTGCAGTATTAAAGTAAGCCTACTTGTGACTAATAAATCAACTTTAACTTTACTGATGTTCACAGATTTGACAGTTATCTATCCTAAAGATTTTGTTTAAAGTTTATTTATTAGTCACATATAGGCTTACATTAACTGCAATGAAATCCCCTATTTTGTGAAATAGTTAGAGGTATGAGTAGTTTTGATTTCGTTCTTAAATATTGATACAAGCATTATAATTGTATTGTTTTGTGTCTTCTCTTAGTCATTTACCTTTAGACATAGCATACAAAGCCATGGGGGAGGTGATAGCACAGGGTATTATTGCTAGACTGTTAAAGCAGAAACTCAGCTAATGCTCTGGGGACCCGGGTTTGAATCCCGTCACGGCAGAGGGTGGAATTTGAATTCAATTTAAAAATATCTAGAATTGAAAATCTACTGACGATCCGTTGTTGGGAAAACCCATCTGGTTCACTAATGTCCTTTAGGGAAGGAAATCTGCTACCTTGTCCCATCTGACTCTCAGAGTCACAGTAATGTGATTGACTCTCAACTGCCATCGGGTAACTAGGGATGGGCAATAAATGCTGGCCCAGCCAGCGACACCCATGTCCCACAAATGAATAAAAATTGCTGAACAATGGGATTAGAATGGATAGGTGTTCGATGGCCAAAACAAACAGAATGGACCAAACTCTATGATTTTTAATTGTTTGGTTAAAATTAGTGGTCTAATCTCTGACCATCTGTAGATAGAACATAGAACATTACAGCACAGAACAGGCCTTTCGGCCTTCGATGTTGCGCCGACCAATATAAAAAGCAATGACCCTCCAAACTAAACCATTCCCTTCTCTTCCATATACTTATCAACTAACCTCTTAAACGCTAACAAACTTGGCGCATCTACAACTGCCGCAGGCAGGGCATTCCACTCCCTAACCACCCTCTGGGTAAAGAACCTACCTCTGATATCAGTCCTATAACTATCACCCCTTAATTTAAAGCTGTGTCCCCTCGTGCTAGCTTTCTCCATCCTAGGAAAAAGGCTATCACTGTCCACCCTATCTAAACATCTAATCATCTTATATGTTTCGATAAGGTCCCCTCTTAGCCGCCTCCTTTCTAACGAAAACAACCTCAAATCCCTCAGCCTCTCTTCATAAGACCTGCCCTCCATACCAGGCAACATCCTGGTAAACCTCCTCTGTACCCTCTCCAATGCTCCACATCTTTCTTATAATGCGGGGACCAGAACTGCACACAATACTCCAAGTGCGGCCGCACTAGAGTTTTATACAGTTGCAACATGATGTTGCGGCTCCGAAATTCAATCCCCCTACCAATAAAAGCTAAGACTCCATGTGCCTTCTTAACAACCTTCTCGACTTGACTGCTTACTTTCAGGGATCTATGCACAAATACACCAAGATCCCTCTGTTCATCAACACTATTAAGAATCCTACCATTAGCCCTATACTCTACACAATTATTATTCCTGCCAAAGTGCATTACCTCACACTTTTCCACATTAAACTCCATTTGCCACTTCTCGGCCCAGCTCTGCAACTTGTCCAAGTTGCAGAGATAGTTGGAGATTGGACAAGATACACTTACGGAAGCCTTGACTCCCTCCTGACCTCACAACCTGCACATGAGGCTGTGAAGCTCGGCAAACCATGAACCTCCAGTGGACGATTCCCCCTTGATCCTGGGACCGTCAAAAAAAAATCTTCACAAAATAGGGGAGTTCTCCCCGTGTCCTGGCTAGTATTTACTCCTCAACCAATATCAACTTTCTAAAAAAAAGCAAAATTCCCTACTCATTGTCATATTGCTGTTTGTGGGAGCTTGCAGTGTATCCAACGTTACAGTACGACTAGATTCCAAAAGGACTTTGTTATTGTCAAGTATCTCGGGACGTCCTGAGTTTGTCAAAGGCACTATAGGAATGCAAGTCTTTATTTGACTACTTGTACTCACTTCCAGCCTACCATGTTTTATAGAATCCCGACAGTGCAGAAGGAGGTCATTCTGCACATCAAGTCCACACCGACGACAGTCCCACCCAGGCCTGATCCCTATAACCCCACACATTTACTCTACTGATCTCGCTGATACTAAGGGGCAATTTAGCATGGCTGATCCACCTGAGCAGCACGTCTTTTGGAAACCGGAGCACCTGGAGGAAACCCACGCAAACACGGGGGGTAATGTGCAGACTCCACACAAAACGTAACCAAGGCCCGAATTGAACCCAGGCCCCTGGTGGCTGCGAGACAGCAGGGCTAACCACTGCCACCGTGCCACACTGAACCCCCCACTGGCCTTCAGTTTTGCAGCAGATGTCACGGTAACAGAGTCTCACAACACCAGGTTAAAGTCAAACAGGTTTATTTGGAATCTCAAGCTTTTGGAGCACTGCCTCTTCATCAGGTGAGTGGAGTGATGAAGGTGAAGCACTGCAAAAGCGCGTGATTCCAAATAAATCTGTAGGACATTAATATGGTGTAGTGAGACTTCTTACCGTGCCCACTTCAATCCAACACCAGTATTTCCACATCACTGGTAATAGAGACGGACTTCCTCTCCTCTCCCCTCCCTCCGAAACCTGGGGTTCTGAGGCCAATTGAGACTTGGATTGTTTGGCTCCAACGCACTGGCCCAACGTGCGGGTCTTTCATCTCTGAGGGAAATGATTAACTTGACGTGTAAACTGCTGTATGTGAAGGGGCAGAGTTCGACAACATAACGTCAGGTGGATAGCAGAAGGTGGGAAGGGAGAGAGAGATCCACAGACAACCAGAAGTAGTTCTGAGCAACTTGAACTGCTGGTTTTGAAAGCCTAATCGCACAGAGCTGCTTCTCTGGAGGTAATGTTAGGCTAGAATTCAGTGACATGTTGAGTTTGTGTTTTGCTGACAACACCAAAAGTAATGGGTGATATGGAGGCACAGTGGTTAGCACTGCTGCCTCACAACGCCAGGAAACTGGGTTCGATTCCCGGCTTGGGTCACTATCTGTGTGGATTCAGCACATTCTCCCCATGTCTGCGTGGGTTTTACAGAATTCCTTCAATGCAGAATGAGGCTATTCGGCCCATTGAGTCTACACCAACCACAGTCCCTCCTAGCCCCTATCCCCTTAGCCCCACATATTTACCCTGGCTAGTCCCCCTGATACTAAGGAGCAATTTAGCAAGGCCAATCAACCTAACCCGCTCATCTTTGGATTGTGGAAGGGAAGGCATGCAGATATGGGGAGAACGTGCAAACTCCACACAGACAGTGACCCAAACCGGGAATTGAACCCGAATACCTGACGCTATGAGGCAGTAATGCTAATCGCTTGCCACTGGGTGTTCTGGTTTCCCTCCACAGACTGAAAGACATGCTGGGTAGATGCATTGGCCGTGCTAAATTCTCCCTCGGTGTACCTGAACAGGCGCTGGAGTATGGCAACTAGGGAATTTTCACAGTAACTTCACTGCAGTGATGCTAATAAATATTAAATGAGTTATAGTTGACAACCCTAACCAACAGCAGCGAGTAGGGCAGCTTAAATTGGGAGATCATGTGACAAAATCAATAGTGACCGATCTAACCACAGGTGGCCAGCCCTAAGTGTGAGGTGGATGGGATGTGGGGTGGCAGGGAGTGTGGGGGTAGGGGGATTGATAAGTTGTGGCAGAATGTTAACTTCACCTGAAACCAATTCGGGATTCCTTGCATCTTCCACTACACCAGCTTTTCACTGCACACTTCATAGAATCCTACTGTACAGAAGGAGGCCATTCAGCCCATCGAGTCTACGTGGACCACAATCCCATCCAGTCCCGCAACCTCACACCTTCATCCTGCCAATCCCACTGACACTAGGGACAACTTAGCATGGCCCATCAACCTGACCTGCACATCTTTGGCCTCTAAATGTTTGTTTAATTTTTGAAACTTTTTTATCTAGTTTGGTATACGGAGGTTCTCGGAGTTCACATCCAGAGACAGACATCCTGCATAGGCAAGCGTATGCAACACCCCATCCGCTGCAAGGCTATGCCACCAACCATCATCCCGCTGGTAAGTGTCAATTTTCATTTCTCAAATACATATTTATTTACATGTTGAATCGTTGGCAAGGCCAGCTATTATTGCCCATCGTTCATTACCCCTTGAAAAGGTAGTGGTGAACTGCTGCAGTCCACGTGATGTTGCTACAGCCACCGAGCTGTTAGGGTGGGACTTCCAGGATTTTAACCCAGCGACAGCGAAGGAATGGCCGATATCTCCCCACGTCAAGATGGTGATTGACTTGGGGAGCTTGTAGGTGGTGGTGTTCCTACAGTCGAGGTGGCTGAGGTTGTGGTTTTGAAAGTTCGGCTTAAGAATTTGATTTGATTTATTATTGTCACATGTATTAGGCAGTCAAGTCGATAAGGTTGTCAAGAAGGCATACGGAGTCTTAGCTTTTATTGGTAGGGGGATTGAATTTCGGAGCCGCAATGTCATGTTGCAACTCTACAAAACTCTAGTGCGGCCGCACTTGGAGTATTGTGTGCAGTTCTGGTCCCCACATTATAAGAAGGATGTGGAGGCATTGGAGAGGGTACAGAGGAGGTTTACCAGGATGTTGCCTGGTATGGAGGGCAGGTCCTATGAAGAGAGGTTGGAGGATTTGAGGTTGTTTTCTTTAGAAAGGAGGCGGCTAAGAGGGGATCTTATTGAAGCATATAAGATGATTAGAGGTTTAGATAGGGTGGACAGTGATAGCCTTTTTCCTAGGATGGAGAAAGCTAGCACGAGGGGACACAGCTTTAAATTTAAGGGGTGATAGTTATAGGACGGATATCAGAGGTAGGTTCTTTACCCAGAGGGTGGTTAGGGAGTGGAATGCCCTGCCTGCGGCAGTTGTAGATGCGCCAAGTTTGTTGGCGTTTAAGAGGTTAAATGATAAGTTTATGGAAGAGAAGGGAATGGTTTAGTTTGGAGGGTCATTGCTTTTTTTTCATAATTGGTCGGCGCAACATCGAAGGCCGAAGAGCCTGTTCTGCGCTGTAATGTTCTATGTTCTATATTAACATACATTGAAAAGTATTGTTTCTTGCTTGCTCTGCATACTGTTCATAGAGAAGGAAAGGAGTGGGTGCAGAATGTAGTGTTACAGTCATAGCTAGGGTGTAGAGGAAGATCAACTTAGTGTAAAGTAGATCCATTCAAAAGTCTGACAGCAGCAGGGAAGAAGCTGTTCTTGAGTCAGTTGGTACGTGACCTCAGACTTTTGTATCTTTTTCCTGATGGGACAAGGTGAAAAAGAGAATGTCCAGGGTGCATGGGGTCTTTAATTATGCTGGCTGCTTTGCTGAGGCAGCTGGAAGTGTAGACAGAGTCAATGGATGGGAGGCTGGTTTGTGTGATGGATTGGGCTATATTCACAACCTTTTGTAGTTCCGTGCAGCCTTGGGAAGAGCAGGAGCCCAGACGAAGCTGTGATACAACAAGAAAGAATGCTATTTATGGTGCATCTATAGATGTTGGTGAGAATCGTAGCTGATGTGTCAAATGAGTTGTCACCTTGTGCCTTACAGATGGTACACATGGTTGCCATTGTGTGCCAGTGCTGGAGGAAGTGAATGTTTGTAGATGTGGTGCCCGTCGAGCTTTTGTCCTGGATGGTGTTGAGTTTCTTGAGTGTTGTTGGAGCTGTACCCATCCAGGCAATTGGGGGATATTCCATCACACTTCTGATTTGTGCCTTGGAGATGGTGGATGGGCTTTAGGGGAATTAGAAGTCGAGTTACTCACTGCAGTTACACAGATTAGCCATCTATGCACATTGGGTTGAGGCACTCAGCTGCAATGCTAAGGCAGATTCTGCCCCATCACATAGCCCAGCCCTTTGCCCAATATGGGGGAGCAGTGGCCTATTGGTATTGTCACTGGATTACTAATCCAGAGACCCGGGGTAATGCTCTGGGGACCCATGTTCGAATTCCACCACAGCAAACTGGTGGAATTTGAATTCAATGAAAATCTGGAATTAAATGTCCAATGATGTGGTATCAGGAGATTGAATACCCCAGCATTTAGATAGTTACATTGGTACAATGGGTATAGAGGGATATGGACTAAATGGGGGCAATTGGAATTAGCTTAGGGGTAAAGGCATGTCAACAGCCATGGTTCAGTAGGATGCACTCGGGTGGGTATGGGTTGATGCCCTATCTCCTCCAGAGACTAGGCTGCCTCTGCAATACAGCATTGTCTGAGTGAGTGAATGCTGCCAAAAGTATGGCCTTTATAGAATAGAATCCCTACAGTGTAGAAAGAGGCCATTTGGCCCATCATGTCTGCATTGACTCTACGACAGAACATCCCATCCAGGCCCACTCCCCACCCAATCTCTATAACTCCAAGCATTTACTCCACTACCCGTTCTCCGTATGCGCACACACGCATACGCGCGCACACACACACACACCCCAAACACACACACACACGCACACATACACATCTTTGGACACTAAGGGGCAATTTAGCATGGCCAATCCACCTAACCTGCACATCCTAGCTTGAGACAATTCATACCTCTTTAATCTGTGCTTAACCCTTTCTCCATTCACATTGTCTGTACCTATAAAGATTACCTTTTAAGCCTCGTATTCCAACCATTATCTTGTAATTGAATCTGCGTCTACATGTGCCCTGTTTATGAACCTAATCTCCACTCATCTGATTAAGGGGCAGTGCTCGTGCTACCAAATAAACCTGTTGGAGTTGAACCTACTGTGGTGAGACTTCTTATTGCATCTTTGGATAATAAGGGGAATTTTACATGACCAGTCCAATAACGTACACATCTTTGGACTGTGGGAGCAAACCGGAGCACCCTGGAGGAAACCCATGCAGACACGGGGAGAACATACAAATCCAGGTCCCGCCGCTGTGAGGCAGCAGTGCTAACCACTGTGCTGCCTCTTGAGCCTGTGATAGGCGCTATATCAATGCTGGTTCTTGCCTTCCTAAACACATCAATGAAAATGAAGCTGTGGTTTTTAAACCTGATTTTTTTTTTTGTTTGTTCTGTTATAGGCCTGTCGGGCCTGTTCGAGACCGGACTTCATCACGCCGGGAGCACCACGCCAGATGCATCAGTCATGAACCTTATTTCTGCCCTGGAATCACGGGCTCCGCAACCGGGACCCTCTGCCTCCTCCCTCCTCTCGCAGTTCCGAACTCCATCCTGGCAGACAGGTCAGTGAACCAACCTGGAGGTGTGGGATGTTAGCTGTGTCTTTTCTCGTGGTTTTCCGTCCCCTTTCTCACTCCAGTCACTCAAGAGCAGGGCTGTCCGATAGGGGATCAGCTATCTCAATCACAAGAAAGAGTCAGCTTTATTTAAAATCTGGCCACAAAATGCGATATCTTAAAAGCCCGTGATCCAAAATAGAACAGGAGTGAGAAACAGGGACAGAGACACATTTCAGCAGCATTTGAACAAATTTTACAAAAAGGTTATTCATTTCCTTCCTGTGACCTGTACATCGTTAGTAAACGTTTAAAACGAATGAAAGAAACCAATTAATAGGTGTTTGATCAAAAAAAAAATGCAGTGACCAAATGCAGGTGCAGCAAGTTCTCAGGAAGGAAAATCGTGGAATCCCTACATTGCAGAAGGAGGTCATTTGGCCCATGGAGGCTGTTTTGACCACAATCCCACCCAGGCCCTATCCTGCTAATCCCCCTGATAGTAGGGTCAATTTAGCATGGCCAATCCACCTAGCCTACACACCTTTGGATACTATGGAGCAAATTAACATAGTCAATCCACCTAATCTGTACATCTTGGGATGCTAAGGGGCAATTTAAGATAGCCAATCCACCTAACCTGTACTTCTTGGGACATTAAGGGACAATTTAGCCTGGCCAATCTATCTAAACCACACATTTTTGGACACTGAAAGGCAATTTAACATGGCCAATCTACCTAACCTGCACATCTTTGCACACTAAGATGCCATTTAGCACAGCCAATTCACCTAACCCAAACATCTTTGGAATGTGGGAGGAAACGGGAGTACCCAGAGGAAATCCACATAGACACAGGGAGAATGTGCAAACTCCATACAGACAGTCACCCAAGGCCGGAATTGAACCCAGGTCCCTGGCGCTGTGAGGCCGCAATGCTAACCACTGTGCCATATTGCTGACCCTGCATTGTTGCTGTTCTTTGCAACAGGAACAGAATATGAAAGTGCGGACGTATTTGCTGCAACTGTGCAGGGTCTGGGTATGGCTGTTATCATGCACTTTTTCAGTCTTGTTATTTGGAAAAGATATGACTGTGTTCAAAGTGGTTCAGCGAATGGAGTTTTGGGGGAAAATTTCTCAATATCAAAACATTTCTAATTTATAAATCATATTTATAAAAAAAAGTCTAAAAGATGTGCGGGTATGATGTTGTAAAGTCAAAACCACATTGTAAAGTTGAATCAGGCTGTCAAGTTTTAAACGTCTCCAGTGTCATTCCTCAGAACTCAAATATCATAAAGTCAAGGACTGACTATGTTTGATTTTCTGTGGAGCGATGCAGAGATGATACTGATTTAGAAGTGTATAGCAACTTCATTTAAACTGTTCTTTAAAACATCTACAGTATGCTTGCAACTCAGCTTCAGTAGCTTCTTTGTTTGCTTTGCTTGAAGTCAACACCCAGGATTGACCAGTCAAGCACAATGAGCATCGATCAGTTAGCAGACTGGAAAAAAGCAAATTACTGCAGATGCTGGAATCTGAAACCAAAAGAGAAAATGCTGGAAAATCTCAGCAGGTCTGGCAGCATCTATAAGGAGAGAAAAGAGCTGATGTTTCGACTCCAGATGATCTTTTGTCAAAGCTAAATGGCATAGAAAGTGGGAGATGTTTATCCTGCAGGGGGAGGAAACAAAACATGAGTCATAGCCACAGAAACCAGGGTTAAATTTTACCCCTTTCCCGCCCATTTCCCCCCTGCCCCCCCCACACATCTTGCCTTTGACAAGGTACTGCATGATAGGTTGTTAATAAGGTTAAATTTCAAGGGATCCAGGGTGAGGTATCTAAATGGGTACAAAATTGATGTGGAGATGATGGTGTTGGACTGGAGTAGACACAGTAAGAAATCTCACAACACCAGGTTAAAGTCCAGCAGGTTTATTTGGTAGCAAAATTCACTAACTTTCAGAGCGCTGCCCCTTCATCAGGTGAGTTACCTGACAAAGGGGCAGCTCTCTGAAAGCTAGTGGATTTTAGAACAAAGAACAAAACAGCACGGGAAACAGGTCCTTCGGCCCAACGAGCCCGCGCCGCCACCCCAATGTTCCTACCTCTACCCGCGATCCCTGTCCATGTTTATAGATCTATGGATTAAAAACCAAATTTGAGACAATTTAGGGAGAATTTGTTTTGCCAATTAGCCTAAGAGCACATCTTTGGGATGTGGGAGGAAAACGGAGCACCCGGAGAAAACCCACGCAAGCACGGGGAGAATGCGCAAACTCCCACAGACACAGGGCCCAAATCCATGTATCTGCACAGCACAGCAATAGTCACTGAGCTGTCGTGTTGCCCATCAAATGGTCCAGGTCAAGCGTACACTAACGACGTGAAGCACTAGGATACTCTCGAAAAAATCCAAAGCAGCCCTCTCACGACCCATTGCGTGTACGCCTCTTGTTAGACAACAAGGTGGACCAAAGCACCTGTAGGATAAAAACAAGTACATCAATATCATCATCTATTGATACACTTCCCAGGGACTCCAAAGCTCATGATCCCTATTTTAAATCAATTTTCTATACTCCTCCATTCCCATTTTGTTCATGTGCCCATCTAAGTATTTCTTAAAGAACTCCAGAGTACCTGCCTCCACCACTTTACCTGGCAGCACATTCCATACCCCCACCACCCTCTGTGTGAAAAAACTCCCTCTAGCATCCAAATTATACCTTACCCCCCTCATCCTAAGCCTGTGACCCCTCGTGCTATTCGAGTCCATCCTAGGAAAAAGCTTAACCCTGTTTACTCTATCTATACCCCTCATAATCTTGTACACCTCTATTAAATCTCCTCTAAGTCTACGTCTTTCTAAGGAAAACAGTCCCAATTTGCCTAACCTCTCCTCGTAACTCAGACCTTCCATTACCAGGCAGCATCCTGGTAAACCTCCTCTGCACTCTCTCCAGAGTCTCCACGTCCTTCTGGTAGTAAGGCGACCAGAACTGGACGCAGTATTCCAAATGAGGTCTAACCAACGTTTTATACAACTGCAACATTAAAGGCCAGCTCTTGTACTCTATACCCTTCCTATAAAGGCTAGCATACTATATGCTTTCTTCACAACCTTCTCCACTTGCTCTGCCACCTTCAGAGAGTTGTGCACCTGCACCCCCAGGTCCCTCTGCGTTTCTATACTCTTAATAGGTCTACCCTTTATTATATACCTCCCCCCTACATTCTTTCTCCCGAAATGCATCACCTCGCATTTATCAGGATTAAATTCCACCTGCCATCTATCTGCCCAAGCTACTTGCCTATCTATGTTCTGCTGCATCGCCTGACAATTTTGCTACCAAATAAACCTGCTGGACTTTAACCTGGAGTTGTGAAACTTCTTACTGTACAAAATTGATGACAGAAGATAGAAGGTGGTTGTAGAGAGTTGTTTTTCAAACTGGAGATCTGTGACCACTGAGGGTTTGGTGTTGGGTTCATTGTTATTTATTATTTAATGATTTGGATGAATTTGGGAGGCACAGTTAGTGAATTTGCAGATGACACCAAGATTGGTGGCATAGTGGACAACGAGGGAGATTATCTCAGATTGCAATCAATTGGGCCAGTGGGCTGAAAAATGGACGATGGAGTTTAATTTAAATAAATGCGAGGTGATGTGTTTTGGTAGATCGAACCAGGGCAGGACTTACTCAGTCAATGGTAGGGCACTGGGGAGAGTTACAGAACAAAGATCTAGGGATACATGTTTGTAGCTCCTTGAAAGTGGAGTCATAGATGGACAGAATGGTGAAGAAAGCATTCGACACGCTTGGTTTCGTTGGTCAGATCATTGAATTGGGACGTCTTGTTGAAGTTGTACAAGACATTGATAAGCCACAGTTCGGTAACTGTGACAATTCTGATCCCCGATTGTAGAAAGGATATTATTAAACTAGAAAGAGTGCAGGAAAGATTTACTAGGATGTTACCAGGACTTGACGGTTTGAGTTATAAGGAGAGGCTGGATAAACTATGACTTTTTCCTCTGGAGTATAGAAGGCTTCGGAGTACTTCTTATAGAGGTCTATAAAATAATAAGGGGCACAGACCAGCTAGATAGTCAATATCTTTTCCCAAAGATAGGGGAGTCTAAAATTAGAGGGCAGAGGTTTAAGGTGAGAGGGAGAGATACAAAAGGGTCCAGAGGGGAAATTCTTTGACACAGAGGATGGTGAGTGTCTGGAACGAGCTGCCAGAGGTAGTAGTAGAGGGGGGAACATTTTGTCTTTTAAAAAGCGTTTAGACAGTTACATGAGTAAGGTGGCTATCGAGGGATATGGGGCAAACGCGGGCAATAATGACTAGCTTAATTGCTTAAAAAAAGGAACGGCATGGACAGGTTGGGCCGAAGGGCCTGTTTCCATGCTGTAAACTTCTATATGACTCTCTCTTCATCTATCACAGTTTACCCTCTGATTTCAGCTTCTCTGCCATTTAGCCATTCCCACCCTGTATTCTCTCTGTGCGCTGCCATTAGCAGCCTTTTCCCCTGGTTTCTGTGGCTATGAATCAGTTTACATTCCCTCCTCCTTTCTAAATAATCTCCCACTTTTTCTGCCTTTTATCTTTGACAAAGGATCATCTAGACTTGAAATGTCAGCTATTTTCTCTCCTCACAGATGCTGCCAGACCTACTGAGGTTTTCCAGCATTTTCTCTTTTGGTTTCAGTTAGCAGGCTCGAACATAATGGAACACGGAACATTTGAAACTTTTAACAGTACGGATTTGTTGGACTGAATGGCCTGTTTCCTTGCTGTAAAATCTACATCAAATAATCCCTCTCTTTTCTCTCTCTGTCTCTTGTCTTTGTAGCTATGCATACCCCGGGACCAGCAGAGCTGTTCATCTCCGGGGCCATTCCGGGATCTGGAACTTTTCCGTCCTCATCCGCCCTCTCAGCCTATCAACATCCAGCTTCCTTCAGCGGGCGGAGTTTCCCAGTGACATCATCGCTGACGCTTCAGGATGCCACCTTCAGCCCGAGCTCCAACGGGCTGCTCTCGCCCCACGACCCCCTGCTTCACATCAAGTCCTCTCAGTCCAGCGTCCCATCGTCGTTGACTTTTGACCGGCTGGGCAGTGCCGTTCTGGGCACGGGCCTGCCCTCCCAGAGCTCGGCCTACCGCACGGCGCAGGAATCGGCCTCCCGGCACCTGCAGTCGCAGTTCAACCTGCTCTCCTCGCCGCTGGGGCCCTCGGAGCAGGCCTCGCAGCTGTACAACACCTCGGTGTTCTCCAGCTCGCCGGCCTCGGGCATCGAGCGGGCCATTCCCCGGCAGGACAGTGTGATTAAGCACTACCAGCGGCCCTCCAGTGCCCAGGCCCAGCTGCCCGCCTCCCACCACTCCCTGCAGCACTACCTGAGCTGCGGCGGGAGTCACAGCTTCCAGCAGATGCCACGGCATTCCACGCTGTCCTGCAGTCCCCTGGGCGAGCAGTCCCCCGTCAGCAGCGAGGGCAGCCAGAAGAGTTCGCAGGCCCGGGGCGAGCACTCGCAGAGCTACCGGCCCATCATCCAGTCTCCCGGCTACTCCTCTTCCTCCTCCTCCAAGTCCAAGAGCTACTCGGCCTCCCGGCAGGCCCAGAGGGCCACCGCCACCCCCAAGTGCCAAAGCATCTCCTCCAGCGGCCCGTCCCACAGCTACTCCTCCTCCACCCCCAAAGCCAGCTCGGTGATCTCCAGCCAGCCCCAGGCCTACTCGCCAGGCCAGTCGCAGAGCCTGCTCAGCATGAGCCAGTCGCAGAGTTACAGCGCGACGCAGGCCCAGAACCTGGCGGCCGTCACCCAGTCCCCCGGCTACACCTCCAGCCAGTCCCAGGAACTGCCCACCGTCAGTAAGGCCCAGAGTTATTCGGGCAGCCAAGCGCAGAGCTACTCGCCAGAGCAACTGCAGGGCCTCTCATCCGTGGGCTCCATCCAGAGCTACAGCGTCCAGTCCGAGCCCCACTCGTCCGTCACACAGGGCCAGAGCTACGGCCCGGCCCACTCGCAGGGTATGCCGACTGCCAGCCCTTCTCTCAGCTACGCCACCGGCCACTCCCCCGCCCTCAGCTCCCACGGGCAGTCCATCGTCTACTCTTCGGCCAGCCACGTTCAAAGCCTGCCCGAGGCCAGCCCCTCCCAGATCATCCGGCCCCTCCAGTCACCGACGGGCAGCCGCTCCCAAAGCGTGGCCTCCCCCGGCCAGTCGCAGAAGTATCTGTCCTCCGTCTTGTCCCCGTCTTTCATCCAGTCGTCCCACTCGCAGAGCTTCCAGGCCTCGCAGCCGCCGCTGGAGCGCACCCCCTCCTACGGCAAGGCAAAGTCGGACTCGGACCTGCTGTCCTCGGAGCGGACGGAGGATGAGGACTTCCTCATCCAGCACCTGCTGGACTCGCAGAGCCCGCCGCGGGTCTCCACCCAGAGCCTGGTGGAGTGCGAGGACCGGGCACCCAAGAGCATGGTCTACGAGATGTCCAAGTCGGAGGAGAGGTACCACCTGCAGAGCGTGATCCGTACCAACTCGAGCCTGGACAGCCAGGTCCTGGAGATGTCCCTGCAAGGCCTCAAAGACAAGAAGAAGAGCGAGCGGCAGAAGGAGTACGGCCACGGCCGCTCCTCCTCCGACGCCCTGGTCACCTCGGTCGTGCACTACAGCCATCAGCCCAACAGCATCGACAGCCTCGCCCAAGACATCAAGAAGTCGGTAGACCACCTCCAGACACCCCACATGGACGCGTCCAGCAAAGAGATCAACGCGGGCCACTCCTACCTGCAGAAGACCCCCGAGCAAGGCTCCCGGGCCCACCACCTGGCGTCGGAGGCCTCGCAGCTGGAGACGCACGGCATCCTCCAGAACCCGCCCAACTCCCAGCTGATGCTGGACACCTCGCCCGAGATGCAGCTGCCCCTGGCCCACCAGCCGCCCGGGCAGCAGTCGCAGCTTCTGCAGTCGGTGCTGACCCACACCCAGAGCCAGCTGCAAGCCCAGCAGCAGCGCAAGGTGCAGGCACCGCTGGACGTGCACATGATGGAGTCGCAGCGTTTGCACTCGGAGGCCCCGTCGCCCCAGCTGCAGCTGCTGGAGGCCCACCTGCAGAGCCAGCAGCTGCAGGCTCACGTGCGGGCCCAGCCCATGGAGGTCCACCCCCACCCGCCGCCGCCCCCGCCACCGCCCCTGGACGCCCACCTGCTCGACTCCCATCAGATCCAGGCGGAGCCCCGGTCGCCGCAGCTGCAGGGGCAGCTACAGGGGGAGCGCCACCCCGCCGAGGGCATGGAGGGCCTGCCCCAGGCCGAGGGCATGCAGTCGCAGGAGATGCAGGAGTTCCTGGAGCCCGACCTGCACCTGGAGAGCCACCTATCCCAGACGGGCCAGGTCCAGCCCCAGCAGCACCTGCTTCCCGAATCCGGCGAATCCCTGCAGCTGGATGCCCCCGAGCCCCCCCAACAAGTCTCCCAGCAGCAGCTGGAGGCCAAGGACCAGTTCAGCTCTGCCAGCCCCCAGAGCGCCAAGCAGAGGTTTGTCCCCCTCACCTCCATCTGCTTCCCGGACTCCCTCCTGCAGGATGAAGAGCGCAACTTCTTCCCGGGAATGGAGGACATGTTTTGCTCAGGGCCCTGCGGCAACGAGGAGTACAGCAAGCAGTCGTGCAGCGAGGAGGCCGGCCAGGCCCTGGACAGGAGCAACGGCATGAAGTCCGGCTTCGAGATGATGCACTCGAACCAGAGCTTCCAGGGCTACTGCGCCTCGGATACGGCCAACAACCAGCAGAACGTCCACCTGGATCTCGACTCGGTGGCCATGAAGCCCGAGCTGCAGTCCACCGTCCAGACCGAGCACCTGGGCCTGACCCAGCCGAGCCACGGGCCCACCGGCGCCGACATCAAGTCGCCCCTAACCACGGCCAGCTTCTGCTCCATGAAGACCAAGAAGTTCCTCAAGACCTCGTCCCTGCACCTCCTGAAGAAGAAGGACTCGCCGCCCCAGCCGCCCAAGAAGAACTACGCCCAGGAGTACGAGTTTGAGGACGAGGAGAAGGAGGATGTGCCCGCCGACATCCGCCTCAACAACCGCCGGCTCCCCGACCTCCTGCCAGACCTGATCTCCAGCTGCCGCACCAGGACCAGCATCAGCCCCGTCTCCGACATCGACTTCTGTTCCGGCAACAACACGAACGGGGGCAAGAAGAAAAGCAAGCGGGCCTCCAAGCCCAAGGAGAAGGGGCCCCCGCGGCCGAGGGGTCGGCCGAGAATCCGGCCCCTCGAGCCGCCGCAGGGCGTGGCGCCAGACGGCCCCAAGAAGAGGGGTCGCGGCCGGGGGAGGGGCAAGAAGATCCCGGAGAACGAAAGCGAGGGCTTCAAAATGGAAAAGCAAGTGAAGGCGGCCAAGGTAAAGGGCGCTTTTCTCTTATTCCCCCTGATTATTGAAGCAACTGAGAGTTGGGAAATTTCACGGGAGTTAGCTTTGTGGGAAAATTGGTGGTTAGAGAAAAATTTTACCGTATAAACATCAAAACTAGAAGCAGGAGGAGGCCATTCAGTCCTTTGACTCTGCTCCACTAATCATTTTGATCATGGCTGATCATCAAACTGAATACCCTGACTTCACCTCCCACGATATCCCTTGATCCCTTTAACCCCCACGAGCCATACCTAATTCTGTCTCAAAATCGCACAATGTTCTGACCTAAACTACTTTCTGTGGTAGCGATTTCCACACGTTCACCATCCTCTGGGGCAAAAATTTCTCTTCACCTCAGTCCTAAAAGGTGTACCCCTTATCCTCAAACTACGACGCCTAGTTCTGGACTCCCCCCACCATCAGGAATATTCGTTCTGAATCTAGCCTGTGTTAGAATTTTATAAGTTTCGATGAGATCCCCTCTCACTCTTCTGAACTCCAGTCAATATCATCCCAACCGACTCAGTCTCTCCTCATGACAGGCCTGCCATCCCAGGAATCAACCTGGCAAACCTTGGCAGTACTCCCTCTCTAACAAGGACATCCTTCCTCAGATAAGGACATAAGAAATACTTAGATGGTCACATGAACAGAATGGGAATGGAGGGGTATAGAAAACTGATTTAAAATAGGGATCATGAGCCTTGGGAGTCCTTGGGAAGTGTGTAAATAGATGATGATATTGATGTACTTGTTTTTATCCTACAGGTGCTTTGGTCCACCTTGTTGTCTAACGAGGGGCATACACGCGATGGGTCGTGAGGGGGCTGCTCTTGGATTTTTTCCGAGAGTATCCTAGTGCTTCACATCGTTAGTGTACGCTTGACCTGGACCATTTGATGGGCAACACGACAGCTCAGTGACTATCGCTGTGCTATGCAGATACATGGATTTGGGCCTGTGTCTGTGGGAGTTTGCGCATTCTCCCCGTGCTTGCGTGGGTTTTCTCCGGGTGCTCCGGTTTCCTCCCACATCCCAAAGATGTGCTCTTAGGCTAATTGGCAAAACAAATTCTCCCTAAATTGTCTCAAATTTGGTTTTTAATCCATAGATCTATAAACATAGACAGGGATCGTGGGTAGAGGTGGGAACATCGGGGTGGCGGCGCGGACTCGTTGGGCTGAAGGACCTGTTTCCCGTGCTGTTTTGTTTTTTGTTCTTTGTTCAAAACTGCACCCAATACTCCAGATGTGACCCAAGGTCGATAAGGTTGTTAAGAAGGCATATGGAGTCTTAGCTTTTATTGGTAGGGGGATTGAATTTCGGAGCCGCAACGTCATGTTGCAACTGTACAAAACTCTAGTGCGCCGCACTTGGAGTATTGTGTGCAGTTCTGGTCCCCGCATTATAAGAAAGATGTGGAGGCATTGGACAGGGTACAGAGGAGGTTTACCAGGATGTTGCCTGGTATGGAGGGCAGGTCTTATGAAGAGAGGCTGAGGGATTTGAGGTTGTTTTCGTTAGAAAGAAGGAGGCTAAGAGGAGACCTTATTGAAACATATAAGATGATTAGAGGTTTAGATAGGGTGGACAGTGATAGCCTTTTTCCTAGGATGGAGAAAGCTAGCACGAGGGGACACAGCTTTAAATAAGGGGTGATAGTTATAGGACGGATATCAGAGGTAGGTTCTTTACCCAGAGGGTGGTTCGGGAGTGGAATGCCCTGCCTGCGGCAGTTGTAGATGCGCCAAGTTTGGTGGCGTTTAAGAGGTTAGTTGATAAGTTTATGGACGAAAAGGGAATGGTTTAGTTTGGAGGGTCACTGCTTTTTCCTAATTGGTCGGCGCAACATCGAAGGCCGAAGGGCCTGTTCTGCGCTGTAATGTTCTATGTTCAATGCCCTATATAATTGCAGCAAAACATTCCTATCCCTATTTTCAAATTCTCTCGCTATATGAAGGCCAATGTACCATTTGCCACCTTTACTGCCCGCTGTACCCACGCACTTACTTTCAGTGACTGATACACGAGGACTCCAAGGTCTCGTTGAGTGTCCACCCTCCTCAATTTACACCCATTCAAGTAATAATCTATCTTCCTATTATTGCTACCAAAGCGAATAACCTCACATTTATCCACATCATGCTGTATTTGCCATGCAGATGTACACACACTCAGCCTGTCCAAATCACACTCTGCATCCTCCTCACAGCTCGCCCTACTTGTGACACAAATAAATAAACTTTAAACTTGTGCCAGCTCATCATTACATTTGAACTATTCTGTTTTTCCTCCTTGTCCTGTTTGTGTTTGTCATTGATAATCTTTTGTGTCACCTCAGTGTAAAATTTAATAATAACAACAAGGCTGTGTGTGCATGTGATTCCCTCCCCCCCCCCCCCCTTTAAAGGGCAAGGTTCAAGGGTCAAAGGCAACTGACCTTCTACCCATCGAGGCTCCGGAGTCTCTCCCGGCGGAAAGCGCCTTGGAGAACAGTCAAACCCAAGAAAAGATCAAGAAGAAAATCAAAGAGGTCGAGGAGAAGCAGCCGGAGATGAAATCCGGATTCATGGCTTCGTTCCTGGACTTCCTGAAGTCGGGAAAGCGGCAGCAGCTGCCGGCCACAACCTCCAGCCCGCAGAAGGGACGGCCGTCGTCGGTCATCAACCAGCCGTCGCAGGCCTCCTTCGGCCTGGCACAGTCCATGCTGTCGGGGCCGCTGGACGCCTCGGAGAGCGACAGCCTCATGAGCTGTGCCAGCCCCTGCAAGCGCTTCGACGACGACCTCAAGAAGAACCTGGAGACCCTGCCGTCCTTCTCCTCCGATGAAGAGGATTCCGTCAGTAAGAACCAGGACCTGCAGAAGAGCATCACCTCCGCTATCTCTGCCCTCTACGACCCAATGGATCGCAAGGAGAACGACAGTACAGGTACAGAGTTCCGACCTGTCAGGGGATTGCATGGGTGAAGCACTGTGGACCAGCTGGGCCGAATGGCCTGCTTCTGAGCTCCCAGTTCTCTGTGGGACACTGCAGTCCAATGGAGTGTAACGTTGTAGTTGGGGGACTCAAGGTTTCACTGGTTGTGATCCAAGCCCGGGGGGGCGGTGGGTTTTGCTGTGGCACGCAATGAATACGGGAGGACAAAGCAGAGAGGAGCCCCCCCTGCTCCAACACTGCACACATTGGCAGTTGAGAAAACTATTGGTACAAACTAAAAATGGTTAAAAAAAAAAGTTCTCCCAAAGAGTGCTGTGAATTAGAGCTCATTCCGCAGGGTGTGGTTGAAGTGAATATTATGGATATATTTAAAGCAGAACTGGACAAATACTTCATGGAGAAGGGATTAGAAAATAACACAGGGTAGAGCAGTGGTTAGCACTGTTGCCTCAAAGAGTCAGGGACCCGCCTTCGATTCCAGCCTCGGGTTACTGTCTGTGTGGAGTTTGCACTTTCTCTCCATGTCTGAATGGGTTTCCTCTGGGTGCTCTGGTTTTCTCCCATGATCCGAAAGAGTTGTCGGTTAGGGGAAATGGCCATGCTAAATTGCCCCTTAGGTGTCCAAAGACTTGCAGGGTAGTTAGTTTGCATGGTGGCACAGTGGTTAGCATTGCTGTCTCTCAGTGCCAGGGACTTGGGTTTGAGTCCTGGCTTAGTCACTGTCTGTGTGGAGTATGCATGTTCTCCCCGTGTCTGCGTGGGTTTCTCCCAGATGCTCCAGTGTCCTCCCACAGTCCAAACGACGTGCTGGTCAGGTGTGTTGGTCATGCTACATAAATTCTCCTGCAGTGTACCCGAACAGGTGCTGGAGTGTGGCAACTAGGAGATTTCACAGTAGATTTTCATTGCAGTGTTGATGTAAGCCTACATGTGACACTAATAAATAAACTTGACTTTAAATTAGTGTCCAAAGAAGTGTAGAGTAGGCAAATTGGCCATGCTAAATTGCCTCAGTGTCCAAAGATATGTAAATGAGGTGGATTAGCCATGCTGAAATGCGCCTTGATGTCTAAAGATGTATAGGTGAGGTGGATTGGCCATGCTAAAAGCTTAGGGTTATGGGGATAGTGTGGGTGGGGGGGTGGATGGACGGATGGGGTGGGGAAGGAGGGGTGTCTGGGTGGGATGCTCCTTCGGAAAGTCAGTGCAAACTCGATAGGCTGGATGGCCTCTTTCTGCATTGTAGGGATTCTCTAATAGATTTAGATTAGCAAAGCTGGGAGGAGGTTGAAGTGGAGCATCGGCATGGATTAATTGGGGCTGCCTGGCCTGTTTGTGCATCCTATGATTGGGTATCTCCAAAGAAAAGCAGGGGAGGGTAGGCCGTTCTATTGATCTGACTTCATCCAATCGACCTGTGTTGCTTTTGCCAGAAAACATGGCTGTGGATGACAAGGAAGTGAGCACTTCACCCTCTGAGGCCTCCCAGCCAGAACAGGCCGCCGCCCCGTCCCCGGTCTCGCCTAAAGAGCCCGTCCCAGAAGACGAGCCCTCTCCCACCCCCGAGTCCCCAGCACAGCCCGAAGAGAAGGAGGCGCCTTCCCCGGTCAAGCTGGCCAAGAAGCAGGACTCAGTGGCCATTTGCGGAGAGACGGATGAAGATGATGAGGAGAGCGGCGGAGAAGGTGCCATCCGGAAGTGGGACGAGTTTGTCATCAAAATCGATGACATCAAAGAACTTAAGGTAACAAACTATTTTCACCCACGTTTTAACGTGAAGTGCACCCATCAATCTGGAGTTGCTGGTTCTGTCTAGTGGCCATTCCTGATGACATCATTAATTTTTAAAATTCATTCATGGAATGTGGCCCTCTCTGGCTGAGCCAGCCTTCGTCACCCATTCCTGAGCCTATTGGAATCACACGTAGGCCAGACCAGGTAAGGATGACAGATTTCCTTCCCTAAAGGGCACAAAGGATCCCAGATGGGTTTTACGACAATTGGTAATGGTTTTATGGTCATCATTTAGATGGCACAGTGGTTGGCATTGCTGTTTCACAGCATCGGGCACAGTGGTTGGCATTGCTGTTTCACACCGCCTGGGACCCAGGTTCGCTTCCCGGCTCGGGTCGCTGTCTGCGTGGAGTTTGCACATTCTCCCCATGTCTGTGTGGGTTTCCTCCAGGTGTTCATGTTTCCTCCCACAGTCCAAATCCATGCTGGTTAGGGTGTATCAGCTGTGACAAATTCTCCCTCAGTGTACCGAAACGAGTGCCGGAGCGAAGCGACTAAGGGATTTTCACAGTAACTTCATTGCGGTGTTAATGTAAACCTATTCATAAATAAACTTTAAATTTTATATGAAATTTGGGAAGTTTCCAACTGCAGACACATTGTTATTTTCTCAATTTTAAAAACCAAAGCAAACTTATCTCTCTCTCTCTCTCTCTGTCTCTCCAGACCTCACTGGAGGATGACCAAGAGCAAGAGGGATGTTTTTTCAGTTTGAAGTTTAAAGTTTATTTATTAGTGTCACAAGTAGGCTTACGTTAACACTGCAATGAAGTTTCTGTGAAAATCCCGTAGTTACCACAACCAGCATCTGTTTGGGTACACCAAGGGAGAAGTTAGCATGGCCAATGCACCTGACCGGCACGTGTTTCGGACTTGAGAGGAAACCGAAGCACCCAGAGGAAACCTACGCAGACACGGGGAGAATGTGCAGATTCCGCACAGATGGTGACCCAAACTTGGAACCCGGGTGCTGTGAGGCAGCAATGGAGAACCCGAAGGTGCTTGTGTGGGGATGGCTCCTGAGAATTGAACTCGATCTTAACGAAGGGGATATGAGAGGCTGTAGTTGGAGATGAGAGGGTTGATCAGGTTACAGAGGAAGGGGGGAGCTGAGATCCAGAAGGAATTTAAGCACAATTTGACATTGAGGCATTTGAATGCTGCTCAGTGAGTGAGGAGGGGAGTGATGAGTGATTAGAACTTCTATATAGGGACGTCATGGTGGCACAGTGGTTAGCCTTGCTGCCTTACAACACTAGGGATCTGAGTTCTGTTCTGGCCTTAGGTCGTTGTGTGAAATCTGCACGTTCTCCCTGTGTGTGTGTGTGTGTGTGTGTGTGTGTGTTTCCTCTTGGTGCTCTGGTTTCCTCCCACAGTCGGGGTCACTGTCTGTTGCAATTTGCACGTTCACCCCGTGTCTGCGTGGGTTTCCTGCAGGTATTCCGGTTTCCTCCCACAATCCAAAGATGTGCAGGTTAAGTTGATTAGCCATGCAATATCGACCCTAGTGTCAGCAGGATTAATACTTAATCATAAGTATATGGGGTTACAGGAATAGGGCCTGGGTGAAGTTGTAGTTGGTGCTCCAAATGGCCTCCTCCTGCATTGTCGGGATTCTATGATTCTATAATCTGAGATTGAAATGTACAATTTACTTTTGTATAGAAATTGGTGTTAACTCTTGAATCCTCAGCCCAGTTACTGAGAGAGAAATCTCAAATTGATAGATATGTTTCTTAACTAGTATTGGAGATGTCCACTTATAACAGGCAAAAAAAAACAAGAGTTTGAATCCCACCACAGGTAGTTTGAGAATTTGAATGAAATGTAAATTAGCTTGTAAATCTTAAAAATAAGAGTTGGTATTAGTCAAAGCAACGATGAAGCTATTGAATTATTCATTTGCAAATTAAGCATAGGGGATTAGATGACAGGATGATTTGAATGTGACCTCTTAAATAATAATCAGAAATTAAAAATCGCCACACACTCCCTTATTCACTCATTCCAAAACTAATCAACTGGGTCTCGATTACTAGTGCAGAACCAAAATCACCAAGCTGCTTTACCTCTGTAGTTTTACACGAGAAAAGGCATCTTTCTCAGGCAAAGATGGTCGCACAGAAATGTAACAAGGATGTTAGAAGTTACAAAAATATTTTATGTAAATGGGGAGAGAGGGTTTTCCCCTAGTTGGAGCATCAGTAATGAGAGGTTTAAGATAATTGCACAAAGAACCGATGGACTGGTGCGTAGATAAAGTAATAATCAGGGTCGGTGTGGTGGCACAGTAGTAGCACTACTGCCTCACAATGCCAAGGAACCAGGTTCAATTCCACCCTTGGGTCACTGTCTGTGTGGAGTTTGCACATTCACGCGTGTCTGCGTGGGTTTCCTCTGGGCGTTCTGGTTTCTTCCACACTCCAAAGATGTGCAGATTAGGGAGATTGGCAATGCTAAATTGCATCATTGTGTCCAAAGATGTGCGGGTTAGGTTGATTGGGCATACTAAAAATTGCCCCTTAGAGTCCTGAGATATGTAGGTTGCAGAGATTAGCAAGTAAATATGTAGGGATATGGGACTGGGGTCTGGGTGGATTCTGGTCGGTGGAGATTTGATGGGCCAAATGGCCTCTTTCTGCACTGTAGGGTTTCTATGAGTCTATGATCAAATTCAATATCCTGATACCTCCTTCCACCCATTGATCTCTTTAGCCCTAAGAGCTATATCTTTGGCCTCAGCTACTTGCTATGGTAGTTGGTGATTGCCTGTAAACCAAGACTAGTTAGAGGTGGATGTTGCTATAGGTTGGCAGTAGCTTGTGAACAAAAGTTACTTAGAAGTGGATGTTGTGTGTCGATCCCATTCTTGAGCAGAGACTCAAATGAAATGCCACAAAAGAAATAGGAAATGGCCTTCTTTCTTTGTACATAACCAGTGTTAGATTATGATATGAGAACATAAGGAATAGGATCAGGAGGAGGCTATCCAGCTCCTCGAGCCTGCTCTGCCTTTCAGTAAGATCATGAGTGATCTGTTAGTGGATTCAGTTCTACTTACGCGCCTGCTCCCCTTAATTCCCTTATTGGTTAAAAATTGATCTATCTGTGACTTAAGCATATTTAATGAGGTAGCTTTTACTGCTTCAGAGAACAGAGAATTCCAAGATTCATCACCCTCTGGGAGAAGAAGTTCCTCCTCAACTGTGTTCTAAATCGACTCCCCCCTATTTTGAGGCTGTGCCCCTTAGTTCTTGTTTTCCATTCTAAGTGGAAATACCCTCGATGCTTCTACCCTGAATAGCCCCTTCATTATCTTATAAGTCTCTATGACATCTCCTCTCAACCTTCTAAACTCCAATGAGTACAGACCAAAATATGTTTCATGGGATCTGGTGGCTATATCAATGGACTAATAGTTCCACATATTGACCACTCCCTGGCTGAAGAAATTTCTTCTCACTTCAGGTTTCCCCCTTACCCTCAAATTCTGCCTCAGTTATTGGACTCCCCACCATTGGGAACATTCTTTCTGAAATCTACCCACTTCTTGGCCTTTTGGCTAAGATCAAGTGTACTATTGACATGTTGTGCTTGGTTTAAGTCATTAGGTTACATCTTAGCTTCATTTGGAGCAATTTTTAGAAGCGGCACCTCGGCCTTTTGACTAAGATGCAAATGAGATCAACCTTGGACAGGGAGCTATGCCTACTCCGATCAGCTTGGATCAGGTAGATCAAGCCCAAGGGAGGAGATGAGAACCCTGTCTTGTCAGCTTAGATTGGAAATGTCTCAACTTGTTGAGACTCTGAATTGGATTTGATTAGATCGAATTGGAATAAAAACAAAAAACAACCCTGTCAGGATTTTACAGCTTTCACCCGAGAAACCCCCTCAATCTTATAAACTCCAGTGAATACAATCGTAACCCATTTGGTCTCTCCTCATTTGACAGACCCGCCATCCCAGGAGTCCACAAAGTGTCATAATTTTTTAAATTCTTTGACATTTGGGTGTTGTTGGCAAGATGAGCATTTGATGCTCATTTCTAATTGCCTTTGAAAGGAATGGCTTGCTAAGCCAACTCAGAGGGCAGTTAGGAGTCTGTGGCTCTGGAGTCACGTGTAGGTCAGACCAGGTAAGCACAGCAGATTTCCTTCCCTCGAGGACATGAGTGAACCAGATGGGTTTTGGTTTAACAGCAATTTTAGGGTTAGTTTCACAGTCAACATTACAAATTTGGGGCAGCATGGTGGCACAGTGGTTAGCACTGCTGCCTCTCAGCGTCAGGGACCCGGGTTCAATTCCTAGCTTGGGTCACTGTCTGTGTGGAGTCTGCACGTTCTCCCCGTGTCTGCATGGGTTTCTCCAGGTGCTCCGGTTTCCTCCCACAGTCTGCTGGTTAAGTGCGTTGGCCATAGTAAATTCTTCCTCAGTGTGGAGAACAGACCTGGAGTGTGGCAATTGGGGGAATTTTCACATTTCATTGCAGTGTTAATGTAAGCTGACTTGTGACTAATAATTAAACTTTTTAAAAATAGACAGGTTTTCAATTCCATGTCTGATCAATTGAATTTAAATTCCACCAGCTGCCATGGCTGGGATATGAACCCATGTGTCCTAAAACCAGCCCAGTGATGTTAACTACCGATACCTGCCCTGTGACACCTGATGGTTAGGAATAATGTTGCAATAAGTATTACTTGGAAGGCTCAGAGTGTGGACTAATTGGAAAGTTGAAACATTATCTATTAGTGTCACAAGTAGATTTAAATTAACATTGTAATGAAGCTACTGTGAAAATCCCCTAGTCGCCACACTCTGGCACCTGTTTGGGTACACCGAGGGAGAATTTAGCATTGCCAATCCACCTAACTAGCACGTCTTTCAGACTGTGGGAGGAAATTGGAGCACCTGGAGGAAACCCATGCAGACACGGGAAGAATGTGCAGACTCTACACAGACAGAGACCCAAGCTGGGAATTGAACCCGGGTCCCTGGCGCCGTGAGGCAGCAGTGCTAAACCATTGTGCTACCACGCTGTTCTCACCAGCATAGCTTTGATGGGCGGAATGGCCTGTTCCTGTCCTGAATCATTTTATAATCCTACTGTTATAATTTGATACTGTTGTTGCACTTTGAGTTTAGTCTGGTGTAGAGTCCATTGTCTGCTTTTGCCCCATTGTGTGCAGCAGCTCAGCAATAAACCTGTTGTTATTTTCACCCAACCCATCACGCTAAGACTTCACATTCTGTTATCCGAAGTTCGCAGTACACAACACCAGCATCAGTGATTTGGAGGGCTTTGTCTGTTGCGTGGAGTTTGATGTCACTACCTGATTTTTGATGTGGCTAACTGCTGGATCTACCTCTTGTTTCACAGCTCGCTATGCAGGCGGGAAGCGAACCTCCGCCAATCTGGCGGGTCCAGAAAGCCTCGCTGCAGCAGTTTGTACCCGAGGTGCGAGACGGCCAGCGCCACTTCTCCTCCAGTGGTCAGGTAAGCTTATCCCTCGAGCTTGCGTTTGCCCTCCACCCTGTGCGCTTGCTCTCACCCACCCCCCACTTTGCTCATTCACCCGCCCCCTTGCTCTCGCCCCCTCTCCCTCCCTCCCTTCCCTCTCACGTTTGCCCCAGCACACTGGGAGGCCTGTTCCTGTACACCTGCTGCCCTTGTCGCTGGGGTTTTAGGATGTGACAGTCGCACTATCGTCTTTCCCATTTCCGCGGTGAGCTCATTTTGAAAATGGCCGACCGTGGGATTGGCAAACGAGCAATGAAACATTCTCCTCCTCTCTCCCGCTAGTACATCGAGTATCCGGATGAGGTGAAGACCAATTACCAGCGTCTCTATGTGAAGTTTCTGGAGAACGTGGACAAGAAGGATTACGTGCGTATCTGCTCCAAGAAGCCCTGGCACAGGCCCCTGCACTTGGCCAAGAAGCAGGAGTCGGTCGCCATCTCCGGGGAGACGGATGAAGACGATGAGGAGAGCGGCGGTGAAGGAGTGTTCCGGGAACGCGATGAGTTCGTCGTGAAAATCGACGACATCAAGGCACTTAAGGTAAAAGAAAATCTCCTGGTTAAACAGCAGCATGTGCCCTTAACGTGGGAAAAAGTGTCCCCAAGGACTGCTAGTTGTTACCGCTGCTGCCTCACAGTGCCAGGGACCTAGGTTCAATCCTGAGCTTGGATCACTGTCCTGTGTGGAGTCTGCACATTCTCCCTGTGTCTGCATCAGTTACCTCCAGCTGCTCTGGTTTCTACCCACAGTTCAAAGATGGGCAGGTTTGGTGGATATGCCATGCTAAATTGCCCTGTGGTGTCAGTGGGACTAGCTAAGGTAAGTGTATGGAGTTATGGGATAGGGCCTAGGTGGGATTGTAATCAGTGCAGGCTCAAACGGCCTTCTTCTGCACTGTAGGTTTTCTAAGATAGACGATAGACAACTAAGGAATTATGAGGGCAAATGGCGCTAAGTGTGGTCCAAGGAGAATTACCTTGAAGAACAATTTAGAGACTGAGAAGCTTCAGGTGGGGATTGATTGTCAGTGGTGTGGACGTGTCAACTTAGGCATTTGCAAAGTGACATAAATGAGGCAATGCCAATGCCTCAAAGTGATAGAATGGGAGAGATTGCAGAGAAGGAGGGGGAAGGGATTTGAAGTCAGATGAGAAATTTAAGCTCCAGTTGTTGCTGGGCCAGGGGCATAATTTTTAGCCCAACAGGTATTGCGGTGGCATGGTGCTTAGCACTGCTGCCTCTCAGTACCGAGGACCCGGATTCAATTCCTTGTCACTTGGGGTAACTGTCCATGTGGAGTCTGCACATTCTCCCCATGTTTGCGTGGGTTTCCTCTGGGTGCTCCGGTTTCCTCCCATGTTCCAAAGATGTGCTGGTTAGGTTGATTGGCTGTGCTAAATTGCCCCTTAGTATCCTGGGATAGGTTGGATAGAGGGTTTAGCGGGATGATGGGGATAGGATCTGAGTGGGATTATGGTCGGTGCAGACATAATGGGCCAGATGGCTGCCTCTGAACTGTGGAATTTCTACAAATCTAAACTGAACGGAACTTGAACATTTAATTGGACAGTCTAAACGCAAAATATATTTCAACTCTTATCTTGTTGTTGGAAGTGTTTTTCGCATGCTGTCTCCATCTAGAAAAATCTCTTCAGCTGCTGTTGTTTGCCTGCATTGTGTACCCTTCAGGAATGCAGTCAATTTTTAGCTAACCCAGCATGATTCTGTTATGTAGTCAAGATAAGTTGTAAAGTGCAGCATAGTTAATCCTTACAATCTAGTCTTTAAATGTAATGTGTACATGGGCAGAGATATCTTAAAATGAAGTCATGAAGCAAACAGGACTATGTGTACATGGGATCCCTTGTGTCTGAACGGTGATCAATGCTGTCTTGTGTTGCTGTTTTCTTTCGCAGCTTGCCATGCAGGCGGGACGGGAACCTCCCCCCATCTGGCGAGTCCAGAAGGCCTTGCTACAGAAATTCACCCCAGAGATCAGGGACGGACAACGGCAGTTCTGTGCAACCAGCAAAGTAAGAGCACCAGGAAGGGTAGAAAAAAATACTTGCATTTATATAACGCCTTGCCTGACCTCAGCATGTTCCCAAGTGCCTTACAGTCAACAAAAAAATACTTTGAGTACAGTTGCCATCGTAATATAGGAAACACAGCAGCCAATTTACACACAGCAAACTCCCACAAAAAGCAACGTGACAAGGACTGGATAATCTTGTTATTAAACATAGAAGATAGGAGCAGGAAGAGGCCATTTGGTTCTTTGAGCCATTCATTACAATCACAGCTGATCGTCCAACTCGATAGCCTAATCCTGCTTTCTCCCTATAACCTTTGATCCCATTTGCCCAAGTGCTATATCCAGCCACCTCTTGAATACATTCAAAGTTTTGACATCAACTACTTCCTGTGGGAATGAATTCCACAGGCTCACCACTCTTTGGGTGAAGAAATGTCTCCTCATCTCCATCCTAAATGGTCTACCCTGAATCCTCAGAGTGTAACCCCTAGTTCTAGACTCTTCTTCCCCCCCATCCCCCACCCCCATCAGGAACATCTTCCCTGCATCTATCCTGTCTAGCCCTACTAGAATTTTATAACTCTCTATGAGAACCCCCTTCATTCATTTGAACTCCAGTGAAAACAATCCTAATTTAGTCAATCTCGCCTCATACATCAGTCCCCCCCCTCCTGGGAATCAGGCTGGTAAACCTTCGCTGCACTCCCTTGAGACCAAGAATGTTCTTCCTCATTATTAAGATATTGAATGGGCAATCAACATTAACCAGGACTCCACCACTTATTTTCAAAGTAGGGCACTCCAGGGAAGTGCTCACCAAAGAGAGTGGATTAATACTACGGCGCAGTTAGCACTTTGCCCTCATAGTGCCAGGCACCCAGGTTCGATTCCAGCCTTGGCTGACTGTCCGTGTGGATTCTGCATGTTCTCCATGTGTCTGCATGGGTTTCCTCCACGTCCAAAGATGTGTGGGCTAGGGAGATTGGTCATGCTAAATTGGCCTTTAGTGTCCAAAGATGTGTGGACACAGTAAGAAGTCTCACAACACCAGGTTCAAGTCCAACGGGTTTAGTTGGAATCACGAGCTTTTGGAGCGCTGCTCCTTCATCAGGTGAGTAGCTACTGATCTAATGAAGGAGACTCACCTGATGAAGGAACAGTGCTCTGAAAGCTCGTGATTCCAGCTAAACCTGTTGGACTTTAACCTGGCTTTGTGAGACTTCTTACTGTGCCCACCCCAGTCTAATGCCAGCACCTCCACATCAAAGATGTGTGGGTTAGGGGGATTACAGGGTAAACGCAGGGTGTTATAGGGAAAGGGTATTGGGGAGGTTGGGTGTGGATAATATTCTCTATCAGAGAGTCGGTGCAGATGAAGAATGTATCTTTCTGCACTTTAGGGATTCTACGTGGAGAGGCAGTGGCACAGTGGTATTTTCACCGGATTAGTAATCCAGAGGTCCTGGGTAATGCTGTGAGGACCCCGATTCAAATCCCACCTCATCAAATGGTGAAATTTGAATTCCATCAAAATCTAGAATTAGAAGTCTAACGATGACCATGAAACCAACGTGGATTGTTGTAAAACCCATCTGTTTCACTAATGTCCCTTTTGGAGAAAGAAATCTGCCATCCTTACCTGGTCTGGCCTGACTCCAGATCCACAGCAATGTGGTTGACTCTTAACTGCCCTCTGTTCAAGGACAATTAGAGATGGGTCCAGCCAACAATGTCCACATCTTATGAATGAATGAACAAAAAGAGATTCCGTGATCTCATCCCAAAGACGCCAGTGCAAGTCTTGGTTCTGCACTGGTGGTTTCAGCCTAGAGTTTTGTACTCCAACCTCTAGACAGGGACTTGAACCTGTTACCTCCTGACTTGGGGATTGAGTGTTACCATCTGAGCCTTGCCTGTCTCACAAACCACACAGCTACCACAAGACAACTTGCAATGGGCAATAAATACCATATCCTGAAGAATAATTCTTTTAAAAAAAAAACGTAGTTAAAGATGCTTGGAAGCAGATTCCAGAAAAAAAACCTTTTTCTTTTGATTATTCTTTCATGAGGTGGGGGTGTCACTGATATCCCTAACTGTCCTAGAATTCAGTAGGTTACTAGATCATGTCAGAGGGGCAGTAAAGATTCAACCACATTGCTCCGGTCTTAGAGTTGCATGTAGGCCACACCAGGTACAGATGGCAGATTTCCCTCCCTAAAGGGACATTAGTGAACCAGATGGGTTTTTCCAACAATCAGTAATGGTTTCATGGTCATCAGTAGATTCTTAATTTCAGATTTCTTTGTATTGAATTCAAATTCTATCATCTGCTGTGGCAGCATTCGAACTTTGGTCCCCAGAACATTTGTTGAGTTTCTAGATTAATAGTCTAGTGATAATACCACTAGGCCATCATCTTCTGGATGCACGTAGGCCAGACCAGGTAAGGATGGCAGATTTCCTTCTTAATAGAGCTTTGATGGAAGGGGTGGGCTTTTCCAACAATTGATCATTTTGTGATCACCATTACAGATGGGAATTTATTAATTGAATTTAAATTCCACCAGCTGCCATAGTGCGATTTGAACCCATGTCCCCCAGGGCATTAGTTCTGCTCTCTCTGCTGATGCTGTCAGTCCCACTGTTTGGTAATTTTCCAGAATTGGTTCCAGGCCCTTCACCCCTCCAAATAAATGTAGACACTCCAACCATGAGGTGGTGTTGGGAGTCCATTCAAACATCTTTCCATTGACAGTTACTAAGCAACAGGCGGGTTCCCAGGCCTAATGTTCTGTCATTTCCTGTTCCAGTACCTTGGGTACTTTGGCCACGCAAAGAATGAATACCAGCGGCTCTACGTCAAGTTCCTGGAGAACGTCAACAAGAAGGACTATGTCCGTGTCTGCTCCAAGAAGCCTTGGCATAGGCCGCAGCAATCTTTGAGGTACAGGTATCACGTCACGCTTGGCTTGACGGTTTTTCATGCTTCTTCCTTTAAAAAGATTATAAGATTGTTTGGAAACAGTAACGGGTATGTGGATGATAGACCCCTCATGGTCACCAGGCCTAATGAACGTGTGGGAGTTAGTGGTCTTGATCAGAGTGTGAGGGGGTCACGCTATGGGACCTTAATTGGAGTGGGCAGGCCACACATTCTAGTCACTGTTTAAAAAGAGGGGACCCTTACTGACTTTGCCTCTACAAGAAAGAAAAATTAATTGAATTTCTACAGCATTTTTCATGGCCACCCTGACATCTCAAAGCTCTTTACAGTCAATGAAGTATTTTTTGTAGTCACTGTTCTAATGGAGGAAACACAGCAGATAATTTGTTCACTGCAAGATCCCACAAATAGCAATGCAGTAACGATCGATAATTTGTTTCTGCAATTTTGATTGAGGGATAGTGGGATGGCATGGAAGCACAATGGAGGCACTGCTGCCTCATAGCGCCAGGGACCCGGGTTCGATTCCCAGTTTGGGTCATGTACATGTGGAGTTTGCACATTCTCCCCATGTCTGTGTGGGTTTCCTCCCATAGTTCAAAAATGTGTGGATTAGGTGGATTGGCCACGCTAAATTGCCCCATTAGTGTCCAAAGACATTTAAGTTATAGGAATAGGGGAGGGGACAGACCTGAGTGTGATAATTTGTCAGACAGCCAGTGCAGACTCAATGGGCCAAATGCACTGCAGGGATTCTAGGATTCTTTAATAGACATTGCTCGGACATCAGGGAAAACTCCCCTGCTCTTCTGTGTTTTCTTCCAGGCACCATATCGGGCAGATGAAGGCTTTGTTTTAACCCAATGATGGCACCTCTGACAGTGCAGCACTCCCTTGGGGCTGCATTAGGAGTGCCAGCCTTGGTTTCTGTACTCAAGCCCTGGTGTGGGCCTAGATCAGAGAGGCTGAGAAGTGAAGCCCCTTCATCCTGCCTCCCCAACACCCTGGCTGAGATCATAGGCAGAATTCTCCGGCCGTGTTGGTCTAAAAGCCGGAAGTTCCCGCCCGACCGTCAATAGGGTTTCACATTCTCTGCAACCCGCCTGCTAAAATTTCAGTGCGGGATGGGAGAATTCTGGCTTGCTATGCGTTTTGTCCTGCTGGGGGAGGGAGACTCTACCCTCAATGTACCATTACCTGTACTGGTGCTAATTTGTGGTGCTTGGCACTATAGGCGGCAGAGCCAGACGAAGACCACTCCGAATCGGGTACCCGTGGTAGTGAAACCGGAGCCACCAGCACGCCCAGCTTCGAAACCCAAACAGAGACCGTCCAAAGCTAAGGCCGAGCCCCCTCCGAAGAAGAGGAAAAAATGGCTGAAGGAGGTTGCTTCATCATCAGAATCAGACTCTACGCCCAACCAGCAGAGTGAAGAGGGTGAGTGGCTTCGTTTCTCCGTTATTTTGTTTCCATGTTGCGTTGTGTTGGACTGCTGGACCATTCTGCTCCCATTTTGTTAGAGGAAACATTCAGGAAGTCAGTGTATGGAGTGAATGAAGCACCCGCTACTTTTGGGATTCTGTTCTGCTCTTGAACACTCCCAGGACAGGTACAGCACGGGGTTAGATATAGAATAAAGCTCCCTCTACACTGTCCCCCCATCAAATACTTCCAGGACAGATACAGAGAAAGGTACGTTTGAGTTGAAGTAGTTTAAGACTTGCAAATGGTGGTGTTCCCATTTTGAAACACCCGCTGTCCTTTTCCTTCACTAGATGGTCAAGGTCACGTTTTGGAAAGTGTTGTTGGAGGAGCTACTGCAATGCATTTTATAAGTGGTGCATATTGCTGCCACTGTGCATTGGTGCTGGAGGGAATGAATGTTTAGGGTATGCATAGGGTTCCAATTAGGCAGGCTGTTTTGTTTTGGATAGTGTCGAGCTTCTTGAGTGTTGGTGGGGTTGCGCCCGTCGAGGCAAGTGAGAACTTTTCCATCACACTCTTCGTGTTTGCCTATCAGATACGTCCACACATATATAATGTGCTTGAAACTGTATCTTCATTAAACCAGCAAAATAAGTGCAAAGTCTGCACGTTCTCCCCGTGTCTGCGTAGGTTTCTCCTGGGTGCTCTGGTTTCCTCCCACAGTCCAGAAGATCTGATTAGGTGCATTGGCCGTGCTAAATTCTCCTATCAGGTTGCCCCTCAACCTCCATTGTTCCAGTGAGAACAAACCAAGTTTCTCCAACCTCTCCTCATAGCTAATGCCTTCCATATCAGGTAACATCCTGGTAAATCTCTTCTGTACCCTCTCCAAAGTCTCCACATCTTTCTGGTAGTGCGGAGACCAGAATTGGACACTATATTTCAAGTGTGGTCTAACTAAGGTTCTATAAAGCGCCAACATGACTTGCCAATTTTTAAACTCAGTGTCCCGATCAATGAAGGCAAGCGTACAGTATGCCTTCTTGACTACCTTCTCTACCTGCGTTGCCACTTTGCGACTTGTGTACCTGTACACCCAGATCCCTCTGTCTATCAATACTATAAAGGATTCTGCCATTTACCGTATATTTCCCATCTGAATTTGACCTTGCAACATGCTTTACTTCACATTTGTTCCGATTAAACTCCACGAGCCATCTCTCCATCCTCCAATCGATCTATATCCTGCTGTAGCTTCTGATGGTCCTCATCGCTATCCGTAATTCCACCAACCCTAGTGTCATCTGCAAACTTACTAATCCAACCAGTTACATTTTCCTCCAATCCAATTATATATTTTTTATATATTACAAACAGCAAAGGTGCCAGCACTGATCCCTGAGGAATGCCACTTGTCACAGCCCTCCATTCAGAAATGCATCCTCCCACTGCTACGCTCTGGGGTGGATAAGGGACGTTGAACAAATATGTGAGAGAATAGATTTGGAACCATTGAATCCCTACAGTGCAGGAGAAGACCATTTGGCCCATCGAGCTGGCACTGACAGCAATCCCATCCAGGCCCTATTCACGGAACCCCACATATTTACCCTGCTGACAACAAGGGAGCATGGCCAGTCCACCCTAACCCGCACATCTAAATCAGAATTTAGAAGGTTAGGGGAGTGGGGTTAGATGAATGAGGGTCAGAAGGTGAAGGCTTGTGTGGAGCCTGAAAGGGCAGTGTCAATCAGATGAGTTAAACGCCTGTGCTGTAACCGCTATATGTTTCTAATTTGGCCTGAGCTTCAGCGGAAGGGCAAACTGATATTCAATCTGTGTAGTTCTCGGGTAATCGCAGTGCTGCCGATTTACAATCTCCCCCTGGGAATCATTTGTTTGAAAGTAAACACGATGGATGGACTTTGAAGTGAAATAAAAATTTCTCAGCTTGACTCGGAGCCTCTGGAAGGCTGGGGTCTCGTGAGGATGGCCGCAGTTTAGCTTGTAAGCGTGGCTGGGCCTTGATTGCTTTGTGATCCTCGTGCAGGTATCGGTGCCTGTACAGAGCTGTAGGAGCCGGTATTCCCTCAGACTTTTCTCTGATGTGTTGGGACCTGTTGTGTTCGCAGGGACATTCCAGGTTGCTGTGCCTGCATACCTCAGAGTGAATGTGAGGGAAAGGGGTGATGCAACAAGCATCAGTGTCGACTGCCTTGGTCAATGGTTACCGCAGCCTGGGAAGATTTTAGTTTATTATTGTCATGTATGTTGGGATGCAGTGAAAAGTATTACTACTCATGTGCTTTACAGACAAATCATACCATTCATCACAGAATCCCCACAGGCCTGGTGAGGCTAGCTGGCCTATCGAGTCTGCACTAATCCCATCCAGATCCTATTCTGTAATCCCATTTACCATAGCTAGTCTCCCTGATACTGAGTGGCTAATCCCCTAACTCGCACATCTTTGGAGTGTGGGAGGAAACTGGAGCACCTGGAAGAAACCCACACAGACACAGGGAGAACATGCAAACTCCACAGAGACAGTGACTGGAAATTGAACCCAGGTCCCAGTGCTAACTACTGTTATCACTGTGCCATCCTTCATAGAGAAGGAAAGAAGAGAGTGCAAATAGTATAACATTTGTAGCTAGGATGAAGAGAAAGTTCAGCCTAATATAAGATAGATCCATTCAAAAGCCTGATGGCAGCAAGGAAGGAGCTGTTCTTTGATTTGGTTTGATTTATTATTGTCACGTATTATACAATGAAAAGTATTGTTTCTTGCACGCTACACAAAGCATACTTTTCATTGAGAAGGAAAGGAGAGCTTGCAGAATGTAGTGTTACAGTCATAGCTAGAGCGTAGAGAAAGATGAACATAATGCAAGATAGGTCCATTCAAAAGTCTGATGTCAACGTGAAGAAGTTGTTCTTGAGTCAGTTGGTAGGTGATCTCAGATTTTTGTATCTTTTTCCCATCCAGGGTGTGTGGTGTCCTTGATTATGCTGCCTGCTTTCCTGAGGCAGGAGGAAGTGTGGACAGAGTCAATGGTTTGCGTGATGGATTGGTCTTTTGTAAACAGAGGAGCCATAGCAAGCTGTAATACAACCATAAAAATGCATCTTTCTATGATGCAGCTGTAAATGTTGGTGAGGTTTACCAGGATGCTGCCTTGGGTGGAAGGAGCGGGTGGAAGGAGCAGCTGGTCGGCCTAGGATTGTTTTCTCTGGAGCGGCGGGGAGATCTGACAGAAGACTATAAAATTATGAAAGGCACAGATAGGGTTGACAATCAGTATCATTTTCCCAGAGTTGAAATGTCTAATATGTGGGACATGCACTTAAGCTGAGAGGCAGAAAGTTCAAAGGAAATGTGAGGGGTAGTTTTTTTTTTTACGGAGAGTGGTAGGTGTCTGGAACACGCTGCCAGGAATGGTGGTAGAAGCAGATACGATAGAGGCATTTAAAGAGTCTTTAGGAATAAAGGGATATGGATCATGGATAGGAGAAGGGATTAGTTTAATTTGACGTCATGTTCAGCACAACATTTTGGACCAAAGGGCTTGTTCCTGTGCTGTACTGTTCTATGTACTACTGAATGTGCTTCCACTGTTCTGTCAGGGTGGCACAGTGGTTAGCACCAGAGGCCCTGGTTCGATTCCTGGCTCAGGTCACTGTCTGTGCAGAGTCTGCACATTCTCCTCATTTCTGCATGGGTTTCCTCAAGGTGCTCTGGTTTCTTCCCACCGTCCAAAGGTGTGTGGGTTAGGTGGATTGGCCATGCTAAATTGCCCCTTAGAGTCAGGGACTAGTTGGGTAAATGCAAAGGGTAAGGGGAACAGGGCCTGGGTGGGATTGTGGTCACTGCAGTCTTGATTGGCCAAATGGTCTCCTGCACTGTAAGACTCTGAGTAAGAGGTTTGACAACACCAATTTTAAATCCAACCGATTTATTTGATAGTAGATAAATCGGTTGGATTTAAAATTGGTGTTGTCAGACCTCTTACTGAGTTTACCCCAGTCCAACACCGGCATCTCTACATCAAGACTCTGTGAGCACATTCATAACAACACACTGTGTTTAAAACTGAGAATTCTCCTCATCTTTATGCAGGTTGTTCTCTGCTTGGCGTATGATCCTATGGATTGAGTTGCTTGCCCAGATAGATGCTGTCCCAGTGTGATACAGATCGATAGGCTGATCAATTATTGCTGCTGATCCGAAGTCTCTGTTTGCCTATTCTGTTTCCCACAGGAGTTCCCAGTGTATGTTGTTGGATATTGATCAGGACATGAAACTTGGCAAATGACCACCTCTCTACTCAAGACAGTAAAAAAACAAAATGGAGATAGTACCCACAATCTAGAGGGTGGTGGGAGTCTGGAACTCTGCCTGGAAGGTGGTGGAGGCAGAGATCCTCATAATATTTAAAAAGTATTTAGGGCGGCACAGTGGTTAACAATGCTGCATCACAGTGCCAAAGACTTGGGTTTGGTTCTCGGCCTGGGGTCACTGTCTGTGTGGAGTTTGCACATTCTCCCCATGTCTGCATGGGTTTCCTCTGGGCGCTCTGGTTTCCTCCCATAGTCTAAAGATGTGCTGATTAGGTTGATTGGCCATGCTAAATTGACCCTGGTGTCAGTAGGGACATGGGAATGGGGCCTGGGTGGGATTGTGGTTGGTCCAGATTCGCTGGGTCAAATGGCCTCCTTCTGAACTGTCGGGATGCTATAGTATGTTGTGTGCACTACAAGGCTTTGGAACAAGTGCTGGAAAAAATCTATCGTAAAAATGCAACTTGATATAATCGCTGTAAATCAGTGGCTGTGTGCAAGGAAGAAAGATTTCCATTCACATAGCTCCTGTCACAACATAGGATATCTCAATGCTTTATGTATCATTATCATAGAATCCCTACAATGCAGAATAAGGCCATTCAGCCCATCAAGTCTGCACCAACCACTATCCCCGTAACCCCATGCATTTATCCTATCCAGTCCCCCTGACTCTAAGGGGCAATTTAGCATGGCTAATTCACCTAACCTGCACATCTTTGGACTGTGGGAAGAAACCAGAGCACCTGGAGGAAACCCATGCAAATACAGGAGAATGTGCAAACTTCACACAGACAACAACCGAAGTTGGGAATCGAACCAGGGTCCCTGGCGCTGTGAGGTGGCAATGCTAACCACTGTGCCACTATGCTGCCCCTATGAAATGTGTTTTGAAATGTGGTCACTGTTGTAGTGTCTGGGCAACTGAACCAGGTTGCGCAGAAGTAAGATTTGTGATAATACGTTTCCATGTGCTGTGGCCAGGATGGGAAAGTGCAAAGCCGCAGCACTATAGCAGTACTAGTGGTGGGAGGCTGGAAGTACAGCGTGATACGTTTACATAGCCAGTCACTATTGTAAATGTGGACACAGGTATTTGTGTCTCTGGGGAGTGTTGGATGTTGAGGCAGGGGTCTGTAAATCAGGAAAGGCTTATTGGTACAAGTTTTTTTTCTTTCAAATATACTGTTACAAAATAGGTGATTAATTGTGACTGCTTCCCTGTGCTACAGAACGGATTCCCACGGGCCGCATTCTGAACACGCGGGCAATGAAGGAGATGTACAAGAGCTACATTGAGTTATTGGTCAGTGCTGCCCTTGACCCAGCCATGATCGAAACAATCGAGGCCAACAACGGTAGGAATGATCAAGTTTATTCATTATACATTTGTGACAGTTCATCAGGGAAGGCGATGGCCTAGTGCTATTGTCGCTAGACTATTAATTCAGGAACTCAGCTAATGTTTTGGGGACCGGGGTTAGAATCCCCCCACGGCAGATGGTGGAATTTGAATTCAATAAAAAAAAATCTACTGATGACCATGAAACTATTGTCAATAGTTGGAAAAACCCATCTCGTTCATTATTTCCTTCCTTGAGGGAAGGAAATCTGCCTTCCTTACCCAGTCTGGCCTACATGTGACTACAGAGCCACAGCAATGTTGTTGACTATCAACTGCCCTCGGGCGACTAGAGATGGGCAGGAAATGCTGGAGTCAATTCACCTAACCAGCACGTCATTTGGACCGTGGGAGGAAACCGGAGCACCCGGAGGAAACCCACGCCGGCAGGGGAAGAATGTACAGTGACCCAAGCTGGGAATTGAACCCAGGTCCCTGGTGCTGTGAGACTGCAGTGCTCAACACTGCCACCGTACCACCCTTATTATGATTAACTTGCAAACCGTATATTGGTTTTGAGTGAGAAAACTTATTTCCAAATTTTTGCTGTTATCCCAAATCCTGTCTCATGTTTTCATTTTCTTGCTCCTTTCCTCTTGTTTCTCTGATTGTGAACTTGAGTCCCCCCCCACTCCAGGTTCCCTCACCTTCCTGGTGTCTCATTCTGTTTTTGGGGGGAGGGCGGCGGAGGGAGTTGGGGTGGTGAAAGGAAAAATCTGCCAACGTTTCTGAAAATGATACCAAATACCTGTGGGATTAAATCCTAGTATCATAGAATCTCTGCAGTACAGAAGGAGGTCTTTCAGCCCATCAAGCCTACACTGCACCCCACCCCCAACAAAGCATCTTGCCCAATTCTATATCTTTCCACACTCCTGTCCTATTCCTGTAACCCCCATGCGTTTACCCCATTAATTCACCTAACCTGCACATCTTTGGACACTAAGGACAATTTAGCATGGCCCGATCCACTTAACCTACATTTTGGGCCACTAAGGGGTAATTTAGCATGGCCAATCCACCTAACCTGCACATCTTTGGGCTGCGGGAGGAAACCAGAGAACCTGGAGGAAACCCATGCAAACACGGGGAGAATGTGCAAACTCCACATAGCCGGTGACCCGAGGCCAGAATTAAACCAGGAGTCCCTGGCGCTGTGAGGCATCGTGCCGCCACTGTTCGCTGCTAATTTATATCATTGCTTTTCATCGCAGACGAACTTTACTTACCAACTATGAGGAAGATTGATGGCATTTTAACAGAACATAAGAAACGTGTGACAAAGCGAGTGTCTCTGAGCTCCTCGCTGCAGGTACCTGTGTGACTCTTAATCTACTTTGACTAAAGTCCGTGTGTCAGTGCTGCCTGGGTTATTGCCATGATAGCCTCCCATCCATCGACTCCCTCTACATTTCCCGCTGCTTTACGAAAGCAGCCAGCATAATTAAGGACCCACCCGCACCCCAGACATTCTCTCTTCTACCTTCAAAAAAAGATACAAAAGTCTGAGGTCACATACCAACCGAGTCAAGAACAGCTTCTTCCCTGCTGCCTTTTCAATGAACTTACCTTGCATTAGGTTGATCTTTCTCTATATCCTAGCTAAAAGTTAAAGTTTATTTATTAGTGTCACAAGTAGGCTTGCGTTAACACTGCAATGAATTTATTCTCCCTGTCCCTAGTTGTCACAGTCTGACATTAAAAAAAACTCCAACAACAATTGCTACCTGTAGGAATAAGACTTCCCACTTGAAGTAGTTAATTTTTAGTACCAGATAGGTTAACTGATAGTAATTAGCAATTACCATTCATTAGCAGTGAATTTGTTGACTTCAACTTTTGTGCTTTGTTTAGTTTGTAGTTAGCATTACAGGAACCTGGTGCTACTCAACACCAGACAGGCAACAGATGGCGTTCACCAATGATGGTCGCCTTGGGCAGCAATTTTTGATTATTTGCATGTAGCTGCACAAAGGCCTCTTGTGTAATGTTGCAGTAGCATTTGCACATAGAATTCCTGCAGTGCAGAACGAGGCCCTTTGGCCCATTGAGTCTGTAGAACATAGAACATTACAGCACAGAACAGGCCCTTCGGCCTTCGATGTTGTGCCAACCAAAATAAAAAGCAATGCCCCTCCAAACTAAACCATTCCCTTCTCTTCCATATACACTGACTCTCTAGCTGAGTGTCTTTCCCAGGCCCTATCTCCCACTCTCTCCCCATAATCCCACACATTTAATCCATTAAACGACACATCTTAGGGCAATTTAGTACTGCCAATCCACCTAACCTGCGCATCTTTGGAGTGTGGGAGGAAACTGGAGCACCCGGAGGAAACCCATGCAGACATAGGGAGAATGTGCAGATCTCCACACAGACAGTTGGAACCCAATACGGCGCCCTGGTGCTGTGAGGCAGCGGTGCTAACCACTGTACCACCGTGCGCCCACATCACAGCGAGTGTCATGAGCCTCACTGGTCTTTGGTTAAGAGGATCTGGACACTGTGTAAAGCTTTGGTTCTGTGTGTGTGCTCTGTTACAGGAGGGGCTGCAGGCATTTCCTCAACTGGTCGTCGAAGACTGCGAAGCGGACCGCAAGGGTATCCCAGCCAGCTCGGTGAAATTAAAAGTGGCCGGTGCACCATACAACAGGAAGACACTCAACCAGCTAAAGAAGAACGTACCGCGACCACAGGTAGGAATCCCTCTAATTTGGCGCCAGTCCAGGCACTGAACGAGTGGGTGTCACCTGTCGATGGTTTGCAAGAGGTTCAGTTGCTAGACAAATTGGTCTATGTGGTGACCCCTCCCATTGGGCTCAACAGTACGTCAGGTCAGGTCATCACAGGAGGGTGGGTAGGGCGGGGAGTAGGGTAGGTGAAGGTTATAGGGTTGAGTAGCTGGCTGACCTGTCACTGGGACAGTCAGTTGGATAGACGTTGGAGGGCCGATGATACCAATGGATTTCTATCCAAGTCAGTGATGTGGCATTGAAATGGAGAAACAAGAGGCCATTGATCTCTTGCCTACATGCAATCCTGTTGCAAGCTGGAGAAGCAGCATCTCATTTTCCAGTTGGTTGCATTGCAGTCCTGGGGACCCAACCTTGAGTTTGGCAACTTTAAATTTTGACCTTTTTGACCTCCATCTTTGGCAGTGATTGGGTTCAGGACTAGCTTCCGACTGGGGCAGAGATTGCCCGTTATTTGGAAGGCAAGTTACAGATGATATTCAGTAATGCTTTGATCTCCCGGAGTGGATTTGACATCCTGAGAGAGCCAGAGTGGCATTTTCCCAAATTTCCCCTCTCTGAATGGCCCTAGGGTTATTTTTGTTGGCCTCTCCCAGGACATGAGAAGACTGTGGGGATGGAAGAGGGTTGGGAGGGGGTAGCTATGGATAGAATGCCTTCTACAATAGGATTATAGAATCCCAGAATCTTTACCGTGCAGAAGGAGGCCACTCAGCCGTCGAGACTGCACCAACAATAATACCACCCAAAGTCTTTTTCCGTAACTCCATGTATTTACCCTGCTAATCCCCGTGACACTAAGGATCAACTTAGCATGGCCAATCTGACCTGCACATCTTTGGAGTGTGGGAGGAAATCCACACGTACACGGGGAGAACGTGTAAATCCAAACAGACAGTGACCCAAGGCCGGAATTGAACCCCTGGCAGTGTCAGGCAGCAGTGCTAACTGCTGAGCCACTGTGCCACCTTGTTCAATTAGGAGGGTAAATGCTTTGAATGAGTAACACTGCAACTAAATATTAATCATGGTATCACAGTGGTTAGCACTTCTGTCTCACAGCTCTAGCAACCTGGGTTCGATTCCTGGTTTGGGTCACTGTCTGTGTAGAGTCTACACGTTCTCTGCTGTCTGTGTGGCTTTCCTCTGGATGCTCCAGTTTCCTCCCACAGTCTGAAAGACGTGCTGGTTAGAAGCATTGACCCGAAGAGGCGCCGGAGACTGGCGACTAGGAGACTTTTGCAGTAATTTCATTACGGTGTTAATGTAAACCTTACTTGTGACTAATAAGTAAACATTTTATTTCTCCGGCCTTCGGTTGGGTGTCTGTGTGGAGTTTGCATTTTCTTCCCATGGGTGACCCGAGGCCGGAATTGAACGTGGACGCTGGGGCAGTGTGGCAGCAGTGCTAAACCACTGTGCCACCCTGCCGCCCGTGGATAAAGCAACTGTTTCTTTTTCCTCCCCCTCTTGCCCTTGAGTTTTGCGTGTTTGACGGAGAGGCAATGGTTGACATTTGCAGTGCGTGTAAATTGGCATTGCCCACACTGTGCGTTCGTTGATTCTGGAGATCTTCCCTCTGTTTGTTTTTCCAGGACTTCCAAGTGGAGGCGGAGAAATTGCAGTTTTACACTTTGTTTCACTCCCTCCATCACTACAAGTACCACACGTTACTGCATTGCAAGGAGCAGGTGAGTTGGTTCCTCTCCGACCTCTTCCTTCTTTTAAAAAAAAAACCTATGTGAATTGATTTATAGTACTGCACTCTCCAGCTGTCTCTTCCCCCTATGTTTGAATTGTGTGACTGAATTGGGGACAGTTGTCCGGACGGAGGCGGTTAAGGGAAGACTTCATAAAGGCATTCAAAATTACGAAAGGTTTTGACAGAGCAAATAGGGACAAATAGTTCTCGTTGGCAGGAGAGTTGGTCACCAGAGGGCACAGATTTAAGACATAGGAGTAATACTAGACCAGGTGGCCTGTCAATACAATCCTGGCTGATCTTTCCTGCCTGATCCCCATATCCCTTAAGTCCCTGAGAGGCCAAAACTCTGTCAATTCCAGCCTTAAATATATTCCAATGATACAAGATCAGCTAAAAGATATCTGCCTATCCCAACCTTAAATATAGGGACAACACAAGATCAAACAACAGATCTCTTTCTCTCTCGGCCTGGAATATATTTCAACGACACAAGATCAAATAAAAGGACACGAGGTGATGTGAGGATTTAAAAAAAATTAACATTGTGAGTAGTTGTGATCTGGAACTTGCTGCCTGAAAGGGAAACAGATTTGATAACTTTTGAAATGGTGTTGGATACTTCAAAAGCAAAACTGGGCAGGGTTATGGGATAAGTGCAGGGGAATGAGGCTTCCTGGATAGCTCTTTCAAAGAGCCAGTACCGACAAATGGGCTGAATGGCTTCCTCCCCCACTGTTAAGTTTCTATTAAACTCTGCAGCTAAGTTGCGGATAGATCCTGTCATAGAAGGAACTCTTAAAAATGCCAATAATAAAAATATTACAAACTTATTCCAACTTAAAAATCAAAGAAAGCGTTTCTCCCCATGTCTGCGTGGGTTTCCTCCAGGTGCTCTGGTTTACTCCCACAGTCTGAAAGATGTGCAGGTTCGGTGAATTAGCCATGCTAAATCGCCCAAGTGTCAGGGGGACTAGCTCGGGTAAATGCATGGGGTTACAGGGATAGAGCCTGGGTGGGATTGTGGTCAATGCAGACACGTTGGGCTGAATGGTGTCCTTCTGCACTGTAGAATTCTGTGGTTCTATGATAAGGTAGTGTGGTGCGTATAATAGTGAATTAGTATGCCAAAGATTACAGGTTCAAATCTGACCAAGGTCAGTTATCAGACTGAATTAATATCACTCTAGTAATTTGTTGCCATGTACACCAGACGATGACCATGAAACTATTGTCAATTGTTGTAAAAACCCATCTGGTTCACTAATGAAATCTGCTGTACTTTCTTGGTCTGGCCTGGGTATGACTCCAGATCCACAGTAATCTGCAAGGCTTCTGGAGAAGGTGAGAGGGCATGGGATCCAAGGGGCTTTGGCCTCGTGGATCCAGAACTGGCTTTCTGGCAGAAGGCAGAGAGTGGTTGTGGATGGGTCTTGTTCTGTATGGAGGTTGGTAACCAGTGCAGTGCCCCAAGGATCTGTTCTGGGACCCCTGCTGTTTGTCATTTTCATAAATGACCTGGATGAGGAAGTAGAGGGATGGGTTAGCAAGTTCGCCGACAATACAAAGATCGGTGGTGTTGTGGATGGTCTGGAGGATTGCCAAAAGTTGCAGCGGGACGTAGACAGGATGCAAGACTGGGCAGAGAAGTGGCAGATGGACTTCAATGCAGATAAATGTGTAGTGGTCCATTTTGGCAGGAATAATGGGATGAAGGAGTACAATATAAGGGGTAGGAGTCTTAGCTGTGTTGTAGAGCAGAAGGATCTCGGGGTCCGGGTCCATAGGACTCTTAAATCGGCCTCGCAGGTGGAGGAAGTGGTCAAGAAGGTGTACGGTGTACTGGCCTTCATTAATCGAGGAATAGAGTTTAGGAGTCAGGAGGTAATGATGCAGCTCTATAAGACTCTTGTCAGACCCCAGTTGGAGTATTGTGCGCAGTTCTGGTCGCCTCATTATAGGAAGGATGTAGAGGCTATTGAGAGGGTTCAGAGGAGATTTACAAGGATGCTGCCTGGATTGGGAGGCAGGCCTTATGAAGATAGGTTGAGGGAGCTGGGACTCTTCTCACTGGAGAGACGTAGGTTGAGAGGCGACCTGATAGAGGTTTATAAAATGTTGAGAGGAATAGATAGGGTGGACTCTCAGAGACTATTTCCCCAAGCGGAAATGGTCAATACGAGAGGACACAGATTTAAGGTGCAGGGAAGCAAATACAAAGGAGATGTCAGGGGTAGGTTTTTCACTCAGAGGGTGGTGAGTGAATGGAACCGACTGCCGTCGGAGGTTGTTGAGGCAAACTCACTGGGGTCTTTTAAGAGACTTCTGGATGAGTATATGGAAAAGAATAGGATAGGGGGTTATAGATAGGTCTGTGACAACTCGTGGGCTGAAGGGCCTGTTTGTGCTGTATTGTTCCACGTTAATGTGGTTAACTCTCAACTGCCCTCTGAAATGGCCGAGCAAGCTATTCAGTTGTATCAGTCCAAAGATGGGCAATAAATGCTGACCAGCCGGATATGCCCACGTCCCACAGATGAATTAAAAAAGGTTGATTCTCAATTCCGTCAGGGTAACTGGGCGCTTAGCAATGGATACTCGCTCACTGAGACCAAATAATTTGTAAAAACAAACCCTGTCTAAATTATCTAAGCTGATTTTGATGAGATCTAACAGACCGGTGTGCCTTCCTCTGTTTCAATCCATCCTTTGCCTTACTACCCTTCAACCTAATGCTTTCTCATTAGAATGATAAAAACTCTGCAGTGCAGGAGGAGGCCATTTGGCCCTTTGAGTTTGCACCAATGACAATCCGACCCCAGGATCTATCCCCATAACCTCAAACATTGACCCCACTAAATCCCTTTAACCTAGATATCGCAGGAACCACGGGCAAGATAGCACGGCCTTTCAACCAAACTTGCATATCTTTGAACCCGTGCCGACACGGGGCGAATGTGCAAAGTCCGCACAGGCAGTGACTGAAGCCGGGAATCGAATCCTGATCCTTGGAGCTGTGAGGCAGCTAATGTTAACCACTGTGTGCACCCTTGACCTGGTTGGATAAGGGGACACATTGGCACTGCAGGAAATTCAGTCATAATCAAACTTATCTCAAGAAGTGCCTGACTGATGCTTAAAAAACGTCAACTGAGGCTTTAGCATTGTGACATGCAATAATTGTAGTTTTACTCCTGACTTTTTTGTGCTGCAGAAATTGTTGACTTGTGATACAGACTTGAGACTATTTTTACTATCAGTCAATGTGATGGGAGCAATGTGGGGACCAAAAGAGAAAATGCTGGAAGATCTCAGCAGATCTGGCAGCGTCTGCAAGGATAGAAAAGAACTGACGTTTCCAGTCCAGATAATCCTTTGTCGTTCCTGCAATATGCATGGAAAGGTGGCAACTCAGCCTCCCTGTGGAGGTCTGGTTGGCTCAGTTGGCTGGTGCGGGTCAGACTGGTGCCCACAGCGCGGGATTCGATCCCGATCCCATTTGGGGTGGATTTGGGATTGGACCCTGGTGAAGAGCGTAGTGCTTATGAGAGAGGACCTGCCCTTGGGGACAGGAAGGAAGAAGGTGTGGGGATTCCCAAACGATGGTGGAATGATGGCACGGCACGGTGTCCTCACAGTGCGCCAGGGACCTGAGTTCGATTCCTGGATCGGGTCACTATCTGTGCAGAGTTTGCACATCCTCCCATGATGTCTCTGTGGGTTTCCTCCTGGTGCTCTGGTTTTCTCCCACAGTCCAAGGATGTGTGGGTTAGGCTGACTGGCTGTTATAACTGTTCCTTGGTGTCAGAGAGACTAGCAGTGTAAATAAGTGAGGTTATGGGATAGGGCCTCGGTGGGATTGTAGTCAAGTGCAGCCTCGATGGGCTGAATGACCTCCTTTAGCACTAATGTGGAGTTGTGGCATTGACTGGAGTAAACACAGTAAGAAATCTCACAACACGAGGTTAAAGTCTGACAGGTTTATTTGGTAGCACAAAGTTTTAGAGTGCTGCTCCTTCATCAGGTGAGTAACCCCCACGACTTGCCTGGGCTTGCAAAAATCTCACTAACTGTCCTGGCTTGAGATAATTCACACTCTTTAATTTGTGCTTAACTCTCTCCCCAGCCCTCCTACATTGTCTGCACCTGCAAAGACTTGATTACCAGTTGACACTCGCGTTCCAACCATTATCTTGTAATTGAATTTGTGTCTATATTTTCCCCGTTTGTGAAACAAATCCAGCACTCCAAAAGCTTATGCTACCAAATAAATCTATGGATGTTAACCTGGTGTTGTGAGACTACTCACTGCTTCTTTAGCACTGTAAGGATTCTATGATTAAACCCCCAAAATGAATATTTGCCGAGTGTGATTTCTTGTAATTGCTGTCCATGGAATCGAGAGGTCAAAGTATTAGAATCTCTACTGTGCAGAAGAGGCCATCACGCGTGTGCTGACCCTCTTCTAGAATATCTTAAAGATGTACAGGTTAGGGTGCGTTGGCCATGCTAAATTCTCTCTCCGTGTACCTGAACAGGCACCGGAGTGTGGCATCTAGGAGATTTTCGCAGTAACTTCATAGAATCATAGGATGCTACAGTGCAGAAAAAGGCCCTTTGGCCCATCGAACATAATCCCACCCAGGTCCTACCCCCATATCCTTATTAATCCCTCTAACCTACGCATCTCAGGACATTAAGGGGCAATTTCTTAGCACGGCCAATCAACCTAACCTGCACATCTTTGGACTGTGGGAGAAAACTGGAGCACCCGGAGGAAACCCACACAGACACAAGGAGAATGTGCAAACTCCTTACAGATGGTGACCCGAGCTGGGAATGAAACTCAGGTCCCTGGAGCTGTGAAGTAGCAGTGCTAACCACTGTGCTACTGTGCCTCCCCATTGCAGTGTTAATGTAAGTCTACTTGTGACACTGCTAAATAAACTTTAAACTTGAGTTTTAGTTTTGTATCTGGCTTTCTCTCTTCTCCCACCCCCACCCCCACCCTGCAGACAGACACACTGTCGGACGTAAACGAGGATTTGGGCCAGGAGGAGATTGTACAACAGTGCATGCGGAACGTGGCGTGGTTGGAGAAACTCTTTGATTCGTTCAGCGAGCTCCTCACACAGGTGCAGCAGCAGTGCGCGTGACATCCCTCTCCCGCCTCCACCCGACTGCACGACAAAGGCTGCCCGGGACGATCCTCCCCCCCCCCCCCCCCCCCCCCCCCCTCTCTTGTTTTCTCTCTCTCCCCCTCAACCCCTCATCCTTCATCCTATTCCTGACCATTCCCTCCTCACCAATGCTTCCATCTCCCTTCTTCCTTTCCTCCAACGGTGGACCCCCTACGTCCTCACTAAAACTGTACAGGACGTGACATCAGTGATCAAAGGAGAAGGCCTAACGTTCATCACTGGATTTTTATTTTATTTTTTGGGTTGTTGTTGTTGCTGTGCGGTGATTTCAGTGCGAAAACTATTCAGTTAGGAGTGTTGAGCGACTTATTTTCTCTCTTGCTGCCACCCCCCCCAAAAAAAACCTCGATGAAGCCTGGAGGCCTAGGCCCCGGCCTGCTCTCAGTGGTACCAAGAGGCATCAAGGCGGAGGGTAAGTGCTGAACTTTAAAGCCTTGCAAAGCAATAGTGTTAATTCCTTTGTCACCCAGATTGACTCCCTACCTCCACAGTTGCCCACCTTTCAAAGACCCTCCCTGCTGTTTCTGTAAACGCAGTTGCTAAGCCAGAGGAGGTGGGACGGGGGAGGGGTTGGAATGCTGCTGAAGGGGGCAAAGGACGGTGCCAGCCTTTTAATTCACTTTCGGCCTGAACCCGGGGAGCCGTGTGGTAATTTGCCTGCTCGTGGCCTGTTTTCACTCTTTTGTAGCAGTGCGTTAGTATGGTGGGGGACGTGGAGTTGGCCATCATATTGGGGTGCGATGCTGAGTGTGGCTTTGTGGTGAATGGCGTGGGGATTGGGTTTGAGACAAGAGGGGGAAAGAAAAGGCGTGTTCGGAGGGGGAGAAAAAAACCACAACGTTAAAACCAGGCACAGATTTTCTTCCTTTTAAAAGCGAAATATAAATTAGTTTGAGATGTCAGATTGCCCATCACAATCTTTTAATAGATTATAATTATAATTTAATATAAATTATAATTATATTTCAAAACTAATTCCTCTCCCTTAACCCCCATTTTCCTCCGTTCCTGAGGCATGCTCAGTGACAATTAGAGTGCTCTCACCTTTTTTTTAAATCAGGGAGTTTAACCCTAATACGAGCAAACGTTCTGAAGGTCTCGCTCTGCGAGCAGGGCTGAAAGTGACATCCAACGCCAGTCGCAGGCTAAGTGAGAGTACAGGGGCCTGGGGAGCAGTGGGAAGGGGAACATTGTCCCTTTTGGGTCATTTTCTTTCTGTAATTCGCCCTACTCCCGCCCCTGCCACTTTCACTGCCCCATCCTCTCCCACTTCCAAACCCCACACAACCCCAACCCTTTCCCACATGGATGCGAGTAGGATTCTTGTCAATATTCAAAGAGGTAAATTTTCCAGCCCGTTTTGCAACTCCTTCATCTACCTGGTACTGGCTCTCATGGCGTTGTTCAAGTTTAACCCACCCCACTCTGTATGCAAGTTCCCGTAAATGTGATTGAGGGCAGGGGTGGGGAGTCAGGGCGGGGGATCGTTGGAGAAGAGCACGAACTTTGCACCTCTCGACCAACGGACCACTTGACTTGTCTTCCCTGATGGACTGTTTCCAAGTGGCCAGTCCCGCTTCGCGGCTGGTGGCATTTGTTTTGTTTCCCCCCCGCCTCACCACCACCAGCTGTTGGAATTCTGTTGCTTCCCCAAAGGCTTGAATAAATCAGGAGGCGCCAACCAACTTTCTTGTTTCCAATTTGACCAATGGTTTTCTTAGCTGCTGTAACGAGGGCCGTGTCCCAGCAGAGCCTTAACTGCAGTATTATATTGTGGCATTCTCCTATCCCTTTGCCAGCTGCCCAGCGCAGGCTTAGGATGTAAAGTAGGCCTCTTAACTCTACTTCAATGTTTCCCCAGAGGTCACGATGCTTTCCTGATCTGGAACTGTCTAACTTCAGTTCAAGTTAAGTTCTATTTCTACTTCTAGCGGTTGGAGTAAATTGTTGGCCCCCTTCAGCCGATTGTCCGTTAATTATCTGGTTAGAATTTGTGAAAACCCAGTCAGATAGTCTTCACTGTTGCCATGGCTACCAGACTGGTTTGCACACTCTGACCTGATCCTTGAGGTGTACTTAACTTCTCTAACCCCCTCTCTTCGCCCCCCTCCCGCCCCATTCATAATAGATAAAGAAAAAAAAACCTGCAGGTTTTTGTCTATAAATTATTGTTTTTAGTGAGGTTAAATTAAAGCCGAAATGATGGAATCTAGGCCTGTAGGGCTGGTAATGCTGGAGCAGCTTTACGCTCCCAAGTGAGTGGATTGGGAGACAGTGCAAATGGGTGCCATTTTGGAGGACAGGTGACTAGTCTCTGCCAATGGCTGTCATTCTGGAGAAGAAGTGATGGTGAAGGACTGCCAACCTCAAGGGCCAAGTGATGACTGGATTATCTTTGATTGCCATTGATTATCTGGTTAGAATTTGTGAAAAGCCACAAAATCCAATCAGAGAAAGCCTTCACCGTGATGTAGGGTTGTGAAGGGCAACTGAAAATGGCTGCCAGTCTGGACTACGTGACTGGACGTTCCCAATGGCCACCAGCCCACGAGGAACGATGTATTCCACAGTCCGAAGAACCAGTTTCTTCATCGATACGATCGCACAATCAAAGAAGACAATCTGCCCCTACTAAAAAATGGCTGCTGTAAATCTCTTCTTCCTTTGCCAGACAACACACTCAGCCACCCACTCATGTGGAGGGAGGGGATGAGGAGGTAGAACAACACTTTGGAAAAGATGAGCAGTCTAATTTTAGCACTTGCTGCAAGTGAGACAACCTGGAGTATTCTTGACCTGACTTCTGGCCAACTCTGGGTGAATGGGGGATTTGGGGTGGCGGGGGGGGAGGGGGGTTACGGTTGGCGGTACAGAGTGGGGTAGGGGAGGAGGAGAGGGGAAACCTGCTGAGAGAAGGAACCGTGCAGGAACAGCTTTGAGCTTTCCTTCAAGGGGAAAAACCCAATAAAAGTTTGAGGTTGAGCGGCATGTTTTAGACATCATTTCTTTTAGATTTTAATCAAAAAAAAAAGAATTTCTCCCTCATCCTTCTAACAAGAGAATTAACTATTTAAAGAGAGGGGGGAAAAGAAAATACACAAAAAAAAAGACTAACGCTGGCTGGATATAATTTAATCAGGTTTTGAAGTTATTTAAAAGTGTTTTACTTATTCCATGTCTCTCTCTCTTTCTCTCTCCTTCCAGTAAAACGATTTTACACAAAATCAAATTAGATTCTGTCCTTTCCGGGTGCTGAGTTGTGTGAAGCGCTTTTTAAAACAGTGGCTACATGCCAAATCACCAGTGTATATATTGTACAGAGCAAATGTCCATGTACTATATTATATTTGAGAGAGGTAATCGATACTTAACAGAGGAAAAAAAAAAGCAAGGTCGCTTAGCTGTGATGTTCAGTTTGACTGGACCCTATTAGTACCTGGTTTATATAATATGTTCTGAGACTCGTCGAGTGTCCTATTTTATTCAGAAAGGCAGTTTTTCGACAAGATGGGCGAATGACGCCCCCCTCCCTCACCTTCCCCTCCCCCTCCCCCCACACCTCTCCCTCGGTGAACGGCAGGATGGAGTTTGTGCACGATAGGGTCTCCCTACCTCCGTGCCCTCATGTGGAGGGTTCAGACGCTTGAGCCAGCGGTCACAGCCCAATCGGGGACTGATCACAATTGCTGCTGGGGGGTGGGGGGGTGGGTGGGTTGCGCGATTGCACTCCTGTCTCTTGAGTTGGGGGTGGGGGGCGGAATGTGGGGATAGGTAGTTTAAGAATAATAATGAGCAGATAGAAAAGTGAAGTACTGTGGCAATTGGAAATCAGAAATGAAAATAGCGGCTCCTGATTCCTGTGTGTCCCTGCGTGTGTGCATGTGTGTGAGTAACATCTGGCTGCGGTGATGCCTGCCCTAGTCGAATTACCTACAGATGCCTGTCAGCTGAACTATGCATCCTGGTTGCCAGGCGCTGAGAGACCAGCGGGGACAGTTTGCACCGCTGCCTCTCAATGCCAGAGACCTGAGTTCAATTCCCAGCTTGGGTCAATGTCTGTGTGCACATTCTTCCCATCTCTGCATGGGTTTTGTCAGCTGCTCTGATTTCCTCCCACAGTCCAAAAGATGTGCTGGTTCGAGTGCATTGGCTATGCTAAATTCTCCCTCAGAGTACCTGAACAGGTGGTGGAGTGTGGCGACTAGACGATTTTCATAGTAACTTCATTGCAGTGTTAATGTAAGCCTACTTGTGACACAAAAACATAAACTAAACCCTCCCAGTGTATTTGGCATTTTAAGAGAATGCCAAGCTAAGCAATTGTCAGCTGCCTGGTTCTGAATTGGAGCATCATATTCTGAACCAAATTTTAAAGATTTATTTATTAGTCACAAGTAAGGCTTACATTAACACTGCAATGAAGTTACTGTGAAAATCCCCCTAGTTGCCACAATCCAGCGCCTGTTTGGAATATCATGACTCTTGCTTAAGCTGGTTGCCATTACTGCTGTCCCGCTGATAATGTTTCTGTAGATGTATCTGTTGGAAAGGCGATCTATCAGAGAATCCTACAGTGCAGAAGGAGGCCATTTGGCCTATCCAGTCTGCACTGACCACAGTTCCAATCAGGCACTATCCCCGTAACCCCATGCATTTGCCCTGACTAGTTGTCCTGACAGTAAGGGACAATTTAGCATTGCCAATCCATCTAACTTGCACATCTTTGGACTGTGGGAGGAAACCGGAACACCTGGAGGAAACCCATGCAGACACAGGGAGAATGTGCAGACACCAGACAGACAGTGACCCAAGCCAGGAATCGAACCTGGATCCTTGCTGCTGTGAGGCAGCTGTGCTAACCATTGTGCCGTTGTGTTGCCCCATCAGTGCCACTGACTGGAATGCCGGATCTTATCCTACCCCAGAAATCCCTCACTAGCAGGATTACACCCGCCAACCAGGCGTTATCCAGATCAAAAGTAGCTTGGAGGAAGACCTCCTTTTATCTTGTTTCCTCCCTTTTTTACACATTATGTAGAAATTAGAATGAAATTCTGACAAGCTGGCACTGATATAGGGTTAACGTCTGTTGTGATGTCCAAAGTACGCCACCAACAGCACTGTGAGAATGAGCAGATAATCAGAGAGAATCATAGACTCACTCCTGTGCTAATGGAGGTCATTCAATCTATCAAGTCTGCATTAATAACAATCCCATCCAGGGCCTATCACCATACCCCGTTAATCCCCCTCACACAATTTAGCATGGTCAATCCACCTTTTTTGGAGACCAACCTAGCCACAAATATTGAAACTCCCCCTGCTGTATGCAATAGTGTCTCTAGATCTTTCCCACATCCCAGTTGAGAGACCCCGGTTTAATGTCTTATCTAAATGTCAGCACATCTAACTATACAGCACTCCTGCAATGGGAGGCTCGGTGCCTGGCCGAACGTAATGCCTGAATTCTGCATCTTGTTCTCTGGAGTTTATAAAAGAGAGTGATAGATGAAGTCCCTCCCACCTACTTTTCCTCCAATTGATTCCGACCTAATACAGTTTCTGTTATTTATCACCTTTCTTGTGATTTCAGCTTTGGGAAAGGCAGATTCCTGCCTTCCATTTGCTGGGCTTCCATTCCTTGCGGTCCCTTTTCCAGGTCTCCAACCGACTCACGCTAGAATACAGTTCCCTGTCTACTAATTGATATTTTGCCTCCTTTCTCCATGTCTAAGGGCAGTGTGCAGTCCTGCTAGAGGGGAAAGTGGTTCAAACCCTAGCCTGAATTGTATTGCCCCCCACCCCCAACTCTCATCCAATGCCTCCCTTTGACTGAGGTCCTAAGCTAGCCCCTTCACTCCCCTCCTTTAAACCAGGCTAGTTGCACTCCCCTTGCTGAGTGACTGTGAAGTGATCTGCATGATGCTGAGGATCCAGGCCATCATTTTGCTTCCGCGTTCCCTTTATTTGTCCATCATCTGCTCCCTCCGTCATCAGAATGGAACCCTTTGGTTGGTCTGAATTATCTGCTTGGCTCCATGAACAGGCAGACTAGGAACTGTTTGAGTTGGCCTTGGCTGTGCCCATCTGAATTACCTAATAACATCAAACCCAAATGGAGGAAATGGAAAGTCCAGGTAAGGGGCTAGGCCTCACCTGCAGTGTAGGGGGGTGAAAGGAATAAGCATTTACAAACAGTGGAGACAATGGCCTCGTGGTATTATTACCAGACTATTAATCCAGAAACTCAGTCAATGTTCTGGGGCACTTGGGTTCGAATCCCGCCATAGCAGATGGTGGAATTTAAATTCAAATAAAAAACAGATCTGGAATTAAGAATCTGCTGATAAAACCATTGTCAATTGTCGGAAAAACCCCTCTCGTTCACTAATGTCCTTTAGGGAAGGAAATCTTACCCGGTCTGGTTATATGTGACTCTAGGGCCACAGTAATGTTGTTGACTCCCAACTGTCCTGAATTGTGGACAACAAGAGATGGGCAATAAATGTTGGCCAGTCAGTGATGCCCATCTCACAGAAATGAATTTAAAAAAAGCCTTGTTGCAACTGAACATTCTGGAAATTACTGGGTTATAATCTGAAGTTGGAACTTTAATTGAGAGTTTTCATCAACTGTGAGGATGGAGTTTATTTAAATCAAAGATTCTAGGAATTCCTCCAGGTTAGAAGGACTTTAAGGAATTATTTCCAATTTCAGGTTAATTTTTGGATGAATAAATGTGTGTTTGTATGTTTGTGAATGGAGTGAACAGTGGGGAGCTATCAGATGAAGGATATCTCGTGGCAGGCGCTGCTCAGAGGACTTGAATTTACATAATGTTTTTGTTGCCAGCTCTGGAAGATATTCCTGAAGGTTTCATCACGACTACCTTCAGCCAACCTTCATTCCCAACTTCCCCCATCACTTTTTTAAGCAAAAGAAAGTCTTCAAACAAGAATGCTCCCAAAATCTTGGCCAGGTTTAAGCTCTCAGCAGTTGCCCTGGAGACTGATTTTGAGTTAACCCCAGGCCAATCCTGCAGTGTTGGCAATCCTTGCCTGGCAATGCCATTTATTCTGCTCTGAGTGATCCCTGTGTGTATCCTTGCCAGTCACGGGTGTAAGCTGGTTGTCAACTTGTGGTTGTGTCAATTTGAACATTGACTCTGTTTCTTCAGAGCACTCCAGTGTTGTCCATTGGTTTGGGAAACTTATTTGGACTTACTAAGGGGAAAGGGAGGAAAGGATTGGGGTTTTCTTCCTGAAATGACTGTTATCCTCGCCCCATCTACCACCCCACAAGTGTTTTTACCTTCTTGCTCCTCATCTGGCATTTTTATTCATTCACTCACTCACTAAACGCTGGTGCCTGCATCTAATTCCGCTCTCTCATCTTATGGTCTTAAGGGTTCCGAGGGTGCTGCAGGTCAGGGGTCACGTGTAGGCCAGACCAGGAAAGGTCGGCAGACTTCCTAACAGTGAGCCCTGTGGAGTTTTCCGACAATCTAGTGATCTCTTTTATTCCTGGTTTTATTTTTAATTTAAATTCTCTCGCTGCCATTACAGGATTTGAAGCTGTGACTCTGGAATCTGTAGTTCAGATCTCTGGACCACTGGGTTCAGTCTGTGAATGTAGTGTTTATCATTCCCATTACGAATGAAGTAAAATAACAAGAAGTGAACGGTTAGACCTGGGGAATCTCTTTTTTTTGTTAAGAAAAAGAGGAAGTTGCCATTCAAAGAAACATTCTTCCTTTTTTTTTCTCTCGATTTCTAAGAACCATATTTTAGGCAATCCTAAAAATGGCTGCCCCTGCTCTCTGCCTTGGTGAGCTGGCTACGCCAACTGGCTCTGCTCTTGCTGCCAACCAGGCGCCAATCAGAAGAGCAATTCCTGAGCTAGGGTTCGGGTTGTCAAAAGAATGTGTTCTGGAGGACCCCCGATGCTCCCCCCCCACACCCACAAAGCCCCATTCGCCTGCCATTGCTCATCTTTCAGCCCCTCCTCAGCCAATTAAGACGGCAAAGTGGTTAGTGCTACTGCCTCACAGCGCCAGGAACCTGGGTTCGATTCCCGGCTCTGCACAGAGTCTGCATGTTCTCCCTGTGTGTCTGCGTCGGTTTCCCCTGGGTGTTTCACACTCTGATGGATGTGCCAGTTAGGTTGATTGGCCACTCTAAATTGTCCCTTAGTGTCAGTGGGACTAACTAGGGCAAATACGTGGGGTTACAGGGAATGGGTTGCATTGTTGATGGTGTAGGCTTGATGGGCCAAATGGCCTCCTTCTGCACTGTAGAGATTCTATGAATTGGACGGCAAGACAAACTCTTCCTGATCAATCAGCTGAACAGCCCCCCCTAAGCTGCCAATCTTTTTTTGACAACAGCCAAAAGCGTTCAAGACATACTTAAAACAAAGGTGTATTTTTGTTGGCAATTTCCCCCTGCCCACTTTCACCTTGATGATTCATTGTTGAAGATTCTGGGGTAATCCTAGAGGCTTTGGTGACTCCGAGGAGAGGTGCAGGGGACGGAAGGAACGCGATGCAACGTTGTGGAGGGGCGGAGTGAGAGATAAACGGTTAAGGAGGAACTCGACATTTCACAGAAGCCCCCCCACCCATCCCTCCCAGCTCCTTCCCCCCCACTGAGGCAACACTAATGGCAACTGAGAACGTGGGCGGTTACTGCCTCGTGGACCTGTGCTCAGTTTGGAGATCTGTGGCCCGCACGGGCCCCAGGGTGAACTGTTCCCCCCCCCACCTTTGCCCATCGTTGTAAACTGCCTTTCTGAGTTGCAATGTTTTCATCCCTCTCTCTCTCTCAAACACTCTCTCTCTCTCTCTCATTACGTACTACTTATTATTGACTTTTTTTAATGACGTGTTTTAACTGTACAATGTTATGGCCTGAAAGGTATTGTTACTGTTTCTGATTTGTGTTTCTTGTATTGATGTTACATATATTATATATTTTTAATTGTTTAATAATGTCCTGCAAATGTTATTCTTTTCCTATTTCTACCCTCCCCTCCCCAGCCACCTACCCCACTTCCCTCGCAAAATGTAAAACTTGCGTTGTATCCTGTGTCCACAGAATGAAAAACAAAACACATTCTTCCTCTGTATTGTTTTTTCTAAAAAAAATAGTTTAACCTCTTTTGTGTTTTAAATGATGAATAATTCCTACGCTGCTTTCTGCATTTTTTTCATCTGGTTTAATATGCCTGTGTGTGAGAGATGGGTTGTCTTTGCTTGCGGTTCACGGACTATGCGGTTGTCCTTTTAGATGGTGCCCTGGATGGTCCAGTGGACACAAAGGGTGGGTGGGTGGGTTCTTGGGTAGATTTGACCTGGGGTTACTGAGTCTTCGTTCCAGGCACCGCTCCTCAGCAAGGGCGCAACCCAGATCTGCCAGTAGGTTCAGTTCCTCTATTGGCTGAGGTTATTCTGGGCCGCACGTTCTCAACCTTGCCCCTTTCTGAGGTGTGGTGACCCTCAGGTTAAATCACCACCATTCAGCTCTCCACATACTCTGGGATTATGGTGACTTGATCTGTTTACTGGAGCAAAACTATTGCAATTCTACCATCCAGTTAAAATAATCATGTATCTGTTCCTCACCTCCCTTTATCTAACTTGATTCTGTAATCCTTAGACCATAAGATCAAAAGAAATAGGAACATGAGGCCATTCAGCCCTTTCAGTCTGTTCCATCATTTAATAAGATCATGACGGATGATCTTATAAGATCATTAATAAGATCTTATTAACTAAGGAAGGTGATGACCTAGTGTTATGATTACCAGACTGTTAATCCAAAAACTCAGATAATATTCTGGGGATGTGGGTTCGAATCCCACGGTGGTAGATGGTGGAATTTAAATTTAATAACATATATATGGAATTAAGAATCTGCTGATGACCATGAAGGCATTGTCAATTGTTGGAAAAACCCATCTAGTTTACTGATGTCCTTACCTGGTCAGGCCTATGTGTCACTCTAGAGCCACAGCAATGTGGTTGACTCTCAACTGCCCTCTGGAATGGCCAAGCATGTCACTCAGTTCAAGGAGAATAAATGCTGGCCATATCCCGTGAAGGAAAAAACACTCACTAAATTCACTTTCCTGTTCTGTAAGCCTCAATTCCCCTACTGATCAGTCTCCACCTTAGAAATGTTCAAGGACTCAGCCTCCTGGTGGTCAAGAATTCCAAACTTTCGCTGCTCTTCCAGAGAAGAATTTTTTTCTTAAATCCGTCTTAAACGGGCATCTTCTTATCCTACCAATTAAAAACCTAGAGGAAGTGCTGGAAGTGAGACTGAAGTCACTTTTGGGTCAGCCCAAAAAGGGTAATTCATCTCGGCGTCCTCCTGAGGTTCTTTGCCATCTTGTATGTCGATCTTCAGCCAATTCAATTCATTCGACGTGGTATCAAGAAACGGCCGAGGCAAAGACCATGAGAGTGCTGACAATATTCCCTCTAGGATATTGAAGATGTGAGCTCTGGAACCTGCTTCTGTCTCTGGTCAGACTGATACAGTTTGAAGCCAGCTGTACTAGTGCCTAAAGTTACCTAAAGGTCTTTTTAAAGTTTATTTACTAGTCACAAGTAGGCTTACATTCACACTGCAATAAGGGTGAAAATCCCCTAGTCGCCACATTCCAGCACCTGTTCGGGTACACTGAGGGAGAATTTAGCACGGCCAATTGAACCTAACCAGCACATCTTTCGGACTGTGGGAGAAAACCAGAGCACCTGGAGGAAACCCACAGAGAAACGGGGAGAATGTGCAGACTCCATACAGACAGTGACCCAAGCTGGGAATCGAACCTGGGTCCCTGGCACTGTGAAGCAGCAGTGCTAACCACTGTGCCACCATGCTGCCTGGGTGTGTCCTGGCCACAAAAAGCCAGGTCGGATCCATTATTGGCAAAAGCGATGGAAGGTATTATTAACAGCGCTGTCAAAGTGGTATATACTTAGCAATAGTTCAATGTCTGATGTTCTGTCTCTCACGAGCCACTTGGCCACAGACCTCCGCGTAGCCTTGGCCCGAATGTGGTGCAAAAAACTGGATTCCAGAAGTGCAGCGAGAGGGACTGCACTTAACATCGAGGTGGAATATGATTGGGTGCGGCATTAAGAAACCCTACCAATGGGAATTGGGGTAAATTCATGGATTTGTGGTTATTGGAGACTCGTCATCTCAGCCTCAGCATCTCGCTGTGCCGGAGTTTCTCCAGGCAGTATGCTAGATTCAGCCACCTTCAGCTGCTTTGCCACAACTTTCCTGCCGTGATATGGTCAATTAGCTGATGAATGCACAATGTCCAGGCCCAACAGCATATCCTCAAATGACAAAATAGTCTTTGATAAGCCTAGACGTTATTCAGGTTTGAGCTGATGGGTGCTCAAAAAAATTGCCAGACAATGACTATCTTCACTAAAAGGATGTGTAATCAGCTTGCCTTGACACTCAATGGCATTAACACACAAAATGTCTAATGTAATGTGGGCAGGGGGTGGAAGAAGGGTATCCAACACAGGTCAGAAATTGAGTTACTAGAATCATTGATTCACCTATTGATTCCTTAATGCCTGTTTACTATCTGCAAGGCACAAGTTAGCAGTGTGATGGAATAAGTAAGTAAAGTTTTTAAGTTTATTTATTAGTGTCACAAATAGGCTCGCATTAACACTTCAGTGAAGTTACTCTGAAAATACCCTAGTCACCATTCTCCGGTGCCTGTTTGGGTATGTGATGTGGAGGTGTCAGCACTGGACTGGGGTGGGGCACAGGAAGAAGTCTCACAACACCAGGTTAAGGTCCAATAGGTTTATTTGGAATCACGAGCTTTTGGAGCACTGCTTCTTCATCACTCACTTGATGAAGGAGCAGGCTCCGAAAGCTCATGATTCCAAATAAGCCTATTGTACTTTAATCTGGTGTTGTGAGACTTCTTACTGTTTGGTTACACTGAGGGATAGTTTAGCATGGCCAATGCATCTAACCAGCATGTGTTTCGGACTGTAGGAGGAAACCAGAGGAAATCTACACAAATGCAGGGAGAACGTGCAAACGCCACGTGGACAGTGACCCAATCTGGGAAATGAACCTGGGTCCCTGACACTGAGAGGCAGCAGCGCTAACCGCTGTGTGACCACACTGCCCTTACTCAACTTGCCTGGATAAGTGTGGCTCAGACAATATTCAGGCAACTCAACAACATCCAGGACAAAGCAGACTCCTTTATCACTACCACTTCTTCCACTGCTGGTGCAGAGGTATGTACCAGCTAAAAGATGCATTGCAAACTGGCATTTCCTAAATCCTGTGAGCTTTTAACATTTGGAAAGACAAGGGAAGCAGATGTATCCCCCACCACCTGCAAGTTCCATTCCCAAGATACACTCCATCCTGGCCTGGAATCTCAAAGCTGCTCCTTCTTCATCGCTGGGTCAAAATCCTGGAACCCTGCTCCCTAATGACACGGTGAGAGTAAGGGAACAAGAAGATGGTTCACCAAGAAACTTTGAGGGCAGTTTGGGATGGGGAAGAAATGTGGTGGCCTTGCCAGGGATGCCTCTATCACATGAATGAATAAAGTTAAGGCTTTCATAAGAACCACAGCCACTTGAGCAAGGTTTATGCGTGTGTATCTAAACTATAAAATGATCATTCGTGTCCCCACCCACCCACCTCCCCCACCCTCCTGGATTGTGTTCCAGAAATGATAGATTTATTTGGGTACCGCAACGAAAGGCCCTCATACTTCCACATGTATCAAACATGCCTGCCTTTAAGAGTAGGCAAATTGAGACAATTCAGAAGCTTCGTAGCAAAACCTTCCTCTCCAAACAGAGGCAATCAAAAAGTGAAATCCGGTATTGATGGAAGCAATAATCAATGGAAGTTTCATTAAAAATCTAATGGATTCTTGAAGGAAGGAAATCTGCTCACCTGACATGATCTCTGTGACATCAATATGGTAACAAAAAACAGAGAAGTTAGCCCAACAACAGCTGCCAAGAAAATGCTGGATTCCATTCTTGAGGAGGTGTTGACAAGACACTTTGAATCTGCCTAAACATATTACAATTTTCAATGTAGTTTTATGAGGGGGAAATCTTGATGGACAAATAGTGGATATTATAGTGGCACAGTGGCTAGCACTGCTGTCTCACAGTGCCAGGAACCTGGTTCAATTCCCTGATGCGGTCATTTTTTGTGTGGAGTTTGCACATTTTCCCTGTGACTGTATGGGTTTCCTCCGGATGCTCCGGTTTCCTCCCACAGTTCAAAGATGTGCAGGTTAGGCAGATTGGCCATGCTGAATTGTCCTTTAGTGTCGGGGGATTAGCAGGGTAAATACATGAGATAGGGCCTGAGTGGGATTATTATTGATTCACACTCAATGGGCTGAAAAACCTCCTCTGCACCATAGAGATTTTAGTGAAGGTTTTAGTTACAGTGTTACGTTGGAGAAACTGGAGTTGTTTTTGGAGCAAATGAATTCTAAAACAGATGGACAAGATTATGACAGATTTCGATTAAATAAATAGTATAGCTGATTGTACAAGAACCAAGAGACATAGATTTAAAGTTTTTTGGACAAGCGATTTAGGGGGATGGAGTGACTGGATTGCTCTGCAGAGAGTTAGTTTGGATCCAGTGGCCAAATGGCCTCCTTCGGTACCATAACTCTCCAATTTGAAACCCTGAAAATGGCCGACTAAACCACTCAATTAGATCAAACCATTGCCTAAGGTTCAAGAAGAAAGATTGCCATTACCTTCTTTGGACAACTAGGACTGGGCGACGCTATGCCAATGATGGCCAGATTCCTGAGAATGAGAAAGCAAATGTCTCCTGTAGTTACGAGGTCCAAGCACGATCATCATTATCCTGGGAGAAAAATCATGAATCATTCATTAATTTGGTTTGTGTGAGTGTATTTTTTTAATTTTCTTGCACGCTTACTATTCTAAAAATACTGGAGATAGAATTTCATCTTATTAAAGGGCAAAAGTTAATTTATTAGTCACAAGTAAGGCTTACATTAACATCGCAATGAAGTTACTGTGAAATTTCCCCTAATTGCCACATCCTAGGTCAATGCACCCTAACCAGCACATCTTTCCAACAGTGGGAAGAAACTGGAGCATCCAGAGGAACCTACACAGACACAGGGAGAATGTGCAAACTCCACACAGACAGTGACTCAAACTGGGAATCAAATCCGAGTCCCTAGCGATGTGAGGCAGCAGTGTTAACCACTGTGTTACTGTCCCAAAGAACAGCCCGTACCTTCAGGAAAATGAAGGGGGGATTACTGAAGAGAAGGGATAATAAAGATGTTCAAACAAATGCTTTTTGCTTCCTACACTGTGTTATTGTTTTTTTACATTGCTTGAACAGAGTGAATATATTTCTCATTCAGATCAGAATGTAGAAGTTTGATTACAACGTGATGCAGGCAGTGAGAGGTAAATGAGTCTTGTTTATGCAATGTTAGAATTATAGAAGACCCACTATGCAGGAGGCCATTTGGCCATCAAGTCCACACCAACTCTGACAGCATCTTACCCAGTTCCCTATAACTGTGCAGTATTTATCTCGCTAATCCTCCTAACTCATACATCCTGCGACACTAAGGGGCAATTTAACATGGCCAATCCACCCAATCCGTACATCTTTGGACACTAAGGGGCAATTTAGCATGGCCAATCCACTCAATCTACACATCTTTGGACACTAAAGGGCAATTTAACATGGCCAATCCACCTAACCTGCACGTTTGGACTGTGGGAGGAAACCAGAGCACCTGGAGGAAATCCACGAAGACATGGGAGAACATGCAACTCCAGACAGATGGTCTCCCAAGGTCACAGTTGAACCCAGGTCTCTGTTGTTGAGAGGCAGCAGTACTAAGCACTATGACACTCTTTTGTTATATTTTAATGGCAGATTTTTTTTGTTCTGTACTTTTATTTTTTAGCCTTATTAGTACATCTCAGCAATTGGCTACAAGGATGGCATGATTGCACAGCGCTTAGCACATATCCCCCTTCATAGAGACTTGTTCAATGGTCCCTTAACTAACATTGCTAAAATGAATGGTCTGATCAGTATTGCATTGCTGTTTATGTGATTTGAGAGTCAGAGTTGTACAGTGCAGAAAAGTACCTTCAGCCATTTAATCTGCACTGACTGTAACTACCATTAAAGTTCACAGAAGGTATCCCAGACTAATAACTGAGAATAGGCAGATTGTTTTGAAGTTTATTTATTTGTGTCACAGGTAGGCTTATGTTAACACTGCAACAAAATTACTGTGAAAGTCCCCTAGTCACCACACTCTGGCACCTGTTTGGATACACAGAAAGAGAATTTAGCACGGCCAATGGACCTTGTCCAGCACTTCTTTCAGACTGTGGAAGGAAACCAGAGCATCCACAGAGGAAACCTACACGGACAAGGGGAGAATGTGCAGACTCCTCACAGACAGTAACCCAAGCTGGGAATCGAACCCAGGTGCCTGGTACTGTGAAGCGGCAGTGCTAATCACTGTGCCACCATGCCGGTTATTCTATGAAGAAAAGCTAGCCTCAGATCTGCTGGAGTTTAAAAACGTAAGGACAATTTGGCTGAAATAAAAGACATCCTAAAGGTGTCTTGACAGGGTGGAGGTGGAGAGATGTTTCCTCTATGGGAGAATCCAGAATTAGGGATCATTGTTTAAAGACAAGGAGGTCACCCATTTATAGCAGATACAAGGAGAATATTTTTCTCTCAGAGGGTCTCGAATTTCTGGCAATCTTCCTCAAAAGCTGGAGCAAATGTCACCTTTAAATCAAAAGTTTATTTTTTATGTCACAAGTTGGCTTATATTAACACTGCAATGAAGTTACTGTGCAAGTTCCCTACTTCAATGCCAGTTTATGTATACAAAGGGAGAACTTAGCATGGCCAATGCACCTACCAGCACGTCTTTCAGACTGTGGGAGGAAACCCACACAGACAAGGGAGATTCTGCACAGATAGTGATCCAAGCTGGGAAATGAATCCATGTCCTTGGCACTGTGAGGCAGCCGTGTTAACCGCTGTGCCACCCCAATTTTAAGGCAGAAATAGACAGATTCTTGATTAGCAAGGGGGGGGGGTGAATGATTAGTGGGTAGGCAGAAATGTGGGGTAAATGTTACAATCAGATCAGCTATGACCTTATTGCGTGATGGAGCAGGCTCAAGGGGCCAAAAGACCTTACTCCTGCTCCATGTTCATCTGTACTTTTCCTACATTAAAACAATGACTGACCTTCAAAAATTAATTGACTGTGAAGAACTTTGGTATGTCCTGCAGTGGAGAAAGGTATTGTAAAAATGGTTTATTTGCTTGCCTTTCTTTATAGCATGCTCCTGTGTCCTTAGAGGCTCAGCAGTTTTCCAAGTGTCCAACAGCAAGGAGAAAGAGACAGGAAATACCCAGAATCTGGGAAGTTGTGGGGTTGCTATTACTTTACATTGTCTGAATTTTTTACTAATTGTGAAAACCTCCCAAGTACTTTGGGAAGAGACCCGTGTGGTGCATGAACAAAACAGAATTTGATCATTACCTGCAGAGAAAAAAACTTACAAGATCACTGGTAGCACAGCGGTTAGCACTACTGCCTCACAGTGCCAGGAACCCAGGTTCAATTGTGGCCTTGGGTCACTGTCTGTTTGGAGTTGTACATTCTCCCCTTGTCCGTGTGGGTTTCCTCCAGGTGCTCCAGCTTCCTCCCACAGTCCAAAGATAGGCTAAATGGCCATGCAAAATTGACCCTAATATCAGAGGGAATTGTTAGGGTAAATTGTGGGAATAGGGCCTGGGTGGGATGTGGTTGGTACAGACTTGATGGGCCTCCTTCTGCATTGTCGGGATTTTATGGAAAGACTCAGTATGGGGACTAGCTGAGCTACTCTGATAGGGAGTTGACACAGAAACAATGATCTGAATGGTCTCCTGTGTTAGATTCATATTATTATCTGTTGAAGGGCAACACTCCAAAAGCTCGTGCTACCAAATAAACTTGTTGGACTTTAACCTGGTGTTGGGAGACTTCTTACTGTGCCCACCCCAGTCCAACACTGGCATCGCCACATCAGAATCATATAATGGTTACATGACTAATGTACAAATGGAGTCGGTGGACCAAATTACTTATGTTGTGAATCCGGTGTATTATATGCATATTTATATACAATACAGCTTCGTGTGGAACTGAGACACATGGAGCAGGAAAATTTGAGTGCAATTCTCAGCAAGAACGTTGATTGTAATTCAGAGAAAGCAGATGATCTACTCAGTGATCACAACCCATCCAGGATTTGCGTTTGAGGGACTCAATTGTTCTGTGAATAAGATGTGACCATGAATTGCTATTGTCCTGTGAACCTGTCCTTGTCAGTAGGGAGATAACTAGCCATAGTCCATGAAGCCATTTTGACATCTTTCATTTAGAGAGAGAGACAATTAATTATATGGCTTGAGAAACACATCACATCAAGGGTCTGGGTGGGATTGTTGTCAGGGCAGACTCGATGGGACGAATGGCCTCTTTCTGCATTGTAAGGCTTCTATTCCATGAATATCTTACAGATGGCAGGTCCCAAGTCTACCTCAGCCAGAGTGAGAATTCAAATTGTGCTGTTGGTGTTATTCTGACTGTGCTGTAATGTTCTACGTTCTATGAAGGCCTCATTTGAACCTGTCTCCACCACACTGCTGAGCAGTGCAATCCAGACCCAAACCGGTTGCCGTGTGAAAAAGATTTTGTCTCACGTCACTTTTGTTTCTTTTTTCAACTACATTAAATCTGTGCCCTGTTACAAGATCTTGTCCCAGCCCGTCTTCTATCAAACACTTCGATCAAATCTCCCATCAGCCTTCTTTACTCCAAATTCTCCAATCTAAAATTTCTGGGACCATTCTTGTAAACCTCTTCTGCACCTTCACCAGTGCCTTCGCATCTTTCCTAAAATGCAGTGCCCAGAAACTGTACACAATACCCCAGCTGAGGTCTAACTGCAAGTGGACTGTGAACATGTTCTCTTATTCAAGAAAGAAGAGGCAAAACATGGAAAACTATGGACCAGTCAGCTTGACCTCTGTGGTGGGAAAATTGCTGGAGTCAATCTTTAGGGAGGAGGTGACTAAGCATCTGGAAAAGCAAAACTCAAGTCACCAGTGTCAGCACAGTTTTGTGAAGGGCAAATCTTGTTTGACAAACTTGCTAGTTGTAATCGGGAAGTTAGATAACAGGGATCCTCTGGATGTGATCTACCTGGACTTCCAGAAGCCATTTGATAAAGTGCCACAGAAGAAAATGCTCCAGGTTAGATCCCAAAGGGGTTGCGGGTAGACTAGTGGCTTGGACTGAGGATTGGCTCACTGTTGGAAGGAAAGAGTTGGGATAAATGGGTATTTCTCCAGTTGGGTGATCTGTAACTATTGGGGTCCTGCAGGGTTCAGTTCTTGGACCATAACTGTTTACAATCTATATCAATGATCTACAAGCTGGCACAGAGTGTAACATAGTGAAATTTGCTAATGACACAGAACTAGATGGGAAAACAGGCTGTAAGGAAGAGATTAAAAAGTTTACAAATGGATATTGACAGGCGAGAGGAATGAACAAGATCTGGCAGATGGAGTTTAATGTGGATAAATGAGGTTATCCATTCCGGCCAGAAAAATAAAAGGGAAAGTTACTATTTAAATGGAAAACAGATTCAAAAGTCATCTGTGCAGAGGAATTTGGGTGAGTTTCAGAAGTGGGTATGCAGGTACAAAATGTTATAAGGAAGGCAATAGAAATCTTGGCATTTATTGTGAAGGGATTAGAGTATAAAAGTAGTGAAGTTTTGTTACCATTATATAAGGCATTGTGAGACCACACTTGGAGTATTGTGTCCAGTTTTGATCACCTTCTTTGAGGAGGGATGTGGTGGAACTAAAGACCATTCAGATTGATTCCAGGTTTGAAGGTGTAGTCAAATGAGGAGCGGTTGAATAACTTGGACTTGTACTTGCTGGAGTGCAGAAGAATGAGGGGAGATTTGATTGAAGTATATAAAATACTCAACAGGGTTGATAAAGTAAACGCTAACCAAATTAGGACTGTCTAGGATAAGAGACTGTGAGTACGAAGGGGAGAGATTCAAGACAGGAATAAAGAAAAGCTACTTCTCACAAAAGGTTGTGAATCTATGGAATTCAGTGCTCCAGATGTAGAATCAATAGATCCAAGAGATAGATAAATATTTGATTAAAACAAGGAAAAAGGCAGGGAAGTGGTATTAGGATGAGATAGATAGCATGCTCGAAGGTTTGAATTGTCTACTTTTGCACCTAATTCCTACATTCCTAGTGTCTTATACAAGTTTAACATTACCTCCTGGCAAAAAGCAAAATACAAACAGGTGCTGGAAATTTGAAATAAAAACAGAAAATGCTGGATAAAATCAGCAGATCTGGCAGCCCTGTAAAGAGAGAAAGAGAGTTAACGTTTCGAGTCAGTTTCATCCCTTGTGTAGAGGGATCATATCCTGAAATGCTAACTCTGTTTTTCTTTCTATAAATGCTGCAGATCTGAATTTATGCAGCAATTACTGTTTTTTATAACTTTGCTCTTGTATTCTATGTCCCTACTTATAAGCCAAGGATGTTGAATGCTTCATTAACTACACTCTCAACTTGTAGTCTTATTTCTCCTCACATTATCGATAACTGCTTTTCTTCTCCTCTCTGTACTCGAAGAACAGTATATGCTTTGTCCATTTACTATTTAAGAAAAAATATTTTTTATTGTATCCTAATATTTGATTTATTACTTGATTTGATTTATTACAGTCAATCACATATTAACATATACAGTGAAAAGTATTGTTTCTAGTGCACTATGTAGACAAAGCATAGTGTTCATAGAGAAAAAAAAACGAGAGATTGCAGAATGTAGTGTTACAGTCATAACTAGGGTGTAGAAAAAGATCAACTTAATGCGAGGTAAGTCCATTCAAAAATCCGACAGCAGCAGAGAAGAAGCTGTTCTTGAAACGGTTGGTATGCGACCTCAGACCCTTGTATCTTTTTCCCAAAAGAAGGTGGAAAAGAGAATGAGGTGCATGGGGTCCTTAATTATGCTGGCTGCTTTGTCGAGGCAGTGGGAAGTGGAGACAGAGTGAATGGATGGGAGGCTGGTTTTGTGTGACGATTGGACTACATTCACAACCTTTTGTTATATATAGCAATATTAAATCAAATCAATGACTTTTGCATACAGTTTATTTATTAGTGTCACAAGTAGGCTTACATTAACACAGAAATGAAGTCACTGTGAAAACCCCCCAGTCACCACACTACAGCACCTTTTTGGGTATACGGAGGGAAAATTTAGCACAACCAACGCACTCTCATCAGCACTTCTTTTGGACTGTGGGAGGAAACCGGAGATCCCGAAGAAAACGCACGCAGACGCAGGGAGAACGTGCAGTTTCCACACAGACAGTGGCCCAAAACGGGAATCAAACCTGGATCCACGGCGCCGTGAGGCAACAGTGCCAACCACTGTGGTACCGTGCGAGGACAGCAATAATAATTCAATTCAATAATTTATGCATATACCACCAGACCTCTTTGCTCCTGCGACCCTTTTAATGTTGCACTATCCCTTCATTATAACTCTTCCTTCCTGGGAAGCACTTGGAGTTTAAATATATGACATAAATGTAAGTTGTGTAATGAATGTGCTAACGATTAAAACCTGTTGCGCTGAAGCTTATTTGCAAGCTGTCTTCCCCTCACTTCATCTGGCTAAGCTACTTCCAGGGAGAGCTGATCACAATGGCGGCCAAGATGACGGCGCCTTCAACGTCATCAGAAAGCGCTCTATCCATTTGGCGGCGGAGGGGCGGGCGCTGATGGTCACGTGATACGCGGCAGGAAGCGGGGCCATTGGTTAATAAGCAGGGTGGGACTGAGGCCCGGCCTGTCACGTGGCGCGGGAGGGTTACAGAAGGAGGCGTGGTCGTGCGCCGTGAAGTAAGCGCGAGAGGCGGGATGGTCACGTGACTCAGTGGCGGGCGGGGCAGGGAAAGAGGCGTGGCCTGGTCACAAGACGTGGGGCAAATCTGTGGGCACGACCTACGTGAGGGAGGCGTGGTCTTCACTCGACGCAAGCGCAGAAGGCAGGTTTATCACGTGATGCAGAGGAGCGAAGGGGGCGGGCGCCGCAGGTAGGCGGGACATTAGGAGGCGCGGCAGCTGTGTCACGTGACGCAGTACAGCGACGCGACGTGGGCGAGGCTGTGGGGCGGAGTCGGCGACAGGGGAGGGGCTGTATGTCTGTCACGTGACGTAGTCCAGCCGCGCGGCCCGGGGGGGGTGGAGCCGTGAAAGGGGCGGTGTTATGGGCGGGTCGTTAGCAGGAGGCGGGGCCCAATGACAGCGCAAGCGCAAAGGGTGTGGATTGTCACGTGACGCAGCAGTCGACGCTCGAAGCTTTTTGCGGCCTGGCGGGAGAGGCTGCGGGATAGACCGGGGCCAGAGCAGCGCCAGCAGCAGGGAAAGGGGCTGCAATCCTCCGCTGCCATGTGGAAAGGTACCCAACCACCCACCAGGTTCGTCTATTGTTTAGGTAGTGAAGCTGTCCTGCGAAGAGTGGGAGGGAGGAGCTGTTGTTTATTGGAAAGGGAAACTGATCCTGACTCGGGGATCGGGGAGAGGGAGTTATTGACAAACTGCTGTGTAAAATGTCCGAATGAAATCTCTCTTCCTTCTGTGCTTTTAGTTGAGCTTTTGAAATGTCAGAGTGAATGGCTCAGTATTGCATCCTAGCTGATGACGGTGGTAATCCACACCTCCAGCTTTAAAGACCAGAGCATCTTTAATACCTGGATTTTACTCCCTATTTGGAAATTCTCCAAATGTTCCTCTCTTTTTCACATTTACAGTGTTGGACTCACGGTCGTTAGCATTGCTGTCTCATATCGCCAGGCACCCAGATTCGATTCCTGGCTTCAGTCACTGTCTGTGCATGTTCTCCCTGTGTCTGTGCGGGTTTCCTCCCACATTCTGAAAGACGTGCTGGTTAGGGTGCATTGACCTGAATGGACTGTGGCAACTAGGGGAATTTCGCAATAACTTCATTGCAACGATAATGTAAGCCTTACTTGTGACTAATAAATAAACTTTACTCAACAAGCCCTCACTCCTTGACACCACTCGGGCTGCTGAAACTCCCAGCACATTACTGAAGGAGGGCTGCACTGTCGTCTAAAGTTTATTTATTAGTCGCAAGTGGCCTTACATTAACCCTGTAATGAAGTTACTGTGAAAATCACCCAGTTGCCACACTCCTCTTCGGCTGCACTGAGGGAGAATTTATCATGGCCGATGCGCCTAACCAGCATGTCTTTAGCATTGTGGGAGGAAACTGAAGCACCTGGAGGAAATCCACACGGACACGGAGGGAATGTGCAAATGCCACATAGACTGTGACTCAAGCCAGGAATTAACAAACAAAACAGCACAGGAAACAGGCCCTTTGGCCCAACAAGCCCGTGCCAGCACCAGGAGAAAACCCACGCAACACGGAGAATGCGAAAACTCCCACAGACACAGGCCCAAATCCATGTATCTGCACAGCACAGCGATAGTCGCAGAGCTGTCGTGTTGCCCGTCAAATGGTCCAGGTCAAGCGTACTCTGACGATGTGAAGCACTAGGATACTCTCGGGGGGAAAAAAAAATCCAAGAGCAGCCGTCTCACAACCCATCGCGTGTATGCCCCTTGTTAGACAACAAGGTGGACCAAAGCACCTGTAGGATAAAAACAAATACATCAATATCTTCGACTATTTACACACTTCCCAGGGCTCATGATCCCTATTTAAAATCAGTTTTCTATATTTCTCCATTCCCATTCTATTCATGTGTCTATCTAAGTATCTCTTAAATAACTCCAGAGTGCCTGCCTCCACCACTTGGCAGCGCATTCTATACCCCCACCACCCTCTGTATGAAAAACTCACTCTAGCATCCAAATTATATCTTACCCCCCCTACCCTAAGCCTGTGACCCCTCGTGCTATTTGGGTCCATCCTAGGAAAAAGCTTAACCCTGTTTACTCTATCTATACTCCTCATAATCTTGTACACCTCTATTGGATCTCCTCTAAGTCAACGTCTTTCTAAGGAAAACAGCCCCAATTTGCCTAACCTCTCCTCGTAACTCAAACCTTCCATACCAGGCAGCGTCCTGGTAAACTTCCTCTGCACTGTCTCCAGAGTCTCCACGTCCTTCCGGTAGTAGGGCAACCAGAATTGGACGCAATTGAGTTCTAACTAATGTTTTATACAACTGCAACATTAGTTGAACCCAGGTCCTTGGCACTGTGAAGCAGCAGCGCTAACCACTGTGCCACCATGCTACTGCTTTTAATGAGACGTTAAACTCTGACTTGATTTATTATAGAATCCCCACAATACAGAAGGAGGCCTTTTCTACAATTGAGTCTGTACTGACCCCAATCCCACTCGGGGCCTATTCTTGTAACTCTACATATTTATCCTAGCTAGTCCCTCTGATGCTAAGGGTCAATTTAGCATAGCCAGTCAACCTAGCCTGCACATCTTTGGACTGTGTGAGGAAACTGGAATGTCCAGAAGCAACCCATGCAGACACGGGGAGAATGTGCAAACTCCGCACTGACAATGACCTGAAGCTGGAATTGAACCTCGGCCCCTTGCCATATACATTGGGACACAGTGAAAAGTATTGTTTCTTGTGATGCTGTACAGACCATTCGTTCAGTACATAGGGGGAAGAAAAGGAGAAGGTGCAGAATATGGTGTCACAGTCATAGCTAAGATCTAGAAAAAGATCAGCTCAATATAAAGTAGGTCCATTCAGAAGTTTGATACCAGCAAGGAAGAAGCTTGAGTAGGTTCTTGATTTCGCTCTCACAGGTGAATGTAGAACATTCCATTTCCAAGAACAGTAAGGGGAATTCTCTCTCGTATCTTGGCCACTTTATATCCCACCGTCCCTGCGAACTGACATTAAATACAGAAAATGCAGGAAAATCTCAGCTCTGACAAAGGGTCATCCTGACCTGAAATGTTTGCTGTATCCTGTCTCCACAGACACTGTCAGAGCTGCTGAAAGCTTCCAGCGTTTTCTGTTTCTGTTTCAGTTTCCAGCATCTGCAGTATTTTCTCATCTTCAGTAAAAACAGATTGCCTGGCATTATTGCATTACTCTCTGCATGTAAATTGTGTGTTGTGTTTTCTACTTTACAACAGTAACTACACTTCAGAAAATACTTTAGCTATAAAGTATTTTAGGATGACATTCAGTTGTAAAAGGTGCTATATAAATTCAAGCATGTACATTTCTAATGGAAAATATGTAATAAAACTATTGTGCACTCACTAAGACCTCAGAGAGGGTGTGATGGTAGCACCCTAGTTTACCATGCTTTTGTTTTATAAATTTACAGTGGAAATGTTTGATTGGGAATATAGCAGATGTAAAATTAACATATTAAATATTGTGTTAAAATTAATAGCTAATGATATCTATATCATGATTCAGTACAGAGTAAGTTTGCACTAAATTAGACTTCATTGGCTGGGGTATTGAGTATAAAAGTTGGCAAATTATCTTGTAGCTATATAGAACTTTGGTTAGGCCATATTTGGAATGTTGCATGCAATCCTGGTCACCACACTATGAGAAGATAATTGATGCTTTAGAGAGGGTACAAAGAAGATTTACAATGATGTTGCCTGGTTTTGGGTGTGAGAACAGGTTGGATAACTGGGATTGTTTTCATTGGAAAGATGGAGGCTAAAGAGTGACCTGATTGGGGTCTACAAAATTGAGAGGCACAGATAGGGTGGATAGTCAAGCGGCTTTTTCCCAGGTTGTTGATGTGAATTACACGAGGGCACAGATTCAAAGTGAGAGGGGGAAAGTTTAGGGATGACATGCGGGAAACATTTTTCGCACAGCGTGATGGATGCCTGGAACACACAGTGGAGATGTGGAAGTGGACACGTTAGCAACATTCAAGGCCCATCTTGATAGACACCTGAATGAGAGGTGAGCAGAGGGATAGAAACCATGTATTGGTGTAGGTGTATTGATGAGCTGAAGGGCCTGTTACTGTGCTGTATTGTTCTTTGATCCTGGTATCAGTAATTGGTTGAAGAATCATATGTAATCCTACAGTACATCTGCACTGACCACAATCCCACCCAGGTCCTATTCCTGCAACCCCACATAATTATCCTGCCAATCCCCCTAATACTAGGGTCAATTTTAGAATGGCCAATGTATCTGACCCGCACATCTTTGGACTGTGGGAGGAAACCAGAGCACCCGGAAGAAACCACGTAGACACGGGGAGAACGTGTAAACTCCACACAGACAGTGACCCAAGCCGGGAAACAAACCCGGGCTCCTGGTGTTGTGAGGCAGCAGTGCTAATCACTGTGCTGCTATGCTGCCCTAAAGAGCCTTTAACCAGTTTTCTATGGGCACCCGATACTAGCTGGAGTTGGGGTGCATGTTCCTTGTAGTTGAATGTAAATTACTTATTCAGGTACGCAACTTGACTGTGGCCAACACACAGCTAAGCCAAATGCCACATACACTTTTTTTTGTGTAGGAGACGGAATCTAGCAGGAGACTGGTTAGTAACTGTAACCAGTTTGGAGGTAGAAAGGAACGGAGACTCCTTTTCGTTACTCTAAAAAGTGGCCACGATTAGCTAACTTAAGAGCAGTCAGAGCTTAACCCTGGAACTTTCCTTGTCTTTGGGACCTGGACACTATGTCTAGCTTCTCAGCTGTTAGAGGTGCACCCCATCAATAAGGAATAACGACGCAACTTCTCAAAATCATCTGATTTACAATTATTTTACCATCTGTAAAGCCATCCTTTTCTTTCACTCACCACTCATCCTTGTTTTGGAATTGTACGTCACTGATACGGAATGCCTCAAAGGTTTTGAGCTTGGATATATTAAAACTCAACTGTTCCATCAGTTTTGCCTGGCTACGTGTCATCTAGTGTTAAGTTGTTAGTGATAAGAATTGATTTGATTGCTAGTGGTTTCCTCATTATTGTCATCAAAATAGCGTATAACTTAAGTTCAAAGAGTAAATCTCACAACGGCCATTTGGTTCATCATTCCTGTGCCCGCGTTTTGACAGAGCTATCCAATGTGTCTAGGTCCCCAGACTGTTTCACCCTCATACTTTTCTTTTCCAAGTAGATATTTAAACCCCTTTGACAGTTACCACTGAATCTGAATCTACAACTTCTTAAGGCAGTACATTCCAGATAGTCAGTGTTTAAAATCTCCAATGTTCCTCTCTGCCTTTTTTGCTTAATCCATTTTATCTATCCCCCCGGTTACTGATCCATCTGCTAGTGGAGACAGTTTGTGCTATATACTCCATGAAAACTGTTATAATTTTGACCATCTCTCTTAAATCTGAGATAATGAAAATAGCTGGAGGCCATTTAGCCCCTTGAGCCTGTTTTGTCATTCAGTGAGATCGTAGCTGATCTATGACCTCCCCATATCCCTGAATATCTTCAGTTATCAAAAATTTATCAGTCTCATTTTTAAAACTAACAGTTGATCTAGCGTAAGCTGTGCTTTATGGAAGAGAAGTCCTTCCCTTAAATTTTCCCACTTGTAGAAAAATAATCCCAGTTTATCACTTTTTTTTCCATATTACTAACATCCTCATACTTGTTACCATTGTCAGCAAACTGTTCCTTGCCAACCTCTCTGGGTAACACGGTGCACAACAGTTAGCACTGCTGCCTCACAGTTTCAAGGATTCTGGTTTAATTCTGGCCTTGTATCGTTGTCTGTGTGGAGTTTGCCTGTTCTTCTCCCGTGTCTGCATGTGTTTCCTCCCACATTCCAAAGATGTGCAGGCTAGGTGGATTGGGCACGCTATATTTCTCTGAATGTCAGAGGCATTAGCAGAGTAAATAGATGGGATTACAGGGATGGGGCCTGGGTGGAATTGTTGTCGGTGTAGGTTTGATGGGCTGAATATCCTCCTTCTGCACTGTGGGGATTTTAGGTTTTCTCCCTGGAGCCAGGCAAATTTCTATGTTGTGTGAACTGTACAAACTACTGCCTCCATTTGTGCTTAAGCCTGATTGCTCTTTGGGCTAGATTTGTTCACAAAACAATAACTCTTATTCTTTCTCTCAATGCAGCTCCTTGAGTGTGAAAGCAAAGGTGTCGCAGTGACTTGCAGCCGTCATGGTTGTGCCCCCAATTGATACACCCACTCCTCCCAGCATGGTAGCAGATGTGGTTTTCGTTATCGAGGGCACAGCAAACCTTGGGCCGTACTTTGACTCTCTTCGGAAGCATTACATCCTGCCAGCAATCGAGTAAGTGGAACCTATGATTACCCGAGTCAGACCAGGTCAACTAAAATCTAATGCATGCTTACTGCAGCTGAGCAGTTACGACATTGTGCCAACATCCTCGAGTTCCTGAGTTCAAAACCAACTGGTTCATTATTATCCTTCGGGAAGTGAAGTTTGTCATCACTGTCCTGTCATGGGCAGCACAGTAATTAGCACTGCTGCTGCACAGCTCCAGGGACTGTGTTCAATTTCTGGCTTGGGTCACTGTCTGTGTGGAGTTTGTACATTCTCCTCATGTCTGTGTGGGTTTTCTCCGGGTGCTCTGGTTTCCTTTCACAGTCCAAAGATGTATGGGTTAGGTTGATTGGCTGTGGTAAAATTGCCCCTGAGTGTCCTGAAATGCTTAGGTTAAAGGGATTAGCGGGTAAATATTAGGGATATGGGGATAGGGCCTGGGTAGGATTATGGTTGGTGCAGACTCGAGAGGCCAAATGGCCTGTTTCTGCATTGTAGGCTTTCTAAGATTCTATGCCTGTTTATGATTCTAGTTTGACAGGATGGTGTTAACTCCCAGTGTCCTCAAAACAGCCACAATCAAAGCTCGTGATGGTATTGTTTGTAAAGTAAAGCTGATTCATTAGTCACAAGTAAGACTTAGCAATTAAGTTGCTGTGAAATACCCCTAGTCGCCACATTGTGGTCAATGCACCTAACCAGCATGTCTTTCAGAAGGAGGAAACTGGCGCATCCGGAGAAAATCCATGCAGATACAGGGAAAACGTACAGACTTCGCTCAGACAGTGAATTGAATCTGGGCCCTGGTACTATGAAGCAGCAGTGCTAATAACTGTGCCACGTTTTGTCACGGGGTGAAACTGAGCTTCACAGAGATGCGAAAGCCAAGAAAGCAATATTAGGAGGATTTTTCCCTTCATTCATTGGATGTCAGCATCGCTGACTGGTCTAGCATTTGTTGCCCATCCTAACTGACTTGCTGGGGCCATTTCAGAAGACAGAAATAACTATACGTTGCTGCGGATCTTGAGTCGTACATGGGCCACATCAGGTGAGGCTGGTAGATTTGTTTAGTGAACCAGGTGGGTTTTTGCAACAATCAGGAATGGTTTCGTGGCCATTATTAGACTTTTAACTCTAGATTTTTATTGGGTTGAAATTTGCTGTAGTGGGATTCGAACCTGGGTCTGCAGAGCATTACCAATTACTGGATTACTAGTCCGGTAATTGGATTCTAGTCCATTGGGTATGCTCAATGCAACCACCTCCCCATTTAAGTCAAACAGATTGGCAATCTTCAAGGCAGTGACCTTCTGTAAGTTATTGCTTCAAAACAAGCACAGACTGAGAGAAACGATGGTTTTGTGATCCCCAGTTAAGTGGAATTGAATCATGTAGCATAGGAGGAAGCTATTCGACCCGTTGTGCCAGTGCTTCCTCTTTGGAAGAACTAATTTGTCCCATTTCTGTGCACTTTTCCCATAGTCTTGCAATTTCCACTTATCCTGCCGATACAGGTTATTCTCCTTCAAAATGTGTTGCAGAGAGTATTGATCACATATCAGTCAATAATGAGTTGTGTCTCTTTTTTTTGCAGGTATTTTAATGGCGGTCCTCCAGCAGAAACAGACTTTGGTGGTGATGTATGTGAGCTTCATAGCATCATAGTGGTTTATAGCATGGAAACAGACCCTTCAGCCAGCTTGTCCATGCTGTCCTTTTGTTTTAAACACCTAAGCTAATCCCAATTGCCCATATTTGGCACATTTCCCTCTATACCTATCTTATCCATATACCTATCTAAATGCTTTTTAAAAGACAAAAATTGTACCCACTTCTCTGGCAGCTTGTTCCAAACACTCACCAGCCTGTGTGAAATAAATTACTCCTCTGGACCCTTTTGTATTTCTCCCTTCTCATCTTAAATGTATGCCTCTAGTTTAGTCTTCCCTACCTTTGGAAAAAGATATTGACTATTTAGTTGGTCTGTACCCTCAATATTTTATAGACCTCTATAAGATCACCTCTTATGCTCCAGAGAAAAAAGTCCCAGTCTATCCCAGCCTCTCCTTATAACTCAAACTAGCAAGTCCTGGTAACATTCTAGTAAATCTTTTCTGCACTCTTTCTAGTTTAATAATATCCTTTCTATAATAGGATGACCGGATCTGTACACAGTATTCCAAGTGTGACTTTATCAATGTCTTGTATAGCTTTAACATTGAGTTTGTTGTGTTTCTTTGTTGTGATTGTGTGAATCCCTGAGATGCTGTTTTCAGTTCTGACATGCCTTAAGCTTGTTACTTAAAAAAAAAAGGAAAATCCTGTCTCTCAATCAATGCTATTCATCTCAGCAATCACCTTGTGTGGCACTGATTGTTATCCAGCTACGTGCACATTTAAGAATATTCTTGAAGTCAGTTGACTTCTTGTAGTTGAGAAAAGATTTATACGCTAGCCAAAGGTGTGTCAACACTGAGGATGACACTGCTGATACAGAAATAGTCATCCCAAAAAGCTACACAATATCATCAGTGAACGGCTCGTTGAGAATAGAAATAACGCATACATGATAGGAGAATTATAGGGATGGTGTGTGTGTGCATCTGTGCTTTCTTCCCAAGAGGGTTTTGTTTACTTTTTTGTTCTCTTGTTGTCGAGTTTTATTTAATTTGAAAATGGCTATGAAATAAAAAGACAACAAGCAGGCAGTAAGCCCATATGTATTAGATGAGCCACAATCTAATTGAATAAAAAAAATTTTCATAGAAGAATCACAGAATCCCTACAGAGCAGAAGTGGCCGTTTGGCCCAGCAAGCCTGCACTGTCAATCCTACCCAGGCTTTATCTCTGTATTTACCCTGCTAGTCCCCCTGATGTTAAGGGACAATTTTGCAAGGTCAGTCAAACTAACCCTTGCATTTTTGGACTGTGGGAGATAACTGGAGCACTCGGGGGAAACCCATGCAGACATGTACAGATTTCGCACTGACAGTGACCCAAGCCGGGAATCGAATCCAGTCCCTGGGCCTGTGAGGCAGCAGTACTAACCACTGTGCTGCCGTAAATCAAAGTGGAGAATGACTTTTTTCTCTCAATCAATCTTTCTTTTCCTCCCTTTATTTTTCTCCGTGCCCAATTTGCATTGAATTCACCCAGTATAATTTTCACTTCTTTCTTAGCCCTTTCACTGTGAATTGTGTTTCATTCTTCACACTGGCTAAGAAGAGTTGCTTGCCCTCCTTCTGGATATACATTGTCCCATTGATAAGATGCAGCATGGGTTCATGAAGGGAAGGTCACGTTTGATTAATTTGGTGAAATTCTTTAAGAACATTACATGTTCAGTGGACAGTGGGAATCTGTGGATGTATGTCTGGATTTCCAGAACGCATTTGACAAGGTGCCGCACCAAAGACTGCTACATAAGATAAAAGTGAATGGTGTTACGAGTAATGTATTAGCATGGATAAACAATTGGTTAACTAATGGAAAACAAAGAGTGGGGGTAAACGGATGTTTTTCTGATTGGCAATCGATGACTAGTGGTGTTCCTCAGGGATCAGTATTGCGACAGCAATTGTTTACAATTTACAAAGATGATTTGGAGTTACGGACCAAGTGTAGTGTGTCAAAATTCGCAGGTGACGCTAAGATGAGTGGCAGAGCAAAGTGTGCAGAGAATGTTGAAAGTCTGCAAAGGGATATGGATAGTCTTAAGTGGGCAAGAGTCTGGCAGATGGAATACAATGATGGTAAATGTGAAGTTATTCATTTTGGTAGGAATAACAGCTAACCGACTATTATTTAAATAGTAAAAAAACTGCACTATGCTGCTGTGCAGAGGTTCCTGGGTGTCCTTATGCAGGAATCTCAAGGAGCTGGTTTGCAGGTGCAGCAGGTAATTCAGAAGGCAAACGGAATTTTGTCCTTCATTGTGAGAGGGATGGAGTTTAAAAACAACGAGATTATGTTGCAGCTGTATAAGTGCTGGTGAGGCCACACTTGGAATACTCTGTACAATTTTGATCTCCTTTCTTGAGAAAGAGTATACTGGCACTGAGGGGTTGCAGAGGAGATTCACTAGGTTGATTCTGGAGTTGAGAGGATTGGCTTATGAGGAGAGACTGAGTAGACTGGAGCTATACTCATTGGAATTCAGAAGAATGAGGGGAAGATCTTATAGAAATATATAAGATTGTGAAGGAAATAGGTAAGATAGAAGCAAGGAAGTTGTTTCCACTGGTGGGTAAAACTAGAACTAGGGATCATAGCCTATTACAAGAGGGAGCAGATTCATGATTGAGTTGAGGAGGAACTTTTTAATCCAAAAGGTTGTGAATCTGTGGAATTCCCTGCCCAGTGAAGCAGTTGAGACTACCTCATTGAATGTTTTTAAGGCAAGGGTAGATAAATTTTTGAACAGTAAAGGAATTAAGGGTTGTGGTGAGCAGGCGGGTAAGTGGAGCTGAGTGCACGAAAAGATCAGCCGTGATCTTATTGAATGGCAAAGCAGACTCGAGGGGCCGGATGGCCTACTCCTGCTCATAGTTCTAATGCTGTTATTCTCTTGCTGCAATGTTATCAGCTCTCATTTTCATCTTGTGACAGATGGGGTTAAATGCCTACTACAGTGAAATCTGGCCCAATAGTACATCCAACTCCAGACACCCCATTGACCTGCCAGTCCTTAAGAATTGTCACTCTTCATGCTGGTTCACTCTATAACTGATGTGCATTAATATTGAGTTTTGTTTTCCCTTAGTAAATTATACTTTCTTTCCTCAGTATGGAGGCACACAATACAGTTTAGTTGTATTCAACACTGTGGATTGCGCCCCAGAGTCGTATGTGCAATGTCATGCACCCACCAGCAGCGCCTATGAGTTTGTCACGTGGCTTGACAGTATTCAGTAAGTAAAGAATTTTTTTTATGTAGTCCCTCATCTGGTATTGCTGAGGGAACTTTGCACACTGGTACAGTGATTAGCATTGCCGTCTCTCAAATCCAGGCACCCAGATTCAATTCTGGCCTTGAGTGGAGTTTGCGTGTTGCCCCTCTGTCTGCGTGGGTTTCCTGAGTGCTCTGGTTCCCTCCCACACTTAAAAGATATGAGGATAGGTTGATTGGCCATGCCAGATTGCCCTTTAGTGCCCAAAGATTTGTAGGTTAGGTGGATTGGCCATGCTAAATCGCTCCTTAGTGTCGGGGGATTAGCAGGATAAATAGATGGGGTTACCGGAATAGGCTCAGGTAGGATTGTGGTCGGTGCAGGCTTGATAAGCTGAAAGGCTACCTCTGCACAGTCGGGATTCTATGGAAGATTGATGTTGAGGTTTTGAGAGGTTGCAAAGAGTATTTACTCAGATATTAGGAATGAGCGCTTTAATGACTTTGAGTAGACAAGATAATCTAGTTTCTTTTTATATGGTTGTTGGAAGTGTGTGTTGCTGGCAAGACCACTAAATGGTCTCCAACAGGTTTATTTGGTAGCACAAGCTTTCAGAGCAATTGCCCCTTCATCAGGTGAGTGAAGAGTTTGGTTCACAAACAGTGTGTCTATGTATGCCCTGTTTGAGAGGCCAAAGAGCTTTTGAACATTTTAATGGCAGTGGTAGATAAATTCTCGATTAACAAGTGTTTGGAGAGATGTGTGAAAGGTTATCAGGGTTAGGCAGGAATGTGGAGGTTACAGTCTGATCAGTCATGATCTTACTGAATAGTAGAACAGGCTTGAGGGGCCAAATGGCTTACAGTGCAGAAGAGGCCTTTTAGCCCATTGAGTCTGCAGTGACCTTAAACCATATTAACTGTTGATAAATGCAGCAGCTATGTTGCGTACACACAGTTCCATAAAGAATAATAAGATGAATGAAAAGTTAATTGATTTGTACTAATATTGCTTGAGGGAAGTAAACTTTCTGGAACGCAAGGAAAACTGCATCTAAATTATTGACACCTGGGCCTTTCTTAACATCTACTGGAATATGAAGATGGAGTCTTTGCTTCGTCTTTCATTTGAACAATAAATCTCTTCACCAAAACCTCAACTGCGCTGTTGTTTGAGTTTCTGTACTCCCATTCTGAAATGCACTACAGCTTAGAAATCCAAGTGTAGTGCCAACTGTCCCAAGCTGACAAAAAGACTGATATTTTCTTTTGGGAGTGACTGGCCCCTTGCGCACTAAAATGTTTTTGTTAAAACATAAATTGTTGTGAATCAACCTGATTTGGGGTGGCACAGTGGCAAGCATTGCTGCCTCACAGCGCCAGAGACCTGGGTTCAATTCCCGGCATAGAACGCTGTCTATTTGGAGTTTGTATGTACTCCCTGTGTCTACATGGGTTTCCTCCAGGTTCTCCAGCTTCCTCGCACAATCCAAAGAGGTGCAGGTTCGGTGGTTTGGCCATGCTAAAATTGCCCCTTAGTATTAGGGGGATTAAATATGTGGGTTTGCGGGCGTAAGGCCTGGGTGGCATTATTATTAGTGCAGGCTCGACGGGTTGATGACCTCCTCCACTGTAGGGATTCTATGATTTCAAGGAAAGAATTTTGTTTCTGTAGCACCTTTTGGGAGGACCACCCAGGGCACAATTTATAGCACTTATGAAGTGCAGCCATTGTTATAATACAGGAATGGCAGCCAATTTGTGCAGAGCGAGCTCCCGCTAACCGTTTTAAGTTTATTTACTAGCATCACAAGTAGGCTTGCATTTACACAGCAATGAAGTTACTGTGAAAATCCCCTAGTTGCCACACTCAGCACTTGTTCGGGTACACTGAGGGAGAATTCAGCACGGCCAATACACTTAATCAGCATGTCTTTGAACTGTGGGAGGAAACCGGAGCACCCGGAGAAATCCCTGCATACCAGGACAGAACGTGCAGACTCCACACAGATAGTGATGCATGCCAAGAATTGAACCTGGGCTCCCTGGCGCTGAGACAGCAGTGCTAATCACCATGTGAGTAATTAAGATGTTTTTGTGTGGTAGTTATTGGCCAGGATACCTAGGTTATCTCCTCCATCGCTCTCAAACAGTGCGAGCTGTTTCTTCGATCCACCTTTCATAGCCACCTGGGAGCTCTGTTTAATGTCTCATCCGAAGCGAGGCGCTGCATACAGTGCTGCATTTCCTCAGAATCCCACTGGTTGTCAGCCTAGATTATTTTTATTCCACTCCTTCTGATTCAGAGATGGGAGCACTTCCAGCTGAGCCAATGCTGGCAGCTTTCATTGTGACAGTCTTAATGTGCCTGGTAAACACCAGCCAGTTTCTGGTTGGGTGATAATTGAGAAGTTAGCCGTAGCCATGAGGCTGATTTCATTTCGTAATCTTGTGATGAAGATGGTTATTTTGCAAGCTTGTTTTTAAAAAAAAACAAAAGTTGTCTATTAAAAACTATTGAACCATACTGAGAATTAGTGACGCACCCTAATATAGCTTCTTTATTAACCAAGTGAAGAGTTCAAACTAACTTAGCGAACACTAAGATTTGCTGATTTAAATCTGGAAAAAAAATAATCTGTTGGAGATTCGATGTAGGAAGAGTTTGAGTTATAAGGAGAGGCTGGATAGACTGGGACTTTTTCCTCTGGAGTGTAGGAAGCTGCGAGGTCCATAAAATAATGAAGGGCATAGATCAGCTAGATGGTCAATATAGTTTCCCAAAGATAGGGGAGTCGAAAGCTAGAGGGCATAGGTTTAGAGGGAGAGATAGAAAAGTGTCCAGAAGGGCAATCTTTTCACACAGAGGGTGGTGAGTGTCTCAAACAAGCTGTCAACGGTAGTAGTAGAGGCAGATGCGGTTTTGTCTTTTAAACAGCATTTAGACAGTTATCTGAGTAAGAGGGGTGAGAGGGATATGGGCCAAACATAGGCAATTGGGACTAGCTTAGTGGTTAAAAACAAAGGGGTGGCAAGGATAAGTTGGGCCGAAGGACCTGTTTCCATGGTGGAAACCTCTATGACTCCTGTGAGAATGGAAGAGAGTTCACAGTACCTGGCTCAACCCACCAGGGGATCATAATAAAAGTTTGGAGTTAAAAGGAGAAGTCGGGCAGAAAATGTGCACCCAAAGGCTGATGAATCAGTGGAATACTAAAGAAGATAGATAATGATTGTTAAATGGGCTCTGGTTGAAACTGGATTTGAGAGAGATGAGATAGAGTGGGTTTGTATATGTTCTGTGAAGCTATGATGAAAAGGTAGGATTAATTTCCATGTTCCCCCCTCTCCTCCAAATATCCTTGAGAGCTGTTTTTCATCAAAATAATCTGTTCTATGTCCTCAGGTTCATGGGGGGTGGAGGGGAGAGCTGCAGCTTAATTGCGGAGGGACTCAGCACTGCACTACAGCTCTTCGATGACTTCAAGAAAATGCGCGAACAGATGTAAGCTTTTTTAAAAAAAAGTCTTATTTTGTTTTGAAGTTTAGATTTGACAGTTTGCAAATTATCACTTTTTTTTAAACAGCACCATGGGACACTGTGACAAGTCATGGATCTGTGCCCACTGTTCTTGTGCTGAGAGACCTAGATGTCTTTTCTAGTTCACAATGGTAGCGATGGGACAATAGAAAGACTTGCAATTTATACAGCATCTTTCGCCTCAAGATATTCACAAGCTGTTTATCACCAATTAAGATGTGTAAGCTGAATGGATTAGCCATGGTACGTGTGTGGGGCTGCTGTTATATTGAAATTTGGCAGCAGATTTGTGCACAGCAGGATCCTATAAACAGTAACATAATAAATGACCCAACAACCTGTTTTTAGTGGTGTTATTTAATCGGGACATCTCGAGGAATTTTGAAATTTTGGCATGGGGTCCTGTACATCATTTGAAAGGGCTAACAAGACCTCCCATTAGTGTCTCATCCAAAAGATGGCATCAGCTAGTTGAAAGATATATTGGCCATGGAGAGAACACAGCTTAGATTTGCCAAAATGATAGGTGAACTCCCCACGGGTTAAATTACACAGAGGAGAGATTCTCTCGAGCTGAAGTTGTGTTCCTAGGAATTTGATTGAAGTTTTCAAATTTTAACGAGAGTTCAGAGGGTGGATTGAGAGGAACCACTGCCGTTAGGGGAGTTTAGAATGGGGGCATGGCCTAAAAATTAGTGTGTGTAGTCACCGTTTGAACATTGAAATTTACCAAAACTAAAACATAACCAAGTGCTATACTAGCTGTGTTCTTGTGCAATTGACTGTAAAATTAAAGTTTATTTGTTAGTCATAAGTAAGACTTGCATTCATTTTTGATTTGATTTATTATTGTCACATGTATAAACATACAGTGAAAAGTTTGGGTTTTCTCCGGTGCTCTAGCTTCCTCCCACAATCCAAAGATATGCAGGTTTGGTGGTTTGGCCGTGCTAAAATTGCCCTTTAGTATTAGGGGGATTAAATATATGGGGTTGCGGGAATAGAGCCTGGGTGACGTTATTATTAGTGCAGGCGCGCTGTGCAGATAAAACATACTGTTCATACAGAAGGAAAGGAGAGGGCACAGAATGTAGTGTTACAGTGGTTATAGCTAAGGTGTAGAGAAAATTCAACTTAATGCGAAGTAGATGCATTCAAAATGGATGGCAGCAGAGAAGAAGCTGTTCTTGAGTCGGTTGGTATGTGACCTCAGACTTTTGTATCCTTTTTCCCCAAAGGAAGAAGGTGGAAGAGGGAATGTCCATGATGTGTGTGGTCCATAACTATGCTGGCTGCTTTGCAGAGACAGCGGGAAGTGTAGACAGTCAGTGGATGGGAGGCTGCTTTGTGTGATTAACATTGCAATGAAGTTACTGTGAAATTTCCCCTAGTCACCATAGTCCAGTGCCTGTTTGGGTCAGTGTACCTAACTGGCATGTCTTTCGTTGGGCGTGAATCAAATGACTTGTTAATAACAGGTCGGAACAAATGTAGCGTTAGTGGACTAAGATAGCCAGATTGGAATACAGATTTGATTGGATCTTTGTGCTGTTGTTCTTTCTCCCTTTCAGCGGGCAGACTCACAAAGTTTGCGTTTTGATCTGCAACTCTCCTCCGTACCTACTGCCAGCTGTGGAGAGCACCACGTACTCTGGCTTCACGACTGATAATCTGGTGCAGATGATCGGAGATGTGAGTGTTTTCACTGGGCTAGCACACAGCTGAAGAATTAAAAGCACTGGGGAGGTGGCTGTATAGTGATCTCAATTGGATCTTCTTGAGATATCTGTGGGGAATGCATCTTGTTAATCGAACAAAATGTTGCCAGTTGTTCCTGGAATTACCCAGCTGTGGCTTTAAATATTACTTCACGTTTATGGTTTCTCATTCTCAGATATACTTAACACCCAAGATTTTTCACTACCTTAGAGAAACCTTTATCTAGGATGCCACAGTGGTACAGAGGGGGTTAACACTGTTGCCTCACAACACTAGGAACCTGGGTTCAATTCCAGCTTTGGGTGATGATGTGTGACGAATTGGCACATTTTCCCTATATCTGCATGGGTTTCCACCGGGTGTTTTGGTTTTCTTCCACAGTCCAAAGATATATAGGTTAGATGGATTGGCCATGCTAAATTGGTTCTTGTTGACCAAATATGTGCTGCTTAGGTGGGTTGGCCATGCTAAATTGCCCTATAGTGTCCAAAGATGTGTAGGTTAGGTGGATTGGTCAGGCCACGCCAAACGCGTGAGGTTAAAGGGATGGTGTGTGGGAGATGGCCTAGGCAAGACACTCAAGAATTGTTACAGACTTGATGGGCCGAATGGCTTCCTTCTCTGATTCTATAAGCCTGGTTATTTCCTCTGCATAAGCTCATGAATACAAAAGACCAAGAGTGAAAGTATGGAAATTAACAATTGCCTATCAGAGTTTTCAACCATGCAATGGTTCCATTCCCCAAACAAATTGTTCTTCTGAGGTAGATCTGACATGGCATAAGGGCCAAATGACTACCTCCTGTCCTACGTCATTCAGTGACTAATTCTGCTTTAAAGCTGCAGACACTTTGGTAGAGGGAAAGAGAGAAGTTTCCCAGGTGCCACTTGCCCTTAGCATTCCCAACTGATCTTCCTATGTGAGGCTAGGTAGTGAAAACAAGGAACTGCTCTGTGCTTGGGAGTAGGGGAATAAGCGGCAAGCTTGAATCATAAAATCCCTACTGTGCAGGAGGCCATTCAGTCCATCAAGTCTGCACTGGCCACAACCGCACTCAGGCCGTGTTCCCGTAACCTCACATATTTATCCTGCTAATCTCTCCTACATTAGGATCAATTTAGCATGGCCAATCCACCTAATTCATGCATCATTGGACTGTGGGTAGAAACCATAGCATCCGGAGAAAACTCATGCACTCATGGGGAATAATGTGCAAACTCCACACAGATAGTGATTCTTCTCCCACCTGCTATCCACACACAGCACTTGATGACTTTATTAGATGGTCACCAGCAGAAATCCTGATTTTTTTTTTTCTGTCTCTTTTGGTATATCTGGGTGTTAAGACCTGATGCATGGCTTTGGCTAAGATAAGCTATTTCCTATGTCTTAGGTGTGACATTATTTTTCCCCCCTTTAAATCTTGAAACCCCTTTATCTATTAAAGGTCAATAACCATTATATCATGGAGAAAATCGTAGAATCATTAAAGTGCAGAAGGAGGCCATTCAGTCTATCGAGCCTGCACCAGCAAAAATCCTACCCAAGCTCTATTCCCATAACCTAACATATTTATCCTGCTAGTTCTCCTGGCACTACGGGGCAAATTAGCATGGCCAATCTGCCTAACTCTCTCATCTTTGGACTGTAGGAGGAAACCCACACAAACAGGAGGAGAACATGCAAACTCCACACAGTCATCTAAGGCCGGAATTGAACCTGGGACCTTGATGCTGTGAGGCAGCAGTGCTAATAACTCTGCCGCCCATGCTGAATTGCCCCTTCATGTCCCAAGATGTGTAAGCTGCATGGATTAGTCATGGTACGTGTATGGGGCTACTAGGATAGGGTGGGAGAGAGGGCCTGGGTAATATGATCTATCAGAGAGTCAGTGCAGACTTGATGGGCTGGATGGCCTTCTTTTGCACTGTAAACAAGTGCTTGTAATAGGGCCTTTTAAGAAAAGTCCTCGAGATAGTGTAATTTATAAAAATGCTTAGGAAAGCAAAAACACAAAGAGACTTGGGAGTTATTATTTGAGATTCCCTTAAGTTAACATGCAGGTTCTGTTGGCAGTTAGGAAGGCAAATGCAAATGTTAGCATTCATGTCGAGGGAGTTAGAATACAAGAGTAGGGATGTACTTCTGAAGGTCCCATTTGGAGTATTGTAAACAGTTTTGGGCCCCATATGTAAGGAAGGGTATGCTGGCCTTGGAAAGGATCCAGAGGATGTTCACAAGAATGATCCCTGGAATGAAGAGCTTGTCATATGAGGAATGGTTGACGACTCTAGGTCTGTACTCATTGGAATTTAGAAAGATGAGGGAGATCTTTATTGAAACTTACAGGATACTGTGAAGCCTGATTAGAATGGATGTGGAGAGGATGTTTCCATTAGTAGAAAATTAGTTTCCATTAGTAGAACCAGAGAGCACAACCTCAGGCTAAAGGGACAATACTTTAAAACAGAGATAAGGAGAAATTTCTTCAGCCATGATTGAGTCTGCTCCACTATTCAATGGACAAAGTGGCCTAATTCTGCTCCTATATCTTATGGTCTTATGTTTTATGATGGGGAATTGTATACAAGTTTGGTTTCAGGTGTAGTTAAGATAGAGTTGTCTATTTTTCTTCTACTCACCATCTCATTTTTTCTAGTTTTAACATGTTGCGTCATATCTTTGTTCTGCAGAGGGGGATTCATTTCTCTGTGGTGTCACCTCGTAAGCTGCCAGCTTTACGTGTACTCTTTGAAAAAGCTGCTCTGGGCAACGTCGTGGAGACTCCACTTAAGGACTACAGTCAGGACCCACGCCACATGATAATGATTCGGGGAATGGTGCTTCCAGGTGAATACTGCAACACTATTGTTCCTTTCCCTGGCTGCCTGTAGTCTATTGCCCACAATCCAGGCCATCATGGCAGGCTAACTAGCTATCAAAACTAGAAAATGTGCACTGCAACCCTTGGAAGACAGGGCATCAGCAAGAAAAACAGTATATTTACATAAAGTCTTCTTGGGATCTCAAACATCCTAAAATGCCTTACAGACTGAAGTGGCCAACTGTTATGATGCAAACTGACATCAAAATAATAGGGGAGAAGATGAGATGGGAGATACCCTCTTTTTCCACTGCTCCCCTTCCCCTCTGAAAGCATATTTCCTCTGGGCTTCAGACACTCCCCGATAGTGGTTGTGAATCTTGGTGGTGAATGTTAGCAAGATACCAGTAAAGGAGAGCACCACAGTCAGCAGCTTATTCTGTCCTCACCAGGCACTTGTGTTTCCCAGCAACAGCCAACGGATTCCCATCATAGAGTGGCAAGATTACTCTTGGTGGAGGAATCCTGTCAGAGTCTGCGACTATGTGTGTCTGTTTTCCACACAAGTGATCATTAGATAATAATCGGGCAGAGACCTGTGGTGACCTCAATTGAGCCCCAGCCTAGATGAGCTAAGCTAGTCTGTGCTGTATTAATTCATCTCAACTGGGCTGGCAGTGAGATCGTTCAGTGCAGATCAACTCGGGTAGAGGGAAAATCAGTGAGCTGGGTGAAAGCACGGCCAAGCGACACTGCAAAATGTTCCATGACAGCACCTAGAGCATCACTAAGCTGGCCATTTGCAGCCAGGCTCACCACGGGGAGGATCAAGTGCATTCTGAGCTGATCTCGGAGGAAGTTTGCGGAATTCTGAAAGTTTTCCTGGAATATATCATTTGAGGGATCTCTAACCGACCCTGAACATCTCGAGCACAAAACATGATGACTGTGGACTTACTGTGAGAGTTTGAAGCTGAACTGTCACCCTGCTAATCCTGTGACATAGGGTGGAGTTAGCATAGCTAATCAACTTAACCCACACATCTTTGGACTGAATGGTGAAACTGGCTTAAAGGCAAAAAGCTTGAGATTTATTTATTAATGTCACAAGTAGGCTTAGGTTCACATTGTAATGAAGTTACTGAAAATCCCCTAGTCGCCCCACTTGGGTGCCTGTTCGGCTACACTGAGGGAGAATTTAGCGTGGCCAATGCACCTAACCAGTACGTCTTTCGGACTGTGGGAGGAAACTGGAGGAAAACCATGCAGACACGGGGAGAACATGCAGACTCTGCATAGACACTGACCCAAACTGGAAATCAAACTCGGGTCCCTGGCTGTGTGAGGCAGCACTGCTAACCACTGTGCCACGTGCAACCCAAGGCCTCCCGTTCTTTTGTTCCTACCACTGTTGAAAAGTGTGGATAGTTGAACATGCTTCTGGGTTCAGCACTGGATTTGCCCTGCAGTTGAATATCCTGTTGAAGATTGTTTGAGTAATAGTGTCTAAACTGAGGTACTAGAAAATACTCTGCATCCATGAAGTAACATCTCTGCAGGAGAGCCAGGTATTAAAAAGAGTAAGTTACTGTCTATGTTGCACTTGGTCCCCTCAGCACCACCGCGTCAATATTTGTAACTTTGGATCACTCTAAAAATGCATACTCGCTGCCGTTCTTCACCTGTTTTGTGCCCTGTAGGTGGAGGAACAGTTGCAGCTAATACAATACCACAGAAACCAGCTCCGCCACAGCCACAATCATCAGCACAGCAACAACCGAGCCTGTTGTCAAGTCAAGCACAGACACCCCAGCTATCGCAATCACAGCCACCGTCACAGTCCCAGGCAATACCTTCAGTCTCACAGCCATATCAGGTAAATACGCTTAACTTTAGAATCATCCAAGAACTTATTACTTTCTCCAGAGCAGCTACCAACACGTCTCCACCGTCTGACATAAATTAGAGTTTTCCTGCATGATCTGTGACAATTGGCAAGCAAAATAAATTGATGTTCCTGAGGATTCAAAGGTGGGTAAATTACAGAGACATGGGGGGATTGGAACACACACAGATGAGAATTTTAATACAAAGATATTGCTGATCTGGAGGATTACATGGATCTGATATAGCTCTTGCTCAATGTCCCATATCCCAGATGTTGTGGCAGTGATGATGCATTTAGATGGCATGTATTTTATTTATCACATGTCAGCCCAAGCTTGAGAGTCATCTATGTCCTGCTGTAGGCTGCTTCACTATTCAACCAGTTATGAATGGAGCTCAACGTTGCTGGCAAACAGCCCTACTTTGATTTGATTTATTGTTGTCACATGTATTGGGATACAGTAAAAGTATTGTTTTTTGCATTGATATACAAACAAGACACACTTAATAGAATAGAGAAGAGAAAGAAAAGAGAGGCTGCAGAATATAGTGCTGCAATTACAGATAGGGTGGAGAGAAAGATAAGTTTAATATATTAAAAGCTGCATTCAAAAGTCTGATAGCAGCAGGGAAAAAGCGATATTTGAGTCGGTTGTTAGACTCAGACTTTTGTATCTTTTTCCCGACAGAAGAAGGTGAAAGAGAGAATGTCCAGGGAGCATGGGGTTCTTAATTATGCTGGCTGGTTTCCTGAGGCAACAGGAAGTGTAGACGCTTTGACAGACCTATCAATGTATACTTGCTAGTTAAACTCAAAAGTTTAAAATGTTTATTTATTAGTCACATGTAAGGCTTACATTAACACTACATTGAAGTTGCTGTGAAATCCCCCCCCCCCAGTCGCCACATTCCAGCACCTGTTCAGGTCAGTGCACCTAACCAGGACATGTTTTGCACCCAGAGGAAACCCCATATGGACACAGAGAGAATGTACCGACTCCACACAGACAATGACCCAAGCTGGGAATTGAACCCAGGTCACTGGCGCTGTGAGACAGCAGTGCTAACCACTGTGCTACCATGCCACCCCCACTCCTGACAATTTGCGTTACATTGAATACAAGGTGTAGGCATTGTTGATATTGAAATTGGGTGGGAAATATTATTGTCAGGTCATGATGTCACACCAGCAAGTGTATCTGTATTGGCCTTGAGAAAAGGGAAAACAAAATGTACGCTTCAAGATTTTATGGTAACAAAGTTGTGTATGCCTGCTTTGCCCTGGTCTAGCTTGCCTTTAACGTCTCTCTTATTTGCAGGGCCCTGCAGTGTCTGGCTCGCTCGCTGCTGCTCAAGCTGCTGCTCAGATTGCCGTGGAAACAGCGACCAATCAGCTCAAGGCAGCCGTGGCCCCATCAACCAGTCGATGTAAGATGCAAACACCAGAGACCTTTGTGACCCCATTAGTGGCCAGTGAGGTGTGGTAGACACAGGTTTGCATGGAGCTAGATCAAAATTGCATAATTTAACTTGTTCACCCTCATTCAGTTTGACATTTAGCTTGTTGGCTTAGTACATAATTAATTTGTGATGATAATTAAATTATATGTAAATAATTAATATGATCATGAGTTTGAAAAAGGGACTAAAAAAAGTTATCTCTGCATCATGTTAAATACAGCAGTGGGCCATACGGCCCCGTAAGCCTGTTTGACAAGATCATGTCTGGTCCAATTGTGGCCTCATTGTTGCTATCCTAGCCATCCCGATACCCTATGATTCCTTTGTTGATGAAGATGTAATGTAGAATCATAGAATCCCTACTGTGCAGAAGGAGGCCATTTGACCCATTGAGTCTACACAACTCTCTTGACAGACCCTATCCCTGAATTGCCATGGCTAATTCATATAACCTATGTATCTTTGGACACTAAGCGGCAATTTAGCATGGCTAATCCAGCTAACCTGCTCATCTTTGACTGTGGAAGGAGATCAGAGTACCGGGAGGAAACCCACGCAGACACAGGAAGAATGTATAAACGCCACATAGTCACCCAAGGCCAGAATTGACCCTGGGTGCCTGGTGCTGTAACGCAGCAGTGCTAATCACTGTGCCACGATGCCCCCTAGTTTTGCATTAAAATATTCAATGACTCTTCCTCTATTGCCTCTGGGGAAAGAGAGTTCCCCAGACTTGTAACTCTCAGAAGAGATTCTTCTCATCACTATCTTAAATGGTGACTTTGACGACTATTTTTGGAACAACAAAATACTAAGTAATATTTTCTAGTCTTGCTATGAAGCGACAGGTTACACTTGTTTCCCTGATGGGGCTGCGATGTATTATTAAACCAGACAAACCACAAAGATTAAATGTTTGATTCCTAGTCTAATGGGCCGTAGGGCCTCTTCTGTGATAACATTAACTTGAAAGGATGTTGATTAAGGACAGGATTTGATTTGGCTTGGTGAGGTGTTACCTCCAAAATAACCTCAGGAGAGATGGTGGTATGGTGCTAATGATACTGGATTAATAATCAAGCGAGACGAAATGCTGGAATTGAATGCTAATCTCAGTAATTGTGACCTTGAAACCATTATGCTTTGTTGTTGTTTCAAAAAAAAATTGGTTCACTAATATCCCCTTCAGGGAAGGAAATCTGCCATATTTGCCTGATCTGGCTTACATGTGACTGCAAACCCACAGCAGTGTGATTTGATTTGATTTATTATTGTCATATTTATTAGCATACAGTGAAAAGTATTGTTTCTTGTGCGCTATACAGACAAAGCATGCCGTTCATAGAGAAGGAAACGAGACTGTGCAGGATGTAGTGTTACAGTTATAGCTAACTCATAACTATCCTCTGAAATGGGCAAGCAAACTGTTGAGTTCAGGGGCCATTAGGGATGGGAAACAAATGTTAGTGATGCCCTTGTCTCAAGAACAAGAAATCTAGCCCGCCAGTGCCTTTTGCCTTTTAAAAAAGGTTTCGACAGTTAGATGGGTAAGATGGGTATAGAAAGATATGAGCCAAAAGTGGGCACTTGGAATTAGCTTAAGGGTTTTAAAAAAAAGGGGCTGCATTGACAAGTTGGACCAAAGGCCTGTTTCCATGCTATGAATGCCTACGATTTTGTGACAGTCTGTGTCTGGGCTTTGAGTTTCAATTATTTAGGAAGAGGCCTTGTAGAATCATATTCCAATGAGAAGATATGTACATTTAGAAACATTTATACTGTGTACAGTTCTGATCACCTTATTATAGAAAGGATATTATTAAACGAAAAAGAGTACAGAAAAGATTTACTGGAATGCTACCGGGATTTGAAAGTGTAAGGAGAGGCTGCATAGACTGGGACTTTTTTCCCTGGAGTGTAGGAGGCTTAGGGGTGGGGTCAATAAGATAAAGAGGGACATAGATCAGCTAGATAGTCAATATGTTTCCCCAAGGATAGGGAAGTCTAAAACTAGAGGGCATAGGTTTAAGGTGAGAGGTGAGAGATACAAAAGGGTCCAGAGGGGCAATTTCTTCAGAAGGTGGTGAGTGTCTGGAACGAGCTGCCAGAGGCAGTAGCAGAGGCGGGTACAATTTTGCCTTTTAAAAAGCATTTAGACAGTTAGATGGGTAAGATGGGTATAGAGGGATATGGGCCAAATACAGTCAATTGGGATTTAGGGGTTTAAGAAAAAGGGGGCGGTATGGCCAAGTTGGGCTGAAGAACTTGTTTCCATGCTGTAAACCTCTGTGGCTCTGAGGGAAGAAAATTGTTGAAACGTGAAATGTTCACCTAATCCTACATGACAGATACATGAATAGGAGGGAATAGAGGGCTAGGATCCCTGGAAGGGTCGGAGGTTTTAGTTCAGTCGGGCAGCTGAATAGACAGTGCAGGCCTGGAGAGCCGAAGGACCTGCTCCTGTGCTGGAATTTTCTTTGTTCTTTATATTCTCGCTATGCTGTTGCTGATGGAAAAAAATGTTTAAAACTTTGCTCCAGAGAAAGCTAAATGGTTGTTTTTCTTTCGCAGTTCCCGCAGTCAGCCAAATCCCTCCTGTTTCTGGTGTAGGAGCTATGTTCAGTCAGGCCACTCCGCAAGCATTAACGACCACCCCTGTGGCCAGTCTGACTAAAGTCATCCCATCCACAGCTTCCATGATGACTGCAGCAGCACAGTCTAGCTTGGTACCCACAGTTACCACTGGCGTTCCAATATCACAGCAACCACAGGCAGCACAGCAGCCCAACCAACAGTCCATGGTGAGTAACTCATTTTCTATTTCTTTTTGGCATTTATTATCTATCACCCTTGAAAAGGTGTTAACAATATCATCTTCCTGAAGTGCTGCAGTCTATGATGTGTAGATACTCCCTCCCGCTACTGTTGGGAAAGGATTTCCAGGATTTAGAAATGTAGAAGATGGGAGCAGGTGGAAGCCATTTGGCTCTTTGAGCCTTTTCTGCCATTCATCATGATCACGGGTAATCGTCCAACTCAATAGCCTAATCTTGCTTTCTCCCCGTAACTTTGATTCCGTTTGCCCCAAGTGCTACATCTAGCCACCACTTGAACGACATTGTGTTTTGGCATCAACTACTTCCTGTGGTAATGAATTCCACAGACTCGCCGCTCTTTGGGTGAAAAAATGTGTCTTCATCTCTGTCTTAAGTGGTCTATCCTGAATTCTCAGATTATGACTGCTGGTTCTGGACTCCCCCACCATCAGGAACATCCTCCCTGCATCTGTTCTGTCTAGTCCTGTTTGAATTTTCTAAGTCTCTCTGAGATCCCCCCCGCTCATTTGTCTGAATTCCACTGAAAACAATCCCAACCTAGCCAATCTCTCTTCGTGCATCAGTCCTGCCATCCCTAGAATCAGTTTGACAGACTTTCACTGCACTCCCACGAGAGCAAGAGCGTCCTTCTCAGGAAAGGATACGTACAATGCTCTAGATGTGGCCTCACCAAGGTCCTGTATAAATGCAACAAGACATCCCTGCTTCTGTACTCAAAACCTCACGCAATTTGCCTTCTTTACCACCTGCTGCACCTGTATGCTTGCCTTCAGCAAGGACACCCAGGTCCTGCTACACCCTCTCCCAATTAACAGCTATTCAGGTAGTAATCTGCCACCTTGTTTTCACTTCTAAATGAATAACCTCAGATCTATCCAAATTATACTGCATCTGCCATTGATTTGTCCACTCACCCAACCTATCCAGATCATTTTGACATAGTAACTTTGAAGAAATGGCTGTGTGTTTCCAATTCGGTGCATTGAGTGACACAGGGTATTGTGAATGGTAATGTTCCCATTTAGATGGTAGAGGTCTCAGAAGGTGTTTTGGTTGGTTACTGTACTGCATCTTGCAGATGATGTACACTGCTCCACTGTCCACAGGTGATGGAGGGAGTGAATGTCTGTGGATGGGCTGTCAGTCTAGCCGGCAGCTTTGTCCTGGATGATGTGCTTCTTGCCTGTTGGATCTGTACTCATCCAAGTAAGTGGAGAGAATTCCTTTTATCCTGGATGGTGTGGAGCTTCTTGTGAAATTTCAGCACATTTTGTGTGTAATGTTCTGCCTTCAATAAAAACCACATTGTCTTTGTATGTATATAATGATCCTGCTAAGATATCCATGAAATTACAGTTGTTGAAACTGTACTCATCCAAGCAACTGGGAAGGATTCCATCACACTCCTGACTTGTGCCTTGTAGATGATGGACAGGCTTTGGAAAGTTGTGTGATCAATTACTTGCTGCAGAATTCTCAACCTCTGATATGTTCTTGTGGTCACAGTATTTATGTAGCTAATCCAATTTTGATACTGGTCTAATCTCAGTAATCTGGTTCTCTTCTTTCTGCAGACTGTGGGTGTTGGAGCCAGTGCTGGAAATGTCGTTGGGGTCACGGTGGCGCCCCCACCTCCCGGCTCAGTGGCCAATAAGATCTTAGCATGGAGTGGAGTGTTAGAATGGCAGGAGGTGAGACGTGTCTCTCTTTGATTGCGGCGGAGCAGATTAGAGGATTAAAGTGTTCTGAATGTTTAACAAAGCCATGACCGGCATAATCTCTAATAATCCAACTGCTTGAAACTTAAACCAAAAGAGAAAATGCTGGAAAATCTTAGCAGGTCTGGCTGCATCTGTAAGGAGAGAAAAGAGCTGATGTTTGAGTCCAGATGACCCTTTGTCCTGGACTTGAAATGTCAAATCTTTTCTGTCCTTACAGAGGCTGCCAGGCTTGCTGAGATTTTCCAGCATTTTCTGTTTTAGTTTCAGATTCCAGCATCTGCCATAATTTGCTTTTATCCAATGTTTGAAACTTAACATTTCTCTTTCAGCACCCGGCAGAGAGAAGATTTTGAAAATACAAAATCTGTAATTAGCTCGAAGTATGATTGCATAGCCACTTGGTGTATAAATATTTGCAATGATAGTTAAAAATACTCCTGCCATTGGCGCATTATAACTTCAGAGGTTAAGTCGCTTTTCAAAACTAGACTCCACTCTACTGAATGTTGCCTGGATTGAGCTTTCTTTTTGTTTCGCTTTCCGCAGAAGCCCAAACCTGCGTCGGTGGATTTAACTGCAAAGTTGACACGGTCGCTTCCATGTCAGGTGTATGTCAACCCGGGAGAGAACCTGTAAGTGCAAGAACTTATATTCATAGTTTGAAGAATTTCTTACCAGGAGGGGCCCAATTTAAAAAAAAACCAAGTATGATATTATCGAATCTATAGTGCAGAAGGAGGGCGTTCAGCTCATTGAGTCTGCACCAACCACAATTCTACCCAGGCCCTATCCCCATAATCCTATGCATATACCCTAGCTGACACTAAGGGGCAATTTAGCATGGCCAATCCACTTAACCTGATCATCTTTGGACTGTGAGAGGAAACTGGAGTACTGGAGGAAACCCACACAGACAGTGAGGAGCACATGCAAACTCCACACACACAATCGGGACTGGAATTGAACCCAGGTACCTGGTGCTGTGAGATAGTGGTGCTGATCATTGCACTGGATCTGCATCTTCTGTTATTATGTTGAGGTTGCTGAGGCTTTGACAGAAGAGAGTTCCTCTTCCTCTCTGCACGTGAAAGACTTTCCAAATTCCTTGTTAGCTAAGGGGATGTGGTATGTCTGACATTAGAACATAATATTGAAACAATGCTTTAAGGGTAGTGAGCTCTGCGTTACTGACATTTTTTTAACCTTTCTTTTCTCAATTCTTCTACAGAAAGACAGATCAATGGCCTCAGAAACTAATCATGCAACTCATTCCACAACAGTTGTTGGTAAGCAGGAGAGGGCTGTTTGGCCAGATTTTATTCTCAATGTATTGATCACAGGGAAGTTACTTGATGAAATGAAGAGATATTTAAGGGAGGGAGAGAAAGAAAATGAGCAAATAATGCAAAAGAAATCCAAGGTGATGCGGAGCTGTTTACAAAGAACAAAACAGCATGGGAAACAGGCCATTCGGCCCAATGAGCCCACACTGCCACCCCGATGTTCCCACCTCTACCCACGATCCCTGTCCATGTTTATAGATCTGTGGATTAAAAACCAAATTTGAGACAATTTAGGGAGAATTTGTTTTGCCAATTAGCCTAAGAGCACATCTTTGGGATGTGGGAGGAAACCGGAGCACCCGGAGAAAACCCACGCAAGCACGGGGAGAATGCGCAAACTCCCACAGACACAGGCCCAAATCCATGTATCTGCACAGCACAGCGATAGTCACTGAGCTGTCGTGTTGCCCATCAAATGGTCCAGGTCAAGCGTACACTAACGACGTGAAGCACTAGGATACTCTCAAAAAAATCCAAGAGCAGCCCTCTCACGACCCATCGCGTGTATGCCCCTTGTTAGACAACAAGGTGGACCAAAGCACCTGTAGGATAAAAACAAGTACATCAATATCATCATCTATTTACACACTTCCCAGGGACTCCCAAGGCTCATGATCCCTATTTTAAATCAGTTTTCTATACCCCTCCATTCCCATTCTGTTCATGTGCCCATCTAAGTATTTCTTAAATAACTCCAGAGTACCTGCCTCCACCACTTTACTTGGCAGCGCATTCCATACCCCCACCACCCTCTGTGTGAAAAAACTCCCTCTAGCATCCAAATTATACCTTGCCCCCCTCACCCTAAGCCCGTGACCCTTCGTGCTATTCGAGTCCATCCTAGGAAAAAGCTTAACCCTGTTTACTCTATCTATACTCCTCATAATCTTGTACACCTCTATTAGATCTCCTCTAAGTCTACGTCTTTCTAAGGAAAACAGTCCCAATTTGCCTACCATCTCCTTGTAACTCAGATCTTCCAAACCAGGCAGCATCCTGGTAAACCTCTTCTGCACTCTCTCCAGAGTCTCCACGTCCTTCCGGTAGTAGGGTGACCAGAACTGGACGCAGTGTTCCAAATGAGGTCTTATCAACGTTTTATACAACTGCAACATTAAAGGCCAGCTCTTGTACTCTATACCCCTTCCTATAAAGGCTAACATACTATGTGCTTTCTTCAGAACCTTCTCCACTTGCTCTGCCACCTTCAGAGACTTGTTCACCTACACCCCCAGGTCCCTCTGCGTTTCTATTCTCTTAATAGATCTATCCTTTATCATATACCTCCCCCCTACATTCTTTCTTCCGAAATGCATCACCATTTTCTTGGTTCGCAGTGTTGGTGCTTTACCACCGAGACAAGTCTTGAGAGCCAATACAGTGGCATAGTGGTTCATGCTCCTGCCTCACTGCACTGGGAACCCGGGTTTGATTCCCAGCTTGGGTCACTGTCTCTATGGAGTTTGCACGTTCTCCCCATGTCCACATGGGTTTTTCCGGATGCTCCGGTTTCCTCCCATAGTCCAAAGAAGTGTGGGTTAGGTTGATTGACCGTGCTAAATTAATCCTAGTGTCAGGGATTAGCAGGGTGAATATGAGGGAGGGATGTGGGAATAGGACCTGCATGGAATTGTGGTCGGTGCAGACCTGATGGGCCGAAAGGTCTCTTTCCGCACTGTGGGGGTTCTATGGATTGTCCAGTAATCATCACTTAGAAATGAAGCGCTTTGTGGAAGGATTGAAAATTAGAGTCATCTTCTGTGTGCATCTGCTCTGCTTGCACACATCTCCTGCATACTGCAGGATTTCAGAAGTTTATGAAATTCTAGCAGGATTAGATAGGATAATTTCAGAAAGAATGTTCCTGATGGTGGGGAATTCCAGAATTAGGGGTCATAGTTTGAGGATAAGGGTTAAACCTATAGAACTGAGGTGAGGAGACATTTCTTCACCAAGAGAGTGGTGATTATGTGGAATTGATTTGATTTATTGTCACATGTGTTAACATACAGTGAAAAGTATGCTTCTTGTGTGCTACACAGACAAAACATACTGTTCATAAATAAGGAAAAGAGAGAATGCAGAATGTAGTGTTACAGGCATAGCTAGGGTAGAGAAAGATTAGCTTAATGCAAGGTAGGTCCATTCAAAAGTCTGATGGCAGCAAGGAAGCTGTTCTAATGCTGGTTGGTACATGACCTCAGACTTCACTACCGCAGGGAAGTAGTTGGGACCAAAATGTTGTGTGATTTTTAGAAGAAATTAGATGTAGCTCGTGGAGGTAAACAGATCAAGGGATTTGGGGAGGGAAAGGAGTGGGGGAAGATGGGATTAGAATATTGAATTTAACCAAAATGAACGATGGAGCAGGCTTGAAAGACCAAATCGCCCCATCCTGCTTCTAGTTTCTGTGTTTTGAGGTTAGGATGCATTGATTCGAGCAGGCACTGGATTGTGGTGACTAGGGGAATTTCACAGTAATGAAGTGAGAAAATTCACACAGCTACTGTAACCATGGCTCTCCTGTCCATTAAGAGAGTCATCATTACTTCCGCCAAATGTAAGTTTACATATGACATAAATAAACTTCTATTATAATAGGTCAGGGAAGTCAGATGTATCTGATAGGAGGAGATTCGATATACTTTTTGCTGTTGGTTATGATGATCCTCTATTGATTATTGGGAAACATTAATTCATCTTTCACAATATTGATCAGTAGTAAAGACCAACTGACTCGTTAAGCTTTCCCTGAGTAAAACCCCCACTTCACCCCCCAACTTTTACAGATGCACCACAGAAAGCATTCTTTCTGGTTGTATCACAGCTGATATTGCTCCTGCTCTGCCCCAAGACTGCAAGAAACTACAAAAGGTTGTGAATGTAGCCCAGTTCATCAAGGAAACCAATCTCCCATCCATTGACTATCTACACTTCCCGCTACCTTGGAAAAGCGGCCGGTATAATTAAGGAGCCCATGCATCTTGGACATTCTCTCTTCCACCTTCTTCTATCAGGAAAAAGATATAAAAATCTGAGGTCACGTACCAACCGACTCAAGAACAGCTTTTTCCCTGCTGTCCTCAGACTTTTGAATGGACCTACCTCACATTAATTTGATCTTTCTTTGTATCCTAAATATGGCTGTAACACTATATTCTGCATCTTTCGCTTCCTTGTCTATGAACGGTATGCTTTCTGCAGCATGCAAGGAACTATACTTTTCACTGTAAACTAATACATGACAATAATAAATCAAATGAAAATCAAACCCTAACTATGACTGTAACACTACGTTCTGCACTCTCCCCTTTTTTCCTCTATGAATAGTATGCTTTTTCTATATAGTACACAAGAAACAATACATTTTGCTTTACTATATATGTGACAGTAATAAATCAACATCAAAAAGTGAACATCATTACTAGACATTTTCTATTTCCCCACTGTTATGTTGTCTGCTGCCAGCAGATCACCACATTTGATGGTGTTTTTTGCTCACAGTATACCTTCATGCAAGATCATGAAGCAAATATTATCATTTAGTGGGAATGAGGAAAGGAGAGCAGGAAGCTATTTCTCTGATTTGCCATCTTGACTAACTACTGTTCTTATCCTTTTATCCATCTCCCACCTCCACTATCTAGACAACACTTGGACATTTATTCCGTAATTCACGAATGGTTCAGTTTCAGTTCACAAACAAGGATTTGGAGTCGTTAAAGGGACTTTATCGAATCATGGCCAATGGCTTTGTAAGTATCCAAGTGTGACCACCTCCCAAGCTCTTCAACTTTCAAATGATGTTACTGGAAATTAGCGCTTTCTTTTGTCGCTGAACAGTCTCTGGTCAGGAGCCCAGTTTCTAGTTAGCCTTAACCTTAAGGTTAACAGTAAGAATGGAAAGGGAGCAGGAACTGCATGAAGAGGTGGTGCCTGGGTGAGGTCAAGTTTGGGTTTAACAGCCTCTGGACTGTGAGAGGAGTGAAAACTGAGGAAAGTCTTATGAATTTGAAGTTGGATTGGCATTCAGTAATTATTCCAGGCATGAGGATGTAAGAGAAAATACAACCTCTGTGTTAAATTATATATGATGCTTAATAAGAGTATTAGGAATTCAAAGCACTAATAATAGTATTGTGAAGAGGGAGGAAAAAAAGTAGAATTGCTATAAGCTGGAAAACTGGGGGCTTGAAGATTAAGGTATCAATCCTATAACAATAAATGAGCAGCACACAGCACCAGGATTCGATTCCAGGCTTGTGTCCCTGTCTGTGTGGAATCTGCACATTCACCCTATGTCTGCATGGGTTTCCTCCCACAATCTGAAAGACATACTATTACATGCTTTGGTCATGCTAAATCCTCTCTGTGTACCCGAACAGTGTGGTAACTAGGGAATTTTCACAATAACTTCATTACGATGTTAATGTAAGGCTACTGTGACACATAAATAAACGAAACTAAAACCTCTAACTGAGTGTATATTGCATTGATTTATAGAATGTGACCTTTTAATTTTGTGCAGTCTTCTAAACCCTTAGTTCCCACTTCTGATGTTCTGATGATCTCACTTCTGATGTAAATTATTTTTCAGTAATTTATTCAGTTGATTTTATTTTCGAGTGTGGTGGGATTTTGTCTGTTGTTTTCCCTCACTGACTTGTCACGATGGGTTGAGCAAAGTTTTAGACTCCACTACTCAAGGAGATAGAGAAGTCTAAAATTAGAGGGCATCGGTTTAAAATGAGAGGGGAGAAATACAAAAGGGTCCAAAGGGGCAATTTTTTCACACAGAGGGTGGAAAGTGTTTGGAATGAGCTACTAAAGGTAGAGGCAGGTACAATGTTGCCTTTTAAAAAACGTTTAGACAGTTACTAGGGTAAGATGGGTGTAGAGGGATATGGGCCAAATGCAGGCAATTGGGAACTAGCTTAGGGGTTTTAAAAAAAAGAGCCAAAATTGAAGTACAAGTTGGGCCAAAGGGTCTATTTCCATGCTGTAAACCTCTATGACTCTAAATGCTTTGGCATAGCTTACTATGGAATTGCATAGAATGGCCTGTTTTTGTTCCCCACACTTGGTTAAACTGGTCTACGTTGGTGTGAGTACTCATATGAGCCTATTCCTGGCATGTATGGAAAGCAGGTTGGGTGCAGAGTGTATGTGTACATGCAGGCAACAATTACTGGAAGGAGGCTAGATAGCAAAATAAGTGATCACATAAAGATAAATGCCAAATATTGTGGATGCTGCAAGTCTGAAATATAGAAGGGCCCTGCCTTGTTGTGTATTTGCACCATGTTCTGTTTTATTATACATGAGAAGTAAATTCATGGGGTGGTTATGGGGATAGGCTCAGGGTGGAAATGTTATCAGTACAGGCTTCCTTCTGCACCAAATGGCCTCCTTCTACACTTTGAATTTTATGAGTAGGGAAACTAAAGAATTAGATGTACTAATAGAACCCCCTTTCAACATGACTGATTGCATAGCTATGGGATTACTAAGAGCAAGGCATTAAAGAATGGATTGCACATCAATTCCAGAATAGTGGGAATTTGCCAGATGTGATCACACCTAGAAACCTGTTCAATATCGATGCCATAATCCTGACTCTGCATTTCTTCCAGGCGGGTTGTGTCCATTTCCCACACAGTGCTCCGTGTGAAGTCCGTGTCTTGATGCTGCTTTACTCCTCCAAGAAGAAAATCTTCATGGGCTTGATCCCAAATGATCAGAGTGGCTTTGTGAACGGAATCCGGCTGGTCATCACCAACCACAAGAAAGCGCAGCAGCAGAAAATTGAACAGCAGAGGAACGTAAGCAGCTTGATCAGAAGTCTCGAGTTAATATTGCATCTTTCAGACTGGTAGTGCCTTTGGGTGGTGTTGTCGAGTGTATTTCTGCCCATTTTATCCATTGGCAGCTGAATGTATTGGTATCTTTGTGTATCTGAGGATGCCAATGTTTAGTAATGCTGTCAAATTCAAGTATATAAATCATTTCACCCATGAGTAAGATCCAGTTAATGATTCTGATGAGCAGAGCACCTTCCAAAGTGTGCTTTTAAGGGGCATTGTCCTTAACCCAGCTTTAAAGTTGTGCTATTTGTATTAAACTATCGTATTATCACGAACTGGAGAAGTTATTGTATTTACTCAACTTGCTGCACCAGTTGATGGCCTGATTTTTTTTTTTTTTGAAGGGGTTGGGTGGTTTAAGTGCACTTACAATACCTATTCCTCAATTGGAGGAAGGAGAAACTTGACTTCACATCTACAAGCCCCGAGATGGTTTTCTAAACAGATTGGTGCCAGCATAAGGGTGACACAGTGGTTAGCCCTGTTGCCTTACAGCACCAGGGATCCAGGATTGATTCTCAGCTTGGGTTGTGGTCTGTTTAGAGCCTGCATGTTCTCCCTGTGTCTGTGTGAGTTTCCTCTCTCACTCCTAAAGTTAGGTGCTGGTTAGGTGCATTGGCCATATTAAGTTCTCCCTCGGTGTACCCAAACACGTGCAGGAGTGTGACAACAAGCGGATTTTCACAATAACTTTGCGGTGTTAATGTAAGCGTACTTGTGACACTAATAAATAAACTTTAAATTTTAATTTTTCCATGCCCCCACCCTCCCCAACGTTCTTGCATAAGTATATGGCTTATTTCTATCTTCACTGCATAGTGTTAAATTCCTGTCTCTGAAAGCATTGAGGAAACATTGGGGCAGCACAGTGGTCAGCAATGTTGCCTCACAGAGCCAGGGATCTGGATACCCTTCAGATCTTGGATGACTGTGTGAAGTTCCTGCATTCTCCTCATGACTGCATGGGTTTCTTCTGGGTGTTCCAGTTTCCTCCCATGGTCCAAAGAAATGAGGTTAGTTGGATTGGCCATGCTAAATTGTCTCTTAGTGTCTGAGGATCAGTAGGGTAAATACATGGGGTTATGGGGATAGGCCAGGATAAGATTGTTATCACTACAGACCTGATGGCCAAATGACCACCTTCTGCACTGTTAGGATTCTGTGATTCTAAGCAGAAAGGCAAGAAATAAATGATGATGGGCATGTTATAATAATAGATTTATTTGTGTCATCTTTTATCTTCTTTCTTTGGTAGCAAATCGGTGGGACACCGCCGATGGGAACCGGGTCTCTCCCTACTTCAGCATTTATGCAGAAGGCACCTGGAGCAATGCCAGTTTCTCAAGGAGTGCAGCAGCAACAGGTATGAATGATCACAAATAAATGTTCACACATTGCCAATTTGTATTTTAAACATTGCAGGGTATACAGTGACTCTGTAGTTGTTAAACAAAACCCATTTCTCAGTTTCTGTTGCAAGGGGCACAATCAGAATAGTTGACTGATGCAAACATGCTGAGCTCTGAAGATCTGAGTACCCTTCGTCCTGAATGGAGAATGGATGTCATTCTGGGGACAAGGTGATTGGAGTATAATGAGGTGGCACAGTGATTAGCACTGTTGCCTCTCAGTGCCAGGGACCCGGGTCCAATTCCTGCTTGGGTCACCATCTGTGCAGAGTCGGCACGTTCTCCCTGTATTTGTGTGGGTTTCCTCTGGATACTCTGGTTTCCTTCCACAGTTCCGAAAGATGAGATGGTTAGGAGCATTGGCCAGGCTAAATTCTCCCTCACCCAAACAGGCGATGTGGGGACTTTCGCACTAACTTCATTGCAATGTGAATGTAAACCTACTTGTGACTAATAAGTAAACTTCAAACTTTATAATATTTTCCCCTTGCAACTTCTACAACATTTGCTGCTGGAGCAGTTTTCTGCTATCTCATTTGATTGGCTGTCCTCCATGTATGAATCTAGACACCATGTATGAGTAAGCTAATTGATCAGAGCAGAAGATGGTGGTGATTGTTGGAGATCAATCATCTTAGTCCCAAGATTTAACTGCAGGATTTCCTCAAGATACTGTCCTCTGCCCAACCTTAAGCTGCTTCATCATTAACCTTCCTTCCATCTTGGGGTCAGAAGTGGGGATGTTTGTTGATGACTGCACAATGTTCAGTGCTATTTGTGACTCAGATGTTGAACAGTCCATGTCCAAATGCAACAAGACCTGGAAACCATCCAGGCCTGGGCTGATAAGTGCCAGACAACATTGGTGCCACCTGGGCCGCACGGTGACACAGTGGTTAGCACTGCTGCCTCACAACACCAGGGGCTATAATCTGATTCCTGGCTTGTGTCACTATCTGTGTGAAGTTTGCATATTCTCCCCGTGTCTGTGGGTTTCCTCGGGGTGCTCCGGTTTCCTTCCACACTTCAAAGATATGTAAGTTAGGTTGATTGGCTATGCTAAATTGACCCAAGATTTGGGGGGATTAATTGGATAAATATATGGGGTTACGTGGATAGGGTGGAGATTGTTGTCGGTGCAGGCTCGATGGGCCGAGTGGCCTCTTGCACCATATGGATTCTATGATTCTGTTCTATGAAAGCATGCCAGGCAATGACTATCTCCAACAAGAGAGAATGGATTCATCGCCCCATGATATCAATGGCATTAGCATTGCTGGACTCTCACTCCTGATGTACTGGTGTTTTCCATTGACCAGAAACAATACTGGACTAGTCATATAAATGCTGTGACTACCAGAAGCTCAGAGGCTAAGAATCCTCCAGCAATTAACTCACCTCCTGACTCCCATAACCATGGGAGTCACCTCTGGACTTCCATAGCCTGTCCACAATCTACAAGGTAGAAGTCAGGAATGTGATGGAATACTTTCCACTTGCCTGGATGAGTGCAGTGCCAACAGTGCTCAAGCTTGGCACCATCCAGCCCAATTGATTGGCACCCCATCCACAAACATTCATTCCCCTCCTCACCAATGCACAATGGCAGCCATGTGTGCCATTTGAAGATGTACAGCAGGAACTCGCAAAAAATCCTTTGACAGCATGTTCCAAACCCACAACTGCTACCAGGACAAAGACCCATTTGAATACACTACCTGGAAATTTCTGCTCCAAGCCACGCACTGTCCGGACTTGGAAATATATCACTGTTGCTAGGACAAAATCCTGAAACATTCTCCCCCACAGCTGAGTGCATCTACATCATAAGGACAGTACCACTTCATGAAGGCACCACTCTTCTTGAGGGCAGTTAGGGATGGGCAATAAATGCTGGCCAGCCAGTCAGAGAGAGACTGACTCCATTAGGTGAAAGAAGTTATGGTTTGATTTTATGTATTTGATCATTTTCGTAAAGCATTAAGTTTATACATTTTAACAAGTGATCTAACCTCCTTGGCACCACCTTCCCTTTCTCTACTATTCAGATACCAGGCCAGCCAGTGACCACCTCAATACCTCAGGTTCACACAGTAACAACGATGGATGACCAGCAACGGCAGCAGAATCTGGTAAGTGTATGTTTTTAACTTCTTGTTGTTTGGAAACGTGATTGTTTGTTTGTGTTTCTGGCATAACCATTCATTTTTAAGTTTAAAAAGTTTATTCATTAGTCACAAGTAGGCCCAAACATTTTTCCCCTTGTGGACCCCCCCCCCCCCCCACCCCGACTTTGTGTAAACCTGGATTGACCAATTGGGAAGTATAGGAGCAGTCGAAACTGAGGAAAGGCTTCCTCAATTTTTGAGCTGGGTGAGTGTTCAGTTGTTCAGCTGGAATGGGATGGAGAGAGAGAAGCTCTGAATGGGGGTGGGGGAACAAGAGTTGCATGTTGGGTGAGTTGGTGAAAAACAGTTTGCCCACAAAAAAGGGTACATACTTTTTCATGGATTTTTTTTTTGCAGTAGGAATTGGGCCTGTGAGAGGAGGCCATGCCCATCAACACACAATCAATTTAAAGGGGTCTTTAAAGCTATTAGCACTCAATCTGACCTCCATCATAACCTTTGCTATCTTGGAGATCATGACCCCAAAGTCCTGTCTTGTGACCCCAGTGGAGTAGCTACCCTTAGTTTGGGAAGCTCTGTATTAATGCTCCTTCTTCATGTAATGAGATTTGACTTATTATTGTCACATGTATTGAGGTACTACTTTTCAAATTATTCATTTGTGGGACATGGGCATCTCTGGCTGAGCCTACATTTATCACCCATCCCTAGCTGCCCATGGAGGGCAGGTGAAAGTCAACCACATTGATATGGTTCTGGATTCATGTGTAAGCCAGGTCAGATAAGGATGGCAATTTTTTTTTCCTTAAGGACATTAGTGAATGGTGAAAAGTATTCTTTCTTGTGAGCTGTACAGCCAAAACATACCTTTCACAAGTAAATAGGGGAGAAGAAAAGGAGAGAATGCAGAATGTAGTGTTATAGTCATTGCTAGGGTGTAGAGAAAAATCAGCTTAATATATGATAGTCCCATTCAAAAGTCTGATGATAGCAGGAAAGAAGATTTTTCTTGAGTTGGTTAGTACGCAATCTCAGATACTTGTATCTTTTTCCCAACGGAAGAAATTGGAGAGAGTATCCAGGATGTGAAGAGTCCTTGATTATGCTGGCTGCTTTGTTGAGGCAGCAAGAAGTGTAGACAGAGTCAATGTTTGGGAGGTTGGTTTGCAAATTAAGCTTATAAGTTTATTTATTTATTTGTCAGATGTAGACTTACATTAACGTTGCAATGAAATTACTGTGAAAATTCTCTAGTCGCCACAATCCAGAGCCTGTTTGGATACACCAAGGGAGAATTTAGCATGGACAATGCACCTAAACAGCATGTTTTGCAGAGTGTGGGAGGAAACCGGAGCACGTGGAGGAAACCCACGCAGACACAGGGAGAATGTGCAGACTCCACAGAAACAGTGTCCCAAGCTGGGAATTGAAACTGGATCCCTGGCATTGTGAGGCAGCAATGCTAACCATTGCCATCGTGCCACCCTGAGTTTAGTAGTACTGCCAGCCAGAGATAGGGTTACAACATCATTCACTCTTTCCTGGCAGATGCAGGTTGGATTCTCCTCTGCCATGTTGCTGTTGAGTTTTAGTTTTTGATAATCTAATTGTTACTTAACTCAGTGTGGGCACAGCAGGATGGGTACCCTGAAAGGGAAAATCAGCTCTGATCAGGAACAATTGCAAAGGTGCAGCCTTGTATAATGTGTGAAAAGTTTGAAGCTATTTTACTGATATTGACCTATTAATGCAGCTGTTTTCTCTTTCCTAGTTTATTCTCCTGCAGTTGTGCTTTATAGTCTCAGCACTGAGTCCAAATGTTAAATTTCTCCCTCTCTTTGAGAGAGCAGAATGGTTTGGATCGGGAAATTGTCAGGACTGCCCATGCAATACTACTACTGGGCAGTCATCAGACCAGAATTATTTAAGAAACCCCCATTCCTGCACACGTAGAACAAAATATTGCCATGCCGTCTTGTTAATCATATGTCAGTTATATTGTTTTGTCTAATTAAAAAAACACAAGTGAAGGGTGTTGTTAAATTAAGTACTTTGATCAGGTATAAATAGAGGTAATTGGGACACTGGGAACTGGGATCATAGAAACCATACAGTGCAGAAGGAGGCTATTTGGACCATCGAGCCTGCATTGACCACAATCCCATCCCAGGACCTATCCCCACAGCCCCCATATATTTACGCCACTAATCCTTTCAGCCTACACGTCACAGGACACTAAGGGGCAATTTTGCATGGCCAGTGCACCTAACCCACACACCTTTTGGATTGTGGGAGGAAACCAGAGCATCCGGAGGAAACCCATGCAGACACGAGAATGTGCAAACTCCACGCACTGACCTAAGCCAGGAATTGAACCCAGGTCCTTGAAGCTGTGAAGCAGCAGTTCTAAGCATTGTGCCACTGAAGGAGAGATATAAGGCTAACAAAAGTTAATAAAAACTTTTGTTAAAGAACAGCTCTGTGTGATTAGCCATTTGGTAGTACAATTAAGTATTGCTGAAAATAGAGATATTTTGTCTTGCACTCATTGGGACAACTCACAAAAATACCAATGCAAGGGAAAACAAATTCGTATGATTTAAAAGAAAATTATTTATTAGTACAAGGAAGGCTTACATTAACACTTCAATGAAGTTACTGTGAAATTCACCTAGTCGCCACACTGTGGCATCTGTTTGGGTCAATGTATCTAACCAGCACTCTTTTCAGAATGTGGAGGGGAACAGGAGCATCCAGAGGAAATCCATGCAGACACAGGGAGAACGTGCAGATTCTACGCAGACAGTGACCCAAGCCAGGAATCGAACCCAGGCCCCTGGCACTGAGAGGTAGCAGTGCCAATCACTGTGCCACCATGCTACCCTTAGAGAAGAGCAAGAAGTGGCAAGACCTGGATAAGGTTACAGATGTTGATGGAAAAACAGCAATTTCGCAACATGACAATTAAAATGTTAGGATACATTCCTCAAGGCAAGTTCCTCAAAACTAATTGGCACAGATTATACACTCTCTCAGAATCTGATGTGGAGTTGTCTGTGTTGGACTGGGCTGGGCACAGAAAGAAGTCTCTCAATACCTGTAAGAGGTTTCCAATTCTGAAATCACCAAAAGCTCGTGCTACCAAATAAACCTATTGGACTTTTAACCTGGTGTTGTGAGACTTCTTACTGTCTCTCAGAACCTGAACAGGTAATAGGAAGAGGCACCATGCAGTTTACATTGGGTGAAAGCAAACAGCAGATTATAACAGATAAAAAGCAATAGGATGCTAAAGCACACGAAGGCTATTTATTCCAAAGGGTGGCAAGGTGGCACAGTGGTTAGCACTTGTTGCTTCACAGTGCCAGAGACCTGGGTTTTATTCCAGCCTCAGGTCGGTATCTGTATGGAGTTTGCACATTCTCCCTGTGCCTCTGTGGATTTCCTCTGGGTGCTCAGTTTCCTCCCACATTCCAAAGATGTGCAGGTTAGCTGGATTGGCTGTGCTAAATTGAACTGTAGTGTCAGAGGGTAAATTATTGGCGTGGAGGGGATAGGTCCTACGTGGAATGGTTGTTGGTGCAGACTCGGTAAGCCAAAAAGGTCTCCTTCTGCAATATAGGGATTCTATGAGGTAAATCAATAGCCAAAGAAAGTGGCTTTTTTTTTTATTTGCATGATTCCAGGTCTTGGCCCTAGGAACTTGGTTGCAGATTAAATCTGTTGAAGATGCAGCGAAGTATTCTTGTATCCTAGAAATTCATTCATTCTGTAGGCAAAATGCAGGGCTCTTTCTGGGGGTCAGATTTTGGAGAGATGGAAGTCAAAGACAGGTTGTTAACCAGCTTGGAGCAGAAGAAGGCCGTTTGGCTCATTCAGTCTGCTCTGCCGTTCACTGAGATTGTGGCTGATTTTCAGAGATTAAACCGCAACTGAAGATCAAATTCACAAACTGTATTGTTGAAGGAAATGAAACATCTCCAGTCTCAATTATGTGCCAGGTTGGCTTTGGGTCGAGTTACTCAACTAATGAGATCTCCTTGTTAAAACCTATTGTATTTTGAGATGGTCACTGTAGAACATTAACAAGATTGGAGGTAAGTAACGCATATCTTTGTCCATAACTGGCTGGTGCAGACATTATGTTGCTAATCCATTGTGTTGTTGGCTTGGCTGGAATATTCATGCACTGCAAAGTGTGTTATCCAGGTGTTTGACATGTTGACGTTTCATCTAAGTTTAAACTGCTCCTCAAACATCTAGAACATATGGTCAGTGGTGTCCATTTTATTAGTACAACCATCCTTCCAGTTAAAAAATAATAATCTCATAAAAGAGCTAGGCTGACTTAGATGCACATTTTTCTTCCTGTTTTCTGGACAGGACATTATCAAATGTGTTCGGAGGAATCCTATGCAAAGATCATTCTGAGAGAGGTTTGCTCTTATGTGGATATCCATTCTCTATGGGATAACGTACATTCAACGGAGAAACGGCTAAGGATTGAGTTTGCAAGCATTAAAGAAATGTTAGAGAAAAAAAATCTCTAAAACAAGATGGATCTTTACATGTCACCAATTATCAAGACTTGATGTGGAGATGCTGGGGTTGGCGCAATAAGAAGTCTTACAAAACCAGATTGAAGCCCAATAAGTTTATTTGGAATCATGAGTTTTCGGAATGCTGCTTCTTCATCAGGTGAGTGTAGCAGAGCAGCGCTCCAAAAGCTCATGATTCCAAATAAACCTGTTGGACTTTAACCTGATGTTATGAGACTTCTTATGATTACCAAAACTGTTTGTTTTACACTGAAGGAATGCTTGTTTGAAGAGATTTTTGAATGTCTTCAAAGAAAGTTGTCTTGTATTCAGAGAATCCCTACAGTGCAGAAGGTGGCCAATTTGACCAATTGACTCTGCACTGACACCAAGGGGCAATTTAGCATGGCCAATCAATATAACCCACACATGTTTGGAATGTGGGAGGAAACCAGAGCATCCAGAGGAAACCCATGCAGATACGAGGAGAATGTGCAAACTCCACACAGATGATCACCCAAGGCAGGAATTGAATCTGGGCCCCTGATGCTCTGAGGCAGCAGTGCCAACCAATGTGCACCTCAATGATGGGTTATCTGAAATGTGGAAATTGTATTTTACTTTGATTTGTTCTGAAATTATCTGTGTTATAAAGCTTACTATTTCAAAAAAGAAATGGGAATCTGTTAATGCATTAATTGTGTTAAGGTGCATTCGTGACAGACATTGTTTAATTAAATAGTCCGATCCCATAAATAGGGGTCAGCCGAGATATGGTTGGAAGGGGGGGGGCATTAGGTTAAACCAAGTCAGTAAACTGTCTAAGCTCTGTGTGCCTTGCTTTTGACTTCACCGACCAGCTTGGATTCTATTAACAATGCTTTGTCTAGCTGCTTAGCTAAGAGCTGGGTGTACAGTGTTGCAGGGAAACCTTCTCGAACTGTTCAGACTTCAAATGGGTCGCTCTCATCAAGATTTAGCACAGCCCTGCTACCCTCTTGGTTTGCATTGTTTATCATTCTTTTCCCTCTTCGCTAACAGCAGCAGCAGATGCAGCTCAGAGCACAGCAGCAAGCCCAGGCTGCGACACAGCAGCAACAGCCGGGTGGCCCACCTCCGAATCAGCCTCAGGCTCCGCAGCAGACCGGGCCCCTGCTACGACCACCCAACCCTGGTGCTAACCCACAGCTTCGCAGCCTGCTCCTCAGTCAGCAAACAGTGAGTGTCATCGCAAATGCAAATGCCTGCTTTCCTGGAGCACTTTGGCCTCATCTTTCCAATCTTGAGCTTTTTTTTTCAACTAGTGTGTGTCCTTTCAACGATAACAGCCTTGATTGCCCTGAGATTTTGGCAAGTTGTTCATTTCGTCGTCATTTAAGAGCAGCAGAATTTGAATTTTTAAATGATGGATAAGTGACATAATTATTAACAGGTATTCAAAACAGAACATATTGGTTAGGTAGCATCAATGGAGAGAGGAACCCAGTTAAAGTTCCAGGTCTATGCTGCCTTACTAGAGTATTTCCAGCATTTTCTGTTTTTATTTCAAATTCCAGCGTCTACAATATTTTGGATTCTGTTTCTAAGCGTTAACTGTTGACTTGCTAAGATGAAAGAGATTATTTGCTTTTGTCATTTTGAATAGGCACACCGCATATAAATTCATGTAACTGTTAATTTAGTTTGTTTATTTGTCAGTCACAAGTATGCTTACGTTAGCACTGCGATGAAGTTACTGCGAAATTCCCCTCGTCGTCACTCTCCTGCTCGGGTAAACTGAGAGAGAATGTACCATCCTAACCACCACATCTTTCAGACTGTGGGAGGAAACCAGGACACCTAGAGGAAGCCCAGGCAGGCACTGAGAACATGCAGAATCCGCACAAACTATGACCCAAGGTAGAAATCGAACCCAGGTCCATGGCACTGAGACAGCAGTGCTAACCATTGTGCCACTGTGTCATTAATTCCAAACAGCTCAAGTTGTTGCTAACAATCCCCATTGCTTGCACTATTCTATCACAGCAACCACCTATTTCGGACTGTGACTTTAATACTGATAAATGGTCAGTTACGTCCAGCAGACTAACTGTAACTCTCTTCCATCTGACCTTCAAGCCGTTTCAATCAGCTGCAGGCACCAAGATAAAATGGATTATCCACAGTGAAGAGATTCTGGATGCAACTGCTAAAGGGAGAGTCAATTATCAGGAGTGTTATACTGAAAAAAATGGAACGAATATTGACAGCACTGTGGCAGACACAGTTTGGTTTTCTTGTTCACTTGTGAACTTGTTTGGACTCTGTACCAGAATCTAGAATTACATTCGGAAGCCAGATTAGATCCTAACGGTTTTCTAACTTAGCATAAATGTGAGAATAGGATGCTTCACTCCAGATGACAAATTGGGGATCCTTTCTAGTAAAACACACTTATTTATTTTTATTCATTTGTGGAACATGTGTGGGGCTGGCCAGCCAGCCAGCATTTATTGCCCATTCCTGGTTGCCTGAGGGCAGTTGATAGTCAACCATATTGTGTGGCTCTGGGGCCATGTGGGGCCAGATTAGGTAAGGACAGCAGATTTCCTTCCCAAAAGGAACATTAGTGAACCAGATGGGTTTTTCCCACAATCGACAATGGTTTCATGGTTATTAGCAGATTCTTGATTCCAGATTTTTTTTAATTGAATTGATATGCCACCATCTGCTGTGTGGGATTCGAAACTGGAACATCAGCTGATTCTCTGGATCAGTCATCTCGTGATAATACCACTTGGCCATTGCCTCCCTCTTATTAAATAACAGTTAAATAATAACTAACAAATGAAGCAGCCTAACCATTACACTTGAACAACATGAAGTAAAATTTCAATCTTTCAAATATGGACTTATATTGCCACTTCAAATACAGTTAGTAACCATAAATATACATGCAAAAGTCTCAAAGCTTTGAGAGGTTTTGATTTTCAGAACAACTTGCAGACTGCTGTCTCTAAACAGCCAAAACTGAAAGCTGATTTCTCTCTGCTACGTACTTATCTACTCCCATTAATTATATCATCACATAACCCTACATAGCTAAATCCACCTTCCATTCCTTTAATCAAAACCCTAGGAAACCCTCTTTTTTTTGTGAACAAAAGTCCATTAGCTCTATCTTGGTAAACACTGAGGTCAAAATGAGTAATTAATCTTCTCTCCCAGCATCTGAGTTGTATTCCTTCCAAACATACCGACTACCTGTAGAAAAAAACTGAACTTTAAAACACTCTCCAAAATAACAATGCATATATCTATAGCAAGTACTATCATGAGCCTTGGAAGTCCCTGGAAAGTGTGTAAATAGACAATGATATTGATGTACTTGTTTTTATCCTACAGGTGCTTTGGTCCACCTTGTTGCCTAACAAGGGGCATACACGCGATGGGTCGTGAGAGGGCTGCTCTTGGATTTTTCGAGAGTATCCTAGTGCTTCACGTCGTTAGTGTACGCTTGACCTGGACCATTTGATGGGCAACACGACAGCTCAGTGACTATCGCTGTGCTGTGCAGATACATGGATTTGGGCCTGTGTCTGTGGGAGTTTGCGCATTCTCCCCGTGCTTGCGTGGGTTTTCTCCGGGTGCTCTGGTTTCCTCCCACATCCCAAAGATGTGCTCTTAGGCTAATTGGCAAAACAAATTCTTCCTAAATTGTCTCAGATTTGGTATTTTAATCCATAGATCTGTAAACATAGACAAGGATCACGGGTAGAAGTGGGAACATCGGGGTGGCGGCACGGGCTCGTTGGGCCGAAGGGCCTGTTTCCCGTGCTGTTTTGTTCTTTGTTCTTTATCCCAATCTCTAAATGCAGCAAGCAATGCCTCTGTTATAGCTTCAGTTCCATTGCAGAGTTTACTTTTCTCCACCAAAATGCAGAATAGGAGACTGAATTCTGTGCGTGAAACCAATCCCAGTTACTTACAGTGATGATTGGGAAAGTTGGCCCCCAATAGTGTCCACTCTCTGGACTTTTAGTTTAAAGTTTTACAGTTTTTAAAGTTTATTTATTGGTCACAAGTAAGGCTTATGTTAACACTGCAATGAAATTACTATGAAATTCCCCTAGTTGCCACCGTCCAGCGCTGTTCAGGTCAAGGTACCCAATCAGCACACCTTTCAAGATGAGGGGAAACCGGAGCACCTGGAGAAAACTCCTGCAGATGTGGGGAGAATGTGCAGACTCCACACAGACAATGACCCATGCCAGGAATCAAACCAGGCCCCTAGCACAGTGAAGCAGCGGTGTTAACCACTGTGCTACCGTGCTGCCCATAGAGTCACTATTATGCAGCCTTTTTAAAACTGTCTTTGATGGGATGTGGGTGTCACTGGCAAAGCTAGCAGTTGTTGGCCATCCCTAATTGCCCTTGAATTGAGTGGCTTTCTTGACCGTACCAGAGGGCAGTTAAGAGTCATTCATATTACCTGGTCAGTTTCACAGTAAGGAGAGGGCCTTCGTCCCGCCCCTAAATTTTTTATTAAATGATAATTGATAGACTAGGTTTTAAGTCCAGATTTTATTAATCTATTTTAAATTTCATTAGCTGCTGTAATGGGACTTGAATCCAAGTCCTCTGCAAATTAACCTGGGCCTCTGGATTACTAGCCGAGTGGTTAGCACTGCTGCATCATGGCACCAGGGACCTGGATTCAATTCCAGTGTTAGATCACTGCCTGTGTGGAATTTGCACATTCTCCTTGTGTCTGTGTGAGTTTCCTTCGGGTGTTCTGGTTTTCTCCCACAGTCCAAAGATCATAGAATCTTATATTGCAAAAGGAGGCCATTCGGCCCATCAAATCTGCACCGACCACAATCCCACCTAGGCCCTATCCCTGTAACCTCACACATTTACTTTGCTAATCCATCTAACCTACACATCCTAGAACACCAGGTTAGCATGGCCAAACACCTAACTTGCACATCTTTGGACTGTGAAAGGAAATGAGAGCACCTGGAGGAAACCCACTCAGACACGAGGAAAACATGCAGATTCCATACAGATAGTGACCCAAGCGGGGAATCGAATCTGGGTCCCTGGTGCCAGTGGCATAGTGTGGGTTAGGATTTATTGGCCATGCTCAATTGACCCTAGTGTCAGGGAGATTAGCTAGGGTAAATGTGTGGGGTTGTAGGAGTAGGACCTGGCTGGGATTGTGGTCATTGCCGGCTTGAATGGCCTTCTTTTGCATTGTAGGGATTCCATGTTGTGACTTTACCCCTGCACCTTTGCTATCTATTTTAAAAAGCATTTTGATTAGCAGATCACTGTGTTTAATAGCAATGTACTCGCTGTAGGACTGGGACTGTCCTAACAGATTTTGGAACTTGGAGTAGGATAAGAGGGATAACTGTGTTAAAGACAGCCCTTTCTAAGTCTCATGCTGACAAATTTCCAGTTGAACAAACCCCAAGTATGATGACTCAAGTTTCACGACTCAGGATTTCAAGACACTGGGTCATTCCTCCGTGACTTGAACGATAATGCCACACTTGGGTTTTGAGAGTGTTGAACTGCATCTTTTATAGTTCCCAATTCTCTGACCTGCACTCTCAGCATGGCTGCTGTTTGTAATCCAAGGTAATAACGCTTTAGTGTTTGGCAGCTGTGATGGTGCTAACCTAGGTAATCGAAAAAAAAATCTGCTACTTTTGTGTATAGAAGATCCTCATAAAATCATGGAATAGAATCATAGAATCCTACAGTGCAGAAGGAGGCCATTCAGCCCATCGAGTCAACACCGACCACAATGCCACCCAGGCCCTATCCCCATAACCCCACATAATCTCCACATCCCGGTACACTGGCTATGCTAGATTGCCCCTATCAACCTAACATGGACAACTTTGGACATACTATCCTCTTTCACATAACCAGAGAAACACTAGTCCAGTATCTCAACTTGAATGGGATAATGCTGAATGTTATTGCATGCATATATTTAAGCTAGGGAGAGGTCAGTTTATTGCAGCGTTTTTAAGTGAATGAAATTTGAGTTGCAGCTCGCAGTGTCTATGTTACTTGGAGGGAGTGACAAGTCATCGTTACCTGTGACTATTTATGGTGGGACATTTCAAAATTCTTCTTAACATCATCTCAGTGAGAGCCCTGAAGGAACTTTCTGTTGTGCCAACACCCTGTTTGAGCTTTATTCCCTATTCTTACACGTTTCTAATTTTTCATTATTATAAGCAGCAAAATATTCATGTTCACAAATTCCTCATCCTGGTATAAGCAAGAAATATAACAAGATTATCAATGACTTTAAAATGGATTTTAATATACTTAACTGCTACAGATGATTTATGTGTATTGTGTAAACGGGAAGAAATTTCCAAACTCTTCCGTTTTGGTGGATGAGTCTCATTCGCCTCACTGTTTGCTTGTCCTGGTTTGTTTCGGTCCTGTAATTATTTTGCTGCTTATGCCCTTTTTGTTTTGGCCCAGTCGCAGAGTGGAGTTCCGCAGCCTCAGCAATCCATGCACCACATCCAGCAGCAAGCCTCGCAAATGCTTTCCCATCAGTCCATGGGTCAGCAGATGCCCCATCACCCTCAAGGGCAACAACTCCAGATGCAAGGGCAACAACTAATGCACCAAGGACCTGGGCAGCCATGGGGCAGCCAGATGCAACAGCGCCCACCTTTACAAGGTAAGAAACTCTCAAAATCCTGACTGCTGAAGTTAACTGGCATAGCAAAAATCTTGTCAAGAGAACAAGTGGATCAGTTGGATGGACAAATAAAAGTTGTGCATAAATACAACGACAAGTATTGCAGATGCACAAGTTGTAAAGGATCAGAACCAACTGAATAAATGCAGCAAGAGATCACGTCAACAGTCTCTTCATTATAGCATTAACTATAAACCAACACGTATAATTTATCGTTGGACAAATATATCATCAGTGAACATTGGTCATAAACTAGATAAACTCTTGTCACTTTTCAGAGGGAGGCAGTTTTACGTAGGAATTATAGATTAAAAGTATCAGAGTGGAATTGGTTTGATGATAAAGGACGAACAATGGATGGGCTCTTGGATGATGGCAGTAGTTGAGAAGAATCAGCAGCCAGGAAATTAAGGAATAACCTACGACTCCTGGGGAGAAATACGCTAACCCTCTTGCTAGGGGGTATTTCAAGAGTCTACTGTCAACTCTTCACAAATAGAGTTCAAAGAATTCCTGCTTTAGCCGAAGAGAGCCTTCAATTCATAGAATCTCCACAGTACAGAGGCCATTCAGCCCATTGAGTCTGTACCAACCACAAACTCAACAAGGCCCTATTCCCGTAATCCCACCCTGACACTCAGGTCACTTTAGCATGGCCCATCAATCTAACCTGCACATTTTTAGAGTGTGGGAGGAAACTGAAGCACCCGGAGGAACCTCACACAGATGCGGAGAGAACATGCAAACTCCTCACAGACAGTTATCCAAAGTTCAAATTGAACTTGGATCCCTGGTGCTGTGAGACAGCAGTGCGAATCACTGTGCCACCGTGTCGTCTTGTAACATTTACTAGTAATAGCTGTTGTGTGAGGCATTCATTAAGTGAGCCTCCCAAATACTCTTTGAAATGATAACTATTCCTTAAATCTTGTCTCTTTCCAAGCCTTTTGGTCAATATCAAAGTTATAATTCTCCCATGTTATGTTCATAACCGCTACCCATGTGGGATGCACAAGATGGATGAAGCTTGGGTTTGTGAATGTTTTTGTAACTTGTTTTCCCTGAAACCAGTTGTTACCCTGTAGCCAGGAGCTAGAGATGTCTTATCCTGCATCAGGTATGGCTGACCAGGGATCGCTCTTGTAAGAAGGATTTACAAGTTGATTCACATCCTGTTTGGCCGTGTTCTGAATGCACCTTTCTTGGCTGTCAAGTGCTTGGCTGGGACTTGAACCTGGAGCTCCTGGCTCAGAGGCAGGGATACTACCCACTGCACCAGAAGACCTAGTTATTATTGTTAAGATTGTTAATTACAAGTTGGTATTATTGAATGAATAAACAGGAAAGGAATTGATTGGAGTCACTGCTGTACACTAGAGCTGACTGAGGTTTGTACTGTCTTTTCAGAGTGCACTGTTTTTAGAGTGGTGCATAGACATCACGGTGGCGTAGTGTTTAGCACTGCTGCCTCACAGCGTATACTACACACTTCAACCAGATGAAATAAAAGCTCTCAGCAGAGGGCTCAATTTCTGTCCCACCACCAAAATGGATTCCATCAGTCTTGCAGCGGACACAGAGGAATTCATTAGGCGAATGAGGCTGCGGGAGTTTTTCCACAAACCCCAAGAGGCTAATAGCGAACACAATGAGACAGCCAGAACAGCCTCACAGCGGAAAGGACCTGGGTTCAAATCCCGGCTTGGTCACAGTGCGGAATCTGCATGTTCTCCCTGTATCTCCTATAATCCAAAAGACGTGCTGGTTAGATGCATTGGTTGTGCTAAATTCTCCCTCAGTGTACTCAAACAGGCACCAGAGTATGGTGATTGGGGGATTTTTGCAGTGTTAATGGAAGCTTATTAGTGACATTAAATAAACTGGACAGCACCGCAGCAGAGTGGTTAGCGCTGCTGCCTCACAGCGCTGGGGATTCGGGTTCAATTCCATCCTCAAATGACTATGGAGTTTGCGTGTTCTCCCTGTTACTGCGTGAAGTTCCTGCCGAGTGTTCCAGTTTCCTCCAAGATATGCTGGTTAGGTTGACTGGCCATGCTAAATTAACCCTAGTGTCAGGGGGATTAACGGGATAAATATGGGGATTATGAGAGTAGGGCTTGGATGGGATTGTGGTCAGTGCAGACTTGATGGGCCAAATGGCCTCCTCCAGCACTGTAGTGGTTGTAAACATTAGCCCAAAATCCAGTGATGCAAACTCTTGGGGAGTTTGGAGAGTTTTTCCTACCACCTTTCCCAGATTCAGGTTTGTGTTTGCAGCATGTGGCTTGTCTTTGGTTAATGGTTTCCTTTTTGCAATTTTGTTTTCAACTCTGCAGGCCAGATGATGATGAACACAGGACCGCGGGGCCCAGTCCCTCAGGGTGGATTGCAGCAAGGCACAAGTCTGTTGGAGGAGGAAATTCTGATGGACCTCATCTAGAAGCTTCGTATGTCTGACTCCTCTTTGTCCAAGGTGTGGACGAAATGTATGGAAGCTTGACATGGAAGTCGGCCTGATGAACTATTTCCTGTCCTGCAAGGACAAATGAAGAAATTTGCATTTGACTTGCTATCCTTTTTAAATGGGTTAGTGATAGGAACTGGAAGAGCTTGTGTTTTTTTTAAATATGTTAGATTTTCTCAGAAAATCGGAGGGGATTGGATGAGTCAAACAAGCCAATTGGTACTGAATCTCTCTCTCAACAGGACAGGTTAAGATTGAAAGCAACATCTGCTATAATTTGAAGGTTTTTTTTCTGCTCAGTGTGCATTGATCTGATTTACTATAGATTTTTTTAAAGAAAATTATGTATTTAATTTTATTTTTTTTGAAAAGCAACCCAGTGTCTGTTGGCTTTGTTATTTTTCTTCATGTTCTCTGTCAGTAAGCAGATCTGAAAATAGTCAAGTAATCAACACTGTAACTAGGATGACCAGTGCGAATCCTGATGTGGCAGGGATTGTGTTTTCACCTCTGAGGTCTACTTTGTTGACAGTGCAAGTTCACTGAAAGCTCCAGTAACCTTGAGAATGGATGTCTCCACAGCACACTACTTGTAAGTATGAAAAGATACCTTATTATTCTCCCCGCTGCCCCCTTCCTCACGCTCACACCCAACCTCAAGAAAATATTGGGCATGTCCCAATTTCATTTTTTGAAAGTTCTTTTAAAAAGTTCTAGTTACAATCCAGGGAATTTTTGCTGCAACTTGGGTGCACAGCAGCAAGAAATAAGGTGGAAAAGGACAGTTGGGTGCAGGGGCTAAATGGATAAAGGTCATACCAGAGTGTGTGTGTCTTTAGATCAATAGAGCTTTGTTTGCAGGCTGGTCTGGCTGCTTTGCCTTTTTTTTAACTTCCATTCAAGTTTCAGTTGCTGTCGTTGTTTTCAGGACTTTCTGCAATTAAATGTGGCTTCAATTCAACCATCCCCTCCCCGGTAAAATTCCATACACAGCAAAAGGGGGTGCTTGTAACTGCAAGAATAAAAAGACATCACCTTTTTAAAAAAAAACTGACATCCCAGGAAAAAAGTCAGTATATGAACATTTGATCAGAGCTGGAAAGAGATCTCCTTTCCGGAGGACAAAAGTGAGGGGCAGCGGGAAGAGGAGGCGGCCTGGGTGTAGTTAGATGATCGTCACAGGACAGTTGCAAACAATTCACAGTGTGAGAGTGATGCAAGGCAGATGAACATGATGTAACCGTGATGGCAGATCTCCTTGATAGGGGCATCAGCAGTTGTGTAGTGCCTTCCATTTTCACACACTTGGTCACAGCTCAGTCAGTCACACGCTGCTCTTGGTCAGCAGGTTTTTAATCCATAGATCTATAAACATAGACAGGGATCATGGGTAGAGGTGTGGCGGCGCGGGCTCGTTGGGCCAAAGGGCCTGTTTCCCGTACTGTTTTGTTCTTTGTTCAAGACCCACTCCAAACACTCAAACACACAATCTAGGGTTGCATTGCTGTGCAGTTCCTAAAGGAGTGCTGCACTGTTGGAGATGCTGTCTTTCAGGTTGGATGTTAAGCTGATATCCTGTCAGGTGGCCATAATAGATGCGGTGGCATTATTTCAATAAAGTGTGTGGGAGCTCTCCAGTATATATAAAACAGATAATCTGGTCGTTTCTTTCAAAGCTTTTTGTGTGCAGTTCACTGTGCACAATTTGACTGCCACCTTTCCTGCGTGACAATAAACTACACTTTAAAAGTACCTGTAAAGGGCTTTGTGATATCCTGATGCCAGGACAAGGTGCTATATCAATGCAAGTTTGTTCGTTCTTTATCCTGTGACAGTGAAGCTGTTTACAGTTGGAAATTCCTGGATTCAAGAGATTTTCTCTGCTCACTTGGAAGAATGCACTGAGTAATTTTCACTGCCATTTTCTCCCAGCAAAAAAACTCCCTTGGCTACGGCATCCACTGGGAGGGAACATCCCTCTCAACAAGTCCTACTTAGGATATTCTGGCATTAAATGGCTCTTGTCACAGAAGCAGGTTTCAAACTAGCAAAGTTCAGTTGGCTTTCCACTACTTTTGGCAAGTTCTTAAGTACGAGATCGAATTCTACTTTTTTCTTTTCCTCACATTGAATTATCTCACTCAATCTCCCATGGTATTGATTTCCTAGTTAGTAGTGTCAATGGCTCTACACAACTCGAGAAATAGAACTCAGTAGTAGGCCACTAGGCCCTCCAAGCCTGCTCTGCCACTCAATACCATCATGGCCTCAATTCCTTTTCTGTGCCATTTCCTCATTGCCCCTCTATTCCTTGATTGGATAGAAAAGATCATAGAATCCCTGCAGTACAGAAGAAGGCCATTCGTCCCATCTATACCGACCACAATCCCACTCAGACCTTATTTTCGTAACCCCACATATTTACACTATTAATTCCTCAGACACTTGGGTCAGCTTAGCTCAATCAATCTAACCCTCACGTCTTTGAATTGTGGGAGGAAACCTGATCACAGCGGAAGCCCACACAAACATGGGCAGAATGTGCAAACTGCACACAGACAGTGATCGAGGCTGGAATTGAACCTGGGACTCTGGTGCTCTGAGGCAGCAGTGTTAACCACTGTGTCATATGTTGCCCATCTAACCCACATATTTTTGGACTGTGAGAGGAAACCCATGCAGGTGTGGGGGGAATGTGCAAACTCCACACAGACAGTGACTGAGGCTAGAATTGAATCTGGGAGGCAGCAGTACTAACCACTGTGCCAACGTGCTGCCCTATTTATTCAATTTATTGAATCATTATCTACCTCCACTCGAAATACTTCTAATGTTCCAGCCTCTTCCACACATCCTCCAGCCTCTTCCACACATCCTCCAGCACCTCAATCAAGTGTCCGTCATCTCTGGGTGAGATGACAGGCTGTTTGGTCTCTATGACCCAGAGCACAGAGGTCTGTCTCCGCTGTATCACTGGCTTGGATTCGGCACAAACTGCCTCCTCTTCGTCACACCTCATTATTCACTGTTTGAACCAATTAGATCAGCAGGGGAGGCTGAAATCCTCATTTAATGAATTAATAACAAAATTGCTCACAGCTCGTGAATTAATATAAAAATGAAATTTGAGTGACATTGAATTTGCAGTGTGGGAACGGGCGCTCAGTCCAGTCAAGGCCACTACTGGTGTTCCTCCACTCACCATACTTTACTCAGTCCTGTTGATGCCTATCCCCTCTCTAATTGTGTGTAAGACTTTCCCTTAAATGTTTTAGCGCCTTGTTTCCTGTTAAAATAACAAACGTATACATTAACATTAGTTTTTGAAGAGGAGACAAGCAAGGACATTTCTGTCAGATGAATTGACCAACCCAAAACCTTAAATGGTTCGTTGAGGTATTTAAATTATAATATATATCTGTATCATTCATGATGCTCACATTGGTATTCCAATTAATCTAATTATTGCATTGTGCATGAGAATAAGGAGAAAGCAGTTTGTTGGAGTTGTTCAGAGTTCCCCATTTTAACACTGCTACGTGACAGATGAATAGTTATCCAGAGGTATACTGCCATACACAATGTTTAGGGAAGAAGTGAGTTGGTTCCATTCCCTGCCCTTCCCTTCCGTCTATCACTGAGTGACCTTTTCAATACATTTATTGAATGCAACAACAGTTTTGTCAATTTTTTATCTGTTGCATGGTGATGTAGAGATTTTATGACCTTCTCAAATGTATAGAAAAAAAACTGGAACTCTTTGTGATGTATATCAAAGAATGAGAGGGGGAATGATGTGTTTAATTGACATTGTATAGTTTCTTTTCAGATCATTAATAAATTTATTCTTAGCAGTTGCTGCTTTTCTTCTAAATTTGAACAATTTGCATTTCTTCAGCACTTCACAACCCAGGTGTTAGGGCTGAAACAGGAGTAGGAAAGGAGATTGGGAGGGTGATGTGAGTGTGATTAAAGGTATGGTTCACGAGGAAAGGTTTTAAGGAGGTTTTTGGATGTTGTCATGAAACCAGTTTAGAAGCAGTCTTCAGAATGCAGGGAGATGCTAAGAGTCTTGCTGCTGACAGGGGGAGCAGTATTCACAGTAAGATGGTTTTTATTGAGAGGAGAGGGTGTATGCTGTGAACGCAAGGCCAAGATAGTTTGACTATCCTGTCTGCAACTGTGGAGAGAAGGTGTAATCCTGAATGATGGCCTGGCCTTTTGGTTGAAATCAAGTGTAAACACTCAAGATAGCCAGTGAAGTTAAACTGAGACTTCAACTAATGCAGTTTTTCAGCACCATCCCTGGCCTTTTGGCTAAACTGAAACTTGGATCGAGCCTGTGAGGGAAGTATTGCCTCATCCTGTCAGTTTGGATCTGGTTTGATTGAGCCTGAGGCAAAGCAGCCTGCATAATTAAGGACTCCACAGACCCTGGACATTCTCTCTTCCATTTTCTGCCATCGGGGGAAAAAAGACACAAAAGTCTGAGGAAACATACCCACCAGCTCAAGAACAGCTTCTTCCTGCTTTTGAATCCTGGATTCAAAAGCCATCAGACTTTTGAATGGACCTATTTGCATCAAGTTGATCTTTCTCTACACCCTAGCTATAACTGTAACGCTGCATTCTGCACCCTGCTGTTTCCTTCTGTATGAACAGCATGCTTTGTCTGTATAGTATGCAAAAATCAATACTTTTCACTGTATACCCTGTATACACTGTAAATCAAAATCAAAGGATGTATATCCTTGTTTTGTCAGATCTGGTTTGTCTCTTGTGAGGACTCTGATTGAACTTGATTGGCTTTTTTCACTAGGAATACAACACCAAAAGGTAGAAAAGAAAATTCTGAATAATGACTTGTCAAACGCAGAGAGTCAGTGGACTCCTTAGGACGTTGTTCCAAAAGGAATTAAATGGCACCTTGTGCTTTACAGAATAGCAATGCAGAGTTTTAGCTGACCTTATTTTGATCCCCTGTTTTCCTTCCCCTCACCCGTAAAATTGAGGTCACCTGTACCTTAATTTTTTTTAAAAAAATCAGACATTAAGGCACTAACTAGATAGTCCTCCAACAGCCGTATTAAGCTAGAGGAAAACAAACCAGCAGAAGACTTTTTTCATTTTTTTAATCAAGGTGCTTTATTACTACATCTTTTATTCACAAGCACTTGCAGAACAGTGAATTACAAATGAAACTTCTTGTCAATTAATTCTCTATATAATGTTTGAAGTATCCTTCGTATGGTTTTATTATGTGGGGGAGAAGTCACAGGAGGGAGCTGTAAATAGTAGCTCCTTGCTTGGCCAGTCTGACTGATACAAAGCTGAACTGAGATAGGAGAAGAAACTTTTTTATTATTATTCTGTTTGGCCTGCCTTTAAAATAGGCTTTGATGCTCTGGGCCTTTGATGAATAATATAGAAACAGTAATAATTAGTATCTGAAATTCTTGGGCACTTTTTTTCTTTGAGAGGTGTAAGTGCTTTTTCGCTCTCATTCTCGATGAGAGAGGTATGCTGGTACATTGGTTAGCACTGTGCCTCACAGCACCAGGGACCCAGGTTTGATTCCCGGTTTGGGTCACTGTCTGTGTGGAGTTGCATGTTCTCCCTGTGTCTGCATGGGTTTCTTCCCCAGAAGCTCCGGTTTTATAGACCTACAATGTAGAAGAAGGCCATTTGGCCCATCAAGTCTGCACCAACCACAGTCCCATCCAGGCCCCATCTTCCTATTTAGCCTGTTAATCCCTGTGACTGAAAGGGCAATTTATCATAGCCAGTCCACTTACTTGGACTGTGCGAGGAAACGCATGCAGACAATGTGCAAACTCCACACAGGCAGCTGAGGCCGGAATTGAACTTAGGTCTCTGGCGCTATGAGGCTGCAGTGCTAATCATTGCGCTGCCATGCAGTCAAGCCCCACACTGTCTGAAAGCTGTGCTGATTAGGTATATTGTTCATGCTAAATTCTCCCTCAGTGTACCCGAACAGGCATTGGAGTGTGGTGAATAGGGGATTTTCACAGTAACTTCAGTGCGGTATTGATGTAAGCCTACTTGTGACACTAATAAATAAAGCTTTTGCGCACTCATTTTTTCTCTCGCATACATCAGTCTCCTTTTAGCAGGTTAACTGTGTGACATTGTGCTAGTTCTCTGTAAGGAGTAAAATAATTTTGAGTTCTGTTCCTCAGTTGTTGACTATTTCCTGAAGGTGCTGACTCATGTTTAGGAGCATAGTTTAGCTACACCAATGATTCTCTGGGGCCTGGTGTAACTGGGCAGGCTTCAACGCCCATGCCTCGACAGCAAACATTGGCTCACTATTCTAGCGTGGAGCACGGATTATCTGATCGTGTCCCCATCTGTATCCACGTGTTTCCCAGGAGGAGGCACTAGAAGGTAACCAGAAGCTTGAATGTTTTTTGTTTCTATCGCCAACCCAGGACGTCTTGAATCCAAGTGTAGCTTCCCTTAAAGATACCACTGAACCTGGGGGAGTTGAGCCTGCAACCTTTCTTTTGGGGTGAGTTGTCCTTAGAATGCTGGACATCTGAAATAAAATCCCAAGAATGTCTGGAAAAATCACTAGTTATTTAAAAAAAAAGACAAACCTGCATTAATATTGCAAGCATCCAAATTGATGGTTTCTGACTTTCTTACAGAAATTGACTCTTGCATGTCCAGCATCTTCAGTACTGTCTTGTTTTTAGCTGCAATCTGTGAAAGAGTAAATAGTTTTTCAAATGTTGGGGGGGGCGGCACTGGTGGTTAGCACTGCTGCCTTACAGTGCCTGAACCCTGGGCTCGATGCCCAGCTTGGGTCACTGTCTGGGCGGAGTCTGCATGTTCTCCCTGTGTCTGCAAGAGTTTCCTTTGGATGCTCCAGTTCCCTCCAAAGATGTGCAGGTGAGGTGGATTACCCATGCTAAATTGCCCCTTAGTATCAGGGGAAACTAGCTAGAGTAAATGCATGGGGTAAGACTTGGGTGTAATTATGGTTGGTACAGACACAATAGGCCAAATGGCCTCCTCCTGCACTGTAGGATTCTATGAAATATGTCCAGATAACTGAAGCAAGTGAGAAAGAGGACAACCTTGGAATCGATCCTTCCAATTCCTCTGTGCCTTGCTTCTCAACTTATAATAAGCGTCAGTCAGATGGAGTAGTTGACGCAGGTTCAATAATTTGGACCTTGCTGTCCAACCTGTCTCCTCCTGCAAAGCACTTCGTGCTTAAAGCTGATTCCCAGCTGCCAGAATTTCCCAATTTTCCACATTAATTCTTCTCTCTCCAGAGGACTTCTGAACGATCTTGGGGATATAACCTTTCTTGCTTGTACACCTGTGAAAGTTTGTGGCTTCAAGTGCCAATGGTAAGTCTTGTAGATACTATGTAGTGTACTGTTCTTTTGTAGTGACTGATGTTGACAGTTTATTGTGCTTTATTTAAATGGCCTCTAAACCATAAATAACTATGTATGTGCTCTTGGTATTAAGATCATGAGCGACTTAATAATTCAGAAGAGGAAAGCTGTGAATGCCATGTGATGTGTTGAACTATTTGATTGCAGTTGAGGCACTGGTTAAGGCCCCAAAATTGGCTTTGGGCTGGGGAAGGGGTAAATTGGGCAGGATTTCTGATCTCTCTTGTGGGATAAACACAGAAGTACTACAGGGAGGGGTGTGGGATATATTGGTGCATTACAGTGAAGGGTTAAGTGATCTATTAGAATTGTACAGTGAGTAGTGTAGGATATATTGGCAAGTGTTACAGTGTAGAGTATGGAATTAACAATGTTATAGCGATGTATTGGGGGACACGAAAAAATAGGGTATACCAGAGTATATAATGTTACAGCATTATATTTATTATATATAAAGTGTTTACAAATGTTTGCAAGCAATTTATTTGTGCTTCTGACCATCCCACTACAACAAGATTTCATTCCTGCTTTCACCTATTTGTTTATATACAAACTGTGCTCTCTCTCTCAAACTTGCAATTGAAATTATAGCTTAAAATTCACCTTAAATGTAACTGGTCGTTGAAAGGTAAGGGAGTTCCAACATTGGGGAGCTTTTATATTTGGTATCAAATCAATCACAAAAATTCTCCTATTATTAGTGAATGGTGAGTATTGTGCTGGGAAGTTGGCTTGGAGTTGTTGCTTGATACCCTGCTGTTGGAATTAAATTGACATCAGGCAGGGTGCAATTGTTTAATCCAGTTTGTCATTCCTATTGAAACCGTTCATACAGGTCTTGTTCCTTACACTGCCGTTCTCCAACTGCGTTATATCAGCAACCTGTATTAATGACCTGTATCTTTACTAATTATCAATTCCTCTGCAAGATCAAACTCATCAACTCTCGTTGCCTTTCAGTGAACAATCCTGCGTGTCTTAAGCTCACAAATTTCTCCTGTTCCGAACTTGAATGCTAACCTAGCTCCCTTGAATGCATCAGACACTGACCCCCACCCCCCCCACTTAAAAAAAGTGTTGTTAACATTTGCAGGCTGAATTTTTTAAAAAAGTTAGTCATAGTAATGGAAAACAAATTTTAAATTTTTTTTAAAGCTGTGGGTATGGAGAGATGAGGTCTTTGATATAGGTCCTGGTGATGATACCTTCATTTAAAATATCCACATTTTTAAATTAAGCAGTGTTCACTCCGCTTTCTACTGTATAACTTCTACATAGTTTGCTGGGTACAGTCCAATCCGGCCTCCATCAAGGTAACCTTTGCACCATCCTTGCTCATCCTCATCCTCTACTTTAGTCAGCTCCTGACCTGCAAACCAAACACAAAAACCCACAGTCCAAAGATATATTGGTTAGGTTTCATAGACTGCTAAGTTCTCTCTGTGTACCTGAACAAGCGCTGGAGTGTGGCGATCAGAGGATTTTCACAGTAACTTCACTACATCGTGAATATAAGCTGACTTGTGACTAATAAATAAACTTTAAAAATTCAGAGATCTATTTCATAGTCTAAATGGGACAGATCCAGACTGACCGCAATCATTTGGTGTTAGTATTGGAAAGAGCTGAGATCTGGTACTGTTTTTGACTCTTCCGCTCATTCCATCTTCCCGAGCACCGTTAAACTCCAAGATTAATGTTGAATTGAAAGTATTTCTTTATCCCTGCAACTCTTCTCTTCCAATTTCGTTCCAGCGAGAACATATTATAGAACCTCTACAGTACAAAAGGAGGCTATACTGCCCATCAAGTCTGCAAAAGGCACAATCTCGTCCAAGCTCTACCTCTAGAACCCCATGCATTTATGGTGGCACAGTCGTTACTACTGCTGCCTGACAATGCCAGGGACCTGGGTTCAGTTACTGGTTTGGGGTCACTGTCTGTCTGGAGGCTGCGCGTTCTCCCTGTGTCTGTGTGGGTTTCCTCCAGGTGCTTTGGTTTCCCACACAGCCCAAAGGCATGCTGGTTAGGTGAATTGGCTGTGCTAAATCGTCCCTTAGTGTGCCAGAGTGTGGCAATTCAGATTTTCACAATAACTTCATTGCAGTGAGTCTAATAAATAAACTAGTTTTGAATATTGGCTAGTCCTCCTGATGCCAAGAGGCAATTTAGCAGGGCCAATCTATCAAGCCCACACGTCTTTTGGAGTATAGGAGGAAACCCATGCAGACATGAGAACAATGTGCAGACTCCACATAGACAGTGACCCAAGTTGCAATTGAACCCAGTTCCTGGTGTTGTGAGGCAGCAGTGCTAACCACAGTGCCGCCTCATTTCAAATTAGTTGAAGGGGTTTACCAAACATGCATTGAAGGCTGTCTACTTTGTATTAAGCTGTTTTGTTTTTGGGTGCTTATAAAAGTGGGAATAGAATGCACTCCCCTGGGATTTGAACCCAGATCCTTGGGGCTGTGAAGCCACAGCGCTAGCTGCTGTGCCATTGGGCTGCACAGTTGGGAGCACTTTTCCTGAGAAATGTGCTTCCAACCCAACTAGAGTGTGCCCCTTACTGCAACACTGACATTGATCAGCTCTCCATTGCTTTCCTGAGACTCATGTAGCAGTTTCATTGTTGGGTCAGCTTTGAACTGTGGGCCCATACTCACAATATTAATGCAGAAGACTTCCAGCAGTGTTTGTAAGAAAAGAACTTACCAACAATAATATATGATGCCATTGATTTAAAGTTTACGATGAAATGCTTACCCGCTTTAAAACTGAGCTCATCTGATTCCTGGCTGGTGTAGTCATACAGTGCTCGGATCCTGATGCCAGGAACATTTGTGCCATCCTCACCAAGGGAATACCCTTTACTTAAACTGTGAAACCAGAAAACACGAGTGCAGTTGCTTGTAAATAATGTCAACTGTGAACCAGTGAAGACAAAGGAAGCTGAACTGGTTAAATACTTGCCTCCTGTTCACAGCCCCCTGTTCTGTGTCACTGTTTAGATAGAACTCCAAACCCACGACATCTACCCTCTAGAAGGACAAAGGCAACAAATACAGGGTGACACCATCACCCGCAAGTTCCCCTCATTCACCATCCTGAGCTGGAAATATAGTGACCCAGTGACAGTGAAGGAATGGCCGGTCTCCTGGAATTCCCTCCCTAAAGGCATTGTGAGTCAACTCATAGCATGTGGACTGCAATGATTCAAAAAGGCAGCTCATCACCACCTTCTTAAGGGGTAACTAGGGATGGCCATGCCCCAGATTCAATAAAACAAAAAATTCAGTTTCTAATCTTCCAAAATTGGCTTTAAGTAGTGCTTTTATTTTCGTTTGTTTAAATCTCTCTCTTCTGTTTAAGATTCCCCCTCTTTTGTTTTGTAGGACGTGTGATCATGAGAAATAGGAGTAGGCCCTTGGCTCTCTCTGGCCTGTTCTGTCATTCAACAAGGTGGTGGCTTATCTGTGCCTTAGCCTATCTGACCTGCTCACGTAGCTTAGGACTTCATGATCTGTTGAACTTAGCCTTGAATATATTCAGTCATTCAGCCTACGTTGCTCTCTGGAGAGGAGAATTCAAGAGTACCAACCCTCAGAAGAAAACTCTCCTCATCTCTGACTCCTTAGTTTAAAAATGCACCTCCAAGTTCTAGATTGCCTCGGGTCTCCCTTTAGCATCATGAAGTAACATCTCTAACATGTTACAGTTCTAAAACTTCACCTTAAGCTTTGAAGAACCACTTTGTCCCCTTCCTTCTTCCCTTTCCCCTTCTTGTCTGTAATCTTTTCTCTTTCTGGGCTCCATTCCTGTGGGGTGAAAAGTCAGTGTTAGATACAGGTAAATAAATAAGTAAAGCCTAGTCTTCAATTAAAATCAGTTATTAATCACAATAATTAGCATATTTTCCCAGATCTGGAACTGAGATATTGAATTCCAAGTAAAAGTCTCTTAAAATGATTAAATATTATAACTTGAGTGATGAGTTACGGAATTGTTACAGTGTGGAAGGGGGCCATTCTGCCCGCCTCCCTCTGCAAGAATATCTCAGCTAGTCTTATCCCACTAACAGTACAGAAAAGTGAGTGTGTATCTGGTGAAATGACAGTCTCTCAAACAACAAAACAAAGGAAACAGTCATCAGCTTCAGGAAGCATAGTGAAGAATATACCTCTGTTTACATCAATGGGGCCGAAGTAGAAATGATCGAGAGCTTCAAGTATCTAGGTGTCCAGATCACCAATGTCTCTTGGTCCCTTCATGCTGACATAGTTAAGAAAGGGACCAGTGCCTCTATTTTCTCAAGAGGCTACGCAAATTTGGCATGTCTACTATCACCAACTTCTGCAGATGCACCATAGAAAGCATTCTTTCTCCTTGTATCACAGCTTGGTATGGGCTCCTGCTCTGTCCAAGACCGCAAAAAACCACAAAGGGTTCTGAATGAAGGCCAGATTCAATTTAATTGCAATTGTCCTGAGGCTCTCCCCTAACGGCAGGCAGGTAATCAGCTGACCAATTGCATGCCACAAGAATTGCCCAAGTGGCACATAAAAAGATATTATCACACAGTGATAAGTACGTGTGACAATAATAAATCACTAGATTTTAATCCTTCATGGGCTTACTCAGTGCCCCTTCAAAAGCCACAATTGAATCTGTCTCTGCCACTCTCCCAGGTTGTGCATTGCAAATCAACCATTTGCTGTGTGAAAAAGCAAGTTCCCTATTTTTTTCCCTTTGTTCTTTCAAAGGAAAGGGCAAGACCAGTGTTTATTCCTAATCCCTTTTCACTCTTGAATTGACTGCAGTTAACAGTCAACTGCATCGCTGTGAGTTTGGAATCACATATAGGCCAGACCAGGCAAGGACTGCAGATTTCCTTCCTTAAAGGACATTGGATTTTTCCATCAAATTATAGTGTTTTGGTCACCATCACTGAGACTAGATTTGTATTCCAGAATTAGTCATAGAATCTCTATACTGCAGAAGGAGGCCATTTAGTCCATCGAGTCTGCACCGACCACAATCCTATCCAGGAACTATCCCCATAACCACCATAATTATCCTGCTAACCCCCTGACACTATGGTTAATTTATCATGGCCAGTCAACCTAGCCTGCAATCCTGAGACTGTGGGAGGAAACCAGAACATGTGGAGGAAACTCGTGCAGACATGAGAATATGCAAGAATAGAATAGAAGGGAGAATATACAAACTCCATGCAGACAGTGACCCAATGCTGGAATTAAATCCAGTTCTATGGTGCTGTGAGGCAGCAATATTAACCATTAATTGAAGTCAGATTCCACCAGCTGTAGTGGTGGGATTTGAACCCACACTTGCAGAGCATGAGCCCAGATCATCCAGTGACATTCCCATTCTACCTTCATCTCCCCATATCCTTATGTTGCTATTGGGCCCTTTGCCAACCACTTTCTATATGTGTCCTCTGAATTTCAACCCTTCCATCAATGGGAACTTTATCCTCTCTGTCCCTTGTGACTGAAGCTTCATTTTACATTATGTAATGCTCACCAAGTGATTCATAAACATAGAAACTAGAAGCTGCAGTAAGCTATTTGGCCCTTCGAGCCTGCTCCGCAATTCCTTTAAAAAGTTTATTAGTATCGCAAGTAAGGCGTACATTAACACTGCAATGAAGTTACTATGAAATTCCCCTAGTCGTTACACTCCGGCATCTGTTCAGCTCAATGCACCTAACCAGCACATCTTTCAGACTGAGAGGAAACCGGAGGAAATGCATGCAGACACGGGAGAACTTGCAGACTCCACACAGACAGTGACCCAGGTGGGAACCAAATCTGGGTTCTTGGCCCTGTGAGACAGCAGGGCTAATCACTGTGCTGCCCAATTCATTATGACATGGCTGATCATCAAATTAAATATTCTGATTTCTTCTCCTCCTCCCCCCCCCCCCCCCCCCCCCCCCCCCCCCCCAACGTATCCCTTAATCCATTTAGAGTACATCTAATTTGTTCTTGAAATCACAGAGTTTTGGCCTCAGCTACTTTTTGTGGTAGTGAACTCTTCACATTCACCACCTTCCGGATGAAGAGATTTCTCCTCACCTTTATCCTCATTACTTCGTGTCTTTCACCTCCTCAACAAATTGCAAAGACTACTCCACTATCAGTTATTTAAGCACTGTTTTGTGGAGGCACTGTTTTGTAGGCAATGCTGATAGATGTCTACAGTCATGTATGGGATGAAAAGTGGCCAGAAAAGTGGGAGATTGCCCCTTGCTTGACAACATGGTCTGCCTGAACGTGGAAATGGGTTCTTTGTTTTATGTTGCATCTGACAGATGACACAGTTGGCAATGTGGCACATCTTACTAATGCAGTGAAAAATCAGTTGGACTGTTGGCTGAAGTGGGACTTGGACTTCTCAACCATCTGTCCTAGAAGTGAGAGAGCCAAGCTCATCTAAAGCAAAGGACATGGTGCCTACCATGGTCCTAATACAACAGCTGAAATACCGTACATTACATAACAGTATGTTGACTTGAAACATTTGAGTCTTGGCTATGTTTGGGGGTGACACAGTGGCATAGTGGTTAGCACTGCTGCCTCACAGCACCAAGGATCAGGGTTCATTTCCAGCCTTGAGTCACTGTGTGGCATCTACAGATCGCTCCATGTCTGCATGGGTTTGTCCGGTTTCCTCCTATGCTCCAAAAATATGCTGATACAGTGGATTGGATATGCTAAATTGCCCTTCTATTATGTAGGAGACACAGCAGCCAATTTGTGTACAGCAAGCTCCCACAAACTCCAATGTGACAATGAGCAAATGTGTTGATTGAGGGATAAATATTGTTTAGGACACCAGGGATAATTCCTTTGATCTTCCTTGAAATCAGTGTGGGTGGCAGAATGGTTAGCACTGCTGCCTCACAGCGCCAGGAGCCTGGGTTCGAATCCCAGTTTAGGTCACTATCTGTATGTGGAATCTGGACATTCTCCCCATGTCTGCGTGGGTTTCCTCCAGGTGCTCTGTTTTCCTATAGGCACTCTGGTTTCCTCTCTCAGTCCAAAAGACGCGCTAAATTCTCCCTCAGTTTACCTGAACTGTGCCACCAAAATGGCACAACTTTCATCAACTTTTAAGATGCACCATAGAAAGCATTCTTTCTGGTTGTATCACAGCTTGGATTTTATGATAGATGGATAATGCACTCACCTCAAAATGTGGCCAGTTGGTTGGCATTCCTGGACCATGTGTATTGCGCCACCATTTCAAATCATTCTGCTCATTTACTGATAGTACGGTCTGATGTAAGTCCTTAAATATAGACCGGAAGCTGCAGAGAGAATATGGAATGGTAATTAATGAGGACATTTCATAGAATCCCTACAATGCAGAGTAGGCCATTCAGCCCATTGAGTCTATACTACCCACACCCCACCCATAACCCCACTAATTTACTCAGCTAAACCGCCTGACACTAGGGACACATGGCCAATGCATCTTTCCCACACATCTTTGGACTGGGAGAGGAAACCAGAGCACCCAGAGGAAACCCACGCAGACACTGGGAGAATACGCAAACACCACACAGACTGACTGAGGTCAAAATTGAATCTGGGTCCCTGGCACTGCGAGGCAGCAGTGCTGGCCACTGTACTACGCAAATACCTTGTACCTCAGCCTATCTTTGAGGTGAGTTGCAGCCCTCAATTGCTAAATGGGCTGAATAGTAGTCAGTGGGCCATTTCTTTATAGAGGAACTTAATTAGCTCATTATTGATTACAGTAGTTGGGAATACATACAAGGGAAAATAATTCTCCAACTAAAAGCTTAAACCACATGACTTTTGTCCAGTTTTGCAGCAAATTAAGCGGCTGGTTGACAAATAGGACAAATATGTTTTATTTTTGGGATTGAAAAGCAGTGAAAACAATATTGTTTGCAAGCTTTTAGTTTTGCTCCTGGACTGTTGTAACTCTCAGTGAAGTTTACAGCTATCAACCGTACTATAGCACCGTGACCAAATAACCATTCTCCACATGTGGGCTTAGGCAGAAGGTGTCACTGAGTATTTGACTTGTTGGGGACCTCGTCCAGACCTGATTTGACATCCATGCATGTTGAAAGTGCACAGTGGTTAGCACTGCTGCCTCATACCGAAAAGGACCTGGGTTTAGTTCCAGCCTCGGGTCACTACCTGTGTGGAGTTTGCACGTTCTCCCCATATCTGTGTGTGTTTCCTCTGGGTGCTCTGATTTCCTCCCACAATCCAAAGATGTGTGGGTTAGGTGGATTGGTCGTGCTACATTGCCCCTTAGTGTCAGGGGGATCAGCAGGGTAAATGCGTGGCATTAAGGGAATAGGGGCTAGGTGGAATTATGATTGGTGCAGACTCGATGGACTGAATGGCCCCCTCCTGCACTGTCGGGTTTCTATGACCTCAGCAGGAATGGACAGCGATCAAAGTGTAGCTCTCCAACACCCTGTCCAATTCTTAGTATCTCAGGTGGCGTTAGCCCTGTCAGTCATCAACTTATTGCTCATCTCACATTGTCATTCAACCCGTGAAGATCTCTGGAGAGCAATCCAGTTCTCTCTCACTATCCTGTAGCCCTGCAAGTTTATTACTCTCAAGTGCCATCTAATTTCCCTTTGAAATCAGTGATTGTCCCTGCTAATCGCTGGCATATTTTCGTTGCATCCAAGGAAGAAAAAGTTAATGTTAATTTTTGCCTATAGCCATACTACCTGAGAATGTCCGATTTCGGCAACTAAGTAAATTCTGGCCTGATTGGTGCTTGGATGGGAGACCGTCTGAATCGCGGGCTATCGCTTCTCCATCTTTTGGCTAAGAGCAAGCCTAAGATGGGGTACAATGCCATATCTCGTCAGCTTGGATCTTGTTTGTGTGTCTCTCTCTCTCTCTCTCGCGAGGATCACAAATTGGGTTCAGTTGGATCTTGAATTTGGATTTGGTAGTAAGCAAGGAATGGATCAGGATTTGCCTAGTCCATTCTGAACATTGGCTTTGTAACTTTAAGGATCAAGTTAAAAAAATGTTTAAAAAAAACCAGGAGTTCTAGTTGTCTACCATTCAACGCCCAAGAAGGATCTTTCTCACATTCTCCCTGAAATCCTGTTTCCCTTAGTTGTAGCAACATCAGCTCATGGGAACAGCTTGTCCCTTATGGTAAAGATGATTTGGAGGACTGGAATGTAGCTTCAACCTCACCTTTCATTGTTGGTGACATCGAGGTGCCGGTGAATGGACAAGAAAATCTGTTTGAGAAAGATTATGCGTTTCTGCTCCATCTGCTGACTCTGGTCAAAGACCATCTCCATTTCCTCCATGTATTTTGGATTGTACTTGTTTAAATCTTCCATTGTCTTTGTGTAGCGCGTTTTAACCTTGATGTGGGAGAGAACGGAGAAGGCAGAAGATGAGTGAACAAAGAGAGACATCCCCTATGGCTACCCTACACAACACACACCCCCAATGGTGTCAGCAGCTGCTCTCTCACCTCTAATTTTGGTAGATTTAGGGTTTAGAGTCCAGAGTCTTGGGCATGCACAATACAGAAGGAGTGATACACTATCAGAAATGCCATCTTTTTAAATTTGTTTCACAAAGTGGGGTGGCATAGTGGTTTGCATTGCTGCCTCACATCGTCAGGGATCCAGGTTCGATTCCGGCCTTGGGTCACTGTCTGTGTGGAGTTTGCATGTTCTCCCTGTGTCTGCGTGGGTTTCTTCTGGGTTCTCCAGTTTCCTCCCACAGTCCAAAGATAATGGAAGCCTACTTGTGACTAATAAACAAACTTCACTTTAAAATAAATTTATATTAACACTGTGAAAATCCCCTAGTTGCCATACTCCAGTGCCTGTTTAAGTACACTGAGGGAGAATTTAGCGTGGCCAATGCACCTAACCTGCACATCATTTGGACTGCAGGAGGAAACCAGAGCACCCAGAAGAAACCCACGTAAACACAGAGAGAACGTGAATCTCTGCACAGTGCCAGGAATCGAACCCAGATCCCTGACGCTGCGAGTTAGCAGTGCTAACTACTGTACCACCTTGTCGCCTGAGATGTGATGTTAAATCAAGTTCCTTCTCATTCTCAAGTTGGGAAAAGATCCTCTGACACTATTCCAAAGAAGTGCAGGAGAGTTCTCTTGACTACTATACATCTTTCATCCAAAACATCGCTAAAATATACCAACAATAATGGCCATTACAATAACGTGGGACCTTACAAAAAGTGCTTCATTAGCTGTAAAATTAGCTGCATAGGTTTCATCCAGACGCTCTGGTTTCCTCCCACTGTCCAAAAGACGTGCTGGTTAGGTGGACTGGCCATGCTAAATTGACCCTAGTGTCAGGGGGATTAGCAGGGTGAATATGTGAGGTTGCGAGAGTACAGCCTGGGTGGGATTGTGGTCAGTGCAGACTCAATGCGCTAAATGGCCTCCTTCTGCACTGCAGGAATTCTATGAAAGTGTTTTGGGATAGCAGAGGTTGTGTGACATCCAAAGAAGTTCATGTTTTCAAAAGTTATTTATTGATTAACCGTGAGAATGATAAACCCTGAGCAAATAAACTGCTCCATCAGTCACAGGCTCAATGCACCAATTGTGGCATGCATGGCTGGGATGGTTTGTACATAAACAATTGTTGGCTTTGTACGTTGATTGATGCAACACATTCCCAAGCGTTGACAATGTAAGCACATCAATAACATTGGTGATACCCTCAGCTGGCCTTTAGAAACTGAACATCGCCATTAGCTAAATTTCAATGTTATGTTGGTGGAGCTGGAAATGGGACTTCTGCAGGAAACTTGTATGATACCATCTAAACCCTCAGATGATCTGGTAGAATAGAATAGAATAGAATCATACACTGCAGAAGAGCCCATTTGGCCCATTGAGTTTGCACCAACCACAATTACACCCAGGCCCTATCCCCATATCCCCCCATGCATCCCCCCAATACTAAAGGTCAAATTCAGCACGGCCAATTCACCTCACCCACACATCTTTGGAATGTGGGAAGAAACCAGAACACCCGGAGGAAATCCACACAGACACCAGGAGAACGTGCAAACTCCACACAGGCAGTGACCCAAGCCTGGGAATTGAACCCAGGTCCCTGGTGCTGTGAGGCAGCAGTGCTAACCACTGTGTGGCTCTGGTGCCCATGGTAGTGCAGTATGTTATACATAAGTTCATAAGGTATAGATCCATTCAGCCTCTCAAACCCAATTCGCCACTCAATTAGATTAGGACCCATCTATATTTGGTTCATGAGATATAAGACCAGAATTAGGCCATTCTGCCCATCGAGTCCACTCTGAAATTCGATCGTGGCTGATATGCTCTTCATTCCCATTTTCCAATAAGTTCAGAAGATATAGGAGGGCTTCCAGGTTTGGATACCCAAGGCTGGATTTCTGAAGCTGAATGCAGACAGACCAGACCAGAGCAACTTAATAAAGATGCTGTCTTAAGCACTCAACTGCAATTTATATGTTGTGAAAGATTCTATGGGATGATTTGAGAAGAGCAGCAGATTTCTCCCACTGCCCTGGGAGAATTATCCCCCAGTTATCACCAACAAATTAACCAAATATTCATCTCAGTAGATTGGTGGGAAGTTGCTGCACAGAATTTGGCTGATGAGTTTGCTTCGGGGAAACCAAAAGAGAAAATCTTAACAGGCCAGGCAAGATCTGTAAATTGAGCAGAGAGCTGCTATTTCAAGGTCAGATGACTCTGTCAAAGCTGGAAGTCCATTAGAGTTTCTCGTGCAGGTTCGAATCCTACCGACTACGTAATTTCCAATTAAGTTTCACTATATCCCCTTGCAAAGTGTGGTGCCTTATATCACCTTGGGCTTTGACAAAGGGTCATCTGGACTCAAAATGTTAGCTCTTTTCTCTCCTTACAGATGCTGCCAGATCTGCTGAGATTTTCCAGTGTTTTCTCAATTGGTTTCAGATTCCAGCATCTACAGTAATTTGCTTTTATCCAGAGTTCACTCAGGGTATCAGCTGTGGCTCAGCAAGTAGCACTTGTACATCAGAATCAGACAGTCGGTGATCCGAATCTCAGCATTGAAGCTGATTCTCTCCATGCAATACCAAGGTAATGCTGTACTGCCAGAGGTACTGCCTTCCAGGTAAGCTGTTAATGATTAGGTGCATTGACCCAAACAGGCACCAGAGTGTGGCGACTACAGGAATTCCATAGTAACTTGATTGCAATGTTAATGGAAGCCTTAATCATGACTAAAAAATAAACAAATTTTCATTTGTCATTTGCACATTGTCAGCACAGTGGTTAGCATTGCTGTCTCACAGCGCCAGGGATCCGGGTTCAATTCCCGGCTTGGGTCACTGTCTATGCAGACTTTGCACATTCTTCCCATGTCTGTGTGGGTTTCTCCCCACTATCCAAAGATGTGTAGGTTAGATGGATTGGCCAAGCTAAATTGCCCCTTAGCATACAAAGATGTGTAGAGTAGATGTATTAGCCATGCTAAATATGCGGGATTATGGGATTAAGACAGGGGAGAGGGCTTGAGAAGAATGCTTGGTTGGAGAGTCAGTACAGGCTCGATGGGCCAACTAGACTATAGGGCTTCTATGATCTCAAATAACTTTTTTTTTCCAAAAGATCAATGTCAATTCCCTCAGCATCCAGGCCAATGTTAATCCCTCGACCAGTATCACCAAAACACGTGATCTAATCTTCTTCACCTCATTGCTGTTTGTGGGAGCTTGCTGTGTATTTCCTATATAGTAAGTGACTGCATTCCCAGAGTACGTCATTGATTATAAAGCAATTTGAGTCATTCCAGGGACATGAAAGGCGCTATATAAATGCAAGTTTTCTTTTGCTATCCGCGCACACACACAAAACGCTGAATTCCTGCTCTCACCTTTTCTGCTTCCTGGTTACATTTCTCTCTCTGCCCCTGGAGTTTGCGCTGTTTCGACGCGGATGTGGCCTGATTGGCTCTGCCATTGTTCTCCCGGACGATGGCCATCCGCTCCTTTTTGCGTTTGGCGTGGTACAATTTCTTCAGCTTTTCCGTCTGTTGGAGAGGTTGAAGGGGAGTCTAGGTTATCGACCCCATCTCAGACTCAGTGACAGGTGATTTGATAAGAGAGATAGAAAGCTTAGGCAGGTTTAGATAAAAGTTAAAGCAAAGTTTACTTATTAACCACGAATTAACACTGCAACGAGGTTACTGTGAAAATCCGTCAATCACCACACTCTGGGTACACTGGGGGAGAATTTAGCATGGCCGGTGTACCCTAACCAGCACATCTTTCGGACTGTCAGAGGAAAACCAGAGCACCCAGAGGAAACCCACGCAGACACAGGGAAAACAGGCAGACTCCACACAGACAGTGACACTAATCGGGAATCGAATCCAGGTCTCTGGCACTGTGAGGCAGCAGTGTTAACCACTGTGCCACCCCGATAAAGCTGATGGTACATGAACTAGGGGATGCAAATTTAAGATTTTGGGCAAGAGATACAGAGAAGCTTTGAGGAAGGAACCTTTTTTTCTGCAGCAAGTGGTCAAAAGTGGGGAATCCCCTTTGTGAGAGTGGTGGAAGGACAGGCAATCAATAATTTCAAAAGGAGTGAGATGGGAACTTGAAGGAAATAAGTTTGCAGAGGCATGTGGACGGAGCAGGGGAGTGCGACTGACTGCATTGCTCCATAGAGAGTTGGCATGTACTCGATGGACTGAAAAGGCCACCTTTTGCATCATTAAGACCCTGAAACATCACCAGACAGTTCCCAGACTCAACAAAAACTTTCAACTGAGGGATGGAGTGACAGAGATGAGTCTGACCAGGGCTGACAACATCCAGTCACCAAGTCCTGGGAATGGGATTGTTTAAAATAAAAATCACATGGGGAGGGAGGGAGCGGGTGAGATGGGGAGGGAAGGAAGGATGGAGCGGGTGAGATGGGGAGGGAGGGAGGGATGGAGCGGGTGAGATGGGGAGGGGAAGAAGGATGGAGCGGGTGAGATGGGGAGGGAAGGGAAGGATGGAGCGGGTGAGATGGGGAAGGGGTGAGATGGGGGGAGAGGGGGAGGAGGGGGTGAGATGGGGGAGATTGGAGGGGTGGAGAGGGGGTAGATGGGGAGGGGAGGGGTGGAGGGGGTGAGATGGGGAGGGAGGGGTGGAGGGGGTGAGATGGATGAGGGAGGGAGGGGTGGAGGGGGTGAGAGGAATATAATGGGGAGGGAGGAGGGGTGGAGGGGTGAGATGGAGGAGGGGTGGAGGGGGTGAGATGGGGAGAGAGGGAAATACGGAGGGGTGGAGGGGGTGAGATGGGGAGGGAGGGGTGGAGGGGGTGAGATGGGGAGGGAGGGGTGGAGGGGGTGAGATGGGGAGAGGGTGAGATAACAAAGGAGGGAGAAGATGGGGAGGGACATGGGAAGTGAAAATAGAGAATGAGGCTGGTATGGAGAGGGAGAGTGGGAGGATAGAGAGGGGACATGGGGAAGGAGGGAAAAGGTAGGGAAGGGGGCAAGGGGAAGGAGGGCGATAGGGTGGGGGATTGGGGGTTGGATGATGGGCCGGGGACGGTTGGGAATGGTTGGTAGTGGGGGCATCAGACAGTCATGCAGCCTCAGACACCCAAAACGTTGTGACATTCCAAAGGCATCTCCAGCATGGACCAACTCCTTGAATAGAGTGGGATCGATAAAATAAAAATTAAAGTGCAAACTTGTAATGACTTAAAGCATCCACCAAGTGGCATCAGAAACTTTAAAATGATCAGAGATGAGGAATTTATCTGCAATGCCAGGCAAACTAAATTAATTTGTCACTGTCACAGGCTACACAGATAAATCGTTTCACGTTCCGGGAATCATAGGTCAGGAATGTTTCCGTGTGGCAGCCAGCGTCGCAAAGTCAAATATTATATAAGTGTCCAGTGTGAGGGGAAAGGACTGGAGTGGTGAGTTACTGGCCTCTGACATTCCCCGTTTGGATTCCTGCGTGGAAAAACAACCATTCTACACAAGACATCTTTGGATGCCAGTGTGTGCTGAGTTATTCACATACTGTGTTTCAGCCACACAGCAAGGAAAATCCCCTTTCTTAAAAAAAAAAATCATAGAATCCTTACAGTGCAGAAGGAGGCCATTCATCAGCCCAGCACTGACTCTCCAGAATAACATCCCACCCAAGCCCTCTCCCCTGCTCTATCTCCTTAACCCTGCGTATTTATCCTGGCCAATCCGGGGGGGGTGGGACGGGGGGGGGGGGGCACAGGGGAAAGCAGAAGACTTCCTCATGAAACCTGCTCCCGTCTAACCTTAGCAAGAAGTCTGACAACATCAGGTTAGAGGCCAGCAGGTTTATTTGTAGCACACGCCACTAAGCTTTTGGAACTGGCCGATGAAGGAAAGCCAGTTCTGAAAGATAGTGGCGTTTGCTACAAATAAACCTGTTGGGTTTTAACCTGGTGTTGTGGGACTTGTTGTGTTTGCTCCAGTCCAACGGCGGCATCGCCACATCCTGTCTAAACTTGCCGTAATGTAAACAGGTCCAGGCGGCGGCTGACCAAGGGGTGGTCCGGCCCAGCTGTCTGTCAGCCCCTTTACTGCGGCTACATAGGCTGTCCGTGGTGTCCGTGGAGAGGGAGCATGCAGTGTCTGAAGGCACCATGGAGACCTTCTGTGCCCACTGGGCACTGCAGGGGCTGCAGTGTATCACAGACTCCTTCAACCATATTCAAAAAGTTTTAAGTTTCTTTTTTACTTCGGCTTTTGTTTCGGTGGTTTGTTTCTTTTTTGGGGGGGGGCGGGGGGGGGGCGGGGGGGGAGCTGCACCTTTTTAATTTGTCCTTCAATTAATTTAATTTAGTTCACTTGTTTGGTCAAAAAAGGACCAGAATCAATTGATGGGCCAATCAGGGAGTCTCTTCCATGTATTTAACCAGGAGCGTCAGTTCCTCTGGCACTCCTGAAGGTAGACTGTTGACTGTGTACTGCCTTTGGAATCGTAAATAGAGGGATTTTGGGTGATGGGACTTCATTACAGTACTGGATGACATATCACTAGCGTGCTGCACTCCCGTTTAAGAACAAAGAACAAAACAGCACGGGAAACAGGCCCTTCGGCCCAACGAGCCCGCGCCGCCACCTTGATGTTCCCACTTCTACCTGTGATCCCTGTCCGTGTTTATAGATCTGTGCATTGAAACCAAATTTGAGACAATTTACAAAGAATTTGTTCTGCCAATCAACCTAAGAGCACATCTTTGGGATGTGAGAGGAAACCGGAGCACCCGGAGAAAACCCACGCAAGCACGGGGAGAATGCGCAAACTCCCACAGACACAGGCCCAAATCCATGTGTCTGCACAGCACAGCGATAGTCACTGAGCTGTCGTGTTGCCCATCAAATGGTCCAGGTCAAGCGTACACTAATGATGTGAGGCGGACCAAAGTACCTGTAGGATAAAACAAGGTGCCAGTTATGGAACACACACATTGTGGGCTCATTATGATCTGAATTGTGACATACTTTTTTCAGTTTCTTTGTCCACGGCTTCTGCGCTTTTCGAAATCCACTCTTCACCTCGTGGGTCTCCTTGAAGCCCCCGAAGAATTTCTTGTGGTATGTCTCCCTCTGCCAGTTCTGAATCTTGGCCGTGTCCTCGGTCAGCAGTGATTTCTGGATCTCCACATGGAGCTCACTCAGCCGGTCTGCGGAGGTAAGGAAGGCATGCCACGCCTTCAACAGAGTACCGTACATAGGACCTGGTGAGTACAATAGACAGGCTGGGTAGACTTGGTATGCAGTTAGGTCATTTACAAACTCTGATACATTCCTTAAATATCATTAAATATCCACGATGTGGATTGTCGGTGTTGAACTAGAGTGTACACAGTAAGTCGTCTCACAATACCAGGTTAAAATCCAGCAGGTTTTTATTTGTAATCACGAGCTTTCGGAGACCTGCTCCTTGTGTAGCCACTCACCTGATGAGTTTAAGTTTTGTTATTAGTGCCACAAGTAGGCTTACTTGTCCCTGAAGGGGCGGCACGGTGGCACACAGTGGTTAGCACTGCTGTCTCACAGCATCAGGAACCTGGGTTTGATTCCTGGCTTGGGTCTCTGTGTGGAGTTTGCACATTCTCCCCATGTCTGCCTGGGTTTCCTCCAGGCACTCCGGTTTCCTCCCACAGTCCAAAGATATGCAGGTTGGGTGCCTTGGTCATGCTAAATTCTCCTTCAGTGTACCTGAATAGGCGTGGAGCGTGGCAACCATTTTCACAGTAACTTCATGACAGTGTGAACGTAAGCCTATTAAATAAACTTTTATTAACACTGCAATTGCTATGAAAATCCTCCAGTCGCCACATTCGGGAGCCTGTTCAGGTACACTGAGGAAGAGTTTAGCATAGCCAATGTACCCTAACCTGCACGTCTTTCGGACTGTGGGACGAAACCAGAACACCCGGAGAAAACCCACCCAGATATGGGGAGACTCTGTGCAGACAGCGATCCAAGCTGGGAATCAAACCCGGGTCCCTGGTGCTGAGGCAGCAGTGCTAACCACTGTGTCGCTGGAGAAGCAGTGCTCTGAAACCTTGTGATTCTAAATTATCACCTTAAATAACTAATCTTGCTGAGGACACAGTCACTAAATGGAATCAATCCACTTACAAGTGGAGTCAGAACAGTTACAACTCGGGCTACACTTCTACTTCAGTTAGTGTCATTAACTTAGATGAACAACTCCAGGGTAGATGCAAAAAGAATAGGAATTTCATTTGTTTAGTGCCATCCGCAATCTCAGAGCACCTCCCAACTAATAATAGACATTTCTTTTGAAGTGTAGTCACTATTGTAATGGAGGAAACACACCAGCTAGTTTACAAACATCAATATCAATGTGAAAATGGTGTGGTATTGTTCGACAATTAATGCTAACATTCTGGAACCAGGGTTGGAACCCCAACACGGCAGATGGTAGAATTTAATTCAATCTGGGAATTAAGAATCTACTGATGACCATTTTGGAAAAATCCATCGGATTCACTAATGTCCTTTAGGGAAGGAAATCTGCTGTTCTCATCCAGTCTGCCCTGCATGTGACTCTACAGCCACAGTGGTTAACTCTCAAATGCCCTCCAAGGGCAACTAGGGATGGGCAATAAATGCAGACCCTGCCTGCGACACCCATGTCCCACAAATGAATTTCTAAAACAATTGAGCTGAAATTCTCTGCCTGGTTCCACCACAGGGATTTTCTGATCCCTCTAATGGTGACATGCGACCCCCTCCCCCAACCCTATCAGGGATTTCCTGGCAGCCCTGGGTGGGAGCAATAGGAAAACCTGGTAACAACAGTGGGGATTGGAAGAGCCCATCACTGCCGCTAATCATGCTCTGGAGGCGGAAATCCCACTCTCGTATTTCTACAGCACATTTCCCAATCTCAGGGTGTCCCACAGCCAATGAAGTATGACCGCAAAATGCATACGCTTCCCACAGCCAATGAACAAGCGGGAAAGGGTTTTTGGAGCTCAGCAGGAAGAAACAAAGGATGTCTGGAACGCCACTGGACACAGTGATGCTGAGATACAGGAAGAAACAGATAGAGGGGAGAGGGGATAAACAGAGAGAGTTCGCCATCAGGGAACAAACCTTTGCTTGTCTTGTGTCTAACGGTGGAAGAGATGTGCTGGAAGATCCTCCCCTGAACTTTAAAGAGAAGGCTTTTTGGCATGAAATCGGAAACCAGCTTCCTAGTAGCGGGACGCATGTGAGAGTTCCGCTGGAAATCATAAGAGGTGACCAAGCCAAGATTTTCAGTTTGGTGTACAGACTATTTCTCCAACAGGGCTGTGACCATCATAGTCTATTAATAAACCATAGTACCTGAGAGAATCCAATCTAATTCATAGTTGAGGAATAAATAGCCATGAGGCTTATAGGAACAGGAGACCATCCAGCCTCTTGACCCATTCAGTTCACTCACGGCTGATCGGTACCTCAGTTCTGTTTACCCAACTTTACTCCATATCCTTTGGACTCATAGCCTTGAGTCCATAGTGTTGGAGCTCCAATAGCCCCCCAGCATCCACAGCTCTTGGGGAGGGGGAGCTGGAGGACTGAGTTCCAGATTTTCACAAACCTCAGTTAAATAAAGTGACAAAAAAGAAAATGTTGGAAAATCTCAGTGGGTCTGATGGCATCTGTGGAGAGAGAATAGAGCCAACATTTTGAGTCAGGATGACCGTTTGTCTGTGCAGGACAAAGTCTCTGAGGAAGGGTCATAGAGGTTTACAGCATAGAAACAGGACCATCTGCCCAACTTGTCCATGCCACCCTTTTTGTTTTAACGACTAAGCTAGTCCCATGTTTGCACCATATCCCTCTTACCCATCTTACCCACATAACTGTCTAAATGCTTTTTAAAAGACGGAAATTGTACCTGCCTTTACTACTGTCCCTGGCAACTTGTTCCAGACACTCACCACCCTTAGTGAAAAAAATTGCCCCTCTGGAGCCTTTTGTACCTCTCTCTAGACTCAAAACATTGGCTCTATTCTCTCTCCACAGATGCTGGCAGACCTGCTGAGATTTTCCAGCATTTTCTGTTTTTGTTACAGATCTGACACAATGGTTAGCATTGTTGCCTTGCAGCTTCAGGGACCCAGGTTTGATTCCCGGCTTGGGTCACTGTCTGTGCGGAGTTTGTACGTTCTCCCCATGTCTGCGTGGATTTCCTCCAGGTGCTCCGGTTTCCTCCCACAGTCTGAAGGACATGCTGGTTAGGGTGCAATGACCTGAACAGGCACTGGAGTGTGACAACTGGGGGATTTTCACAACAACTTCATTGCGGTGTTAAGACTATTATGACACTAATAAACAAGCTTTAACTTTTGATTCCAGCACCTACAGTATTTTGCTTTTATATTTGGAAAAATAGCACCAGATTTAACTCCCAAAATGTCTAGCTCCAATTGTAAACTTGTTGAAGATCTGATCAGTATAGATCTGATACCATTCTGGAGACTGAAGCATAAAATCTAGAGTGACACTCCCAGTGTGGTACTGAATGAGTCGACACTGTCGAAGGTGCTGCTTTTTGGATAAAGATATAAGCGGAGCTCTGTCTTCCCAAGCAGATGTAAAAGACTCCATGATGGAAGATGGATGTAAAAGATTCCTGCTTGCATTCAGACTCACTGTCCAAGCAGTGTTTTTCATGTTTATTCGTGGGACATGGACGTCACTGGCTGGGCTGTCTGTGGCTCTGGAGTCACATGTAGACCAGACCAGGTAAGGATGGCAGATTTCCTTCCCTAAAGGACATTGGTGGGTTTTTCCAACAATTGGTTTCACGGTCATTAACAGTTATTATTTATTGATTCAAATTCCCATCATCTGCCCTGACAGGATTCGAACCCCGGGGTCCCCACAACATTCGCTGAGTTTCTGAGTTAATTACTAGCGATAACACCACTAGACCATCTCCTCCCCAAAAGGCTTTCCTAATGTCCTCATAACAAAAGAAATAGTTCTATGCGAACAGGGAATGTTTGGGAAACCTCGAATGGGCATTCCACCCCACTTAGAATGGGAGGATTTTAAAACACAGGAGGCCATTCAGCCTGTCTTGCATGTTCTAGCTCTTGGACAGAGTCTCTAGCTTTTAGTTATATACCTCTGCCAATCATTTCTCTTGGAGTACATGCACCTTCTGAAAATTTAGTTGAATCTGAGTCTACCACTCTGAGAGACTGCCTGAAGACCATCAGGTGAAGAGGTATTCTCCATTTCCTCTGGGAGATCTTTTCCCAATTATTTTAAATCCGTGACCTTTTGTCACCAACACATTTACCAAAACAAAGAGTTTCTCCTGACTTCCTGTGTCGCAACTCCTCAGTTTTGAATAACTGAAATTTCTCCATCAGCTTCCCCACTGGAAGGATGACAGGCCCAGCTTCTCCAACCTCACCACACAATGGCCTCCCTCATAGAATCCTTACAGTGCAAAAGGAGGCCATTCAGCCCATCAAATCTGCACCAACCACCATCCCATCCAGGCTCTATTCCCATAACTCCACATACTTACCCTGCAAATCCTGCTGACACTAAGGGTCAATTTAGCATTGCCTGTCAACCTAACCTGCACATCTTTGGACTGTGGGAGGAAACCACACCGCTCGGAGGAAACCCACGCAGACACAGGGGAGAACGTGCAAACTCCACACAGACAGTGATCCAAGCCGGGAATCGAACCCAGGTCCCTAGCGCTGTGAGGCAGCAGTACTAATCACTGTGCCATCGTGTTGCCATTGTGTGGTGAGGTTGGAGAAGCTGGGCTGGTCATCCTTCCAGTGGGGAAGCTGATGGCACATCAGTGGGGAGATACTCACTTGCTTCGACCAGTGGTTTCCACTTCCTTGACCAGGCTGAAATCTGCAGGGCGTACTGTTTCTCAATCTTGGCCCTCTCTTGAAAACACAAGATGATGTCGTTGCAGATCTTGTAGCCATCATCTGTGCGTTTGGCTGTGCTTTTGTAGTTATCTGGCTGGGAGAGGAAATCAAAACACTGCTACTCACTTATGTTTGATTTGATTTATTATTGTCACATATATTGGGATAACACCCACCCGCCCCACCCAAACCTCAGTCCCCTCCCTCCTCCTCTAAATTTGGGCTCCTCTAACTCTGGCTTTCTTGTATTGCTTTCTATCATCAGTGACTGTGCCATCTCAGCCCTAAGCACTGGAATTCCAACCCTGAACCTCTCCATCTTTCTCTCTTCCTATAAGACTTGACCGAGCATTTGATCAACTGTTTTCACTGTCAGTGTTTGTCTGCTAACACTCTTTTGGGTGACTGTACCACATTAAAGATGCGATTCATAGAATAGAACGCCTACAGTGCACAAAGAGGCCATTTGGCTCATTGACAACAATCCACCCATAATTTCATATTTACCTTGTTAATCCCCCAGCACTAAGGGACAATTTAGCATGGCCAATCCCCCTAACCTGCACATCTTTGGACACTAAGGGGCAATTTAGCATGGCCAATCTGCCCTAACCTGCACATCTTTGGACACTAAGGGACAATTTACCATGGCCAATCTGCCTAACCTGCACATCTTTGGACACTAAGGGGCAATTTAGCACGGCCAATCCGCCTAACCCGTATATGTTTGGACTGTGGGAAGAAACTATAGCATCCAGAGGAAACTGACGCAAACAGGGGAGAATGTGCAGACTCCACACAGATAGTGATCCGAGACTGGAATTGAACCCAGGTCCCTGGTGCAGTGAGGCAGCAGTGCTAACCTCTGTGCCACCATGTTGCCCTAATTCTAACGCAGGCTGCTGCTTTTTGGGATATCCTTAGGCTTGGAGAAGTGCCACGATTGGTTAAAGCATCAACATCCCATACAATGGACCAGTGAGTTGACGGTTATGATTCCTTGAGGTTCTAAGTGTTTCTGCCATGCCATTAGGCTGAAGCAGCAGTTTTGATCCTTCTTCATGAGGAACGGCATACACTGACATCCTAACCCTGTTTTGCTTTTACAACTTTAAGACAATCAGAAAAAAAAATGTGGTTAAAGTGTGTGCACTGAGCCATTTTCTGTAAATTATCTAAAAAAAAAGAGAATCAGGTGGCATGCTGGCACAGTGGTTAGCGCTGCTGCTGCCTCCCAGTGCCAAGGACCCGAGTTTGATTCCCAGCTTGGGTCACTGTCTGTGCGGAGTCTGTATGTTCTCCCCATATCTGACTGGGTTTCCTCTGGGTGCTCCGGTTTCCTCCCACAGTCCAAAAGATGTGCTGGTTAGGGTGCATTGGTCGTGCTAAATTCTCCCTCTGTGTACCCGAACAGGCGCCAGAGTGTGAACGACTAGAGGATTTTCACAGTAGCTTCATTGCAGTATTAACGTGAGCCTACCTGTGACATTTATAAACAAACTTATTTTTAAACTTTAGACATTTGATGAATAAAGAGTAATAAAACTGTTGTGAAGTCAATTGGATGGTGGGATTCAGCTAATATTCACTCCACCAGGATGGGCCGAATGGCTGATTTCTGGAATATTCTACTGGGCAATTTTAACTTCTTATCCAGCTGAAAGTCAGTTAAAAGTCCAGTGATGACCATTGAACCATTGTCGACTCTTGTAAAAACCCATCTGGTTCAACCTCCCCTCATAGCTAATGCCCTCCATACCAGGCAACATCCTGGTAAATCTTTTTAAAAATTAGCGACACCCCAGACAGGATTCGAACCCACAGTCCCTGGGTTAGCAGGCCAATGCCTTACCCATTAGGTCACTGGGGCTACATTTATTATGATGTTAAATACAGGGGGATTACAGAGAGAGGGCCTGGGTGGGATTGTAGGGGTACAGGGTCTATAGGGCCAAATGGTCTCTTTCTGCACAGTAGGGATTCTGTGAATTTAAAAGAGAGGCCTGGATATCGCGATGTAAGTGATAGTTAAACTGTCAGTGTTTACTGCCATCACTTAACTAAACCCAACCATAATTTCAGGACTCCACACGTGTCGAATAATGTGGAAGTCCAAAGGTCTACTGATGAGGCATCCCAGACTCTAATTAATCAGAAATCAACTGGATTAACGAGAACTTCTAATTTTGCTATTAGCCTTGATGTGAAAATTCATAGAAAAGTTGCACCTTATTGAATGAGCTGGCCTGAATTTTTAATAGCATACTAACTCTATCGTTATTGCGAAACATAAAAACATAAGAAATAGGATCAGGAGTCGGCCGTCCAGCCCCTCGAGCCTGCCCCGCCATTCAATAAGATCATGGCTGATCTGCAGTGGTTCAGTACCACTTTCCCACTTTCTCCCAGTAACCCTTAATTCCCTTGTCAATTAAAAACCTATCCACTCTTGACTTGAACATATTCAGTGAGGAAGCCTCCACCACCTCATCAGGCAGAGAATTCCAAAGATTCACCACTCTGCGTGAAGAAACCCCTCCGCAACTCTGATCTGAACACTGCCCCCTCCCCCACTAATCTTGAGGCTGTGCCCTCTAGTCCTGCTATCTTTGCTAAGCGGAAGAATCTCTCAACCCCTACCCTATCCATCCCCTTCATTATCTTATACGTCTCTATAAGATCCCCTCTCAGCCTTCTAAACTCCAAAGATTACAAACCTAGCCTATTCAGTCTCTCCTCATAATCCAACCCCCTCACCTCCGGTATCAGCCTAGTGAACCTTCTCTGCACCCCCTCCAAGGCCAATATATCCTTCCTCGAATGCGGCGACCAAAACTGCACACAGTACTCCAACTGCTGCCTCACCAGTACCCTATGCAGCTGCAACAGAACCTCCCTATTTTTATATTCTATCCCTCTCGCTATAAAGGCCAACATCCCATTCGCCTTCTTGATCACCTGCTGCACCTGCATACTGTGTTTTTACGATTTGTGCAAAGGACCCCCAGGTCCCTCTGCACCGTCGCATGCTGCAGCTTTTCTCCATTTAAATAGTAATCCTTCCTATCGTTATTCTTACCAAAGTGGATAACCTCACACTTGCTAACATTATACTCCATCTGCCGGGTCCTCACCCACTCACTCAACCTCTCCAGATCCCTCTGCAGGCTTTCTACATCCTCCACACAATTTGCTTTTCCACTCATCTTCATGTCATCAGCAAATTTCACTCTAACCTATTTCATTTATAGTGTAATTTTTTCCTTTTTTTTCCAAAAAGTACTTTGCTTTTTAAGAAACCTTTTTTTGAGAAGTTCATCTACTATGTCAACTTCATATTCATCACAGAATCCTTGTAGTACAGAAGGAGGCCATTCAGCCCATCATATCTGCACTGATTCTCCTATAGAGTATGTTTCTCAGCCGCTGTCCCATAAGCTCTATATATTTACCTCACTAATCCTCCGACCCTACACATCTTTGGACACTAAGGGGCAATTTAGCATGGCCTAACCACCTAACCTGCACATCTTTGGAATGGGGGAGGAAATTGGAGCACCCAGAGAAGGAGGTCATTCGGCCCATCGAGTCTGCACTGAGCACAATCTCATCCAGGCTCTATCCCTGCAATCCCACACATTTACCACAGCTAATCCTCTGACACTAGGGTCAATTTAGCACGGCTAATCTACCTAACTCGAACATCATTGGACTGCGAGAAAAAACCGGAGGAAATCCACACAGACACAGAGAGAACTCTGTGCAGACAGTGACCCAAGGCCGGAATTGAACCTGGGTCCCTGGCGCTATGAGGCAGCAGTGCTAACTGTGCTGCCCTACATGACAGTATTCAGAGGGCCAAGCTATTTTGCTGCTTCTTGGGCTGAGAAGCCAATTATAGTTTTTCAGTATTGCCCTAGGGCTGTCTGTCTGCCTGGCACAAGTCTCTTCCCTATTATTTTTGGAGATCTTTTGTGTCTCGGTAAAATGATTAACTTAAATCATCCCTCAGAACTAGATATCAGAGGAGTATTACTTGTGCTAAACACGAGTCACATCCCTTGAAGGTAAACTTTGATCTTGTGAAACTCACCATCCAGAAACTGTTGCTGGTTGCCTCTGGCCCCGGGGCATCAGAGTACTTCAGAGACATGGTAGCGCAATCTTCTGTCTTCTCTCTCTCGCTATCTTACACTTACTCTTTGTTTCGCATCAACTTTCTTCTAGGAGTCAAGAGAAAAGGGAATTGCAGTTTGAGAAATGCTTGCAGCTTCCATCCTGTAATGCCTTCCAGCTGTACAAATGCTGTTATATGTTTAAAAGTTTATTATTGTCACAAGTCAGCATAAATTAACACTGCAATGAAGTTACTCTGAAAAATCCCCTAGTCGCCACACTCTGGCGCCCAATCGGGTACACCAAGGGAGAATTTAGCACGGCCAGTGCAACTAACCAGAACGTCTTTCAGAAAGAGAAAATGCTGGAAAATCTCAGCAGGTTTGGCAGGCATCTGTAAGGAGAGAAAAGAATTGACATTTGGAGTCCTGCTGACTCTGTGTCAAAGTGAAAGGCATAGAATGTGGGAGATATTCATACTGCAGGGTGAGGGAATGAAAGATGAGTCATAGCCATAGAAACCAGGTGAAAGGCTGCTAATGGCAGTCCACAGAGACAGTGAAGGGTATGAATGGCCAGAGAAGCTGTAAATTGTGACAGATGAAGATGTTGGGGAGGGGAAGTAGGATAGAGGTAGAATGTAGAAAAGGGGAAGTGGTGGGGAGAAAAGGCAAGGGAAGGGGGATATAGTAGGGGAAAGAGTGGATTCAGACTGTGGGAGGAAACCGTAGCACCCAGAGGAAACCCACACAGACACAGGGAGAACACAGTGAACCAGTTGAACCCACTTGCCTGGCGCTGAGAGACAGCAGTGTTAACCACTGTGCCAACCAATCAATGTGGATCGATTTACCTGATAGGATGCACAGTGGAGCAAAGCAAGAAGAAACCCTCCCTACTTCCCACTTTACTATCACCTGTGATATCAAGAATAGCATGATGTGTGTCTAATTCTTTAATGGATGTAACATATCAGGTGTTACAACATTGCATTCAACAACTTTAGACTTCAACAACTTGAGATGGATACGCTGGGATCACTTAAGATTTATCTAGATAGCCACATGGACAGACTGGGAATAGAGGGATACAAACAAATAGTCTAGTTGGGCTCATGAGCTGCACTGGCTTGGAGGGCCGAAGGGCCTGTTCCTGTGCTATATTGTTCTTTGACTGTGAACTTTCTCCTCCACCTTGATCCTTTTTGTCTCAATCGAACCTTCTCGACACTGCACCTCACAAAGCCATCTGTCTCTTGTTTTTCATTTTTCTCTCACTCCTGTTCACGTATTTTGCTATCTTGCCTTTGTATCATTATCAGCACATTCTATAGTCCTCAACAGTACCATTAACACTTTGATTTGATTTGATTTATTATTGTCACGTGTTGGGATACAATGAAAAGTATTGTTTCTTACACGCTACACAGACACTTAGCTATATATAGTTCTCAACTATAGTGTCGGCAAGAGGTGGGGGCCGGAGGGGGGGAGCGGGGTGGATACCAGGATAGATTGTTGGTGATCTGGACCCTTAAAAACTTGAGGCTCTCAACCTTTTCTACTTTGCCCTCATTGATATAGTAAGAAGTCTGACAACATCAGGTTTAAATCCAACTGATTTATTTGATAGTAAACTCGCAAGCTTTCAACCCTATGGGATGAAGACCATAGAGTCGAAAGCTTGTGAGTTTACTATCAAATAAATCAGTTGGATTTAAACCTGGTGTTGTCAGACTTCTTACTGTGTTTACCCCAGTCCAACGCCGGCATTTCTACATCATTGATATAAGCAGGGGCATATTCTCCTCTATGCCAATGACGATCTCCTTCATTGTTTGTCCTGTGCTCTGAACACCTTTGTAAAATCTCTCCTAACTCCTAGTTATCATTGTGCTTCTATTTTACTCCATCCTACAGGAGATGGGATGTCTTGTTAAAGTTGTACAAGACATTGGTAAGGCCACACTTGGAATACTGTGTACAGTTCTGGTCACCCTATTATAGAAAGGATATTAAACTAGAAAGAGTGCAGAAAAGATTTTCTAGGATGCTATCGGGACTTGATAGATTGAGTTATAAGGAGAGGCTAGATAGACCGGGACTTTTTTCAATATCTTTTCAATATCAATTCCCAAAGGTAGGGGAGTCTAAAAGTAGAGGGCACGGGTTTAAAGCGAAAGGGGAGAGATACAAATGTGTCCAGAGGGACAATTTGTTCACACAGAGGGTGATGAGTGTCTGGAACAAACTGCCAGAGGTAGTAGTAGAGGCGAGTACAATTTTAATTTTTAAAAAGCATTTAGATAGTTACATGGGTACAATTGGTAGAGAGGGATATGGACCAAATGTGGGCAATTGGGATTAACTTAGGGATTTTAAACAAAAAACAGTGGTATGGACAAGTTGGGCCGAAGGGACTGTTTCCATGCTGTAAACCTCTGAGTCCACACAGACAGTCACTCAATCAAGAATTGAACCCAGGTCCCTGGAGCTGAGAGGCAGCAGTGCTAACCATTGTGCCATTATGTCAAAAAAATTGGAATTGAAAGCAAGAAATCACTAATTGTGGCACGACACAATCATTGCTAGTCGGAAAACATCATCTGGTTCACTAATATCCTCTAGGGAAGGAAATCTGCCATCCTTACCTGGTCTGGCCTACATGTGACTACAGAGCCACAGATTGACGCTTAACCACTCCCTGAAATGGTCCAGCAAGTCACTCAGTTCAAGAGCAATTAGGGATAGGCAACAAACACTGGACTTTGCCAGAAATCCTTTTAAAGAAAATGGACTGCAGTGGTTCAAGAAGGTGGCATGGTGGCACAGTGGTTAGTAATGCTGCCTCACAGCACCAGGAATCCCGGTTCGATTCCTGGCTTAGGTCGCTGTCTGTACATTTTCCTCATGTGGGTTCCGTCTGGATGCTCTGGTTTCCTCCCAAAGTCCGAAAGACATGCTGGTTAGGTGCGTTGGCCATGCTACATTCTCTCTCAGAACAAAGAACTCAGTGTACCCGAACAGGGGTCAGAGTGTGGCGACTAGGGGATTTTCACAGTAACTTCATTACAGTGTTGGTAAGCCTGCTTGTGACACTAATAAATAAACTGCACAACAAGAAGGCACTTCACCAACACAAGGCAACAAGTGGAGGACTTTGCTATCGGCACACACATCCACGCACAGGCCTTTCTAAAAGGTGGAAATTAGATTAGATTCTCTTGGCACTGGCAAACTGAGCTAAATATGACTTTGTAATTTAATATGGGTGTGAGTCAGAGCAATTTCCCAATTTATTAGCCTCTTTCCAATGTCCCAAAGTGAGAATAAATACTGCCAGTAATCATCATCTGAATTCCCCTCACAATATATAACCATTCTTCCCTAAAGTTAACAGAAACTTGGATCGGTTATAGATCCCTCAGTAGATTAGGAAAAAAAAAATAAACTTGATAAAGCACCTTATCACATCCTCAGGATGTCCTGTAAGGAAAGGCCGCCTGCACTGGCAGGACGATCAGTAACTAAAGGAAACAGAATTTAAATAATTGATGGGCAGGAGGTGGGAGTGGTGAAAGGACCAGAGTGGGGAGCAGGAGATTGTTTTTTGAATATTGAACACACAGCAGGGGCTGTTATCATCTGGAATGTTTTTGCCTGAAAGGCTGGCGGAAGCAGATTCAGGAGTGACTTTCGAAAGGAATTTGGGTAAATAGTTGTAAAGGGTAAAGTTGCCAGGGAGGAGAATGGAATTGGGAGGAGGGACACAATGCCAGACAACTGTAGAGCTAAGAACAACTGATGCTGTTGAACAGCCTGGGCAGTGATCCCAGCTGCTTTATATATGGGATCACGTACTTAGAAATATCCCATCATTGATAAAGAACAACAGAGCACAGAAACAGACCCTTCAGCCCATCAAACGTGCGCTGATTTCTAATCCTTATTTAGATCCATCACTTATTGTCCATATATGGTTACTATCTCTCTGCTTGTCTCCCATTTATGTGTCTATCAAGGTTAAGACCATAAGGCACAGGAGCAGAATTAGGCCACTCAGCCCATCTGGTCTGCTCTGCCATTCAATCATGGCTGATTCTTTTTGTCATCCCCATTCTCCTGCCTTTTCCCCATAACCCCTGATCCCCTTATCAATCAAGAACCTATCTCCATCTTAAAGACACTCAATGACCTAAAGGGGCAGGGATTCTACCCAAAACCCCAGAAGACCTCCACAATGTCTCCATAAGATACAGGAGCAGAGTTAGATGATGTGAGTCTGCTCCGCCATTCAATCATGGCTGATACGTCTCTCAACCCCATTCTCCCATTTTTTCCCCATAACCTTTGTTCCCCTTACCAATCAAGAACCTATCCATCTCTGTCTGACATGCACTCAATGACCTGGCCTCCACAGCCCTCTGCAGCAATGAAATCCACAGTTACCCTCTGGCTGAAGAATTTCCTCCTGAGCTAACACCATCAAAAAGGTAGATTATCTGGTGTCTCGTTTGTCGTTTCTGGGACCTTGCTGTGCACCCAGGCTGCCATGTTTTCCTGTACGACATTTCAAAAGTAATTCATTCACGATGAAGTGTGCTGTGGAGCTGAAAGTTCTTTCTCCTCTTCAAACTGTTGGCCCTGGTGGTTCAGCAAACGGTGTAGAGGAACTCAGGCTAGTTGTGTCATCAGCTCCATCACACTCTTTAACGCAGCTTCTTGCTTTTGGGTCGATAGGTTGCCATAAGTCACTCAAATTTGACCAAAAAGTAATTAATTTCTCTAATCCTAAGGCACCAAAACATCAATAGCTCACTTTCTTTTCTTGTGTGTTCTGAGGATTTGAGAAATGGTTTGTGATGCCCTTGATGTTCCTTCATGTTTCTCATTAAATAGTTTATGCAGCCGTCATGTACTCAAACATTTATACAAACACACCCGAATTACTGGTTGTAGCATCACTGCTGTCAGAGGCCTGGACACACCAGATTGGGAGGCCAATTATACACCGGCATTCATCGCAAAGGGAATTTTGCTGCAATTATACAGGGCTTTGGTGAGACCACAACTGGGAGCACTCTAATAACTACGGTCTCCACTCTCAAGGATATACTTGGCTTGGAGAGGGTGCAGTGAAAGTTCATTGGATTTATTAGATTTATAGGGCGGCAGAGTGATTAGCACTGCTGCCTCGCAGTGTCAGGGACCCAGGTTCGATTCCCAGCTTGGGTCACCGTCCACGTGTTAGAACCCGGGACAAACATCCTGACAGGGGCCAGGATGCACATTCTCCCCATGTCTGTATGGGTTTCCTCCAGGTGCTCCAGTTTCCTCCCACCATCCAAAAGACATGCTGGTTAGGGTGCATTAGCCATGCTAAATTCTCCCTCAGCATACCCGAAAGGCGCTTGAGTGTGGCAGCTAAGGGATTTTCACAGTAACTTCATTGCAGTGTTAATGTAAGCCTTACTTGTGACACTAATAAATACTTCAAATTTGAACTGGGATGAAGGTCTATCTGAATATGTGTGTGTTGATGAGATGGAAAGGGCTGCTGCAAGACCTTCCATCATAGCTTGGAAGGGATGTTAGAATGATGCAGGCGTTCTGAGGGTTGCAAAGCTTGTCTCCACTCAGCCCTTGGGTGTGGTTTTTTAAGTAAATAAGTCTTTGAATTGAAATACTGTAGAGGGTAATGGAATGCTTAGTCAGTGTACATTCAGTGTTGAGGTAAATATTTGGACTCAAAAAGAATCAGGGATATGGGGACAGAGTGGCAAAGTAGAGTCGAGTTCAAAAATCAGTCGCGCGTAAGATACTATTTGGACCTCATCTAGAGTAGACCATCCAATTCTGGGTGTCATATTTGAGGAAAGATATGAAGGCATTGGAGGGAGTGCAGAAGAGGTTCACGAGGTGGTACAATGGTTAGCATTGCTGCCCCCAAGTGCCAGGTACCTGGGTTCGATTCCCAGCTTGGGTCACTGTCTGTGTGGAGTCTGCATGTTCTCCCCGCGTTTGCGTGGGTTTCCTCCAGGTGCTCCAGTTTCCTCCCACCGTCCAAAAGACATGCTGGTTAGCTGCATTGGCCATGTTAAATTCTCCCTCAGAGTACCTGAACAGGCACTGGAGTGTGGCAACTGGAGGATTTTCACAGTAAATTAATTGCAGTGTTAATGTAAACCTATTTGTGACACTAATAAATAAATAGACTTTAGAATGATTCCAGGGATAAGAAATTGTAGCTGTGAGGATAGATTGGAAGGGTCAGGTCTACTTTTCTTAGAGGAATGGAGGCTGAGAGGAGATTTGATATCAAACATGCTGAGGGGTATAGACTGGGTAAATAGTGAGAAACTGTTCCCTCGCAACAGAACATCAGGAATTAGAAGGCATAGATTCAAAATAATGGGCAAACAGAGTAAAAGTGATGTGAAGAAAAAACATTTTCATCCAGAGGATGGTTAGAACCCGGGACAAACATCCTGACAGGGGCCAGGAGGCACGTTTGGTTGAGGGACTCAAAAAGGAATTGGATTGCTACCTTGAAAGAGAGAATCACAGAATCCCTACAGTGCAGAAGGAGCCATTCAGCCCATCGAGTCTACACTGACCACAATCCCATCCAAGCCCAACCCTGTAACCCAACATATTCTCCCTAACCTATGCATCTTTGAACAGTAAGGGGCAATTTATCATGGCCAATCAACCTAACCCGCACAGCTCTGGGAAGAAACCAGAGCACCCGAAGGAAACCCACACAGACACAGGGAGAATGTGCAAACTCCACACAGACAGTGACTTAAGCCAGGAATTGAACCCGGGTCCCTGGAGCTGAGAGGCAGCAGTGCTAATCACTGTGCTACCGTGCCGGAAATCCACGCAAGGTTACAGCAAAAAAGTAGGGGAAAGGGTCTTGATAGCATTCTCTCTCAGCAATCCAGTGCAGATGTGATGGGCCGAATGGTCTCCTTCTGCAAATGTAATGATTCTACAATGATCTTGTTGAATGGCAGCAAACACACAAAGGGCTGTATGATTCACTCACGGGATGTGAGGTCACTGGTCAGGCCAGCATTTAATGCATAACCCTAATTGCCCTTCAGAAGGTGGTGGCGAGCTATATTCTTGAACCAGTACAGCCTATCTGGTGTGGGTACACCCATAGTGTGTTAGAGAGGGAGGTCAGGATTTTTACCTAGCGACGTGAAGTAACGGTGATACATTTCTAAGTCAGGATGGTGAGTGGTTTGAAGGGGAACTTGCAGGTGATGGTGTTCCCCATGTACCTGCTGCCTTGTCCTTCAAGATGATAGCAGTGTGGGTTTGGAAGGTGCTGTTGAAGGAGTCTTGGTGAATTTCTGCAGTGCATCTTGTAGATAGTACACACTGCTACCATTGTGTGCTAGTTATAAAGGAAGTGAATGTGTGTGCCAATCAAGTGGGCTTCTTGGTGCTGGATGGTGTCAAGCTTCTTGAGTGTTGTTGGAGCTGCACCCATCCAGGTAAGTGGGGAGTATTCAATCATACACTCCTAGTTTGCACCCTGTGACTGGTGGATAAGCTTTGGTGAGTCAGGAGGTGAGCTACTCACCACAGGATTCCCTGTCTCTGATCTGCTCTTGTAGACACATTATTTGTATAGAACCATAGAATCCCTCCAGTGCAGAAAGAGGCCATTCAGTCCATTGAGTCTGCATCAACACACCAAAAGAGCATCCCACCCAGGCCCTCTCCGATCTCAGTAATCCCACACATTTACCATGGCCAATCCACCTATACACCTTTGGATAGTTGGAGGAAACTGGAGTTCCAGAGGAAACCCACACAGACATGAGAAGAACATGCAAACTCCACACAATCAGTTTGCCCAACGCTGGAATTGAACCCAGATCCCTGACTCAGCAGTGCTAACCACTGTGCCACTCTACTCCAGTTCAGTTAACAGTCAATGGTAACTCCCAGGATGTTCTGAGATGATCTCAGCTGAGATGCTACATGGGCCAAGCCAAGATATGAAAATGGAGAACATTGACACAGGCAACTGGAATACAATCACTGATGCTCCTGATCTTTGGAGAGATGCCGGCAGAGGCTGGGAGAGCTCAGTGGGCCAAGAGGGCAGCCCAGAGTAGACAAGAGGCCAGTGAATCAGGCACTTCCACGCCCCGCTGCCTTTACCTCCAGGGGCAGCAACTGCCTTGTCAGAGAGAGGCTCCTAAGCCGTACCGATTCTTAAAATAGAGTTAACCACCAAGGAGCAAAACATAATCTCATGAGATGGAAGGCTGCCAAAAAAAGAACAAAAATAGGCCAACACAATTGGCCTTAAGCATCCATGGGTTAGCAAGGGACACATCAGTCAGGATTGCTACTCCTTATTAACTATTCAGTAACCACACAGTGCTGGAAAAGTGCTGATACATGAATATTGGATCAGAACAAGATTAGTGTAAGGCTGCTGTTTTATAATAGGCCACTGACATGTTGACTGATGTGAAAGATGAGGTCAAATGGGAACGAGCTATTTATTCTATGGCAGTGCAGATGACTCGATCGAGGTTCACGAGAATAATAAAAGGGTTGGATAATGTGCTCGTTGACAGATCGGCGAGGATTGAAGAACGTGTGTTTAGATTATGTAAGTGTAGGGATAGACTGGATGTGGGGCTGCTCTTATCTTAAAGAGCGGTGAGCCTTTGGAGTGATGGGTGCTTATTGTTTCCACTGGTGGGCAAAACTAGAGCTGCGGTGGGGGGGCACTGCCTCAGAATGAGAGGGAGCAGATTTAGGACAGAGTGGAGGAGGAACTTGTTCACCCAAAGGGCTGTGAATCTGTGGAATTCCCTGTCCCGTGAAACACTCGAGGCTACCTCATTGAGTGTTTTTAAGATAAGGATATTGGAACAGTAAAGGAATTAAGATCTCAGGTGAGTGAGCAGGTAAGTGGAGCTGAGTCCATGAAAAGATCAGCCACAATCTTATTGAATGGTGGAGTAGGCTCGAGGGGCTGGATGGTCTGCTCCTGCTCCTAATTCTTATGTTCTTACAATGTGCTGACTCTCAGTAATCGATTACTGACTGGGCCAGAGGTCAGATCGGACAGTGGAGTAGGGTAGGCTTGATGGACTGGTTGATGTTTCCTTGCCAGGCGTCGATAGATATCACAGTGGAACTGTCGTTGAACATGGAGCAACATCATCTTCAGTGTAGGGAAGCTGAGTAGAGCGGGAAAAGGTTGAAACTGGTGGGGGAGGGAATAACAGAGTTAGGATCTGAAGCGCAAATTTGACATTTCTCGTTTTGTCCCACCCTGCAGCCTTAATTAAGAAGGCCTTTTGGTGACCCACCCTTTTCAAGCTATCAACATACCACACAGGAATGCAAAGAAGTATTTGATGTGTTTTGGAATGTCACATTGATATACAATCCCTATCTTTACTTCATGCTGATCGTGGCTTTGCGTGTTTAGCAGATAGCTACAAATAGCTGGGGCCTCTTGTCTTTCATTACCGATACTGTGGGTGCAAACTACTTATTACCAGCCATAAGCTGTCATCCCAGCCCCATGGTACACGTGCCAGCTTCCCCAGTCTTCAATCAAAGAGTCAGCAACAGATTCTGTCCTTTCTTTGCCTGGTGTACTGAACAACCAATGACCCAAAAATAAGCTGCACAGCAAGTTGCAATGTTGCAAAGTTTTTAGGGCAGCATGGTGAACACAGTGGTTAGCACTGCTGTCTCACAGCGCCAGGGACCCAGGTTCGATTCCTTGCTTGCGTCACTGTGTGGCATCTGCACGTTCTGCATGGGTATCCCTCCAGGTGTTCCAGTTTCCTCCTACAGTCCAATGCTGTGCGGGTTAGGTGGATTGGCCGTGCTAAAATGCTCCTTAGTGTAAGTGGGACTAGCTAGGTTAAATGCATGGGGTTATGGAGATATGGCCTGGGTGGGATTGTGGTCAGTGCAGAATCAAAGGGCTGAATGGCCTCCTTCTGCACTGTAAGATTCTATGAATGAGGAAATAAGAACCTTACAAATGGATACAGGTTTGGAGAGTGGGCTAAAAAAAATGGCAGATGGAGTTTAATGTAGATAAGCATGAGATCATGCATTTTGGTTAGAAAAATGGGAAGGTGACTTAGTATCTAATGTTTTTTATTCATTCATGGGACATGGGCATCGCTGGCTGGCCCAACGTTTATTGCCTATCCCTAGTTGCCTGAGGGCAGATGAGAGTCAACCACATTGCTGTGGCTCTGGAATCACTTGTAGGCCAGACCAGGAAAGGATGGCAGAATCCCTTCCCTAAGTAATATCAGTAAACCAAATGTTTTTTTTTTTCCCTACAATCAACAACGGTTTCATGACCATCAGTAGATTCATAATTCTAGGCTTTTTTATTGAATTCAAATTTCACCACCTGCTAATGGTGGGATTCGAACCAAGTCCCCAGAACATCTGGATTAAAAGTCTAGCAGTAATATCACAAGGCCTCCCCTGTAAACAGGGAGAGACTACGGAGTCTCTGGATGTCCTCGTTCATGAGTCACAGAAAGCTAGTATGCAGGTGCAGCAGATAATAAAGATTGTGAATGGAATGTTGGCTTTTATAACTAAAGGAATGGAATATAAAGGTTTGGAAGTGTTGTTGCAACTGTACAAAGTATTAGTGAGGCTGCACTTGGAGTATTGGGCATAGTTTTGGTCCCCTTATTTGAGGAAAGATTAGTGCCATTGGAGGCAGTTCACTAGATTGATTCCAGGAACGATGGGTTTATCATATGGAGAGAGATTGAACAGTTTAGGCTGACACTCTCTGGGATTTAGAAGAACGAGGGGAGATCAAATTGCAATACATGATAAAAGGTCTGGATAAAGTAGATATGGAACAGAAGCTTCTTCTTGTTGAGCATTCTAGGGCGAGAGGTCACGGTCTCAGGATAAAGGGTAACAAATTTAAAACAGTTGAAGAGAAACTACTTTTCCCAAAGGGTTGTGAATCTGTGGAATTTGCTATCCCAAAGTGCAGTGGATGCTGGGACAGAGAGTAAGTTTAAGGAGGAGTTAGATTTTTAATTGTTAATGGGTTGAAGGGTTATGGGGAGAAGGCAGGAAAATGGAGATGAGGACCAGATCAGCGATAATCGAATGGCAGAACAGACTCAATGGGCGGAATGGCCTTCTTCTGCTCCTATAGCTTATGAACTGAAAGGCTTCTTGTGGAAAGCAGTCTTCTTCAGATTATCACTTCTGTCCCTCCTGATGGCTTGGCACAGCTAACGTGCAGAGGATAAAGCTGTACCGCAAGCTCTCTATTTTAGTGCTGTCCTGTTATTAAGGAATGGTATATGTCATTTTGAATTCTTACTGATTTTTGTTGGGTGGGGATATTTAAAAAGGTTATGGAACCAAGGTGGATCAATGGAGCTAATGTCTAAATCGACCATAATCCAACTGAATGGCAGAAAGCTGGAAGGCCACCTCCTGATGGGCTAAGAGGCTAAATGCACCATCCATTGATGTACCAAAGCCACATAGTAGGAGGACCAGTAAGCTCATCTCATCAAGTGATGATCAAGAGGGTATGATTGACATCAGCTCATCTGAGGAAGTAAGTGCAGGGATGTTTCTCTGCATCATCCCTTATCCTGCAACTTCTCACATGTGTACGGTGATGTTGGATCAGCCCAATGCCTCTCTACAAGGAACCTACCAATGCATCCTGCAACAGGAAGAGTGAGTTATTGGATGAATTAACAGCATTGCTGCTTCGGGTGGCACTGAGATATAGTGGTTAGCACTGCTGCCTCAGTGCCAGGGACCTGGGTTCAATTCCCGGCTTGGATCATTGTCTGTTGGGAGTCTGCATATTCTCTCCGCATCTGTGTGGGTTTCCTCTAGGTGCTCTGGTTTCCTCCCACAGTCCAAAGATGAGCAGATTAGGCGGATTGGCTATAGTAAATTGTGCCTTGGGGTCAGTTGGTCATTACATCATTTTGTCATTGGTTACATAGTTTACTGAGTCAGCTGACCCTTACAGCTTGTTATTATTGGTCACACTCAATAGATCCAATATTATCATTGGTTGCATTCTAACATTGGATTGGCCATGCTGTTCAGAGTCTGCACATTCTTCCTGTTTCAGCATGAGTTTCCTCCCACAGTCCAAAAGATGTGCTGGTTAGGGTGCATTGGTCACGCTAAAATCTCCCTCAGTATAACCGATCAGGCACCGGAGTGTGGCAACTCGAGGAATTTCATTGCAGCATTAATGTGAGCTGACTTGTGACACTAATAAATAAACTTAAAAAATTACTTTAACTTTAGACAGAAGTGAAGGGGTTGTTGTAAATGACAATGGCATTTTTCCACAATATCTTCAATTCCAGTAAGATATAGGTCAGGAGATAATTAGAGCAGAACAGAAAAAACTGGAATGATACAGCACCGAGGGAGGTCATGCGTTCATCCCTCCTGTGCCAGCAATGTGAATGAACTATCCAATTAATCCCTGTGCCCTGTACTTTCCCACAGCCCTGGGAGATTTTCCTTAATTAATTATCTTCGATCTACGAAAAAGCTCACATCTGTGAGAAGTTGACTGTGTCGATCACAAGTTGTTGTGTTATGATAGAAACCACTCATCATACTGCAATTACACCCTTCCCCTCATTGGGAGCACTGACACTCGTGGTAATACACCCTGAAAAGGGTAGGCAATGGCCGAGTGGTATTATTGACAGACTACAAATCCAGAAACTTGGCTAATGTTGTGGGAACCCGGGTTCGAATACCGCCACGGCACAGTGGAATTTGAATTCAGTAAAAATCTGGAATTAAGAATCTACTGATGACCATGAAATCATTTGATTGTCAGAAAAACCTATATACTTTTTTGATGTCCTTCAGGGAAGGAAATCTGCTGTCTTTATCTGGTCTGGCCTACCTGTGCCTCCAGAGTCACAGCAGTATGGCTGTCTTCCGAGAGCAACTAGGGATGGGAAGTAAATGCTGGCTATCCAGGGATGCCTATGTTCCAGGAATGAATAAAAAACAAAATTTCAGATGCTAAATAGGTTTAAATTTATTTATTAGTGTCATGAGTAGGCTTACATTAACACTGCGATGAAGTTACTGTGAAAAACCCCTAGTTGCCACACTTCAGTGCTTGTTTTGGTACACTGACGGAGAATTTAGCACAGCCGATGTACCCTAACCAGCACATCTTTTGTACTGTGGGAGGAAACAGGAGCACCCGGAGGAAACCCATTCAGTCACAGGGAGAATGTGCAGATTCTGCACAGACAGTGACCCAAGATGGAATCAAACCTGGGCCCCTGGTGAGGTAGCAGTACTAACTACAGTCTGTCGTGATTCTTTAGTTGACTGAAAAATGATCACGGAGGCAGGTACCAAAATGAATAATCACAATTTATCAATCAAGCAATCATTAGAACAAAAATAAAGTATGCAGTAATTATGGACATTTCATACAAATGATTACAATGAAAATCAACTGCATTTTGCATTCAAGTCCATGGGTCAAATATTGTCAGGGTGAATTCAATTGATTCTCAACTGTCTAAAGTTCTGTAAGGTTTATTCATTTATCACAAGTAGGCTTACATTAACACTGCAATGAAGTTAATGTGAAAATCCCCTAGTCGCCACACTCTGGCACCTGTTTGGGTACACTGAGGGAGAATTTAGCACAGCCGATGCACCCTAACCCCCATACCTTTCAAATTGTGGGAGGAAACCAGAGCACCCGGAGGAAACCCACGCAGGCACTGTGAGGCAGCAGCGCTAACTGCTGTGCCGCTGTGCTGTATTTGCATAAATGCAAGTTGCATTTAAGTAGCACCTCCAACGTGGAACATTACAAGGCAATAGAATTTGAGGGAGAGGGAGTGTTGGCAATCAGGAGAGGTTGGGGAACACTCCTGATTCCACATACAAGTAATGGAATGTAAAGCAAAGTAGCGCACAGATTGTAATAACTGTTTTCTGTGTGTGTGTAGATGCTGGTTTGATCTGAGATTGTGAATCTAAGTGGGGGTGAGGGGGGAATGTCCTCAAGAGCAATGGGTCTTAACTTTCCCCTACAGTGATTGGTGCACTCCCATCTAGAAATTGGAGACTTTCGTGGGCCAGGTGGTGCCCAGATAAAGGCCAAAGATAGATATCAGTAATTTGCAAAGAGAAAACCTCGGGGACACAATGAAATGCTCCAAGCAGTCAGCAGGGACTTGGTTAACGAATAGCTCCCAGCACACCGACCCCAAATAAACAGCCAACTGTCCTGGGCCAAGGAGCTGCAAATGCAACACAACAGCTGCTCCAGTGGGCCCCACCCTGTAACATTGCATGCTAGGCAACGGGAGAATCTGGCCAGAGTCAGCCCGATGGCATCCACCGGCTTAGAACAGGAATGCCTGAGCACATTGGCTCCAACTCCCTGTTATCAGAGAAATATTCCTGGTACTGCTAACACAGCCTCCTAAATTTATCCTACCAAGCAATCACGATTGGCTGTAATTGGATGAAATAGAAATGGTGGACAGCTTCATGTTTTTAGATGTCCAGATCACCAACAACCTAATCTGGTTTCCCACCCTCAGTTAAGAAAGCCCACTAATGCTTCTATTTTCTCAGAACATTCTCTGTTACGACTCTCACCAACTTTGACAGATGTACCACAGAAAGCATTCTTTCTAGTTGTATCACAACTTGGTATGACTCCTGCTCTGCCCAAGACCACACGGAACTATAAAAGATCGTGAACGTAGCTCAATCCATCAAGCAAACCAACCTCCCACCCACTGACTCTGTCTACACTTTCCACTACCATGGCAAAGCATAGTTAAGAACCCCATGCATTCTCTCTTCTACTTTCGCGAAAAAGATACAGAAGACTGAGGTCACATACAAATCAACTCAAGAACAGCTGTTGTCAGACTTTTGGATGAACCTACTTTATGTTAAATTGATCTTTCTCTACACTCTAGTTATGACTGTAACACCATATTCTGCACTCTCTTATTGCTATGCGCAGCACACAAGAAACAATATTGTTCACTATATACTAATACATTTCACAATAATAAAGCAAACCAGAATACTGTCACTGTATTTTCTGAAAAGATTGAGACTGATCATTTCTGGCACCTCACCAAAGGAACCTTTTCCTAAGAGCTCTCAAGATATTAGAGGGACCGCAATTCTTTTCCCCTTCAACGCCAGGACTGCTAGAGATTTGTGGAGGCTGACCCAAGATCAGACTGCCCCTGATTTTCTCTTGCAATTGGTTGGACATTGAGAGCGACTGTTGCTTGATGTTCTTTAATGTCCCTTTAGGGAAGGAAATCTGCCCTCCTTACCTGGTCTGGCCTACATGTGACTCCAGAACCACAGCAATGTGGTTGACTTTCAACTGCCCTCCAAGGGCAACTAGGGATAGGCAATAAATGCTGGCCCAGCCAGCGACACCTTCAACCCATAAACAAATAAATGTAAAGGTGACGACTTCTCTCTAACCCAAAGTATCTTAGCCCCCTCATTTAAGAGGACAATCTATCCCCAAGTATCTGTAGCACTCTGGCAACCTCGCCCTAGTGCTGTACTTGAGATGCCGAATGGTAAATGTTCAATTCTTGGACAGAATTTTACATCACCCCAGGGAGTGGGAGGATTTTGATTTGATTTATTGTTATTACATGTTAGCATAGAGCGAAAAGTATTGTTTCTTGCGCGCTATATAGACGAAGCATATCGTTCATAGAGGAGGAAAGGAGAGGGTACAGGATGTAGTGTTACAGCCATAGCTAGGGCGTAGAGACAGATCAACTTAATGCAAGGTAGATCCATTCAAAAGTCTGACAGCAGCGGGGAAGAAGCTGTGTTTTGTATCTTTTTCCCGAAGGGAGAAGGTGGAAGAGAGGATGTCTGGGATGCGTAAAGTCCTTGATTATGCTGGCTGCTTTTCCGAGACAGTGGGAAGTGTAGCCAGAGTCAATGGATGGGAGGCTGGTTTGCGTGATAGACTGGGCTTTGTTCACAATCCTTTTGCAGTTCTTTGTGGTCTTGGGCAGAGCGGGAGCCATACCAAGCTATGGTACAATCAGAAAGAATGCTTTCTATGGTACATATGTAAAAGTTGGTGAGAGTGAGTAGCTGACATGCCAAATTTCCTTAGTCTTCTCAGAAAGTACAGATGTTGATGGGCTTTCTTAATTATAGTGTTGGCATGGAGAGTCCAGGACAGGTTGTTGGTGATCTGGACACTAGAGACTTGAAGCTCTTGACCCTTTCCATTTCATCCCTGTTGATATGGACAGCTGCAAATTATAACACTGGGACAAGTATAGTTAGGTTATCAGACAGATAACACAGCAGATCTGACTAACGATCCACAGAACAAACACTGAAGTCCAACTACAGCAGTTTCAGAACTTGAATTCAGGCAGTGTAGACAGAGTCAATGGATGGGAGGCAGGATCGCTGATGGGAGAGGCTGCAAAAATGGATGCTGTGTCCAGCAGCTGTGGGGGAGGATGGAAGATCTGCCCGAAGCCAATCAATGGCCTAAAGATTCTAAAGTTTATTTATTGACTTACATTAACACTGTAATGAAGTTAGTGTGAAAATCCCCTAGTTGCCACACTTTGGCATCTGCTTGGGTACACTAGGGAAGATTATTATGGTCCATGCAGCACATCTTTCAGACTGTGGAAGGAAATCAGGCACCCAGAAGAAACCCACACAGACATGGGGAGAATGTGCTAACACCATACAGATGGTGCCCCAAGCTGGGAATTGAACCCGGGTCCCGGCACTGAGAGGCAGCAGTGCTAACCACCGTACCATTGTTCTTGCTTCATCCCTGAGTTTCTTTTACTCAAGTTCAATTAATTTTCCAAAAAGAACGATGAGGGTACATGGATCCCAGGCGTGAGCCAGAGAATTTGCATACCAGCATTGCAGGGACAGCTGTGGTTTAAGTGGGTATGGCTCTCTCTCTCTCTCTCTCTCCCCCCGCTCCAAGTCAGAGCAGTTGTGGTTCAGGTTCCACTCAAGCAACTTGAGCACATGAGTCAGGATGACACAGTACTGTGCTGGAGAGAGAGTTAGAACGTAGAACATTACAGCGCAGAACAGGCCCTTCGGCCTTCGATGTTGCACCGACCAATTATGAAAAAAGCAATGACCCTCCAAACTAAACCATTCCCTTCTCTTCCATAAACTTATCAACTAACCTCTTAAACGCCACCAAACTTGGCGCATCTACAACTGCCGCAGGCAGGGCATTCCACTCCCTAACCACCCTCTGGGTAAAGAACCTACCTCTGATATCCGTCCTATAACTATCACCCCTTAATTTAAAGCTGTGTCCCCTCGTGCTAGCTTTCTCCATCCTAGGAAAAAGGCTATCACTGTCCACCCTATCTAAACCTCTAATCATCTTATATGTTTCAATAAGGTCCCCTCTTAGCCGCCTCCTTTCTAACGAAAACAACCTCAAATCCCTCAGCCTCTCTTCATAAGACCTGCCCTCCATACCAGGCAACATCCTGGTAAACCTCCTCTGTACCCTCTCCAATGCCTCCACATCTTTCTTATAATGTGGGGACCAGAACTGCACACAATACTCCAAGTGCGGCCGCACTAGAGTTTTGTACAGTTGCAACATGACGTTGCGGCTCCGAAATTCAATCCCCCTACCAATAAAAGCTAAGACTCCATATGCCTTCTTAACAACCTTATCGACTTGACTGCCTACTTTCAGGGATCTATGCACAAATACACCAAGATCCCTCTGTTCATTAACACTATTAAGAATCCTACCATTAGCCCTATACTCTACACATTTATTATTCCTGCCAAGTGCATTACCTCACACTTTTCCACATTAAACTCCATTTGCCACCTCTCGGCCCAGCTCTGCAACTTGTCCAAGTCTCTCTGCAAACTATAACACCCCTCTTCACTATCTACCACTCCACCGACTTTAGTGTCATCTGCAAATTTACTAATCCATCCTTCAATACCCTCATCCAGATCATTTATAAAAATTACAAACAGCAGGGGCCCCAAAACAGACCCCTGAGGTACACCACTTGTCACCGAACTCCACAATGAATATCTCCCATCAACCACCACCCTCTGTCTTCTATCCGCTAGCCAATTCCTAATCCAATTAGCTAAATCACCCTCTATCCCATAGATCTGCATTTTCTGCAGAAGCCTTCCATGGGATTGCACCATATCATATGGTTGCACCATATCAGGTGCTGTTTCTTGGGTCAAGTATTAAACAGGGACCAAAACTACCCTCGTGGACAGGTGCAGGCAAGTAGTCCCCAATGCCCTATGTTGATCCCTCAAAAAACAGCACCCCTGCAGAACAGGACTTAATTGGCTGTAGAACGCATTGTAAATTCAAGTCTCTGTAGCTCTTTGACCTATGTACAGCCAGTAACAGTGGTAAGACTGTGCGGCACCTGAAATTAAATAGGACCCCACGCACATCTCCCTGTGCAGATCTCTAGCTTCTCAGGAGACTTAAGGAAATTTGGCATGTCAGCTATGACTCTCAGGTGCTGAACTTTTACAGATGCACCATAGAAAGCATTCTTTCTGGGTATATCACAGCTTGGTATGGTTCCTGCTCTGCCCAAGACCGTAAGGAGCTACAAAAGATTGTTTACGTAGCCCAATCACACAAACCAGCCTCCCATCCATTGATTCTGTCTACACTTCCCGCTGCCTCGGCAAAGCAGCCAGCATAATTAAGGACCCCACGCACCGCGGACATTCTCTCTTCCACCTTCTTCTTGGGAAAAAGATACAAAAGTCTGGGGGTCACACACCAACCAACTCAAGAACAGCTTCTTCCCTGCTGCCATCAGATTTTTGAAAGGATGTACCTTGTATTAAGTTGATCTTTCTCTACACCCTAGCTATGGCTGTAACACCACATTCTTCACCCTCTCATTCCCGTCTCTACAAACAGTACGCTTTGCCTGTATAGAGCGGAAGAAACAATAGTTTTTACTGTATGTTAATTCATGTGACAATAATAAACAAAATTAAACAAAATATCCAGTAACAGGATGTTGATGCAAAGATAATGGCTGTTTGCTAGTCATTCTTTTAACTACTTGCGTATTACCGGTTACAAACACTTTTTTGTCAGATCACTGGGGGAGATAGCAGCTTCATGGTATTGTCACTGGAACTAGTAATCCAGAGACCCAGGCTGGCTCTGGGGTCCTGGGTTCAAATCCCACCACAGCAGATGATGGAATTTGAATTCAATGATTAAAAAAAAGCTGGAATTAAAAGCCTACTGATAGGAACAAAGAAACTAGAAGTGGGAGGAGGCTATTCAGCCCTTCGAGCCTGCGATTCATTGTGATAACAGCTGATCAAATTCAAAATTCCGAATCCCCCCTTCCTTAGAGCTTATGAGCGATATATCCTCTCCCCACCCAATCCTTATTTTCCTCCAGCTCTCCAGACAGCATAGAGAATCCTTACAGAGCAGAAGGAGGCATTGAGTCTGCACCAACAACAAACTCAACCATAACCTATTGTATTTAACTTGCTAATCCCCCTCATACTAAAGGACAATTTACCAATCCATCTAACCCGCACATCTTTGGAGTGTGACCGGAAACCGGAGCACCCAGAGGTGTCCAGTGTCTCCACGCAGACACTGGGAGGATGTGAAAACTCCACACAGACAATGACCCAAGCCGGGAATTGAACTCGGCCCCCCAATGCAGTGAGGCAGCAGTACTAACCATTATGCCATCATGCCTCCCGTGACCATGAAACCATTGCCAACTGTCATAAAAACTCACCTGGTTCACTGATGTCCTTCAGGGAAGGAAATTTGCCTTCCTTATCTGGCCTGGCCTACAAGTAACTCCAGACCCATACAATGTTATTAATTCTTAATGGGCAATAAATGTTGGCCCAGCTAGCGCCAACAAAATCCCAAAGAATTTGAAAGAATCTTGTGCGAATTTGACATCAGCTTAAATTGGTTTTCTAAGTTTATATATTAGGTTTACATTAACACTGCAATGAAGTTACTGTGAAATTCCCCTAGTTGCCACATTCCTGCACCCGTCTGGATACATGGAGGGAGAATTTAGGTGGGCCAATGCACACATAACCAGCAAGACTGTGGGAGGAAACTGGAGCACCCAGAGAAGACTCACGCAGACATGGGGAGAATGTGCAGACTCTGCACAGTGCAAATAAAAGGTAGGGGCCCCCACTCCCTGCACTAATCTGTGCTCTTGTATAAAGCTCCAAGCAGGAAGTGGGATTTGAACCTGGGATCCGAGGACACTGGCTGAGTTCCTGGGTTAAGAGTCTGGCAATAGTTCCACTAGATTGCCATACTGAGCAAAGTCAATTGTGACGTGGACATTTCTGACTAACTAACATTTGTCAATCCCCCTCTCCCTCCCCCCCAAGCTTGGAATTACACTGCACCCCAACCGCTGAGCTACTGAACGACCGCAAGCCATGTGTTTTCAATCAGACGCCATCCACTCCTACTGGACCTAGCTAGGGTGTTTCGAAAATGATACTGATTAAAAGCAGGCGCTGCAAAGCCACAAGAATACCTCCTGAGCCAAGGCAGACAAAGCAAGTGCTTCAAATTACAACAGCGACCCTGCCAAAAACAACAACCATTTCACTCCTGGTGCAGAGACCGGGCCATAAGGTAACACCAGCAACTTAGCACCTTTAATAAAACAGCTCTGAGAATGCCACAAAAGCACGATAAACCTATAAACGACACTGAGATATCGGGCTTAATTTTACCATCACGTTGCACCCATTTTCGGGTGCGAACACGATAGCGCAATCCATGCCTGCCTCTGTGCCGGCTCCCCCTTTACCAAGGCCTGGAAAAAGGCCACGATCAGGACTGCGGGTATTTAAATTGATTTAATGGGCCGTACGCTCAACTTCCCCCTTTACCACTGCATTCACTGGCCCAGAATCAGCGCAAAACAAACACGCTCCACAAAAGTCCAATTCAGGCATTCCAGTTAGTGAGGAGATGTGCCGGGTTTCTGAAGGCCACTCTGCCTGAGATCAGTGAGGGGAGAAGGGGACTCCATTATCACTCTGCTTGAGATCATTGGGAAGGGGGATCCTGTGCCACTCTGTCTGAGATGTTTGGGGGGTGGGGGGGGGGGGGTAGTTTAGCGAGGGTCTGTTGCCACTCTGCCTGAGATGGGTTGTGGGGGAAGGAGAGAAGTGGGGAGGGATGCCCATGATCATTCTGGGTGGCAGGGGGGTGTGGGAGGATAAGGGGGTCAGTAATGTTGTGGGGATAGGGCAACGTCTGTAGGGTCAGGGGAGGCATTATTCAGCCCAGGAGCAACATTCTATCTTTTTTCTGTGCGTGCGCAGTTGGAAACACCCATTGGAGCTGCAGGATTTTGGGAGTGTTAAGCCCCACCAGCAGGCTTGCGCAACGCAATTCAGAATCGCTGGTATTTTTTCAGGCAGAGTGTGTATGGGGCGCCTGAGAACAGGTCTAAAAGTCGGATCTGAAAGACTCCCAGTTCCTAGTCTGTGCAGAATCAAAATGGTAAAATAGGGCCCATTTGGTCAGTTGCCCAAAAACTTGATATAAGAAGTTGGATTTAAGGAGTGTCTTTAAAGGCAGAGAGGGAGGAGAAGAAGTGCAGAGGATTATAATTATGGTCAGTGACTCACAAATCTTCTCCTTCACGTCTCTCAACAAGCAACAGTAACTTATATCTCACACCTTAACCACACAAGGATAGGAATCCCCCAGTCCTGTTTTGTTGTGTGTCACACCAGCAAGATCTGCTGCCTCACCACCTATGGAAATTGGATCCTTTATGTTTGAATGGTTCAAGACTACACAAGACTCACTCATCCAGGCATAAGAGCGGGAGAAAGAATAGAGCCAACGTTTTGAGTGTGGATGGTCCATGCTGCTGCCTCACAGCACCAGGAACCCAGGTTCGATTGCCGGCTTGGGTCACTGTCTGTGTGGAATCTGCACGTTCTCCCCATGTCTGCATGGGTTTCCTCTGGATGCTCCGGTTTCCTCCCACATTCCAAAAAGTGCTGGTTAGGGTGCATTGACCATGTTAAATTCTCCCTCAGTGTACTCGAACAGGCATCAGAGAGTGTCAACTGGGGGATTTTCACAGTAACTTCATTGCAGTATTAATGTAAGCATCCTTGTGACACACAAATAAACTCAATTCTTTCTTCAGACCTGCTGACATTTTCCAGCATTTTGAGATTTCAGCATCTGCAGTATTTTGCTTTTAAATAAGGAGGATAGGATTGGATTTGAATTAGTGCATTTTTAAAGTTAAAGTTTATTTATTAGTCACAAGTAGGCTTACATTAACACTGCAATGAAATTACTGTGAAAATCCCCTAGTCGCCACACTGTGGCACCTGTTCAGTACACAGAGAGAATTTAGCATGGCCAATGCATCTTACCCGCACATCTTTGGACTGTGGGAGGAAACCGGAGCACCCAGAGGCAACCCATGCAGACACAGGAAGAATGTGCAAACTCCACTCAGACACTGACCTGGAGCTAGGAATCAAACCCGGGTTCCAGGCGCTCTGAGGCAGCAGTGTTAACCACTGTGCTACCATATGTTTGGTTACAGGCTTGTTTATTAGTTGTGTAATGATTGCACTGAACAATTAGCAACTTGTAAGTTGTCTGACTCGGAAGGGGGTTGAAAAGTAAAGTTTATTTATTAGGTCACATTAACACTGCAATGCAGTTACTGCATCCTAATCTGCACATCTTTGGACTGTGGGAGAAAACCGGAGTACCCGGAGGAAACCCACACAGACACAGGGAGAATGTGCAAACTCCACATAGACAGTGATTCGAAATCAGGAATCGAACCCAGGTTCGTGGTGCTGTGAAGCAGCAGGTGTTAACTGCTGCGCTACCATGTATTTGGTTACAGGTTTGCTTATTGATTGCCCTGAGCAACTTATAAGTTGTCTGAATTGGAAGGAGGTTGCAAAGTTTACTTATTAATCACATTAACTTACATTCACACTGCAATGAAGTTACTTGAAATTCCCTAGTTGCCACACTCTGGCACCTTTTGGGTACACAGAGGGAGAATTTAGCACAGCCAATCCACCTAATCTGCATATCTTTGCAGTATAGAAGGAAACCCACACAGACACAGGGAGAATGCGCAAACTCCACACAGACAGTGACCCAAGCAGGAATTGAACCCAGATCCCTGGCCCTGTGAAGCAGCAGTACTAACCACTGTGACACTGTGCCGCCATTGAAGACCCACTCTCAATGATTGGGGGAGTGTTGCACTGTGGGATGTTAAACTGAGGCCCTGTTTGCCCACCAAGGGGGATGTGAAAGATCCCTTTTCAAAACTGAGCAGGGCAGTTCTCCACAGTATTCCGATCAATGATACAACTGGATCATCATATCATTGTCATAACGCTCCCTGGGGAAGCTTCCCGCACACAAGCTGTCCCCTTTTCAAACACTACACAAGTGGCATGGTGGCACAGTGGTTAATACTGCTGCCTCGCGGTGCCAGTGTCCCAGTTCAACCCCTGCTTTGAGTCACTGACTCTGTGGAATTTGCATCTTCCCATGTCTGTGTGGGTTTCCTCAGGGTGCTCCGGTTTTCTCCAACTACCCACAGCTGTTTAGGTTAGGTGTATTGGCCATGCCATATTGCCCCTTAGTGTCCGAAGGTTAGGAGGATTAGCGTGGGGTTGCGGTGGAATTTTGGAGAATCGATACAGACTCGATGAACTGAACGGCCCCCTTCTGCACTGTAGGAATTCTATGGTATATTTCAAAAGTGGATTCATTAGTTTGGGATCTCCTGAGATTAGAAATAGTTTAGATTCAAGTCTTTCTTGTGTAATTGATGTAATGAGTAAAGAGTTGTAACTGAGTGCAATCACTTGTGAGCAGAAAAAAGTACACAGTGATAGCAGGTTGTTGTGATGATGTGAAGAGGGAACCTGCCATCCTTACCCAGTCCAGTCTTTAATTGACACTAGTCCACACAAAATAACTCACTATTAATGCTGACTGAAGTAAACCATTAGAACAAACAGAATGAGAACCCAATCAGCATCTTCTCAAGGCAACTGGGAGGAGACAAGGGGAGCGACCGTGTCAGTGTGACCCATGTGCTGTGAACAAAAACCCTGAGAATGTGCCAATCCCCCTTCTTCCTTTTGGGAAAAAGATACAAAATTCTGAGGTCACGTACCAAGGGACTCAAGAACAGCTTCTTTCCTGCTGCTGTCAGACTTTTGAATGGACCTACCTCACATTAAGTTGATCGTTCTCTATACCCTTTTATGACAGTAACACTACATTCTGTTCCCTCTCCTTTCCAACATAAAGGCATATGCTAACATTAAGGGCATTTAAATGCTCATTGGATATGGGTGATATCGGAATAGTGTAGGTTAGGTGGACTTTAGAGTGTTGCACTGATCTGTGAAACCATCGAGGGCCGAAGGGCCTGTACTGCGCTGTAATGTTCTATTTTCCTTCTCTATGAACAGTATGCTTTGTCAGTATAGCGTGCAAGAAACAATACTTTTCACTGTGTGTGACAATAATAAATCAAATCAAAATTATAGGTTAGCATTGAACTGAAGGCGTCCACTGTGTTGTTCTTCTTACAGAAGAATACTTCTACATTTTACATCTATTGCAGTATCTGTGTGCTTCTGGGGGGGCTTCCGTCTTCTGGTCTCTCTCTGATGCAATGCTTTAATGGCTCCTTTCAGATTCCTGACAAACAGCTTCAAGGAAGTGACACTCTGTTTCCATTTGTAAATACTCTTTCGTAAGTCTCCCATTCTACTGCCAGGAGACAGCAACTACAGCATAAACACACTGGGCCACATCACGTACACAGGTCTCCCCAATCCCACAGCCTTCAGTTCACCTTTCAAGTGGTCCGAGAACCTGGGTATGGCTGCCTCCAGTGACTGGCTTCCAAAATGTACTTAACTTTTAAAGTTTATTTATCAGGAGTGGCACGGGAGTTAGCTGCCTCACATCGCCAGAGAGACGGGCTAAATTCCTGGTCACTGTCTGTATGCAGTTTGCACATCCTTCCTCCCATACTCCAAAGATATGCTGGTTAGGGTGCATTGGCCGTGCTAAATTCTCCCTCCGTGTACCCAAACAGGCACCGGAATGTGGCAACTAGGGGATTTTCACAGTAACTCCATTGCAGTAAGCCTACTTATGACTGATGAATAAACTTTATTTTTAGCGCTAAGCCCTCTCAGAATCTTATATCGCCCAAGATCACTGGGGGAGACAGTGGCCTCATGGTATTGTCACTGGAACTAGTAATCCAGAGACCCAGGCTAATGCTGTGGGGACCCGGGTTCGAATCCCATTGCAGCAGATAATGGAATTTGAATTTGATGATCTGTGTCCTCACTACGAGAGGACACAGATTTAGGTGCAGGAAGCAAATACAAAGGAGATGTCAGGGGTAGGTTTTTCACTCAGAGGGTGGTGAGTGAATGGAACCGATTGCCATCGGAGGTTGTTGAGGCAAACTCACTGGGGTCTTTTAAGAGACTTCTGGATGAGTATATGGAAAAGAATAGGATAGGGGGTTATAGATAGGTCTGTGGACTGGTAGATGTGATCAGTGTAACTCATGGGCTGAAGGGCCTGTTTGTGCTGTTATGTTCTATGTTCTAAAGCTGAAATTAAAAGTCTACTGATAGGAACATAGAAACTAGAAGCAAGAGTAGGCCATTTGACCCTTCGAGTCAGAGACCCAGGTTCAATTCCTAGCTTGGGGTCATTGGTCTGTGTGGAGTTTGCACATTCTCCCCGTATCTGCGTGGGTTTCTTCTGGGTGCTCTGGTTTCCTCCCACAGTCCAAAGATACGCAGGTTAGGGGCATTGGTCATGTTAATCCCCTTTTAGTGTTCAAAGATGTCTAGGTTAGATGGATTAGCTGGGATAAATATGCACATAATCAGAAATATTGTAGTATTAATGTATATGATTCATTTTTATATTCACTTGTGGGACATGGGTTTTGCTAGCTGCACAGCATTTATTGTCCATCCCTAACTGACCTTGAAACTGAATAGCTTGCTTGGCCATTTCAGAGGGTAGATAAGAGTCAACCACGTTGCTGTGGCTCTGAAGTCACGCGTAGGCCAGACCGGGTAAAGACATCAGATTTCCTCCTCTAAAGGACGTGACACTCAGAAATAATCTTTGGAGATTAAATTGATTTTAGAACATAGAACACTACAGCACAAACAGGCCCTTCGGCCCACAAGTTGTGCCAAACACATCAAAACCTACCCAGCCATAGACCTATCTATAACCCCCAATCCCATTGGATCCCATATACTCATCCAGAAGTCTTTTAAAAGACCCCAGCGAGTTCGCCTCGACCACCACCGACGGCAGCCGATTCCATTCACTCACCACCCTCTGAGTGAAAAACTTTCCCCTAGCATCCCCTCTGTACTTGCTTCCCTGCACCTTAAATCTGTGCCCTCTCGTCGCGACCATTTCAGCCCTGGGAAATAGTCTCTGAGAGTCCACCCTATCTATTCCTCTCAACATCTTGTAAACCTCTATCAGGTCGCCTCTCAACCTTCGTCTCTCCAGGGAGAACAGTCCCAGCTCCCTCAACCTGTCTTCATAAGGCATGCCTCCCAATCCAGGCAACATCCTTGTAAATCTCCTCTGCACCCTTTCAATAGCTTCCACGTCCTTCCTATAGTCACAAAATTGATTTTGTGATGAGAAGGTCCATACTCTCTGGAGTTAAAGTAAAAAAAAATTATTTATTAGGTCACAAGTAAGGTTTACATTAACAATGCAATAAAGTTACTGTGAAATTCCCATAATTGCCACACTCCAGCTCCTGTTCAGGTCAATGTACCTAACTAGCACGTCTTTCAGACAAACCCAGGTCCCTGACGCAGTGAGGCAGCAGTGCTAACCACTCAAGTTTAAAGTTTATTCATTAGTGTCACAAGTAGGCTTACATTAACACTGGAATCCCCTTGTCACCACACTCCGATGCCTGTTCGGATATTCTGAGGGAGAGTTCAACACGTCTTTCGGACTGTGGGAGGAAACCGGAGCACCCAGAGGAAACCCACGCAGACACGGGGAGAACGTGCAGACTCCACACAGACAGCGACCCAAGCTGGGAATCGTACCCGGGTCCCTGGTGCTGTGAGGGAGCTGTGCGAACCACTGTGCTATAGTGAACCAGTCACATTCTGGATGAGAAAGAAGTAATTGCAATTCTGTTGTGCCTCTCACAGCCTCAGGGCATTCCACAGTGCTCTATGGCTAATAAATGGGCGATTTTGAGTTGGCCACTATAGGAAACTTGGCAGCCAATTTGTGCACAGCAAGCTCCCAGAAACTGCAACAGGATTACGACAAGATAATCTATTTTTTTGGTCGTTGGTTTTGGGATAAATAATTGACCAGGAAATTGGGGAGAACCTGCTTGCTCTTCGAATTAAATAATCCACCTGAGAGCAGGGGGAGCATTGGTTTAACACCTCATTTAAACAATAGTGCCTCTGACAGGAAACTCACTTCTTCTTTCCTAGGGAGTGGGTTCACACTGTTTCCATCCTGTTTTTCAATATCGTAGCAAAATCATGTCATACAAGATGGATGGGATAAGGAAGACCATGAAGTCATCCATCCCTGGCATCCTGCATCCCGCCCTTCCCTGCCCCCGATTCAATAATCCAGGGCTTCTGCTCTCTCTATCTAGAAATCTCCTCCGAGCAATCGGAATTCTGCCTGATGTCAGTCCAATGCACAATCCTTGGCAGCTCAAACAATCCCAAGATGAGCAGAAAGTCTGAGCTAAAGGCTGCTCAGAGGTTGAAGGCAGGGAAAGGATAATCCAAGCCATCGTTGGTTTCTCACAGCTTTATTCTGGATACGACAAGCAACACGGTTATTTGTTATACTTCAGGAGGTGAGCCGGTTTACATCGCTGCCTCACAGCGCCCGGGTTCGACTCCCGGCTTGGGTCACTCTCTGTTCGGAACTTGTACCTTCTCCCACCTCCGGATGATCCAGTTTCCTCCCACAGTCAGAGAATGTGCTGGTTAGGCACATTGGCGGTGCCTGGAAGATTCTGCTGTGAACGGGACAGAGTAACACAGACCGTTGTGTCCTGAGTGAGCTGCTGGCTGGAGATTTTCTTACCTGGCACCTTTTTCTCAGCCTCTGATGAGTGTTGCTTTTGAAGGGGGCGTTTTATTTAGTTGCATCGAGGGGCAGGTGACCCTGGGTAAGCTACTCCCAGGGCTCAAAGTCAATGTCAAAATTCCTAGAGTTTAAAGTTTATTTATTAGTGTCACAAGCAAGCTTACATTAACACCACAGTGAAGTTACTGTGAAAATTCCCTAATCGCCACACTCTGGCACCTGTTCAGGTATGCTGAGAGAGAATTTAACATGGCCAACCTACCCTAACCAGCATGTCTTTTGGACTGTGGGAGGAAACTGGAGCACCCAGAGGAAACTCTCACAGGCTCGGGGTGGGGGAGAACATGCAAACTCCACATAGGTAGGCCAGGAATCGAACCTGGCCCCCTGATGCTGCTTGCCAACCACTGTGCCACCCTATTTTGGATCACTGTCCGTGCGGGAGTCTGCACATTCTCCCTGTGTCTGCTTGGGTTTCCTCCGGGTGCTCCGGTTTCCTCCCACAGTCTGAAGGATGTGCTGGTTAGGGGCATTGGCCGTGCTAAATGCTTCCTCTGTGTACCTGAACAGGCACCAGCATGTGGATTTTCACAGTAATGTCATTGCAGTGTTAATGTAAGCTTAACTCGTGGTAAGAAATAATATCTGCAGTAGCATAATGGAACTCTTTTTACTGATCGAGACGGCCGACTCAGCAACTGTCCAGCAACATTTCCCTCTTTCAATCTGATCTGATTGCAGACTGATTTTCTCTCATCTTCATTTTTATCCTTTGTGGTTCAAAACCTTTAGTCTATTTCCCCTTAGCACTGATCTCACATTGATTTTGCTTGGATTGCCACTTGTTATCCCCGATTGCACTGATTTTGTTTTCACGCTGATTTCACTCAAGCTTCTCTACTTTGCAATATTTTTTTCCATCGATTTGACACCAACACATATTGATCATGCTTATTTTTACTGTTCACATTGATACTAAATAATCAAGGGACAGAAGCAGGAGAGGAAATAAATACAATATCACTGGGGTCAGTCATGGGATTGAAGACCGCTGGGCTTGATGGATTTCATCTCAGAATATTAAAAGAGGTTTGGGTGGCACAGTGATTAGCAATGCTGCTTCACAGCGCCAGAGACCTGGTTTTGATTCCGGTCTTGGGTCATTGTCTATGTGGAATCTGCATGTTCTCCCTGTGTCTGCATGGGTTTCCTCCAGATGTTCCTGTTTCCTTCCGCAGTCCAAAGATGTGCAGGTTAGGTGGATTGGCCATGCCAAATTACCCCACAATGTCCAAAAATGTGCAAGTTAGGTTGATTGGATACTGAGAGGTAATTTAGCATGGCCAATCAACCTAACCTGCGCATTTTAGAACACTAAGGGCAATTTAGCATGGACAAAGATGTGCAGGTTAAGTCAACTGGCCATACTAAATTGCCCCTTAGAGTCAGGGGGCTACAAGAGTAAATATGTGGGATTATGGGGATAGGATATGGGTGGGATTGTTGCTGCAGACTCGATGGGCCAAATGGCCTCCTTCTGCACAGTTGGGATTCTATGATTCTGAGTAGCTACAGAGAAAGTGGCTTCAGAGGTAGCAAACTTGCAAGAATCCTTAAATTCTGGAAAAGTCCCAGAGGATTGGAATCCTGTCAAAATTACTTATTCAATAAAGGATGGAGATAAAAAACAAACAAGCTATCGGCCAGTTAGCTTAACTTGGGTCATGGGGTCATTATAAAAGGACATAATAGCAGAGCATTTCGAAATGGATAATATAATCACGAGGACATGGACAGGATATTTCCAATGGTCGGAAAAACTAGAACCAGAGAGCACAGCCTCAGGCTAAAAGGACAATTTTTTAAAACTGAGATAAGGAGGAATTTCTTCAGCCAGAGAGTGGGGAATCTGTGGAAGCCAGATCATTGAGTGTCTTTAAGACAGAGATAGATAGTTCTGGATTAATTAAGGGGATTAGGGGTTACGGGGAAAAGGAAGGAGAGTGGGGATGAGAAAAATTTCAGCCGTTATTGAACGATGGAGCAGACTCGATGGGCCGAGTGGCCTAATTTTGCCCCTATATATTGTGGTCATGTGGAGTCAGCATGGCTTCATGAAGGGGAAATCATGCCTGACAAATTAACTAGAATGTTTTTAGGTGATAACAAGCAGATAGATGGAGGGGAACCATATGTTTGGATTTCCAAAAGGTATCTGATAAGATTACATAACAAGATAAGAGCCCATGGCATTGGAGATAGCATATCAGCATGGATAGAGGATTGGCCAACTGAGATTTGAGATAAGAGGGCCATTTTCAATGTGGTGACCTGTAACTAGTGGAGTGCCACAGGGATCAGTGCTAGGGTCACAACTATTTCCAATATATACTAATGACTCAGATAAGGGGAGTCAACGTACTATCGCCAAGTTGGCAGATGATACGGGTGACAAGGCAAGATGACACAGAGTCAGAGGGATAGAGACAGATTAGGTGAGAGGGGCAAAAACTTGGCAGATGGAATAAAATGTGGGAAAAATGGTAAGTTATGCACTTTGGTAGGAAGAATAAAGAAACTGAATGTTATTTAAATGGAGAAAGACTGCAGAAAGCTGCAACACGGAGGAGTTTGCGTCCTTGTGCATAGATCATTAAAAGCGAACACGTTCAGCAGATAATTGGGAAGGTAAGCGGAATATTGGTCTTTATTTCAAAGAGATTGGAGTACAAAAATAGGGAAGTCTTGCTAAAGTATTCCAGGCGTGGTCAAACTAAAGTATAGTTTGCTAAAACCATAGAAGACACACCATACCTGAAATGCTGTGAATACTTGTTTTTGTCCCCTTATCTAAGGAAAGGCATTAGGGACAGTCCAGAGAAGGTTCACTAGGTTGATTCTGGATATGGAGTGATTTTCTTCTGAAGAGAGGTCGAGTAGGTTGGTTCTGTACTCATTGGAGTTTAGAAGAATGAGACATAACCTTATTGAGACATGTCGCTTTCTCAGAGAGCTTGACACAGCGAGAGGTTGGTTCCCTTATGGGAGAGTTGTAGACCAAAAGGACATGATCTCACAATAAGAGATCACCCTTTTAAGACAGAGATGGAGATGGATTTCTTCTCTCAGAGAATTTTTTTGCAGAAGGCTGTGGAGGCTGGGTCATCAAATATGTTCAAGGCTGAGATAGATTTTTAATCAGTAAGGGAATAAGATGAGAGTGGAGTGAGGAATTATCATATCAGATCAGTCACCATCCCATTGAATGGCAGAGCAGACTCGATGGGCCAAATTATCTAATGTTCCTTCTATGTCTTAAATTCTTGCAAGGGGTGGTGTTCTCATGCGTCTACTGCTCTTGTCTTTCTAGGTGATAAAGGTCTCAGGTTTGGAAGATCCTGTGGAAGGAATCTTTGTGAGTTGCTGCAGTGCATCTTACCAATGGTACACATTGCTACCACTTTGCCATCAGTGCTGGAGGGAGTGGATGTTGAGGGTAACGGATGAAGATGCCAATCAAATGGGCTGCTTTGTCATGGATGTTGTTGAGCTTCTTGAGTATTGCCCTCTAAGGAAGACAATGGCCTAGTAGTATCATCGCTAGACTATTCATCCACAATAACATTCCGGGTTCAAATCTTGCCATGGCAGATGGTGGAATTTGAATTTGATAAAAAATATCTGAAACTAAGAACTTAATAATGTCCCATTGTCGACTGTCGGAAAACCCAACCGGTTCATTAATGTCCCTTTAGGGAAGCAAATCTGCCATCCTTACCTGGTCTGGCCTACATGTAACTCCAGAGCCACAGCAATGTGGTTGACTCTCAACCAGGGACAGGCAATAAATGCTGGCCAGCTGGTGATGTCCATGTCACACAAATGAATAATAAAAAAAACCTCATCCATAAAAGTGGAGAGTAACAAAGACTTTCAATCTGGGATAACTTGACATTGCACTAACAGAATCTGGAACCCCCCCCCACTGACGTGGGTGGAAAGTAGAGAAGGGGATGGTTTTGTGTTGATTGATTTTGCGGATATCTACATACCAGCTGTTAGAAATATGAAATCGAAGCAGAAAGTGCTGGAGATACTTGAGGGGAAAGACTGAATGGACATTTTGGATCTAACCCCGAGAAGGTCAGAGGAATTCTGCAGTGAGTAACTCACCTGCTGATTCCCCAAAGCCCGATTCCCATCTACAAGGACACAAGTGATGGAATACTCCCCACCTGCCTGGATGGGTGCAGCTCCAACAACACTCAACAAGCTTGACACCATCTAGGACAAAGCAGCTCCACTTGGTTGGCACCACATCACTCCCTCTATCACTAGTGGCAGCAGTGTGTGTGTGCAATATCTATAAGATGCACTCCAGCTTATTCACCAAAGATCCTTAGATAGCACCTTCCAAACCCATGTCCATCGAGAAGGACAAGGGCAGCAGATGCATAGGAACACCACTACCTGCAAGCCACTCACCATCCTGACTTGGAAATATATCAGCCACTCCTTCACAGTTGCTGGGTCAAAATCCTGGAATTCCCTCCCCGAGGGGTCAACCCACAGCACGTAGAGTGCAGCAATTGAAGGCAACAGCTTACCAACACCTTCTCAGGGAGCAACTAGCGATCGGCAATAAATGCTCGCCGAGCCAGCGACACCCTTGTCCCCCCCATGTGAATAATAAAAGAAAATTGGAACAGATACTGTCTCACGCTCTGTCACTGAAGATGCTCATCTATAAACTGATGAAAGATCTCCACCCCAAAACGATGACCCATTTCATTTCAGGCGCTGCGGACTATCTGTTTTTACTTCCCGCCCTCAAACCCAACCCTGTAATGAGAGGCTGTATATTTGTGGTGCTCACCACAACCCTGGATGAGTTAATCATCTCTCTTTTTCTGCTATATCCCTCCGCTGCCAATAAAAATGCGCACTGCAGCCAAATCTACTTTGATGAAGATTTTCCTTTCCCCACCGCCCCCCCCCCCTACTTGTCGCTGCAATCCTACTCATCAATTCAGAACAGAGGCTCCAAATTAAACCCTCGAGGAGATTGCTGGGTTAATTCTTGCAAACCCAACCCCTTCAGACTGAAGTGAAGGGCTGCTTTCGAAAAGGTTCCAGTGTCCAGTAAATATGTAATTTTTGCTCCGCATCCTGATATTTCTTTCTCTCTCCACCCCTCATCTTTCCTTGAGGCTCCGTATCACGCAGCGAGTCCCAGCCCCACTCTGTCCAAATCCACCATGTCATCCCGTTCAACAGCTAATTTGGACAGAGGTGGAGCAGAAAAGATCCTGGCTTCAAAAGTGACAACGTAGACTGGGGGGTTGTGAGGGAAGCTTGGAGACTGACTATTATTTTTTTTATTTCCCTGCCAACAAAAAAGCTCTGGCTCCAGGCTATATTTCAAGGGGCATTGAAGGCTTTCCTAATACCTCAGCCAGCTGGCCCCCACCCTACTGTTACGCAACAGGCACTGGTCTACGCTAACAGTTAAGGACTTATAGAATCATATTATCCTAGAAATATTGGGTTCAATTCCTAGCTTGGTCACTGTCTGTGTAGAGTTTGCACATTCTCCCCACGTCTGCATGGGTTTCCCCAAGGTGCTCTGGTTTCGCCCCACAGTCCAAAGATGTGATTCGGAACTGGGTCCCCAGCACATTCATAGAATGGAATCCCTATAGTGGAGAAGGCGGCCATTCGGCCCATCAATTCTGCATCAACTACAAGGAGGCAGAAGGAGGCCATTTGGCCCTTCAAGTCTGCACCAGAGTCTAACCCAGACCCTATCCCCACATCCCCATAAACTTCATGCTAGTCCCCCTGACACTAAGGGGCAATTTAGCATGGCCAATCCAACTAACCCGCACATCTTTGGATAATAAGGGGCAATTTATCATGATCAATCTACCTAGCCTGCATATCTTTGGAGTATGGGAGGAAACGGGAGCACCCAGAGGAAACCCAAGCAGACACAGGGAGAATGTGCAGTCTCCGCACAGACAATTGACCCAAGCCGGGAATCGAACTCAGGTGCCTGGCACTGTGACTTGAGAGCAAGACCTAGCTCTTTCCTCACTCGATGCCAACGCGCTTTCACTGGACAGTGATCTGAGCAGCAAACAGGGAACATAACCCGAGACCCACCCACCTCCATGGTGGGTGAATGCTTTTGTCCCTCTCTTTTTATAATTCTTCTCCTGACAGTTTTCCCATACTGACACCGCCCCAACCCTAGAGAATGAAGGTGAGAAGGAAGAGGATGATCTGCCTCTTAGGCTTCAGCGGACGTTATATCGAAACTGGTTATCAAAAAAACTGCTTCCAATTCCCTCATTCCTGGCATGGAAATCCTATATTGGCACCATGCCCACCAACAATCTCATAGCACTTTACTCAAATGCTCTGTGTGTCCATACACAATGATTATTGACATGTCCCTATTGGCCACAAAGAACAGGCATCTCAACCAATCTTGTCTCTGTCCTTATCACCTCATGTTCGCACACATGCGCCGTCACCGGATAACAATCTGAACTGGAGGCTTGGCACAGTTGGTGACTTGGACCAGAGTCCTCATCGTCTACCACTTACCTGAAAGACAAGGGGCTGCCTACAATGTGCCAAGGTTAAGGATCAAAGCACTGACTCTTACTGTGGCATTCAGAGAGTGGGGGGAGGTCATGTTTTGGGATATGGATTCCCAAGGGCGGCACAGTGGTTGGCACTGCTGCCTCACATCGCCACTGATCTGGGTTCAATTCCTAACTTGGATCACTATCTGTGTGAAGTTTGCACATTCTCCCCATGTCTGCATGGGTTTCCCCCAGGTGCTCTGGTTTCGTCCCACAGTCCAAAGATGTGATTTGAAACTGGGTCCCCAGAACATTCATAGAATGGAATCCCTGTAGTGGAGAAGGCGGCCATTCAGCCCATCAACTCTGCACCAATTACAATCTCACCCAGGTTTATAATCTCTCATATTTATCCTGTGAGTTCTCCTGACGGTATGGGGCAATCAACCTAACCTGCACATTACACCCACACAGACACAGAGGACGTGCAAACTTCACACAGACAGTAATCCGAAGCTGGAATTGAACCCAGGTCCCTGGTGCTGTGAGGCAAAAGCATGGCTGAGTTTCTAACAATAATACCACTGGACCAGCACCTCTCATAACCTGACCTCCAAACACATTTAACCATCAGAAGGGGTTTGAAACAAGACTTCTAGCTATACTTGGATACCAGTTCCCATGGAAAATAATTGGATAGAGATCAGGGGGTCAGATTTTGTCGGCTACTATAGATAGAATCCATCATAGAACCCTACATCACAGAAGGCCATTTGGCCCATCGAGTCTGCACTGACCACAATCTTACCCAGCCCCTATCCCCATAACCCCGTACATTAGCTAGTCCCTCTGAAACTACGGAGCAATGGCCAATCCACCGAACCCACACATCTTTGGATTGTGGGAGGAAACAAGAGCACCTAGAGGAAGTCCACACAGACGCAAGGAGAATGTGCAGACTCCACGAGGAGAATGACCCAAGATAGGAATCAAACCCAGGTCCCTGTGGCTGCGAGGCAGCAGTGCTAACCACTGTGCCGCCTTGAAAGTTTTTGCCACGGGAGTGTCCTAATGAGAGGTTGGAGGTGCTGGCTCTTTCCATGGCTCTTCTGTTTGCCAGCTCTTTGTATTTCACCCAATACCATTCCTCAGAGGAAATCTGGACAGCCAGTGGCAACAGGGTAGTTCACCATTGGAACTGACCCAGTGACAGTGTGCACACAGACAACTGCATGCAGCAAGACCACTACAACCTGGCGTTGCAGAACCCTTTCCCCACGTTCCTGTGTAAGCCACAGCTCAGCTGTAAGCATTCATGCCTCAGAACCAGACCTTTATGGGTTTAAGTTCTGCCCCAGAGACTTGAATGTAAAATCAAGGCGGACGTCTCCCTGCAGTACCGTGGGTATGCTGCACTCTCTGCGGTGCCATCTTTTGAATGAGACATCATAACGGCTGGTATTCTCCAGCCATTCATACCTGCAAGATTCTCCATGGGTGACATCTATGGGAATTCCCACTGAATCCCACCACTAGTAAACAATGCTGCCTCCCGCCAGCAGGGAACAGAGAGGCCAGAGAACTTCACATATGTCTGCTTTCTCTGGTGGATATTAAAGATCCCTTGGTACGACTCTGTTTGCAAGTACACACATCACAAAATCATAGAAGAATCATAGGTTCCCTGCTGAAGGATGACATTTGGCCCATCGAACCTACACCAACCACAATCCCACCCGGCGCCAATCACCATAACTCTACCAATTAACCTCCTGACACTAAGGGGCAATTTAGCACAGCCCATCATCCTAACCCGCACATCTTTGGACTGTGGGAAGAAACTGGAGGAAATCCACGTGGGGAGAACGTGCAAACTCTACATAGACATTGCCCCAAGCCGGAAATTGAATCCGGGTCCCTGCTGCCATAAGGCAGCAGTGCTAACCACTGTGCCGCCCCAAAGCAAAAGCAAATAGTGCATTGCTGTTCACGTGAGCTTGCAATGTCACACTCCAGAAATGTGCTACTTCACGGAGGGATGCTGTGGGACATGAAAAACGCTATAAAAACGCAGGTCCTTTTATCTTATACCAATGTTATAGCCCGGAGAATGAATCTGGCATTTTGTTTTGCTGCTCTGGCCCCTTTCTATACCATGTTATGAGTCACTGGGGAAACTTGCACAATATTACAACAGATTGCTTGTCCTGCAATGTTGCTTTATAAGTCTCCGGGAACATTCAGAATGTAGAGAAAGTCAGAGGTCAGAAATAAGCAATTGGGCCCAGTCCATACCAGACGTGGGAACAGTCTCTGAGCATCTCGACCCTCTTTGATGGCGAGACGGTGCTCCTGTTTGTCAATATTTGTAAGCAACTTGATACCGTGTCGGGAGCGTGTGCGAACACGTTAGCATGAAGCAGGTTTAGGGCCTGGGAGAGATTCAGAGAATGAACTTCTGAAAAAAGAGTGCCTGAAGGCACAGGCTGTTACTACAGGGTAAATTTAACTTGCTGCTCTTCTTGTGACTAAAACCATGAGATGGAGGATCTGGAATTATTTGACTGCAACCCATCCGTCTGATGGAGCTGCAAGGCACTGGGAGCAAAAATATCCTGGCGTTCGCAGGTGTCAGAACACATGTATACATAACAGAAACTCAAGCGCGCAAAAGCAAACAGACAAGAGTCTCACTTGGCTGATTAATTACAAATATTTACTGGTAACGGCAACGGGAAAACAATTAACTTAACGATTGAAGGATTAATCCCACTCTCCCATCAATGGGCAACGAGTGTTAAAATTCCGTTAATTCCTCCACAGCCGCCCCCCCATCTCCATGGTTTCCCCCAGCCATGCAACCCTCTGACTGAGATTCTGGGCCCCGTATCAAAGGAAGGGTGTGTTGGCCCTGGAAAGGTCCACAGGAATGATCCAAAAATGAAAAGTTTGATGTATGAGGAATGTCTGAAGAGTCTGGGTCTGTGCTCGATGGAGTTTGGAAGGTTTGGGGAGGGGGGGGGGGGGGGGGTTGCGGAATCTCTCAGAATTTACAGAATACTGATGGAGCAGACATGGGGAAGATGATAAGGGAGTGACATGCTGGCACAGCGGTTAGCACTGCTGCCTCACAGTGCCAGGGACCCGGTTTCAATTCAGGGCTAGGGTCACTGTGTGTGGAGTTTGCACATTCTCCCTGTGTCTGTGTGGGTTTACTCCGGGTGCTCTGGTTTCCTCCCACACTCCACAAAGATGTGCGGGTTAGGTGGTTTGTCTATGCTAAATTGATCCTTGTGTCAGGGGAATTAACTAGGGTAAACATGTGGGGTTATGGGGATAGGGCCTGGGTGGGATGGCCTTCTTCTGCACCGTAGGGATTCTGTGATTCCATAATGGTCACCCAGAGGAATTCCACACAGACATAGGGAGAATGTGCAAAATTATGCAAAGATGTATAGGTTAGGTTAATTGGCCATGCTAAATTGTCCATAATGTCATAGAACATAACAGCACAAACAGGCCCTTCAGCCCACGAGTTGCGCCGATCACATCTACCAATCCACAGACCTATCTACAACCCCCTATCTTATTCTTTTCCATATACTCATCCAGAAGTCTCTTAAAAGACCCCAGTGAGTTTGCCTCAACAACCTCCGACGGCAGTCGGTTCCATTCACTCACCACCCTCTGAGTGAAAAACCTACCCCTGACATCTCCTTTGTATTTGCTTCCCTGCACCTTAAATCTGTGTCCTCTCGTAGTGACCATTTCAGCTCGGGGAAATAGTCTCTGAGAGTCCACCCTATCTATTCCTCTCAACATTTTATAAACCTCTATCAGGTCGCCTCTCAACCTACGTCTCTCCAGGGAGAAGAATCCCAGCTCCCTCAACCTATCTTCATAAGCCTGCCTCCCAATCCAGGCAGCAATGTCAGGGGGATTAGCAGGGCAAATACATGGAGTTGCAGTGATAGGGCCTGGGTGGGATTGTTGTTGGTGCAGTTTTAAAGGGCTGAATGGGCTCCTCCTGTGCTGTAGTGGTACAATGATTAGTAGGAGAGTAGGACCCAAGGGCGTAGAGATGTGGAGGAATTTCTTTAGCCAGAGGGTGTTGAATCTACGGAATTCACTGCTGCAGAAGAGGCCAGGTCATTGAGTATCTTTAAGACAGAAATAGACAGGTTCTTGATTGATAAAGGGTTACAGGAAAGAATGGGGCTGAGCAACATATCAGCCACGATTGAGGGGCTGAATGGCCTAATTCTGCTCCTGTGGCTTATGGTTTTGACTCCAAAAGATCTCAGAGACTTTGCATGCCCTGATTTGTTTTTGACCACCACGGACGTCAAGAATATCATCTTCCAAAGCTCTAGAAACCCTTCCCTAAATCTCTCTCTCACTCCTCTTGTAAGTCAGGAGAACACAATATCACTCTCAAAGGTCACTGCTTATAACTTGCTTTACTTACTCTGATCTTCACTCGTGGTTCAGCATCTAATTCTAACTGGCGATGCTCTCGCAAAGCACCCTGGGACATTTTACTACGTTGAGGACGCGATATGGATGCAAGTTGTTGTTGCAGGCCCAACACATGAAAATCTTTCGTCTCTCAAACCCAATGCTTCTTGGAGGAGGTGAACTAGAAGGTAAAGTTTATTTATTAGTCACAAATAGGGCTTACATTAACACTGCAATGAAGTTACTGTGAAGTTCCCCTTGTTGCCACACTCCAACAGCTACAAATGCACCTTAACCAGACTGTGGGAGGAAACCAGAGCACCCGAACAGAACCCACGCAGACACGGGGAGAACGTGCAAACTCCACACAGTAAACTGAGCTAGGAATCGAACCCAGGTCCTTGGCGCTGTGAGGCAGTAGTGCTAACCATGTGCCACGGAATCATGCAAACATGGGGAGAATGTACAGACTCCGCACAGTGACCCAAGTCAGGATCGAGCCCGGGTTCCTGTTGCTGTGAGGCATCAGTGCGAACCACTGTGCTGAGTCACCTCCATTATTATTAGTGGACTCTGAGTGTTAACATTCAGCTAGCCCAGTGCTCAGAATAAACAGGACCGTGCTGTAACTGGGTGGTGGTTCCACTAGGAAATGTGCCTCAGGAAGCTAAAGGGGTGCAACCTGCAATATTTTGGTCCGTTGAAATGAATGGATGGAAATAAAATCCACAGAGAGCCCTATCAAGAGATACCTCGACCATGGGCATGCTGAGAATTCCGGATTGACACCAAAAACCTACAATTGAGAGAGCAAGACAGAGATTTTCACCCCATGCCAGAGCTTCCTGCCCCATGGGCAGCACGGTGGCACAGCGGTTAGCTCTGCTGCCTCACAATGCCAGGGACCCGGCTTCGATTCCTGACTTGGGTCACTGTCTGTGCACATTCTCCCCATGCCTGCGTGGGTTTCCTCCCACAGTCTGAAAAATGCACTGCTAGGGTGCATTGGTCATGCTAAATTTTCCCAGAACAGTCACCAGAGTGTGGCAACTAGAGGAATTTCACAGTAACCTCATTGCAGCCTCACTTGTGACACTAATAAATAAATTCTAAACTTAACGTGTACCTAGTTCAAGCAGTTTGAGTGGGGGTGGAAGGCAGAGTAAGGTGGAGCAGGGGACGGGAAGGACAGCTTTCACGATGGAACTTTGTGCATCATAAAAGCCTTTAATGCACAATCTACTCCCGAATGCTGATGAGGTCACATCCTTTCTAAAGTCATTCTGAGGCTGTGGGCCTCGCTGGCAATTTATTGCCCATTCCTAATTGCCCTCGAGAAAGTGAGCTGCCTTCTTGAATCTCTGCAGTCCACATGCTGTGGGTTGACCCACAACGCCGAGAGGGAAGGAATTCCAGGATTTTGACCCAGCCATAGCGAAGGAATGGTGGTCTCCTTCCAAGTCAGGATGGTTAGTGACTTGGAGGGGAACTTGCAGGGGTGTTGCCTGTCCATCCATCATAGTACGTAGAACCCTACAGTGCAGGAGGGGGGAGGCCATTCAGTCCATCGAGTCTGCACTGACCACAATCCCACCCCAGGCCCCAAACCCCATAACCCCAAGCATTTACCCTATCTAGCTCTAAGGGCAATTTAGCACAGCCAATCTACCTAACCCACACATCTTTGAACACTAAAGGGCAATTTAACATGGCCAATTAACCTAACCTACACATCTTTGGACTGTGGGAGGAAACCGGAGCACCTGGAGAAAACCCACACAGACACGGGGAGAATGTGCAAACTCCACACAGACCCAAACGGTCCATTCCTAATTGCCTCTTGAGAAGGTGTTGGTGAGCTGCCTTTTTGAACCGCTGCAGTCCATGTGGTGTTGGTACACCAATAGTGCCGAACAGGGTGACACTGCTGTAGGTCAGAGGCCAGGTGAGGCTTGGTAGATTAATAAGCTATGTGGGTATTTACACCTATGGCTGATTCATTGAACTTAAATTCGGCAGTGATGGGATTTGAACCTGAGTCCCTGGAACATGACCCTGGATTACTAGCCCTGGTGATAATGCCATTATGCCAGCCCCTTCCGAGATGGGAAGTAGGATTTGACTGGATGGCTTTTATTCTGTCAGCATGGATACGAAGGGCTAGTATCCATAGAGGGCTAATGCCTCTGTGCCATTAATGGGGCGTTCAAACCCCTCTGCCGCTGTAGTCAGGACAATGAATTTGCCGCCTGCCATATCTCTGTTCACGGAAGCAGGACCAGAAAATCCTGCCAGCTGGGAATGGCTGGGAGATTCCACCCATTTTCAATGTTTCAGAGCCTTGGACAGGATTTTCCAGACCCATCCCACACGCCACATTTTCCAGCAGCAGATTGGTCAGAGGCAGAACCTTCCAGTCCTGGTGATGACTATGGGGTTTTGTGTGTCTTACACTCTCCACCACCAGAGGGCACACCACAGAGAGTGAGTCACCAACAGTGGGACTGGAAGATCCCACCAGTGGGCAGGGCTGGAGAATTGCAGCATCTGTTTCCACAAATCCACTACTCAACCAATATGAGGGTATCTGTTTGGTTTGGGATTCCTCCTGCAAGAATCCGATGCATTTCCTGGATGGGTGTAGCTCTAACAACACTCAAAAAAAACACCATCTAGGACAAACCTGCCCCACTTGATTGGCACCACATCTATAAACACCCACCACTCCCTCCACCAGTGATGGTCAGCAGCAGCACAGTGTGTAATATCTACAAGATGTACTGCAGCAATTCACCAAAGATCCTTAGACAGCACCTTCTAAACCCACAACCTCTTCAATCTAGGAAAAGGGCAGCAAGATACATGGGAACACCACCATCTGCAAGTTCCCTTCTGAGTCACTCACCATCCTGACTTGGAAATATCATCCCTTCGTAGTCGCTGGGTCAAAATCCTGGAAATCCCTCCCTAACGGCACTGTGGGTCAACCCACAGAACATGGACTGTGGCAATTCAAAAAGGCAGCTCAGCATCACCTTCTCAAGGGGCAACTAGGGACGGGCAATAAACGCTGGCCCAGCCAGTGACACCCATGTCCCAGGAACGATTAAAAAAAAGCGGTCTGTGTGGACTCCCTCCCCGAGGAGTTACTACTCAGCTCCCCTCCCCTCCCTTATGTTAATGTCCTGGAATTCACAGCTTGGTATGGCTCCTGCTCTGACCAAGACCACAAGAACAACAAAAAGAGTTGCCAACGTAGTCCAATCCATCACACAAACCCGCCTCCCATCCCATCTGTAACACTACATTCTGCACTCTCTCATTTCCTTCTCTACAAAGAGTATGCTCTGTCTGTATCGCGCACAAGAAACAAAACTTTTCACTGTATGCTAATACATGCGACAATAATAAATCAAACCCATCCATTGATTCTGTCTACACTTCCCAATGCCTCGGAAAAGCCAAACAGGCACCGGAGTGTGGCGACTAGGGGAATTTCACAGTAACTTCACTGCAGTGTTAATGTAAGCCGACTTGTGACACTAATAAGTAAACTTTAAACTTCAAAATTGACACAATACTGTTCACTGTATCCCAGTACATGTGACAACACAAATCAAATTAATTCCACGTCTGGGTGGACAGCACTTAAAAATTCATCTTCACACAGAGTGAGTGTCCCTTTAAGGAACTGTTCAGTTGCTTCACTGTGGAAAAAAGAATGTGTTTATTTTCCAGCATTCGCCACGAAAAGCTGCTCCAAGATTTACAATACGCTGCACAATTCCTGGGAAAAGGAGGAAGGTGGGGGGGATATTCCCTGCAGACCTGGCTGGTTTCCAGCCTGTATAAAAATTTTGACAAAGGCTGTAAACTGATAGCCCAACCATATGCTCAGAGCCGAGGAGTTAGTGCTAAGCCCCCCTCCCTCACATTCAGTGCAGCCACAGACAAAATCCATTTATTTATATCTGTGCAGCGAGCCAGTTAGCGATGGGGCTCACACAGACATAGCAATAGGGGGCCAGTCCTTCTCTGTTTCGGAGACCACTTTCTCTTCTTGAAATAAATATTTGCCACAAGTTTTGATAACGAGGGAAATTATTGCCAGCGCACGCGTAAATCTTTAACAACTCACCCTAAATCTTTCGCCAACTCTGTCCAAAATAAAGTTTGCTGTGAGTTCTTCCTTTCCAACAACTGATCAATGGAACAAATTTCTTTCTTTGGGACTGGGGGAAATGGCAGAAGCGTTTCTTCTTAATACTTGGAGCTGGACTGGAGCTCAGAATGCCTTGCTGTTTGATTAACTCTGGTTTCTCTCTCTTTCTATTTCGCTCTCACACTCTGGCTCTCTTTTCACAGGGGGAAGCTTGAGGAGTGTCTCCCTCGCGTTGAGCATGTGCAGCCCTGCAGAGAAACGTCACTCCCCTGTGAAGGTTTCTGGAGCTGAGGGGAGGGTACTTTGCGAAGGCTTGTTAGTTCTGATTTTGTTTTAACCTCGCTCAAATGTGAAAAAGCAAAAGCAATGCGGATACTGGCATCTGAGATAGAAAATTAAATAGGAAAGTCTCAGCGGGTCTGAACCAGAGTTTATAAAATAGGATCATCCAGCCTCTGTTCTCTCTCCCCAGATGCTTGTCAGACCTGCTGAGATTGTCCAGCATTTTCTGTTTTGGTTACAGACTCAAATGTTCTATCCTCTCCTCTTGCTAAGGCTCCGGATTATACTTAGGGTGAAATTCTACAGTCCTTCATATCTCTCCTGTGTGACCTATTTTCTATTTGCAAAAAGTCTTCGACTTCCCCATCCTGTCACTCTCCTCTCCTTTAAGATGTGCAGATCACCAACAACCTGGTTCCCCCTGCCCACAATACCAACACTATAGTTAAGAAAGTCCACCAACACCTTTACTTTCTCAGAAGACTAAGTAAATTTGGCATGTCAGCAATGGCTTTCTCCAACTTTTACAGATGCACCATAGAAAGCATTCTTTCTGGTTGTATCACAGCTTGGTATGGGCTCCTGCTCTGCCCAAGACCGCAAAAAACTACAAAGAGTTGCGAATGTAGCCCAGTCCATCACATGAACCAGCCTCCCATCCATTAACTCTGTCTACACTTCCCGCTGCCTCAGCAAAACAGCCGGCATAATTATGACCCCGCACCTCCCAGACATTCTCTCTTCCACCTTCTTCCTTCAGGAAAAAAATTACAAAAAATTACAAGAAAGTACCAACCACCTTGAGAACAGCTTCTTCCCTGCTGCCATCAGATTTGAATGGACCTATTTCGTATTAAGTTGATCTTTCTCTACACCCTAACTGTGACTCTAACACTATAATCTGCATTTTCATTTCCTTCTTGATGAATGGTATGCTTTGTCTGTATGGTGTGCAAGAAACAATACTTTTCGCTATATGCTAATACATGTGACATTAATAAATCAAATCAAATCAAACAAAATGCTCCTTAAAATCTACATTTTGGACCATGGTGGCACAGCGGTTAGTGCTGCTGTCTCATAGCTCCAGGGATCCAGGTTTGATTCCCGGCTTGAGTCACTATCTGTGCAGAGTCTGTGTGTTCTCCCCGTGTCTGTGTGGGTTTCCTCCAGGTGCTCTGGTTTCCTCCCACAGCCTGAAAGACGTGCTGGTTAGGGTGCATTGGCCTTGCTACACTCTCTCTCAGTGTACCCGAACAGGCGCTGGAGTGTGGCAACTAGGGGATTTTCACAGTAGCTTCATTGCAGTGTTAAGGTAAGCCTTACTTGTGACACTAATAAATAAAGTTTGGTCTCTTCATTTCTCCTTGTTCAGCTCCATGTCAAATTTGGTTTGATTTTGCCCCAGTTCAGTAAACTGGGCTGTTTTATTAGATTAAACTTGTATAAGTACAAGTTGTTGTTGTATGAGCCTGGGAAAACTATGGGGCAGCAATGCTACTTGACTGTGTGGGGCATCACAGCCAAGATGGTAATCTGGCGCCATTGAGTCTGCACCAATTTCCATTTGGGAAACGTGGCCCATTTTCTTCCTTGTGGATCTCGGAGTGCTGTTCCCAGTGGTCGACCCGACCATATCACTAGACAAACAACAGCATCTGAGATAAAGGCACAATACTGTCAGGGGTTCAAAGAATCATACTGTGCAGAATGAGGCCATTCGGACCACTGACAACAATCCCACCCAGATCCTAATCCATGCATTTATCCTAGCTAGTCTCTCTGACACTTCATCTGACACCCATCCACCTAACCTACACACCTTTGGAATGTGGGAGAAAACCAGAGCACCCGGAGGAAACACAGGGAGAATGTGCAAACTCCAGTGCACAAACCAGGAATTGAACCTGGGTCCCTGGTGCTGTGAGGCAGCTGTGCGAACCACTGTGAGGCAGCTGTGCGAACCACTGTGAGGCAGCTGTGCGAACCACTGTGAGGCAGCTGTGCGAACCACTGTGAGGCAGCTGTGCAAACCACTGTGAGGCAGCTGTGCGAACCACTGTGAGGCAGCTGTGCCAATCACTGTGCCACCATGCTGGAATCTGAAACAAAAGCAACAGGCCTGACAGCGTCTGGGGAGAGAGAACAGAGCTAACCTTTTGAGTCTGGATGACCCTTCTTGAGAGGCCAGAGGAGGACAGAATGGCATCTGTCCTGCTTTAGTGTGAGTGTCTGTGAGTGTGTCTGAGTGTGTGTGTGCACCTGAGTGTGAGTTGAGTGTGTTTTTTTGAGTATGAGTTGAGTGTGTGTATGTGTGTGTGTGTGAGTTGAGAGTGTGTGTGTGTGCACGCCTGAATATGAGTTCAGTGTGTTTGTGAGTTGAATGTGTGTGTGTGTGTGTGTGCCTGTGTGTGAGTTGAGCGTGTGAATGTGTTTGCATGTGTGTAAGTGTGTGTGTGTAAATATGAATGTGTGTTTGTATGTGTGTGTGAGTGAGTGTGTGCGTGTGAGTGTGTGTGTGTATGTGTGCATGTGAGTGTGTGTGTGTGTGTGTGTTTGTTCTGTAGTTTGTGATAGGTGCCAAAAAAATGCAGGTCTTCTCTGCATAAGGTACATTTAGCAAGGGGCTCATTACGGCCGAGCACGAAATTACTGTGCATTTCTGCAGTTGGACTCTGAGGCTGTAATCTGGATCTTGTTTGTTCTGTAGCTTCCACTACCACCCCCACAGCACTTTTATTCCTTTGAATAGTCCTTTCAAATAAGGTTGGTCAGGCCAAATATTCCTTTTATAATCCGTGCTGGCTATTCATTGCCTCTGTCACTGAGTAGGTGGAGGTAATGTTTCCGCTCCTGTCAGTCTGTTTGTCTGTAAACAATTACCTCAATAAAAGAATCATGGATGGACTTTGATGAAACTTAGTGCACAGGTCAGAAATGTCCCAAGGAAGAACTGATCAGGATACAGGAAACATACAGACCAGACCCTGGAATTTTCTTTAGGATCCATTAACATTGGAAGGATTGGCACAAATTGACATTTTTTTAAGAACATTGTTACTTTATTTTAACAATTTTTGCCACAAGTAATACTCACATCAACACTGTGAAAATCTCCTAGTCGCCACACTCTGGCGCCTGTTTGGGTCAATGCACCCTAACCAGCACGTCTTTCAGACTGTGGGAGGAATCCAGAGCACCCGGAGGAAACCCACACAGACACGGGGAGAATGTGCAGGCTGCACACAGACAAAAGTTAAAGTAAAGTTTATTTGTTAGTGACAAGTAAGGCTGACGTTAACACTGCAATGAAGTTACTGTGAAAATCCCCTAGTCACCACACTCGGGGCCTGTTCAGGAGGGAGAAATTAGCACAGCTAATGCTCCTAACCAGCACATCTTTCAGACTGTGGGAGGAAACCCAAGCAGACGTGGGGAGAACGTGCAGACTCCGCACTGACTTTTCACGGTAACTTCACTGTAGTGTTAATATAAACCTACTTGTGACAAATAAACTTTAACCAATCCCCCAAACCTACACATTTTGGGATACTAAGGGGCAGTTTAGCATGGTCAAACCATCTAACCTGCACGCCTTTAGACTGTGGGAGGAAAGCAGAGCTTCTGGAGGAAACCCACGCTGACACAGGGAGAATGTGCAAATTCTACACAGATTGGAATTGAACCTGGCTCCCTGATGCTGTGAAGCAGCAGTGCCAACCACTGTGTGCCTTCTCCTCTCTCCAGTAGTATCTCCATTAGGCCTCCTACCACCAATGTCAAACTAAAGAAGGCTGATGGGTGAGTTAATCAGAGCTCTTTAACAAGATGCAAGGTTTGGATGGAGTGAATACAGAGAGTTTGCTTCTCTTTATTCTTTCATGGGATGTGGGTGAGGCTGGCTGGGCCAGCATTTGTTGTCCATCCCGAACTGCCCCTTCAAATGAGTGGCTTGCTAGGCTGTATCAGAGGGCAGTGAAGAATTAGCCACATTAATGTGGATCTAGAGTAACCTTTGGGCCAGCAGATTTCCTTCCCTAAAGGGATATCAGTGAATCAGATGGGTTTTTAACAACAATCATTTCAAGGCCATCATTAGGTTTTTAAATGAATTCATGAATGCTATGGTAGGATTCGAACCCAGGTCCCCAGGATTACTGGTCTACTGTCAATACCATTATGCTACCGTCTTCCCTTAAAGGATGCTTCCTGTTTGCGGGGAAGAGCATAACACGAGGCCATCAAAATGAGATGGTCACCAAGAAATCCAATCGGGAAGCCAGAAGAAAATTCTTCAGCCAGTGAATGGGGAGAATGTGGAACCCATGACCCCCAGGGAGTGGTTGAAGTAAATAGGATAGATAAACGTAAGGGGAAATAAGATGAACACGTTTGGGAAAAGGGAATAGATTAAAGACTCATTGAGGTTTACAGCATGGAAATAGATCTTTCAGTCCAATTTGTCCATGATTCCCAATTTTTATCACTAAGCTGGTCCCAATTACCTGCATTTGGCCCATATCCCTCTAGATCCATCTTAACCATGTAACTGTTTAAATGCTTCTTAAAAATCAAAATTGTACCCGTCTCTACTACTATCTATGGCAACTTGTACCAGACACTCACCCTTTCTGTGAAAAAAATTGCACCTCTGGACTCTTTTGTATCTCTCCCCTCTCTCCTTAAACTTACACCCTCTAGTTTTAGACTCCCCTACCTTTGGGAAAAGATATTGACTATCTAGCTGATCTGTGCCCCTTATTATTTTATCGACCTCTATAAGATCACCTTAGCCTTCTTCTCTCCAGAGGAAAAAGTCCCAGTCTATCCAGCCTTTCCTTATAACTCAAACCATTAAGTCCTGTAGCATCCTGGTAAATCTTTTCTGCACTCTTTCTAATTTAATAATATCCTTTCCATAATAGGGTGAACAGAACTGTACACTATATTCCAAGTATGGCCTTACCAATATCTTATACAACTTCAACAACATGTCCCAACATCTGTATTCAAATTTCTGACCAGTGAAACCAGGCATGCTGAATGCTTTCTTCACCATCTAGGATTGGGGATGAATCATAAAATCCCTATAGTGCAGGAGGAGGCCATTTGGCCAATTGAGCCCGACCTACAACAATTCCTCCCAGGCCCTATCCCCCAGAACCCCAGATATTCACCCCACTAATCTCCCTGACTTCTCCCTAACACGACTGAGCAGTTTAGCATGGCCAATCAACCTAACACTCACATTTTTGGACTGTGGGAGGAAACCAGAGTAAACTGGGGAGAACATGCAGACTCTACACAATCACCCAAGCCGGGAATCGAACCCAGGTCCCTAGTTCTGTGAGGCAGCAGTGCTAACCACTGTGCCACCAAGTCACCCTAATCAACTCAATGATTTATGCAGATAAAGTTTATTTATTAGTGTCATAAGTGGGCTTATATCAACACTGCAATGAAGTTACAGTGAAATCCCCTAAAACATCCATAATCCCCACAGACAGTGACCCAACCTGGGAATCGAATCCAGGTCCCTGGCGCTGTGAGGCAGCAGTGCTAACCATCGTACTACCTTGTGGAGAAATATTGGACCGAATGGCCAGTTTCTGTACACAATAATCTGTCTATAAACCTCTTCAATCCATAAGTGAGTAGGCAGGAGCATTCACAGCCCTGCTCCATAACTCTGATTGGACTGAAGTGTGTTTGGTGTCTATGCCCACATCCTCCCTCTAGTGGCCACATTGATAATTGATGAAAATCCTTCCTAAAAGTGACAGGCAGTCTTGGAATAGATTTTGGAGTTGATTTGATTTGATTTGATTCGTTATTGGGATGCAGTGAAAAGTATTGTTTCTTGCATGCTATACACATAAAGCACATTGTTCATAGCTACTTCAGAGAGAAAGAAAGTAGAGGCTGCAGATGTTATAATCATAATGTTACAATCATAGCTAGGGTATCGAGAAAGATCTACTTAATGCCAGATAGGTTCATTCAAAAGTCTGACGGCAGCAGGGAAGAAGTTGTTCTCGAGTGGGTTAGTACGTAATCTCAGACTTTTGTATCTTTTACCTGATGGGAGAAGGTGCAAGAGAGAATGTCCAGTGTGTATGAGGTCCTTGATTATGGTGGCTGCATTGCTGAGGCAATGGGAAGTGTAGAAAGAGTCAATGGATGGGAGGCTGGTTTGTGTGATGGACTGGGCTACAACCCTTTGTGGTTTCTTGCGGTCTTGGGCAGAGGAGGAGCCATACCAAGCTGTGATACAACCAGAAAGAATGCTTTCTATGATGCATGTGTACAAGTTGATGATGTGAGTCATAGCGAACATGACAAATTTTCTTCACCTCCTGAGAACATAAAGGTGTTGTGGGGCTTTCTTTACTATAGTGTTGGTATTGGAGGGGCCAGGACAGGTTGTTGGTGATCTGGACACCTAAAAACTTGAAGCTGTTGGCTCTTTCTACTTTGTCCCCATTGATGTAGCCAGCTGCAAATGATAGCATTGTGGCAATTGTAGTTACATTACCAACAGATAACATAGCAACCCTGACTAATAACTCACAGAGTGAAAGGTGAAGTCCCGCTGTAATAGTTTCAGAATTTGAATTCAGCTTCAAGCAAAATTTGGCAATGAAGAAAAATTGCAATCGATTTAAATGACCACAAATCCATCATATTTATCCAAAATCTCAATGGGATTTTAGGTGGGGGGGGGGTGCAATCTCAGCACTACAATCTCCGCCATGGATACAGCAAGGAAGCGGATCCTGAATCCACCCTAGCTGGGGATGGAACATTCCAATCCGAGTACATCAGCCGTCTGCCCAACTGAGCCAACCTCTTGCATACTCCACTGCAGGTCGGATGGAGTGCAGCACTGTTGGAGGTCCTGTGTTTGGGTATCATAGAATCATACAGTGCAGAAAAGGCACCTTGGTCGTGTCTGCACTGGCATGTAAGAAATATCTGACCACCCACCATATGGGTGGCACGGTGGCACAGTGGTTAGCAATGGCTGCCCCACAGCCCCAGGAACCCGGGTTCAATTCAGGCCTCAGGTCACTATCCGTATGGTGTTAACACATTCTGCCCCAGATCTGCATGGGTTTCCTCCGGATGCTCTGGTTTTAAATAAAGTTTATTTATTAATCACAAGTTGGCTTACATTAACACTGCAATGAGGTTACTGTAAAATTCCCCTAGTCACCACACTCCGGTGTCTGTTCAGGTCAACACACCCTAATCAGCACATCTTCAGATCATGAGAAGAAACCGGAGCACCCAGAGGAAACCCACGCAGACCCAGGGAGAATGTGCAAACTCCACACAGACAGTGACCTGAGCCGGTAATCGAACCCAGTCCCTGGTGCTAACCACTGTGCCAGCGTCCACACTCCAAAGATGTGCGGGGTTGGGTTGATTGACCATGCTAAGTTGACCCTTAGAGTCGAGAGATTAGCGGGGTAAATATGTGGGATGACTGGGATAGGTTACCCAGACTCAATGGGCCGAATGGCCTCCTGCACTGCAGGGATTCTATGAAAATCCCAATTATCAGCACTGATGGGTGCAGAATATCCCTGATTGGAAGAAGAACTGGATTGTTCTTCCCAGTGTTGTTTTTCAGTGGTACAGAGACTGGAATTGTGGCACACATTTAGCTGATGTGGTCTAACTCTGAATGAAGCCCCATGTTTGTGCATTCACTGCTGGCCGGTGTCCAGTGTGCTGTGGGGCCTTGGCACTCCCTCCAAGCTTCTCAATTTAGTGACTTAGATCTGAGTCCATGTTCTACGCAGTATGGAGCAATACGGCTGGAGAGTTCTCTCCACATCGGACCTCCAACTCACAGAGAATCCTTGCAAGAAAATCCTTGTTCCAATCCAACACTACACTCTGCCGTGTCCAGCTGTTTCCAGCCGTTCCCAATCTGCTGTATATATTACATAACAAGCTAGGCAAGCAAACAGATCAGGACGCTGCCAGCTGTAGCCTTCTCTGGCTCATATTACCATTCTGTGACCGTCTGGCAGATGAACTGAATAAAGTATATGGGAACAACAGGGTTGTGAGATGTAGTGTGGCTTCAAGAGGGGTGAAACATTTACACAGTATTCACAAAAAAAACTCACCACACAACACTGCCACAGCAAGAAGTGCCGGATCCATCGATACAGGTACCACCATCACACACCGGGTACATGGTACAATCTCATGCGACTCGGCCAACACTGCAGCAAAGGATGTCCTGAGACCTGGTACATTGGCGAGGTGAATGGAATTTCATTGCAGTGTTAATGTAAGCCTTACTTGTGACTAATGAGTAAACTTTGCTTTACCAGGTAGACGAATGGACACCGCGCGGCAATTGCCAGGCAGGACTGTTCCCTTCCAGTCGGGGAACACTTCAGCAGTCACCGGCATTCAATCTCCGATCTTAGGGTAAGCGCAGCCTTCAAGACACATGATGCAGAATCGCTGAGCAGAGACTGATAGCCAAGTTCTGCACCCATGAGGACGGCCTCAACCAGGATCTTGGGTTCGTGTCACGCAACCTGTGATCTCCCCCCCCACCCATTTGGCAAAATCTCACTAATTGCGATAATTCACACCTCTTCAACTTGTGGTTATCCCCCTCCCCACCTACATTGTCCGTACCTATAAAAACTTCATTATCTGTAAAGACTCACATTCCAATCACTTTTCACATTCCAACCATTATCTCGCAATTATGCCTCTGTCTATATATGCCCTGTGTTTGTGAAACCGACCTCTCCACTCACCTGATGAAGGAGCGGTGCTCCAAAAGCTCGTGATTCCAGGTAAATCTGTTGGACTTTAACCTGGTGTTGTCAGACTTCTCACTGTGTCCACAAAAAAAGCCCTGCATTTATACGGCAGGTTTCTTGCCCTCTCCCAATTAGGAATGGATGTGTAGGGTGTGTCTGCCCTGAAACTGGAAAATCCCATCCGAGTTTAACAGATCTTTCCATGGTCCGACCCCTGTCTGCACTGATTGCAAGCGGAATGGGAAAATTTGCCTCGTGGTCTCTGTTGCAGTGTAGGAAATTGGGCTGCCAATCTGGGCACAATAAGCTGGCACAAACAGCAGGTGTGACAATGACTCAACATGGCACAGTGGTTAGCACTGCTGCCTCACAGCGCCAAGGACCCGTGATTGGGTCACTGCCTGTGCAGAGTCTGCACATTCTCCCCGTGTCTGCATGGGTAATGTCTGGGTACTCCCGTTTCCTTCCACAATCCAAAAGACATGCTGGTTAGATGCATTGATCCGAACAAGGCGCCGGAGTGTGGCAGCTAGGAGGTTTTCACAGTAACTTCATTGGAGTGTTAATGTAATGTGACACTAATAAATAATAAACTTTAATTCCTTAGGCACAAAGGAAGCTGAAAGCACAGCTGAAAGCAGTGGAGCAATGTAAATTGGGGATTTGTACGAGAGACCAGCTTTAAAGGAGCACAAGAGTATCTCAAGAATGTTGTGGAGCCGGAGGGAATTACAGAGACGGGGATGTCTCTACGATAGGTATGCTGTAAAAGGGAATAGGTTCCTCATTGATTCCACTCCAGTATCTGTCAGATTCACTGTAACCTCATCGGATCCGTGTTAGTTTGAAGTGCACGTGATGTGTGACCAGTGTCTCCCACTATCCAGCAGCTGTCAATGTAAAAATAAACAGGCATCTCTCCAGTAACCAAATCATTACCTGGGGTCATTTTCAAAGAGATTTGCTGGAGGGGGGTGGGGGTGATGGTGGATCCATTTATTTTTCTGCCAAATTTGGCAAGTGATCTGTCCCTCTCCTTCCAATGTGCTTGTAAAAGTGAGAAGGGGAGAAATTATTTTCCATGAACCAGTGTCACAAACTGCTACAGTACAGAAGGAGGCCATTCAGCCCCTTTGTGTTTCTTCAAGACAGCGATGCCCCCCCGCGCTACTCCCTGACCTTCTGCCCAAAACCCTTCACGTTCTTCCTTTGCCGATTTTTTAAATTAATTTATAGGGATTGGGCGTCACTGGCTCAGTAGCATTTATTATCCATCCCTCATGGCCTTTGAATCGAGTGGTTTGCTCGGCCGTTTCAGAGGGCAGTTGAGAGTCAACCACATTACTGTGGCTCTGGAGTCACATGTAGGCCAGACCGGGTAAGGATGGCAGATTTCCAAAGGACGTTAGCGAACCAGGTGGGTTTTTCCGACAATTGACATTGCCCAGACTTTTTTTTAATTGAATTCAAATTCCACCATCTGTCATGCCGGGATTCGAATCCAGGTCTCCCAGTACTTCAGCTGAATTTCTGGATTAATATTCTAGCGACAACACCACCAGTCCATCACCTACCCAAAAGGGGAGATCCAATTTCCCCCGAAAGCCTCGGTTGAGCCTCCCTTCCCCACTTTCTCAGGCAGCATCTTCCAGACGTTCACCACTCGCTGCATGAAAAGGTTCCTCCTCGTGTCCCCATTGCTCCTGTCACCAGTCACCGTAGATCCATGCTCTCTCGTTCTCGATCCTTCCACCAGTGGAAGAGTTTCTCCCTCTCGCCTCTGTCCAGACCCCTCATGAGTTTGAACAATCGATCAAATCCCACCAGCTGCACCTCTGAGTTTGTCACCTGGCTTGATTTTATTCAGTAAGTAGAGAACATTTTATATCTATTCTTTCATTGCGTATTGCTGAGGCAACTTTGCTTGCACGCTGGTTCACAGGACAGTAAGTAAGATATTGCAAGTTCAGGCAATCATGGAGTTACAGATAGTGTGGTGTGAACCCAAGATCCCAGTTGAGGCTGTCCTCGTGTGTGTGCGAAGCTTGGGTTCATGTCACACTGTTTGTGACCCCCATGACTTGCAACATCTCACTTACTGTCCTGTCTGGAGACAATACACATCTCTTTAACCTGTGCTTAATACTATGTCCACTCACATTATCTGCTCCTTTAAGACTTGAATAGTAGATTAGCTGTAAAGACTCGCATTCTAATCAGTATTCTGTAAACTGCATGTGCCTTTATATGCCCTGTTTCTGATCAGAACTCACCTGACGAAGGAACAGAGCTCCAAAAGCTTGTGGGTTTACTATCAAATAAACCTGTTGGCCTTTAACCTGGTGCTGTGAGACTTCTTACTGTCTCTACGTCACCCACAGTGTGTTCACTAGAATCACTGTTAAGTCCCAATATTTTTCCCTCTCTCTGTATCCCCATGTTATCGCCTCTTTAAGTGCCTCTCTTTGTTTGTCTCCTTCCTGCTGTTGCCATCTCCTCTCGTTTTTCTGTCAGTGAGACAGAATATCTCACTGCTGCTGAGCTGCTGATTCAGCCTCAATCACATGCAGTGTGATTGGAACGCCATCTCTGTGCAGTGTGCAACTTGTCAGGGGCTGCATGGTACATTGGAAATAGATGGAAACAGCTGGAAGAGGCATGAAATTTCACATTTTGTCTGACGGATTAAAAAGAAATTCCTCCAAGAAAGCACTAAGAACGCATGAAGGCGCAGATTAAGATTGGTGCAGCTAAATTGGCCTTGCTGATAAAGACTCTATTTCAAGTCTAGCCCAAGAGAATGACACTAGGCATGACCCTAACATACCATCAGCGCAAATATCACCACAAGTGACCCAGTGAAGCTAAAAACACATCCCTGGTGGAGTATGCCCACAGTCCTGTTGGGAAATTCCAGGATTTTAGAACCATCAAATAAAAAAATCCAGCTTTCTGTCCAAAGCAGAATGGTTAGCACTGCTGGCTTACAACACCAGGGACCTGAATTCAAATCCCGGCTTGGGTCTGTGGGGAGTTTGCACATTCTCCGCGTGTTTGCGTGGGTTTCCTCTGGTTTCCTCCCACAGTTCAAAAGATGTGCTGGTTAGGGGTGCATTGGCCATGCTACTTTCTCCCTTAGTGTACCCAAATAGGTGCTGGAAAGTAGTGACTAGGGGATTTTCACAGTGGTTTCATTGCAGTGTTAATATAAGCCTATTTAGGACTAAGAAATAAACTTTAATATGTGCACCCACAAAGAAAGCTTCGTGGAACAGAAACACCAGTCTCAACCTGTTGGGCTAAATGGCCTGTTACTGCGCAGTAAATTCTCTCTGTGTTATCAGCTGAATATTATACCAACAAGCCCCAGAAAGGTACGATTGCATGACCTGATTTTCCAAAGCCTTCAACAACGGCCGTGCCAGAGATAAGAGTGTCTAAGAGCGCCATCAGGTGGTTAGCACTGCTGCCTCACATCACCGGGGACCCGGGTTCGATTCCCGGCTTGGGTCACGGTCAGTGTAGAGTCTGCACATTCTCCCCATGTCTGTGTGGGTTTCCTCTGGGTGCTCCAGTTTCCTCCCACAGTCCAAAGATGTGCTGGTTAGGTTAAATTTCCCCTTAGTACCAGAAGGAATAGCTAGGGTAAATGCGTGTGGTTATGGGGATAGAGTTTGGGTGGGTTTGTAGTCAGTGCAGATCTGATGGGGGTAAAAGACCTTCTTCTGCACTGTAGGAATTCTATAAACATACACATTCCTATGTCTTAGAATATCTGAAGGATGTGGTTAAGAACAGTTCTCAATTTTGGTTTCCATGTCATTCCTGGTGGGTACAAGTTTTGGTTTATTTTTCCCAGAATGTTTCCCTTCTTCATTTCTTGTGTTCATATTTTTAAATATTGTGCTGTCTGCTCCGTCAGTGGCTCACATGATAACTACACCACCGAGTGCAGAAATGGGTCAAATAGGTCAGAAACGCTCTCAGTTTCATTTCTGCTCTATGCTGAATTACTTGATTACTGCCAGGAAATTTAAAGTTTATTTATTAGTGTCACAAGTCGGTTTACGTTAACACTGCAATGAAGTTACTGTGAAAAATCCCTCTAGTCGCCACACTCTGGCACCTGTTTGGGTACACTGAGGGAAAATTTAGCACGGCCAATGCACCTTACTACAGTCTTTTGGACTGTGGGAGGAAATCAGAGCACCCGGAGGAAACCCACGCAGACTTAGGGAGAATGTGCAGACTCCACACAGACTATTGTTCATCCAGCAGAAGGTATTCTTCAGTTATAAAATGAATCCGTTGATTCTACAATGCAGAAGGAGGCCATTCAGCCCATTGAGTCTGTACCGACCACAATCCCATTCAGGCCCTATCCCTATAATCACATGCATTTAACCCGCTAATCCCCCTGACACTAAGGGGGCAATTTAGCACGGCCAGTCTGCCTAACCCGCATATCTTTGGAGTGAAACAAAACTTAGTCTAGCAAATGCATCAAAGAAAAAGATTTAATAAAGAAACTTCATTACTCCAACACCCAAGGCCTCACTCTGGGTCATTTCATGATCCAAAAAGCTCATATTTATAGTGAGTCAGCTGGTCATCACATCATTTTGTCATTGGTTTACTGGATCAGCAAACACTTACAACTTATTACCATTGATCACACTATAACCAATCCAATGTTATCATTGGTTATATTCTAACAACAGTAGCCCAAGCTGGGAATTGAACCCTGGTCCCTGGCACTGAAAGGCAGCAGTGCCAACCACTGTGTCACCCATGAGGTGTTATAAGTTGTTGCTCTGTCAGATAATACAGTAGAACCAATGATCCCCCTCATCTAGTTCAGAGTATTGTGTCTTGCTGTAGTGCAATTCTACTTATGCAAGCTATCTTCTGGCACTTAATACCTAGAAGATAGGAGCAGAAGGAGGCCATTCAGCCCTTCGATCCTGCTCTGCCATTCATCACGATCAAGGTTGATCATCCAATCAATAGCCCAATCCTGCTTTCTCCCCATAACCTTTGATACCATTCACCCCAAGTGCTATATCTAGCTACCTCTTGAATACATTCAATGTTTTGGCATCAACTACTTCCTTTATAATGAATTCCACAGGCTCACCACTCTCTGGGTGAAGAAATGCAGATTGCCAACCTTCACGCATTGATAAATATCAGCAAGCTATTCACCAACAGTAGCATCGCACGTCAGCACTATTCCTGCTCACTTGTAAATACTTTACACCTTCACTAACTAGCGAGTAATCAACATGCTGGCTGGTTTTACCCTCTCCAGCTCAGGGTCTAGTTCAACATAAGGTGGGTGTGGAATACAGGACCTTTGTGGTCTGTGGGACACTACTTTTACCACCCCACCAGCATGACAATGTCTCTCTACACATTCTGCAATCTCTATCACCTACAAGAACATAAACATAAGAACTAAGGAGTAGGCCATCTGGCAACCATGGTTCAATAAAATCATGGCTGATCTTTTCATGGACTCAGCTCCACTTACCGCCCCCTACCTGTGGGGAGGGGGAGGGCACTCGGAGAGGTCCACCCAACCTTCTGCGGCATGGTGGCACAGAGGTCAGCACTACTGTCTCACAGCACCAGGGACCTGGATTTGATTCCTAGCTTGGGTCACTGTCTGTGTGGAGTCTGCACGTTCTCCCCGTGTCTGCGTGATCCCACCGCTGTCAATAAGGTTTCCTGTTCTCTGCGCGCCCCCTTGGCAGAGGGTGGATTGAACGCGAATCCTTACTGTTGACAGGACCAGAAGATCCGGCCCATTGAAAGAGACTTGAAAGAGATCCACTCAAACCTCAGAGATAATCCCAGTCTGTATTTAGTCATCGTCAAGAGACTGGGTGGAATGGATCTAATTATAAGCTAGCAAAGCTCTGCTAATGTATAGTCATTATATATAATGACTATATATCACAAACATCACAAGTGCCACGAGTTGAAGTGCTTCTTATGGATACGGGTGAACATTGTGAGACCTTCCCCTTTAAGAAAATGTTCTTTTTGATGATTTGCGCCACCTGTAGGTACAGATAGATTCCATTCATTCTCTACATCCACTCTGCAACTAATTAAAGAGACAGTGTGTTTTACTGAACTCTCCTGTGAGTGTGTGTCTATGTGTGTATGAGCATGTGTGTCTGTATGTGTATGTGTAAATATGAGTGTGAGTGGGTGTGTGTGAGTTCATGAGTGTGAATGAGTGTGCGTGTATGTGTGAGCGTGGGGGTATTAGTGTGAGCGTCTGTGTATGTGTATGAGTGTGAGAGTATGTGTGTATGTGTGACTGTGTATAAGAGTGTGTGTGTTTGTGTGTGTGTTAAGGAGTGTGTGTGAGATGTGTGTGTGTGTATATGTGAGTGAGTTGTGAGTGTGTGAGTGTGTGCGTCTCAAATGCAAGCTGTTTGATGGTCACAGCCAGATGTATTCTTACCTCCTTCAGTGTCGTTGTCAGTGCGATTCCAGCTGGGGGCATCGGATGGTGATCAGGAGTGAGAATCCTGTCTGAATTTACCCTCTAAAGGTGGGTGATGTTGAAGCCACTGGTAGATTCCCTCTAAAGAGTCACCTATCTCAGCACATGGGGGACCTCACCTCGGATATTCCTGGTTTCTCCGGCTCAGTTACTTTTAAATAAATCCAAACCACCAACAAATGGCACTGGAGTGAGGAGTCTTTCTGTAAGCTGTGCCCAGCATGGCTCCTGTTCTATGCTGTGAATACTCAACTCTTATCTTCTAAATCAAGAACAGCTCCTTCCTTTCTGCTGTCAGACTTTTGAATGGACCTATCGTGCATTAAGTTGAGCTTTCTCTACATCCTAGCCTTGACTGTAATATTACAGCCTGCACTCTAATGAACAAAGTGCAATGAGGATTACATCACAGGAAAAGGCCCTTCAGCCCTCCAAACCTGCAACGACCAACTCCCTTGTTTCCTTCTCTATGAACGGTATGCTTTGTTTGTAAAGGATGCAAGAAACAATACTTTTCACTGTATGCTAATACATGTGACAATAATAAATCAAATCAAAAACCTGTCCCAGTCCCTTCACGCTTCTGTTACAGTTAAAAAAGCTCACCAACGCCTCTACTTTCTCAGAAGACTAAGGAAATTTGGCATGTCATCTATGACTCTCACCAACTTTTACAGAAGCCCCATAGAAAGCATCCTTTCTGTTTGTATTACAGCTTGGTATGGGTTCCTGCTCCGCCCAAGGAACTACAAAAGGTCGTGAACAAAGCCCAGTCCATCACACAAACCAGCCTCCCATCCATTGACTCTGTCTACACTTCCCGCTGCCTCGGCAAAACAGCCAGCACCCTGCACGTTCTCTCTTCTACCTTTTTCTGTAAGGAAAAAGATACAAAAATCTGAGGTCACATACCAACTGACTCAAGAACAGTTTCTTCCCTGCTGCTGTCAGACTTTTGAACGGACCCACATTGCATTAAGTTGATCTTTCTCTACGCTCTAGCTATGACTCTAACACTACATTCTGCACTCTTTCATTTCTTTCTCTATGAACACTATGCTCTGTCTGTATAGCGTGCAAGAAACAATACTTTTCACTGTATACTGATACATATGACATATGCTTTGTCTGTATAGCGGACAAGAACAGTACATGTATGCAAACCGTAACAATAATAAATCAAATCAAAATCAAAATATCTGGTGGAACTGGATTACTGTTTTCTCTGCGAGCAGATAGAAACATAGAACAACACAGCACAGTACAAGCCCTTCGGCCCTTGATGTTGTGTTGAGCTGTGTCCAAACTCAAGATCAAGCTGTCCCACTCCCTATCATTGTGGTGTGCTCCATGTGCTTATCCAGTAGTTCCTAATGTGTTCGACTCCACTATCTCAGCAGGCAGTGTATCCCACACTCCAACCGCTCTCTGAGAAAAGGATCTACCTCGGACATCCCTCCTATATCTCCCACCATGAACCTTATAGTTATGCCGATATTTTCAATAAGAGTGTTCATGAAAATATGAAACTATCGACAGATTCTTCCGAACATCCAGAACATCCTAAGCTTAATTTTATGGTTAGGGCACCACTTTCCTCATACTTGTCAATATTCAGTCATTCTTAGAGATATGGTGGCATAGTGATAATGTCACTTGACAAACTAAACTTGAGACCTAGTCTAATGCTCTGGGGAACAATAGTTCAAATCCCATCCTGGCAACTGTTGGATTTAAATTTAATTAAGAAATCTGGAATATAAAGTTACAATGACCATGAAATCGTTGTTGACTGTTGTAAAGACCCATCTATAAAGTAAAATTCATTTATTAGTCACAAGTAAGTCTTACATTAACACTGCAATGAATTTACTGTGAAATTCCCGTAGTTACCATACTTTGGCACCTGTTGGGGTCAATGCACCCTAACCAGTGTGTCTTTTGGACTGTGGGAGGAAACTGGAGCACCTGGAGAAAACCCATGCAGACACGGGGAGAACATGCAGACTCCACACAGGCTGGAATTGAAGCCAGGTCCATGGTGCAGTGAGGCAGCAGTGCCCTGTAGAGGATAAACAGAATACATTCCTGGGGTTAAGAGAATAGGGCCTGGTGAAACTGTTGTTAGTGCAGACACGATGGGCTGAATGGCCTTCTTCTGCACTGTGGGGTTTCTACGTTCTCTTGAAGCTTCTATCCCTTGATCACTAGTTTCTTCTTCCCTGCACCCCATTGCCCCCACTCATGCACTCCCATCAGCATCCCCTCCCCACTATCAAAGTCTCCCTTATTATTTATTATTGTCACGCGTATTATCATACAATGAAAGGTATGTTTCTTGTGTGCTATACAGACAAAGCATACCATTCATAGAGAAGGAAACGAGAGTATAGTGTTACAGTCGTACTTAGGGTGCAGAGAAAGATCATCTTAATATAAGGTAGGTCCATTCAAAAATCTGATAGTAGCAGGGAAGAAGCATTCTTGAGTCGGTTGGTATGTGACCTCAGACTTTTGTATCTTTTTCCCGAAGGAAGAAGGTGGAAGAATATCCGGGCTGCATGGAGTCTTTGATTACGCCGGCTGCTTCGCCGAGGCAGCGGGAAGCGTAGACAGAGTCAGCGGATGGGAGGCTGGTTTACAAAATGGATTGGGCTACATTCACACAACCCTTCCTCGTTCCTCGTAGTCATGCTGCCTGATGTAAGATTGATTTGGAGACACTGGCATTGGACTTGGTGGGCACAGTGAGAAGTCTTACAACACCAGGTCCAACATCTGGTTTATTTGGTAGCATGATGATGCCTCTTCATCAGGTGAGTGGCACAGTGGTTAGCACTTCTGCTTCATAGCTGCATGGACTTGGGTTCGAATACTGGCTTGGGTCACTGTCTGTGTGCAGTTTGCACATTTCCCCCCCATTTCTGCATCGGTTTCCTCTGGATGCTCCAGTTTCTTCCCACAGTCTAAAGATGTGTGGGCTAGGTTGATTGGCCATTCTAAAAATTACCCTTTACTGTCCCAAGATACATAAATTAAAGGGAGTAAATACGTAGGGATATGGGGATAGGGCCAGGGTGGGATTATTGTTAGTGTAGACTCGATGGGCTGAATGGTGTCTTTCTGCACTATAGAATCTCTATGATTCTAAGTGAGAAGCAGCGCTCCGAAAGCTCGGCTACCAAATCATCGGACTTTAACCTGACGTGAGACTTCTTACTGGTGTAAAATTGGCCTTTCAAGAGATGAGCAAAGGCGATTTGATTTGAATTGCTGTGAAGCTGTGCAGGAAGTTCCTGTGAAATTCGGACAGGGTCACTTTAAGGAGCCCTCAAGCCCCGGGGGGGGGGGAGCTGGGCTGGCTAACACAATGCCCGGGGGTTATCCTCATCCTTTCGGGATTTTTGTTTAGAAAATTCAGACGGGAAGCATTTAAAAAAACACATTTAACACCGATAAATCACACATTTATTTACAAACTAAACAGGGGAATGGGAGCGCAGGCGGATTTCCTCAGCGCCTAACACGCTGGGGCTTTGGCGGCTGGGCTATAAAAGAGGCTGGAGGAGGAGCGGCCTTTCTTTCGGCTTCCTGGAAGGTAGTGAGGGAGGGACAGGAGGACATCACACACATAGGGACACACACACACAGGGAGACAGACAGGGACACACACACACAGGGACACACACACACACACGGAGACAGACAGGGACACACACCACACACACACAGGGAGACAGACCAGGGACACACACACAGAATAGGTTTATTGAGGGAGGGTAGTGGTTGGAATCGGCTGGAGGGAGGCCGGGGCTTTGGGGAGGGAGGGAGGAAGGGAGATGGATGGAGGAGGGAGGGAGGCGGCACTGAGGAAGGGGAGGGTAGCCGGAGGGATTGTAGTGAGGTTTGGGGATTGGGATCCCTCGGGAGGAAGCCGGTCGATACAATGTAGCGAGTGAAAGTGCAACAGTGTCGCCACGTTCACTTTCCAATGTGGAGCCTTAAAGGCGCCGCGCCCCTCTCTGATCGCAATCTTAAAGTGAAATGGGGTGGTCCGGCTACGGGAATGAGTGGAGAAACCACGTGGATTGTGGGCGGCCTGCTTTGTAAGATGGAGGGAGGTAGGGAAAACTGGGAATGATAGAAAAAAATGTGGATTTTGGGGAGGCTAGATAGTGAAAACACGTGATTAATAAGGGGATTATGGTGAAAAGGCAGAAGGATGAGAAAAATATCCGCCATGGCCGAATGGTGGAGCAGATTCAATGGGCTAATGCTGATCCTATCTATTATGACCCACATGAATTGAGTGGTCTGTTTTGGGGCAGGAGAAGAAAGCTGTAACTGATGAATGCAGAAATCATGTTCGTTTATTTATTAGTCAGAAGTGGGCTTACATTGACACTAATGGATTTAATGTGAAAATCCCCTAGTGAATTGAGCAGTGGGAGGGTGTTGTCTCAGGAGCTGCTTCCCTTCCTCCTTGTGCCTGTGTAAAGTGGCCATGTTCTGAGCTTTCTCCTTTAAGGATGGGTGGGGATCTTTTTATTTATAAAAGCTTTGAATTAACGTAAAAGGATTTGGAATCTTCTGGAACACAGCTCACTGTGAGGGTAAGTGCTGATATTGAACTGAGAATTTATTGATCTATAAATAGACTGGTGGAGTCTTCAATTATTGTAACTCCCATTGCCTCTCCCCCCCCCCCACAGAACAGTGAAGAACTCCCTCCCAGCCCTGGTCCTCACCATGATGTTAGCACTGGGCTCTGACTCATACTCATCTCATGAGGGATACATGTGCCGCCTGGTGACTTGACACTCCAGGTGCCTGAGTGAGGACTTGGCCTGGAGACCTGTCCATTTTTTAAATTCTTAAACATGTTTGTATAAATAATATTGCTTGAAATACCTTGTGGTATCACAGTATTTCAAAATTAGTACGTAGTGCATCCTGTAGAATGAGGGAATTGTTCAGCCTTCTACTTTGGAACCAAAATATTGCATGTTTTCAAAAAGTTAAATAGTTCTTGGGGTTAAAGGGATCAAAGAACATCTTTCTGTCTTTTTCAAATTCTTGATGTTGCTCATCCCTAATTTCCTTCTGAAGGAAAATTGGGGCAGTGCAGTGGTTACTACTACTTCACAGCACCAAGGACCCAGGGTTGATTCATGGCTTGGGTCACTGTCTATGTGGAGTTTGCATGTTCTGTGTCTGTGTAGGTTTCCTCCCACAGCCTGAAGATATGGGTCAGGTTGCTTGGCCACGGTAAAATTGCTTCTCAGTGTCGGGGAGACTTGCTAGGATAAATTCATGGGGATACAGCATAGATGCAATTGTAGTTGGTACAGACCTTGGACTGAATGGCCTCCTCCTGCAGTGTAAATTCTGAAGTCAATGGCTTTGGCCATTAGAGGGCAGTTGAGAGTAACACCCTTTGAAATCTGCAGAAGGCAATTAGGACAGCATCTTGTTGACGGTTCCATTTTGTGTGGGGAGGGGGTGTGCTCGCTGATAGACTAGTTTTGATGTGATGCAAGTTCCTGTTTGAGTCAATATTTTCTTGTTTTTAGTGTCTTTTAAATGTCAATCTTGTACAAATGTACATAACCTGCATGCCCTTTAATGACTAGTGTTCTGTGGAATTCCCCAAAAGAGAAATTCTATACATTAACCTTTAATTGATTTGGAAAGCTTTGTTTTGAGTTAATGGATCAGGGATGGATTACAGTGTGCTAGTTACACTGAAGATAGGTGCTAGGAGTAGGCCATTTGGCCCTTTGAGCCTGTTAAAACTCACTTATTCATCACCAATTACAATGACGTTACTGTGAAATTCCCCTTGAGAGCCAAGCTCCAGTGCCTGTTTGGGTCAATGCTCTAACCAATATGTCTTTCAGACTGTAGAAAGGAACCCACACAGACGGAGAATGTGCAAACTCCACATGGACGGTGACCTGAGGTGGGATTTGAACCTATGTCCCTGGAGCTGCGTCAGCAGTGCTAACCACTCTGCCACCCCACCATTTTGGGCACTGCAGGGACTGGGGTGTGTTATAGACCCCCCAACAATCATTTTGATTTGATGTCTTAAGTTTCCTTTGCACTTTAGTTTTTAGGCTGTTTACTTTTGAGGAGTTGCCCCTTTTACTTTGTCCTAATTTAATGAGTTTGTCTATTTGGTTTGATCTTAAAATAGTAAGATCACGTTACTCAATAGTCTGATCCCCCTTTCCTCCCTTCTCTCCACCCCTCCCCCCAAATATTCTTGGATCTCTTAACCCCCAAGAACTCAATTTAACTTCTTGAAAGCATAAATGATTTTGTCCCAACTACTTTCTGTGGCAGAGAATACCACAGAATCACCATTCACTGCATGAAGAAATTTCTCCTCCAGCCAAAAAGATTATCCCTTCAAACTGTGAACCCCTGGGTATGGGCATTAGGACCATCCTTCCTGCATTTAGTCTTAGAATTTTGTGGGCTTCCTCTTGTGGCCTAGAAATAACTGGTCAACCACAAACCTAAAGTCCTCAGCTCCAATCCCAACCTTGTGGATGGTGAAGTTGATCTGGGGCTGGCATGGGTGAGCTGGGAAATATATAATGCTAATTGCATGGCATTTCCTCAGTTCTAAGTGGTTTGACATGTATGATATATATAATATGTTAGTTTATATATTAATGCAGCTAATATAATTAATCCTTCTAGGTTGAAGAAGATCTTGGTTTGGGATTGGCAGCAATAGCTAGCTGGTAAGTATTTAAAATTTCCTTTTCTCTGCCCATTTTGTGCTGGGGATTCCCCTTCAGATTAGAGCCAGCTTCAAAGATCAGGTGGCATGTAGCACAGTGATTAGCACTGCTATCAGTGCCAGGGATCCAGGTTCAAATTCCTGCCTTGGGGTCATTGTCTGTGTGCAGTTTGCACATTCTGTGTCTGCATGGGTTTCCTTCTGGTGGTCTGGTTTTCTCCCACAGTCCCAAAGATATGCTGGTTAGGTGGATGGGCCAGGCTAAATTGACCCTAGTGCCAGGGGGTTTAGCAGGGTAAACAAGTTAGGCTACCAGAATAGGGCCTGGATGGGATTGTAGCTGATGCAGATTCTGAACCTCTTGTACTGTAGCAGTTCTGTAATCTCTTGCACATGGTGATGAGCCATCTACACTTTCCCATTGCTTTGGGAAAGCAGCCAGGCTGATCAATATGTGGACTAAATGCACATACTCTCCTTCTGTTGGGGGGGGGGGGGGTGGAAATACAGAAGTCTGAGGTCATATACCAATCAACTTGAACAGTTTCTTCTCTGTTGCCATCAAACTTTTGAATGGCCCTACCTCACATTAAGTTGATCTTTCTCTACACCCTAGCTATGACTAACATTACGTTCTGCACCTTCCTTGTCCCCATGTACTTTATGAACACATGCTTTATCTGTTCAAGAAACAACTTTTCATTGTATGTCAATACATATGACTATAATGAATCAAATCCATTAAGCTGATCTTTCTCTATACCCTGGTTGTTACTGTAACACATTCTGCACTCTGTTCTTTCTTTTGAACAGTATGCTTTATCTAGCACACAAGAAGCTGTACTTTTCATAACATATCAGTACAAAGAACAAAACAGCATGGGAAACAGGCCCTTTGGCCTAATGAGCCCACGCTGCTACCCTGATGTTTCCACCTCTCTGTGATCCCTGTCTGTTTATAGATCTATGGATTTAAAAACCAAATTTGAGACAACTTAGGAAGAATTTGTTTTGCCAATTAGCCTAGAGCATATTTTTGGGATGTGGGAGGAAACTGGAGAAAACCCATGCAAGCATGGGGAGAATGTGCAAACTCCCACAGACACAGGCCCAAATCCCTGTATCTGCACAGCACAGCAATAGTCACTGAGCTGTTGTGTTGCCCATCAAATGGTCCAGGTCAAGCGTACACTAACGACGTGAAGCACTAGGATACACTCGAAAAAAAATCCAAGAGCAGCTGTCTCTCAACCCATTGTGTGTGTGCCCCTCATCAGATGACAAGGTGGACCAAAGCACCTGTAGGATAAAAACAAGTACATCAATATCATCATCTATTTACACTTCCCAGGGACTCCCAAGGCTCATGATCCCTATTTTAAATCAGTTTTCTATTCCCCTCCATTCACATGTGACAATAATAAATACATTCAGCTGAGGATTTGAGGAAAAACATTTCTAACTAGGATGTCTCGCATCCTTTTAAAAAGTACCTGGATGAGTACTTGGCATCTCATAACATTCAAGTCCAAATGCTGGCAAGTGTGATTAGGTGGGCAGGTCAGGGCATTTGGTTTTTTGATTTATTATTCACATGTATTGGGATACAGGCAAAGCATACCATTCATAAAGAAGGAAATGAGTGTAGAATGTAGTGCAGACTCTGGGCTGAAGGGCCTCTTCTGCATTGTAGTATTGTGATCTTCCTCTACACTCTTATGACACTATAAAGTAACTATGGCCTTCAACCTATTCCATGTTTTGGATTTGATTTATCATTGTTCCTTGTGTTGGCATACAGTGAAAAGTTTTTCCTGTATTAGACAAAGCATGTTTCTCATAGAGGAGAAACAAGAATGTAGTGTTACAGTCACTGTATATATCACCATGTAACATTTTGGATCTGGGTCACAATTAGTGATGACATAGGCATGTGGCTGAGCTGTGGGTATTAGATCAGTAGTTTGGGTTGGAAGTTGGTTTAAGGAATTAGAGCAGTTAGTGGTCTGCCTAATCTGTTTTTCCAAGGTGAAAACCTGTATTGGCAGATCACTGCTTGGGAAATCTCCCCTGCTTTGCCCAATGATGATTAGCACTGGGCTATGAGTGTGGCTGATTCAGAAAGTGCACCTGCTGATTTGACATGTCAGCAGAACTGAGGAGAAGCAGGGGAGGCTGCTTGGTGCAGGGGGGGTGGGGGGAGGAGTGATTAAGACCCATCAGACAGATTTGTAGTTAATGTGAAATCTCCAGCTAATTTGTGTGGCTAACAGATTCTCATTTTTTCATTAGGTGTGACTTCAACCCTGAAGACCTGCAGAGTCTTCCCCAAGATGGGAATGGACATGGACCTGGACTAGATGGGGCCAGAATATCCATTGTGGGTGGGGTGGGGGGTAAATAAAATTATAGTTGTATTTTGCATCCCTTCTAAGGGATAGACTCTACACTGGTCAATTTGTTTTGCAATGTAACGTGGATTCCCAGTCTGCCCCTATGATACTTTACAATCAAGTTGAGCCTGTAGCCCCTTCTGGCAGACAGTGCTGTAGTATTCTCACTGGTAATCCAGAGACCCAGAGTAAATGCTGAGAGGACTGGGGTTTGAATCTCACTGGCAGATAGTGGAATTTGAACAGGATTAAAAATCTGTAATTCAATATCTAATGATGACCATGAAGCCATGTTGTCAAAGCCCATCTGTTTTGCTAATTCCCTTTAGGGAAGGAAATCTGCTGTTAAGAACATAAATAGAAGCAGGAGTATTTCATCTAGCTCTTTGAGCCTGCCCTGCCATTCAACAAGAACATGGCTGATCTGAAGTGGATCAGTTCCACTTTCCAGTCTGCCCCCCATAACCCTTAATTCTCTTGTTTGGATGTATTTTTTTGAAGTGATTTGTGTAAAATGCTATTTGATTAAAGAAATGTATTTTATCTGTGGTGTCTCTTTTACTGGTAAGTTTTATATTCACTAAGATGTGATTATTACACTTGAGCTGCTTAAAATTTGTGGTGTGAGGTGTTGGCATTGAACTGGGGTGGGCACCTCACACACCAATACCAGGTCAAAATCCAATAGATTTATTTGGAATCGCAAGCTTTTGGAGTGCTACTCTTAAGTGAGTGGATGAAGGAGTAGTGCTCCAAAAGCTTGACTCCAAATAAATATATTGGATTTTTAACCTGCGAGACTGAATTTAATTTTAGTGTCACAAGTAGGCTTACATCAACATTGCAATGAAGTTGATATAAAAATCCCCTGGTTATCACATTCTGGCACCTGTTCAGGTACACTGATGGATGGCCAACACACCCTAACCAGCACATCTTTTGGACTGTGGGAAGAAACTGGAGCACCTGGAGAACATGCAGACATGTTTATAGCCTAAGCCAGGAGTGTAATCTTGGTACTGTGAAGCAGCAGTGCTCACCACTGCTGTGGCAGGATGGATGCTACAATGGATTCCATGCCCATTGGGACTGAAGTATTTTGAATCTCAATTACCATTTCATTTTTGTTTTGGAAGCTCCCCAGTGGTTAACACTGCTACTTGAGCACTAGGGACCCAGGTTCAATTCACAGCATAAGTCACTGGACCCATGTCTGGGTTTTTCTTTAGAATCTAGTTTACAACATGGAAACAGGCCCTTCAGCCCAACTTGTCTATGCCACCTTTTTTTCAAACTCCTAAGCTTGGGCGCTCTAGTTTCCTCCTGCAGTTCAAATGTATAGAACAAGTGGCTTGGGCATGCTAAATTGCTCTTTAGAATTGGGGACAAGCTGGGTAAGGGAACGGGGAGAGCCTGGGTGAGATTGTGGTTGGTGTAGACTTGATGGCTAAATGACCTCCTGCATTGTAGGATTAACTGAAAGCTGGAGATGGCTATTTGGCCCTTTGAAACCTGTGCTAGCCTCCTCTTCCTGCATTTGCCCTGTGCAAGAATAAGATTTCAGCCCTCACTACCTTCTCAGATACTACATTCCAGGTTCCCACTGCCCTCAAGTGAATTCAAAAAAAATTGTGGGATGTGGCCATCACTGGCATTTATTGCCTATCCCTAGTTGCCCTTGAACATGGTGGTAAGTTGCCTTGAGCAAACTATGACCCCCTCAACTCACCAGATACATAGAAATGAATCACAGCTTGGTATGACTCCTATTAGACATAGCAGAATTGGGCCATTGATCTGCTCTACCATTGAATAATGGCTGATGTTTTTCTCATCATCAGTCTTGGCTTTTCCCTGATTTTCCTCCTTATCAAGAATCTATATCTTAAAGATTCACCATTCACTGGCTGAAGAAATGCCTCCTCATATCTTTTTTTTAAAAAAAAAATCACTCTTTAGCCTGAAGTTGTGCCCTCTGGTTCTAGTTTCCCTTACTAGTGGAAACATCCTCTTGTCTGCTGTATCCAGGCCTCATAGTATCTTTAATTTCAACAAGATCCTTCCTTATCCTTCTAAACTCCCAACAAGTACAGACCCAGAGACCTCAACTGTTCCTCGTATGACAAGCTCTTCATTCCAGGGATCGTTATTGTGAACCACTTCTAGACTTTCCAAAGGCCAGATATGGGACTCAAAACTGCTCACAGTATTCCAAATGGATTTATTTGGAATCACACCTCAAAGTACATCCCTGCTCTTGTATTCTAGCCATCTTCTAGAAATCTAAATAAATCACATCAACTGGTTCTCCTTTATTTAACTTCCTCCTGCTCTGCCCGAGACCATAATGGAGTCCAAAGGGTCATGAATAAAGTCCAGTCCATGATATAAACTAGCCTCCCATCCATTGACTCTGTCTATACTTCCTGCTGCCTTAGCAAAGAGCCAGCGTAATTAAGGACCCCACGCACCCTGGACATTCCCTCTTCCACCTTCTGTTAGGGAAAAGCTACAAAAGTCTGAGGTCACATACCAACTGATTCAAGAACAAATTCTTCCTTGCTGCTGCCGGCAGACTTTTGAATGGACCTACCTCACATTAAGTTGATCTTTACACCCTAACTATGACTGTAACACTCATTCTGCACTCTCTCCTTTCCTTCTCTATGAACAGTATGGTCTGTATAGCGCGTGAGTAACAATACTTTTCACTGTATGCTAATACATGAGAAAATACAAAATCAAATCAAATTCCCTCCTGGCTTTCAGGGAGCTCCCTCATTCCTCCGGCAGTCCTTTGATAATTTGTATCTCTGCCATTCCAACCACATAACGGACATTCTTAGCAACTTCTCCGTCTTCTGTATCCTCATTTACATTCCACACACCCCACCCCAATGGTATAAATCTCTGCCGATTCTCTAAGCTCTGACAAAAAGTCATCTAAACTCGAAACATTGGCTCTATTCTCTCCTTACAGATGCTGCCAGACCCATTGAGATTTTCCAGCGTTTTCTATTTTTGTCTCAGATTTGCTTTTATTGAAATCTGAAGTTCCATTGGAACAGGGAAAAGTTTGAAATTGGTTTTGTGCAAGTGATGGGAGAGTGGAATAGAAATCACAGAATCCTTAAAGTGCAGAAGAAGGCCATTCAGCCCATCAATTAATGACAACAATCCCACCCATGCCCTATCCCTATAAACCCAAACATTTACCTGCCAGGCCCTTGAACCTACACACATCCTGTGATGTTAAGGGTCAATTTAGCATAGCCAATGCACCTAACCCTTCACATCTTCAGGGAGGAACCCCACGCGGACATGGGGAGAATGTGCAAACTCCATACAGAATGACCCAAGCTGGGGAATCGAATTCAGGTCCTTGGCGCTGTGAGGCAACAGTGCTAACCGTTGTGCCACCTGATCTCAGGAATTAGCTCTAATCTGAAAGGGGGAATTCCACACAGACAGCGACCCAAACTGGGAATCAAACCCAGGTCCCTGGCACTGTGAGGCAGTAGTGTTAACCACTGTGCCATCCAAAACTCTTTGAAAGACAGGGAGTGGTCAGGATCGGGAATGTGCTTATTGTTTGGGAGGAAAAGGGCAGAAAGATGGTCTGAGCTGGAAGCAAGAGAGGTGAAGGAAATTCATGTGTGAGGGGTTGAGCCAACAGCTAAAGTGTGAGTGCACTTGCTTTGATATTTGATAAGAGCATAGCTGCACTGATTGGAGTTTGAAGTTTACTGTCCTGTCTGCCTCTCCATAACCCTGGCCTCCCTTTCCAATCAAACATTTCAGCCTTGAAATATCCCTCTGGAGAAGAGAATTCCAAACAATAATAACACTCGGGACAGAAGAAAGTTCCTTTGTCTGAAGGCGCTGTATCTGAAACTGTGTCCCCAGGTTCTAGACTCTTTCTCTCTGCAATCAGGGGAACATCCTCTCTGCAACTACCCGCCATGTGCTCTCTCACCTCTTCCTTTCTGCATAAGGCAGACAGGACCATCACCCCTCCCCTCCCAAGGAATTAGTCAAGTGAACCTGCTCTGAGCTTCTGCAAGGATAGCTAGCATCTCAACATAAAGAGAGATGAGAAAACAGAATCAAACCAGCAAGGAAACAAGGTGAGAGCAAATAGCAGCTGGGTTCAATGGCATGAATTAATTTAAAGTTGGGTGGAAGAGCTGGTGTAGAATAGATTTGCTGGCATTGGCTTGTTGGGTAGAATGGCCTCTCTTTGCTGTAAGTAGCATGGCTCTGACAAAGGGTCATCCAGACCCCTAATGTTAGGTCTGATCTCCCTCTGCCAATGCTGTCAGACCTGCTGAGATTTTTTTCCAGCACTCGTAACCTGTCCAAAGATGTGTGGGTTAGGTGGATTGGCAATGCTAAATTGCTCCTTAGTGTTCAAAGATGTATAGGTTAGGTGGATTGGCCATCTAAATTGCTCCTTAGTCCCCAAAGATGTCCAAGTTGGGTGGATTAACCTTGTTAAATTGCCTCTTATTATCATGATGTGCAGGTTAGGTGTATTGGCCACGCTAAATTGTCCCTTAGTGTCCCAAAACGTGCAGGTTACGTGCATTGGCCGTGCTAAATTGTCTCTTATTACCATGATGTGCAGATTAGGAGTATTGGCTGTGCAAAATTGTCCCTTAGTGTCTAAAGCTATGTAGCTTAGATGGATTGGCCATGCTAAGTTGCTTCTTAGTGTTTAAAGTTAAGTTGATTTGCCATAATGGATGTGTTGGATGGTGGTATTGAGGTAGGAGTGAGAGATGCTCTTTGGAGAGTCGGTGCAGTCTCACTGGGCAGAATGGTTTCCTGCATAAATTCAATGGTAATATGCAGTCAAACAATGAGGGGAGTTGTTTATGTTGGTGTTGGGCTTGATTGGAACAGTGCCGAGAGCCAAAGCCATAAATGGAAATCAAGTTAAAGTCCAACAGGTCTATCTGGAGCATGAGCTTTTGGAGCACTGTTATCCTGTCTACCTGATACGCTGCACGAAAGGATGTCCCAAGCATGGTACATTGCCCGAGACCATGCAGAAGCTACAACAATGGATGAATGGGCCCTGCTCAACAATTACCAGGCAGGAGTGTTCCCTTCCTATCTGAGGACACTTAGCAGTCACAGGCACTCAGCCTCTGATCTTTGGATTATCGTTCTCCAAGACGGCCTTCAAGACACACGACAACAGAAGCACTGAGCAGAAACTGATAACCAAGTTCCGAACACACAAGGACAGCCTCAACCTCAATCTTGGGTTCATGTCACACTATCTGTAACCCCCACAACTTGCCTGGGCTTGCAAAATCTCACTAACTGTCCTGTCTGGAGACAATACACATCTCTTTAACCTGTGCTTAACCCTCTCTCCACTCACATTGTCTGTACCTTTAAGACTTGATTATCTGTAAAGGCTCGCATTCTAACCATTACGATGTAATTGAGTTTGTGTCTATGTATGCCCTGTTTGTTGAACGTAATTCTCCATTCCCCTGATGAAGGGGCAACACTCCGAAAGCTCAGGCTACCAAATAAAGCTGTTGGATTTTAACCTGGTGTTATGAGATTTCTTACTGTACCCACTCCAGTTCAATGCGGATATCTCCACATCAAGAATGAAAATGAGTGGAGCCACGTGGGAGCTTCTGCAGACTCAAGTAGAAGTGTCTGCAAAGAACAAAGAGATCTAGGGGTACACATTCATAGCTCCTTGAAAGTGGAGTCACAGTGGACAGAGTGGTGAAGAAGGCATTCAACATGCTTGGTTTCATTGGTCAGAACTTTGAATACAGGAGTTGGGATGTCTTGTTGAAGTAGTACAAGACATTGGTAAGGCCACACTTGGAATACTGTGTACAGTTCTGGTCATCCTGAAATAGGAAGGATATTAGTAAACTAGAAAGAATGCAGAAGAGATTTACAAGGATGCTGCCAGGTGTTGATGGTTTGAGTTATAAGGAGAGGCTGGATTGACTGGGACTTTTTTCTCTGGAGCATAGGAGGCTGAGGGGTGATATATAGAGGTCTACAAAATAATGAGGGGCACAGATAGTCAATATCTTTTCCCTAAAACTAGAAGGCATAAGTTTAAGGTGAGAGGGGAGAGATACAAAAGGGTTCAGAGGGACAATTATTTTCACATAGACGGTGGTGAGAGTCTGGAACAAGCTGCCAGAGGCAGGTACAATTTTGTCTTTCAAAAAGCATTTAGACAGTTACATGGGTAAAATGGGTATAGAGGGATATGGGCCAAATGTAGGCAATTGGGACTGGCTTAGGGATTTAAAAAAAGAGCCACATGGACAAGTTGGGCTGAAGGGCCAGTTTCCATGCTGTAAACCTCTATGACTCTATGCTGCCATTAATGTGCCAGGTTTATGGAAGCAGTAGAATTTGCTGAGGGTGGGGCTGTATGTGAAGAATGCCCAAATCAGGCAGCAGCAGAGATTCAGAGTCGAGGATCAATAACAAAGCCAGCAGTGTGTTAGAGTGGTGAGGGAGTGGCACAGATTTGCTCTCAATGCTTTAACTCTGATGCTGCAGAAACAGATAGTTATTATGGAAAGGTACAATTGATTTTACGTCGCTCGTTGGAGACTTTTCACTGGGCAAGGTGGAGCTCGCACAAGTTTGGGATTTCTTTTCAGTGAGCTCTGAGGAATGCAGAACCACTTTTGAGTGTTAAGTTTTGATTTTCAATGATGAAGGCAATGCCGGCACAGTGGTTAGCATTGCTACCTCACCGTGCCAGGGACCTGGGTTCAATTCCCAGCCTTGGGTCATTGTGTGTGTGGAATCTGCATGATCTCCCCATGTCTGTGTGAGATTCCAAAGATGTGCAGATTAGAGTGATTGGCCATGCTAAATTGCCCCTTAGTGCCTGGGGCTATGTGGATAGGACCCAGGTGGGATTGTGATCAGTGCAGACATGATGGGCCAAATGGTCTCCTTCTGCAGTGTCAGGATTCTATGGGTGCTCCGGTTTTCTCCTGCAATTCGATTCCTGGCCTTGGGTCACTGTCTGTGCGGAGTCTGCACATTCTCCCCATGTCTGCATGAATTTCCTCCGGACGCTCAGGTTTCCGAAAGATGTGCTGGTTAGGGTACATTGGCTGTGCTAAATTCACCCTCAGTGTAACCCGAACAGGCTCCAGAGTGTGGCGACTAGGGAATTTTCACAATAACTTCACTGCAGTGTTAATGTAAGGCTACTTGTGATACTAATAAATAAACTTTTAAACATTTAAAAAAAACCTCTGCTGCCATCTACTGCTCTCGATATACCAAGAACTGAAGATTTCCAGCAGGATTTGCTTTTGTTTCTCAGTTTTACTTCTTAACAGCTGCTCAGCCTCGAGTGGATGTGCTCAGTGCAGCTTTTAAGGAGACTGTTCTAACTAGCCTTGGTCATCAGTCAGTGATCCCTAATCATTCTTCATCCACACTTGGTAAGGGCAGGATTTCTTTTTATTTGGCTTTGATTCATACCCTGCCTGAATAGCTGGTCGATGATAGCTCCTCCCACAGCAGCTGCCCTTTGGACAAGATATTGGAGAGTTGTTTACAGCGTTGGAACTGCGGGACCAGCAAGAGTTGGGAAAGGAGGGGAGAAAAAAGACCAGTGATTAGCACTAGTGCCTCACAGTGGCAGAGACCCAGGTTCAATTCCAGCCTCAGATCACTTCTGTGTGGAGTTTGCACGTCCTCTCTGTGTCCGCATGGGTTTCCTCCGGATGCTCTGGTTTCCTCTCGCAGACCAAAGATGTGCAGATTAGGTGGATTGGCCACGCTAAATTGCCCCTTGGTATCCAAAGATATGTAGGTTAGGTGGATTGGCCACGGTAAATTGCACCTTAGTGCCCAAAGATGTGCGGGTTAGATGGATTGGCTGTGTTAAATTGCTTCCTTAGTGTACAAAGATATGCAGGGTAGAGGAATTTGCTATGGTTGCATGACAGGATAGAATGCTCTTTCGGCAAGTCAGTGCAGACTCAATGGGCCAAATAGCCTCTTCTGTACTGTAAGGATTCTATATGTCAAGCTTGTTCACAATCTGTTGTATTCCCTGTGACTGGCAGAAAAGCTTGAAGGGGCTGAATGGTCTCCTCCTGTTCCAGAGACTAAGAATTGGAAAGCTGGACTGACGTAGACATGGGGCTACGTCATGTAGAATTCTATAAATCCAAGTAGGTTTTTAACTAGCCTCTTAGCATCAGGCAAAGGGTTTAGCCAGAGTTTCCATTTATTATTGGCATTGAGATTTCTAGCTCAAAATAGCATGTGTGAACATTACTTCAGTAATTACTTCAGTAATTACGGTTCATTGAACCGTAATGAACGTCATTAAGGTTCAACTTAATGAGGAGCCAGAATTGGACAAATGGAATCTTGCTATTCAGATTCGTATTTACAGGGGGGTTGGTGGAGGGTTGCTGGTTATGGTAGAGAAATTCCTTGGAAACATGCCCAGGAATACTTACTGGCAATGGGGTTCAAGAACTGGGAATAAACACCATGCTGAGAATTGAATTTTGCACATCGGGACACATCTGGAGTTTGATGCAAAATATGGGTCACTTTATTCAAAAGGAAAGATGGAAATGCGTTGGCAATAATTCAGAGAAGGTTTCCCAGACTAATACGTGGAATGGGTGGGTTGTCTCGTGAGGAAAAGAGGAAAAGACGGACAGGCAAGGCTCACAGCATCTGGAGTTTAGAAGAATAAGAGGCAAATTGATTGTAAGACGTTTCTGAGGGGTATTGACAGGGTGGAGGTGGAGAGCATCCTTCCTCTTGTGGAAGAATCTAAAACTAGAGGGTCACTGTTTAAAAATAAGTAGTTGCCCATTTGAAACAGAGACGTGGCAACTTCCTGGAGCTTCGCGCCTCATAAGGCAGTGGAAGCAGAACCTTTGAACATTCTTGAGGAAAGCCATTGGGTAAAAGATTATCCAGGGTAGACAGAATGCAGGTTTGATCAGATCATCTGTGATCTTGCGCAATAGGGGCAGTGTACCATGAGACCAAATTTTGATTTGATTTATTACTGTCACATTGAAAGTTTATCTATTAGTCACAATCAAGGCTTATATTAACACTGCAATGAAGTTATTGTGAAATTTTCCTTTCAGACGTGCTGAGAGTTAACAGTGCTAACCACCAAGAGTATCCCACCCAAGCCCTCTACTCCACCTTACCCCCATAACCCTGCACATTCAGCATGGACAATCCACCTAACCTGCACAGCTTTGGACTGTGGGAGATGACTGGAGCACATGGAGGAACCCACACAGACACTGGGAGAATGTGCAAACTCCACACAGACAATGATCCAAGGGAAGGACAATTTAGCATGGCTAATCCCTCTAACCTGCACATCTTTGGACACTAAGGGGCAATTTAGCATGGCCAATCCACCTAACCTGCACATCTTTGGACACTAAAGGGCCATTTAGCATGGCCAATCCACCTGAACTACAGATCTTTGGACACTAAGTAGAAATTTAGCATGGCCAATCCACCTAACCAACATGTTGTTTGGACCGTGAGAGGAAACCAGAGCACCCAGACGAAATCCACGCAGACAAGGGGAGAATGTGCAAACTGCACACAGACAGTGACCTGAAGCTGGAATTGAACCTGGGTTCCTGGTGCTGTGAGGTAGCTGTGCTAACCACTGTGCTGCACCCACTCCCTCCCATCCCCCAACACCCCACTTCCACCTTGCTACATTACATAAAATCGAGTGAATTCCCATTTAAAATGATTTCCTTAACCAACACCAGCAGCGTAAAGATATATTAACTCTTCACCAATCTCATTGTTCTTTACAGCACCTTGCCATGAATAAAATCACTCTGACTCAACCAATATTGCACGTGGAAACTATCAAACTGACGGCTGAGATATATAATGTGCAACAAACAAAGGAATCAATTTGGTGAGAAAGTTGCTCAATCTAGGTACAAATGTTTATGCTCTTCTTCATTTGACTTCAGTTTCCGCTGCCAAACCACCTGGATTGCCCAAGGCAACCCCTGGATTTCAGCAGACACAGCACACACTTAATGCTCTCCCTTAAAGCTGAAATATTATCTCAACGGGGACATGAAAGACTGAACAGATCCTGAGAGTTCTGAGCACAACAGGAGTAGGCCATCTGGCCCCTCCACCACAAGCCTCCTCCATCATGGGTGGCACAGTGGTTAGCAGTTAGCAAGCTGGGACCTAGTTCGATTCCCGGCTTGGGCCACTGTCTGTGTGGACTCTGCATGTTCTCCCCATATCCACATGGGTTTCCTCTGGGTGCTTCGGTTTCCTCTCACAGTCTGAAAAATGTGCCAGTTAGGTGCATTGGTCTTGCTAAATCCCGGGATGTGTATGTTAAAAGGATTAGCAGGGTAAATGTGTGGGGTTTCGGGATACGGTCTGGGTGGGATTGTTCTCAGTGCAGACTTGATGGGCTGAATGGCCTTCTTCTGCACTGTAGGGATTCTATGATTGCGTGATGATTCCTGGCTTGGTTCACTGTCTGCTTGGAGTCTGCATGTTCTCCCAGTACCTGCGTGGGTTTCTTTGGGTGCTTCGGTTTCCTCCCACAATCTGAAAGGTATGCTGGTTAGGTGCATTGGCCATGCCAAATTCTCCCTCACTGTTGCCGAATAGGTGCTGGAGTGTGACGACAGGGAATTTGCACAGTAACTTCCTTGCAGTGTTAATATAAGCCTAATTGTGACACTCATAAATAAACTAAAACCTTACATAATCATTAGTGTAGAGGTTAGTATCTCCTTTGACAAAAGGTTGTCTAGACTCAAAACGATGTCTCTTTTCTCTCCTTACAGATGCTGCCAGACCTGCTGAGAATTTTCAGCATTTTCCCTTTTGGCTTACAAAATATTGCAGCTGATCCATTTCCAACCCCACGTAACTCTATATTCCATTCATATATAAAAAAACTATCACCTTCAATCTTGAATATCCTCAATGTCCGGCCGTCCACAACCCTCTGGGCAGAGATTCCAAATTGTCCAAGTGAAGAACTTTCTCCTCATCTGTCAATCTCCTTATTCCTGCTCAGTTCAAGGGTAACAAGGGATGGAAAATAAATGGTGTTGATTAAAACTTTTAAGACATTTAGGGCCCTTGTCAAAGTGGAGAGAATATTTCCTCTTGTGACAGAATGTAGAACTAAAGGGTTGCTGTTTAAAAATAAGGGATTACCCATTTAAGACAGTTGAAGAGAAATCTTTCCCGCCCAGAGGGTGTAAGGTCTTTGGAACTTTATCTAAAGGAGGCAAAAACAGAGGCCTTTAAGACAGCGATATATAGATTCTTGAGAAGAAATGGGTGAAAGTGGGAAAAAGTTGAGGTTATGACCACATTAGCCATGATTTAATGCGGTAAGAAAATAATCATAAGACCATAAGACATTGGAGCAGAATTAGGCCACTCAGCCCTCCCGGTCTGCTCTGCTCTTCAATCATGGCTGATATTTTTCTCATCCCCATTCTCCTGCCTTTTCCCCACAACCCTGGATCTCCTTATTAATCAAGAACCCATCTATCTCTGTCTTAAAGACACTCAATGATCTGGCTTCCACATCTTTCTGTGGTAAAGAGTCCCACAGATTCACCATTCTCTGGCTGAACAAATTCCTCTTCATCCCTGTTTTAGCCTGAGGTTGTTTCCCTCTGGTTCTAGTTTTTCCTACTAGTGGAAACATCCTCTCCACGTCCACTCTGTCCAGAACTTGCAGTATCCTCTAAGTTTCAATAAGATCCACCCTCATTCTTCTAAACTCTACCGAGTACAGACCCAGAGTCCTCAACCGTTCCCCATACGACAAGCTCTTCATTCCAGGGATCATCTTGTGAAACTCCTCTGAGCCCTTTCCAAGGCCAGCACATCATTCCTTTGATCTGGGGCCCAAAACTGCTCAGAGTATTCCAAATGGGGTTTGCCCAGAGCCTTACACAGCCTCAGAAGTACATCCCTGCTCTTATATTCTAGCCCTCTCAACATGAATGCTAACATTGTATTTGCCTTCCCAACTGCCGACTGAACCTGCACGTTAACCTTAAGAGAATCTTGAACAATGACTCCCAAGTCCCTTTGCGTTTCTGATTTCCTAAGCATTTTCCCTTTTAGAAAATAGTCAATGCCTCTATTCCTCCTTCCAAAGTACACAACCTCAAGCTTTTGACATTGTATTCCATCCTTCTGCAGCACCCCCGCCCCATCCAATGGGGCACCCCATGCCCCATTGGAGTTCGGTTACAAGTGGTGTACCTCAGGGGTCTGTTTTGGGGCCCCTGCTGTTTGTAATTTTTATAAATGATCTGGATGAGGGTATTGAAGGATGGATTAGTAAATTTGCAGAAGACACTAAAGTCGGTGGAGTGGTAGATAGTGAAGAGGGGTGTTATAGTTTGCAGAGTGACTTGGACAAGTTGCAGAGCTGGGCCGAGAGGTGGCAAATGGAGTTTAATGTGGAAAAGTGTGAGGTAATGCACTTTGGCAGGAACAATAAATGTGTAGAGTATAGGGCTAATGGTAGGGCTCTTAATAGTGTTGAGGAACAGAAGGATCTTGGTGTATGTGTCAATAGATCCCTGAAAGTAGGCAGTCAAGTGGATAAAGTTGTTAAGAAGGCATATGGAGTCTTAGCTTTTATTGGTAGGGGGATTGAATTTCGGAACCGCAACGTCATGTTGCAACTGTACAAAACTCTAGTGCGGCCGCACTTGGAGTATTGTGTGCAGTTCTGGTCCCCACATTATAAGAAAGATGTGGAGGCATTGGAGAGGGTACAGAGGAGGTTTACCAGGATGTTGCCTGGTATGGAGGGCAGGTCTTATGAAGAGAGGCTGAGGGATTTGAGGTTGTTTTCGTTAGAAAGGAGGCGGCTAAGAGGGGACCTTATCGAAGCATATAAGATGATTAGAGGTTTAGATAGGGTGGACAGTGATAGCCTTTTTCCTAGGATGGAGAAAGCTAGCACGAGGGGACACAGCTTTAAATTAAGGGGTGATAGTTATAGGACGGATATCAGAGGTAGGTTCTTTACCCAGAGGGTGGTTAGGGAGTGGAATGCCCTGCCTGCGGCAGTTGTAGATGCGCCAAGTTTGTTAGCGTTTAAGAGGTTAGTTGATAAGTTTATGGAAGAGAAGGGAATGGTTTAGTTTGGAGGGTCATTGCTTTTTTATAATGGTCGGCGCAATATCGAAGGTCGAAGGGCCTGTGCTGCGCTGTAATGTTCTATGTTCTATGTTCTATGAGAGACTGAGGGATTTGAGGTTGTTTTCGTTAGAGAGGAGGCGGCTAAGAGGAGACCTTATCGAAGCATATGATGATTAGAGGTTTAGATAGGGTGGACAGTGATAGCCTTTTTCCTAGGTTGGAGAAAGCTAGCACGAGGGGACACAGCTTTAAATTAAGGGGTGATAGTTATAGGATGGATTTTAGAGGTAGGTTCTTTACCCAGAGGGTGGTTAGGGAGTGGAATGCCCTGCCTGCGGCAGTTGTAGATGCGCCAAGTTTGGTGGCGTTTAAGAGGTTAGTTGATAAGTTTATGGAAGAGAAGGGAATGGTTTAGTTTGGAGGGTCATTGCTTTTTTCATAATTGGTCGGCGCAACATCGAAGGCCGAAGGGCCTGTTCTGCGCTGTAACGTTCTATGTTCTATGTTATTTTCCCGCTTCCTCACTATTACCTGTCCCTCTATGTGTCTTTGTAAGACCCAAAAAAAAGACCCAAAGATGTGTAGGTTAGGTGGATTAACTGTGCTAAACAGCCAGGGAGTTAATAGGATAAATAAGTAGGGTTATGGGATAGGGCCTGGGTGGGATTGTGGTCGGTGCAGATTCAATGGGCTGAATGGCTTCTGTCTGCACTATAGGATTCTATGATTCTATGATAAGAATAGGAGCAGGAGTAACCCATTCCGCCCCTCGAGCCTGCTCTGCCATTCAATATGATCATGACTGGTCTCGGCTTCATCTCCACATTCCTGTTCACTCCCCATAATCCTTCATCCCTCTACTAATTTAAAACCTATCAATCTTCCCTTAAATTTGTTCAGTGTTCTGATGTTCTGGGGTAGAAAACTCCACAGATTCACAAACTTATGGGTGGCATGGCGGCACAGTGGTTAGCACTATTGTCTCACAGCTCCAGGGATCCAGGTTCAAATCCTGGCTTGGGATCACTGTTCTGCATGGAGTCTGCACATTTCTTCAGTGTCAGTGTGAATTTCTTCCGAGTGCCCTGTTTTTCTCCCACAGTTCAAAAGTGTGCTGGTTAGGTGCATTGACCATGCCAAATTGCCCAGTAGCGTCCCGAGATGCATAAATTAGAGGGATTACTGGGATAAATACATGAGGTTACAAGCCTGGGTGGAATTGTGCAGACTCGATGGGCTTAATGGCCTCCTTCTGCACTGCAGGGATTCTATATCTAATTACTCCTCATTTCTGTTTTAAATCTGCCCTCTCTTAGCCTAAAACTGTGGCCTCTCTTTCTAGAATGTTCAACAAGGGAAAACATCCACTCTATTATCTACTCAGTCAAGCCCCTTTATTATCTTAAATATTCAATTGGATATCTCTCATTTTTCCAAAACCAGGTGACTACAGGCCTAAACTACTCAATCTCCCTTCATAAGACAAATCGAGTGGCTGACTACTACTGCTCCCAATTCATGTGTTCATATTCCCCAGGAAAGAATAAAACAGTAGAAATGGGGAAATAAGAATACTGGCCCAATCTATTTTTTTCCCTATTAGGCCTGCAAGCTATGAAATTATATGAAATGTACTATAAGCTGAGTAATGTCAGTGATAATTTTTATTCAGGAGACATGTGTGAGATAGGCTGGATATTTATTGCCCATCCTAAATTGCCCTCAAACTGAGTGGCTTACTGAGAATTAAGAGTCAACCAGTGGACCTGGAGTCACATGTAAACCACACGGGGTAAGGAAGGCAGATTTCCTTTCCATAAAGGACACTAGGGAACCAGATGGGGTTTTTGACAATTGACAATGGTTATCATCGGACTTTTAGTCCCAGAATTTTATTGGATTCCAATTGCATCATGTCAAGGAAACCCCAAACAAAAATGGCGCCTAACGATTCCCCAAACAAAGATGGCGCCTAACGATACCCCAAACAAAGATGGCGCCTAACGATACCCCAAACAAAGATGGCGCCTAAAGATACCCCAAACAAAAATGGCGCCCGGTTACACCCCAAACAAAGATGGCGCCAATGTCATAACAGGCGGCGGGGCAAAGATCACAGGACAAGTCCCAATGGAGGAGGAATTTTTTTAAAAATCGTAAATATTGAATAAAATCTTGATTGGCTAGAGGCAGCGTTAGCGAGTGGGGAGGAAGGAAAAAGAAATAAAATGTGAAAGTAACGTCATCGCTCGCTACCGTCTCCCACCGGAAGTTGCGTTGGCTACGCGCGCCGACCGAACTTGCTGGCGCCGGCCGGTGATGGACGTTGATTCAGACCAATGGGAGGGGAGGATTTGGGGCGGCAGTCCAATAGGCGGAGGGAAGGCGGGACTTTGTGTGTGGGGGTGGGGAGGCAGAGCAGAGTTAGGTTGCAGCTAGTGGGTTTCCCTGAAGTTGTCAAAGCTGCTGGAGGGGGGAGAACTACAGGGAGAGGGGGAAAGTTCCACTGGGGCTGCAACTAAGATCATAACTCCACATAAAAATCACAAACAGGCTGGTAAGGATTTAATGGGTCCTCAAAAAACAATGTTATGTTAATTTGGAAGGGGTAAGACTCTATGTGTTCCTATTTAAATGCTGCACTATTAACCTGTGTGTGTGTGTGTGTGGAGGGAGGGAGGGAGGGATTTATGTTTACTTCCTATTTGTCTAAAGCCCAGACTAAATCCATTCTGTCTGCATCAGGGACTTTATAAACAACCCACCCCCAACCATCTTTAAACCTCTGCTCCCCAAACATCCCTAAACTTCTGTCCCCCCAACCATCCTTAAACCTCTGCCCACCTCAAAACATCCTTAACCTCTGCCCTGTCAACGTCCCCTCAACCATCCTCAAATCTCTGCCCCACCAACTACTCTTAAATTTCTGCCTCCTTTCCCTTCCCTCAACCACTCTTAAACTTTTGCCTCCCTCCCCCTCCCTCAACTACCCTTAAACCTCTGCCACCTTCCCCATCAACCACACTTAAATCTCTGCCTGCCCCTTGCCCTCTCCAACCATCCTCAAACCTCTGTCCCACTCTTCTCTTCCCCCCTGCCCCCACAAACTGTGACTTGACTAAAATTATCCTTTGTATATGAAAAGATGCAAATTAGCTTCACATCAGGCCACAGAAACTAAATGGCTTGCGTGGTGCATTTGCTGCCAAAACATCCCTTGCATCTTTTTATTTTGGTGAATTGAAAACTTGTTATGTTTTATCTGTGTACCTCCCCTCCCCTCCCCCTTTTTTGTTTGGCAGGGCAGTAGCCGTTGTTAATCTGACCTTATTTGCTTGCTAACCAGCTTTGTATTTCCACACGTTTTGAGCGTTTGCACGTTGCATCATTGGTCAAACCCATGACTCGGGTACATCAGCGCCAATACTGGGTTGTCTGCTGTAATCTATGTAAGAGGCAGTGTTTTGGTCAGGCTGGTGGGGAGGGGGGGGATTAATCCGCGTCCAGTACAGTTACTGACCTGCCCAGTTTGCTTTCCCCATTTGATGCAATGCATTTCAATCAAGTAGACCTGGGGAAGGTAAAATTGAGCTTTGAAGAATGAAAGATCAGTTGCTGGGTGACACAGTGGTTAGCACTGCTGCCTCACCACCAAGGACCTTGGTTCGATTCCCGGCTTGTGTCACTGTCCATGCGGAGTTTGCAAATTCTTCCCATGTCTCTGTGGGTTTCCTTTGGGTGCTTCGGTTTCCTCCTACAGTCCAAAAGACATGCTGGTTAGGTGCATTGGCAATGTTAAATTTTCCCTCTTTGTACCCATACAGGTACAAGTGTGGTGATTAGGGAATTTTCACAGTAACTTTTCATTGCAGTGTTAATGTAAGCCTACTTGTGACGAATAAGTAAACTTTTACTTTGTATTGCTGAAGAGAAAAGAGATGCTATCTAAGTTTTTCGTATTGTGGTCATCAGGATAAGTTCCTCTGAACCTTTACACTCCTTGATGGAGCATAAGTCATGGATAAATTCTGTTCATCTAATCCTGTTTTGGGCCAAACTCTCCAGTTGTTGCCATGTATAGCTCTTGGCTCACATCTCATTTTCTGTATCCCATGTCCCATGTGTTTCTTGGCGTGCCTTGCTTTTTTCTTTCCTTGAGGTTCCATGTGAGAATTTGCCATAATGTTCCCCCGACTTATTCAAAGTATGGCCTATCCAATTTCATTTTCCTCCTTTTGATTATGGAGGACCATTGGTCTTTAGCCTGATATAGTTGATGGTACTTGCCAATTTACCCTCAAGAGTCTTCTGTTGGTGAAGGATTGCATTTTCATCAATGTTGGTTGGTGTTTTCTTGCACGTTTCAGAGCCATAAAGGAGGGAGAGACTTCACATTAGATTTGGAGATCTTTAACTTTGTGCCTTTGGTGATCTCTCTGGGTTTGCAGATGTTGAAGAGAGTGATGAATTCTACTCTGCGTATTCCAATCTTTACCTCAGTGACAAAAGGATAATAAATTGCTAAACTGTGACGAGGGAGCAACCATTTGCACAGTATCAGAAGCAAGTGCTGTTTGATTCGGTTTATTATTATTGCATGCATTGGGATACAGTGGAAAGTATTGTTTCTTGCGCACCATACAGACAAAACATACCATTCACAGAGTACATAGGGGAGAAAGAAAGGAGAGGGTGCAGAATATAGTGTTACAGTCAAAGCTATAGTGTAGAGAAAGATCAATTTAGTGTGAAGTAGGCCAATCCAAAGTCTGATGACAGCAGGGAAGAAGCTGTTCTTGAGTCGGCTGGTATGTGACCTCAGACTTCTTCATCTTAAGTTTATTTACTAGTTACAAGTAAGTTTACGTTAACACCACGAAAATCCCCTAGTTTGCACACTTCAGTGCCTGTTCGGGTACAGTGAGGGAGGATTTATCATGGCCAATTCACCCAACCAGTACGTCTTTTGGGCTGTGGGAGGAAACTGGAGCACCCGGAGAAAACTCATGTAGACACAAGAAGAATGTGCAAACTCCACAAGGGCAGTCATCTGAATTGAACCTGGGTCCCTGGTGCTGTAAGGCAGCAGTGCCAACTACCACGCTGCCAGATTTTACCACATACCAACACGTGGTGTGATGTGAATACCTGGAATATTGTGAACAGTTTTGGTCCCCTTAACTAAAGAAAGAGACACTGGCATTGGAGGCAGTCCAGAGAAAATTCACTTGGTTGATTCCAGGAATGGAGGGATTTTCTTATGAGGAGAGGTTGAGTAGAATCATAGAATAGAATCCCTACAATACAGATGGAGGCCATTCAGCTCATCGAGTCTGCACTGACCACAAAGCCACCCAAACCCATTCCCGTAACCCTTCATGTTTAGTCCATAAACCCTCCAGACGTTAGGGTTGACTTAACATGGCTAATCAAACTAACCTGCACGTTTTTGGACTGTGAGTGGAAATTGGAGGAAATCCACGCAGACACAGGGAGAAAACGCAAACTCCACACAGACAGTGACCTGAGACTGGAATTGAACCCGGGGTCACTGTGAGGCAGTAGTACTGACCACTGTGTCACCGTGCTGCCCCTGGATGTCATCGTGGCGGATTTTAGTTGCACTCATCTGGTGTTCTTAGACGTGGTGACAGCACGACACAGAAGGTGGCCATCTTCCTCCTTACCTCCCCCGGTACGTTGTGTCTGTACTTATTAGAGTTTAGAATAATGAGAGGCCATCTTATTGAAGCTTATTGGATTCTCAGAGGAATTGAAATGTTGTTTCCTCTTGTAGGAGAGTCTAGGAGCAGAGGGCATAAACTCAGAGTAAGGGGGTCGCCCATTTAAGACAGAAAAGGAATGTCTTTCCTCAGGGTGGTGAATCTATGGAACTCTTCACTGCGGAGAGTCGTCGTTCAGTATGTTCAAGGCTGAGATGGACAGGGAATCAAGACATTAAGGTGAGAAAATGGAGTTGAGGGCTACCACGTCAGGTCTGTCATTGTATAGTGTAGCAAATCTGATGGGCCGAATGGCCTGCTTCTTTTCCTACGTCTTATGGTCTTTAATCTATGGGTACCCAAAAATATACAACACCCCGCCCTTCCAAAAACAAATCAATGCCGTGTACTGTCATCGTGGAAGACATGAAGTGAATATATTTGTTTCAAAACGTTTGATTTTTTTGGGTGTGAATTGAAACTGATCCATCCCACAAGGTGGCCACCCCAACTTTAAGTTAACTGACCTTCTGCCAGCTTTGTATTTCTATGCATTTTACAATTATTTGATCTTGTTTATCTTGAAAAGCCAGAAAAGAAATATTGTGCTCCGTGGGCTTTTTGTGACTGTCACTCAAAGTCTCTCTCTCTTGCACTTGAAAGCATAATGACAAAAGATAGTGTGTGTTATTTTTAGCTTCTTTGTTTTTGAAGATGAGTGTGGATGGCACGGTGGCACTGTGGTATATACTGCTGCCTCACAGCGCCAGGGACCCAGGTTCGATTCCTGGCCTCGGGTCGCTGTCTGTGTGGAGTCTGCATGTTCTCCCCGTGTCTGCATGATTCTCTGGCACAGTGGTTAGCGCTGCTAACAGCACCAGGCATCCGGGATTGATTCTTGCATGGGTCACTGTGTGGAGTCTGCACATTCTCCTGTGTCTGCGTGAGTTCCTTCCGGGTGCCCCGGTTTCCTTCCCTCAGTCCGAAAGATGTTAGATGCTGTTGGCCATGCTAAGTTCTCTCTCAGTGTACCCAAACAGTGCTGGAGTGTGGCGACTAGGGGATTTTCACAGTAACTTCATTGCAGTGTCAAGCCTAAAGAGAAAATGCTAGAAAATCTCAGCCAATCTGGCAGCATCTGTAAGGAGAGAAAAGAGCTGACGTTTCAAGTCCAGATGACCCTTTGTCCGAGTTCCCATCTTACCTTCATGAATTTTAACAAAGGGTTATCTGAATTTGAAACGTCAGCTCTTTTCTCTCCTTATAGATGCTGCTGAGCCTGCGAGATTTTCCAGCTTTTTCTGTTTTGGTTTCAGATTCCAGCATTTTCAGTAATTCGCTTTTATTATTTTCATATAAGCCTATTTGTGACGTGAACAAATACATGAAACTTCTTGCTTGCACAGGGTTACCTGTTAAACGTTGTAACCTGTTTGTAGACCTACCTGACTTTCCTGACTTTTTGTATTCTGTGCTGTGTGAAGGAAGTGAAACCACTTCTCGAGATCGCTGTCCAAGTAGTTCTTTGGTGTGCTTATGGCTCTTGTGTTTGTGGTGAACATGCCACATTTCTCAAAGTCCAAAGAATCCTTGAGCCTTTATCTCAGCCAATGCAGTTGGTGGTGGTCAAGTTGTAAACATGTGGCCGCCTTAAGTTTTTAATCATCTGTCAAATATACTGCATGTCTGCTCTATCTGAGCTGTCTCTGGTGATGAGTGCTTTAATATCAGACATTACTGCTCATTGAAGTACCCCAGTGTCGGGGACTTTGCTCTTCCGTTTATGCCTGTAATGTTCTGAGTGCTTCTCGTGGAATCTGTCCAACGACTTAATATAAAGACAAAATCCTGTGGATGATGAAATCTGCAACAAAAACAGAAAATGCTGGAAAATCTCAGCAGTCTGATAGCATCTGTGAAGAGAGAATCGTGCCAATGTTTCGAGTCTGGAATCCCTGACAAAGGATCATCCAGACTCTCAACACTGTCTGTATTCTGTCTGCACAAGTGCTAAAGCTTCAACTTATTTATTAATATCACAAATAGGCTTACATTAACACTGCAATGAAGTGATTATGAAAATACCCCAGTCGCCACACCAGGCACAGTGAGGGAGAACTTAGCACGGCCAATGGCACTAGCACGTATTTTGGATTGTGGGAGGAAACTGGAGCATTCAGAGGAAACCCACACAGACACATGGGGGAGAAGGTGCAGACTCCACGTGGACAGTGACCCAAGCCAGGAATCGAACCCGGGCCCCTGAGCCGAGGTAGCAGTACTAGCCAGTGTGTCACTGTGCTCCCCAACCACACCACAGCAATGGAGAGTATCAGTTGAATTGTCACCTATATAGCTCCTTTATACAGCGCAGCTATGTAAACCAGCCGATGGCTCCAAGTACTTCATGGCAGTACTTGCAGAGAGTAATGTAGGAAATAGGACAGCCAATTTGTGCACAGCAAGCCCCCACAAACAGCAGTGTATTATTGACCAGATAACCTGTATTTTTTTATGACTGACGGGTAAATATTACCTGGGATGCTGGGATAACTCTGCTGCTCTTCTTTGGAGTAGCATTGTGTGGCCTTTTGCACCCACCTAAGACTTTGAATGGGATCTTCCAACAATGCTTATCCCAAAACTGGAGAATCCCCTGCCCCTCGCGGCTATGATTCACGGGACAGTAAGATTCCCTTCCTCCCCCCCGGCTGAATGACCTGCAGGAGTGCAGCACTCTCTCCAATACTGTACTGGAGTGTTAGCTCTGGCTCGCAGGAACGGTATGCGCAGGAGTATTGAGTGCAACAGGCTGTTCACGTGATGCCTTCCCTAGTCAGAGTACGTGCAGCCTCAGCCTACAGAGGCAAGAGCATCACCCAGGTTTGGCACTGAGAACTCCACGCATCATTGGAGGTATATCCCAGCAAGAACTGGGAATATGGAGAAGGGATAGCAAGCTTGGCACGTTGGTGCTGTGTTGTAGATTTACTATTGAAGGTCGGTGATGTTTTTATGAAGTGATGTTAGTTGTTGAAATGTTTCATAGTGGGCACTGTGGAATCTGATTTTTTTTCACCTGAGCTCACAGTGATAGGCTGTAAGTTTTCTCTCTGGCTGCATGGGATGAGGGTCCTGTTTAAGAAGCATTTGAGGGAATGTCCTTAGTCAGCATGAGTTCAGAATGTAAAACGTTCAGTTTTGTCTTGACTATAACACTATGTTCTGCACATTCATTCTCTGTTAGTATGCTTTGGATACTGAAGGAATCAAGAAACAATATTTTTCTCTGTATTCTAATACATGTGACAATAATAAATCAAATCAAAATGACTCTTTGATCCCTTATGTGTGCTATTGCACAAATAGGAGGGGGAGGTGGTCATTCAGCCCCTCGAGCCTATTCCACCATTCATTAAGGTCATAGAATGATAGAAACCCACATTACAGAAGGAGGCCATTCAGCCTGCACTGAGCACAATCCCACCCAGGCTCTATTCCCATAACCCCACATGTTTACCCTGCTAATCCCCGGATGCTAGGGTCAATTTAACATGGCCAGTCCGCCTTACCTGTGCATATTTGGTCTGTGAGAAGGAACTGGAGCACCCGGAGGAAAAGTTAATTTTATTAGTCACAAATAAGGCTTACGTATACACTACAATGTAGTTACTGTGAAATTCTCCTCGTCACCACACTCCAGCACCTGTTCGGGTCAATGCGCTTAACCAGCCCGCCTTGGAGACTGTAGGAGGAAACCGGAGCACCTAGAGGAAACCCCACACAGACACGGGGAGAATGTGCAAACTCCACAGATAGTGATTGAGGCTGGAGTCAAACCTGGATCCCTGGCACTGTGAGGCAGCAGTGCTAATTACTGTGCCATCTTGCTGTCCCAGATGTCATTATGGTGGACCTTAGTTCCATTCAACTGGAGTCCCTAAACATGGTGACACGATGACACAGAAGAAGGCCATTTAGCCCACATGGTTTTCTGTGGAGCAATCCAGTCAGTGCCATTCCCCCTCTTTATCGTTGGACTTAGTGAGTTTATTGCCCTCACACCCCCATCTGATTTCCCTTTGAGTCAAGGTAGAAGAAAAATCAGCAGTTGTAGCTGCTTCAGCTCACAAAGTCAGAGTCCTACTGTGCAGAAGGAGACCATTCAGCCCAGTAAGTCTGCACTGAACACAACCCCACTCAGGACCCATCTCCCCAACTCCACATATTTACCCTGCTAATCCCACTGACTCTAAGGGGCAATTTACTATGGCCAACCTACCTAACCTGTACATCTTGTACAGCCTATACATGTAGTGTGGCACAGTAGTTAGCACTGCCACACTATCACATTGCCTGGGACCCAGGTTTGATTCCCAGCTTGGATTGCTAGCCGTGCGGAGTCTACATGTTCTCCCCATGTCTGCGTGCGATTGCTCCGACTGCTGTTGTTTCCTCCTAAAGACGTGCTGGTTAGGTGCATTGTCTGTGCTAAATTCTCCCTCGGTGTAACCGAACAGGCACCGGAGTACACAACTTCATTGCAATGTTAATGTTAGCCAACTTGTGACTAATAGATGAACTTGAATTCTTTAATTTATTTTTAGACTGTAGGAGGGAGCCAGAGCACTTGAAAGAAACTCACGTGACATTGGGAGAATATACAAACTTCACACACACACTAACCGAGGCCAGAATTGAACCCAGGTCCCTGGTGCTGAGAGGCAGCAGTGTTAAGCACTATGCCACCCAAGTCTCTTATACAAAAAGTGTTCAAGTGTTGACATTAATAGAGTGCAGGATCAGAATTTGCCATGTTGTTCTCCAGGAGCTGATGATAAAAGGGTAGGATACCAGGGCTGCTAGTTACTGATTACAGGCACTTGGGGAATGAAGGGATATCCTCTGAGGACAATTGAGTAAACAAGCCATTTATTCACTGTAGATTAGGAGATTGAGGAGGTGATTACATTGCAACCTATAAAGTTCTGACAGGTCTTGACAAGATAAATGTAGGGAGGATGCGGCCCAGGGAATCTAGAACTTGTGGTTAGGGTCTCAGCGTTAGGAGTCAACTCTTTAGGACAGGAGTAAGGAGAAATCTTTTCAGAAGATTCTGCGTTTTTATTAATCTCTGCCCTGAAGAGCTGTGGGTTCTCAATTGTCAAGTATATTCGGCAGTGTTCAATAGATCTTTGGATACTGAAGAAATTAAGAGATACGGTTTTTTTTAAAGCAGTCTTTCAGATAATTATAAGCATCACTGGCTAGCCAGCAGTTATTGTCCACCCCTAATTGTCCTTGCGAAGGTGGTGGTGAGCTGCCTTCTTGAACTGATGCAGTCCTCATGCTGTATGGCCGCACTTGGAAAACTGTGTACAGTTCTGGTCACAATATTATTAAACTGGAAAGAGTGCAGAAAAGAATTTAGTAGGATGCTACTGAGACTTAACCGTTTAATCACAAGGAGAGGCTGGATAGACTGGCACATTTTTTGCTGGAGAGTGTGAGGTCTATAAAATAATGAAAGGCATAGATCAGCTAGATAGTCAACATCTTTTCCCAAAGTTACGGGAGTCTAAAATTGGAGGACGTAGGTTTAAGGTGAGAGGAGAGAAATACAAAAGGGTCCAGAGGGGCAGTTTTTGCACATAAAGGGTGGTATGTTCTGGAACAAGCTGCCAGAGATGATAGTAGAGCGGGGTACAATTTTGTCTTTTAAAAAGCGTTTAGACAGTTATATGAGTAACATGGGTATAGACGGATAATGTGAGTAATTGGGACTAGCTTAGTGGTTAACTCAGTGCTGTAAATCTCTGATTCTAGGTACAGTCACAGTGCTATTAGAGAGGGAGTTAAAAGATTTTGACCAAGTGCCAGTGAAGGCATGGCTGATGTATTTCCGAGTCAGGATGGTGTGTGCTTGGAGGGAATTGATGGTGTTTACACCTGTCCACTAATGTTGTCCTTCTAAGTGGTAGAAGTTGCAGGTTTAGAAGATGCTGTCTAAGAAGCCTTGGTGAATTGCTGCAGTGCATCTTGTAGATGGGATGCACTGCTGCTATTGTGCATCAGTGGCGGAGGCAGTGAATGTTTAAGGTGAAGGAGGTAATGGATAGGATGCCAGTCAAGTGGCTGTTTTCCCTGGAGTGTGTCAATTGCTTGAGTGTTGTTGGAGCTGCATTCAGCCAGGCAAGTGAAAAGTATTCCATCACATTCCTGACTTGTGCCTTGTAGATGGTGGACAGGCTTTGGGGAATCAGGAGGTGAGT